>OX365950.1:51232760-52432760 GCA_947247005.1 Spisula solida
CTCTTGCAAAATTAGTATTTTGTCATCCATACATTTTACTTAAATATGATTTTGGGCAGATTATTTCGACAGATACATTTAACATTCTGTCGTCACTTTTTGGCCATTTGTGAAAAAAATCCGAATTCCTGGTAATCAGTGTATTTATTGGATGATTGGAAAAGGGGTAGTGGGAGAGATAATGTGGCTTTAATGAAAAGCAAAACAGCGAAATAAGGATTGGATAAAATAATGGTATTCTTCTTATTAAGGTTGGTATTTTTCTTATATATAATTATATAAATGTATCAGCGACATATATGACCACAGGAACTTGCATAATTAAAAATAAATAAAAAAGCTCTGCTGTAGAGCCAGTATCAATAAAATATAATTTAATACTGATTTATTTTTCTTTTTTTTACAATTTTTTTTTCAATTTTCTTTTCTTTTTTTTTCATTTTTTTAAAATTATGCAAGTTCCTGTGATATGACCAATCTTTCAACGAAGTTTGGATGAAGACCGTATAGAAGCTCAAATAGCTGCAAAAGGCAACATGCGCAGAAAGATGCGCAGTGGAAAATAACTTTACTAAATAGTTTACTGTAATAATATATAATTAAATATTAAGAAATTACCTAAATAAATGTTGCGGAAGTTTGGTGTCTGCTGGGTGACATCATTCAAATGTGAATAACGTCCGAACGCCAAGTCTGTTGGTGCGAAGATTGTATACTCGCCCGCTGTAAGATAAGATAAAAATGTACTGTAAATAGGCCTACACAAGAATTACGGTACATTTTTCTAATTCAACACTTTAGATTTTTCTGTCACAGAGTTATTAGCGAAACACCAACAATATCATGAAAAATCGGACAGGGAAGGCATCACAAAACAAAAATGCGTATTTAGAAATGCCGATAAGTGTCTTTCAATATTCCTACAAAATATACAACATAGAAATATGTGGACAATAGATGTATCCTATGTAATAATAAATTGAAAATCATCATACTGTTTACTGTAAAATAAAATTTTTGAGAGTTGAATTTTTGTTAATTTTGTTGTTAAAATCGACCACGAAATCTAATGCCCACGATTTATCCAACCCAAAAATGTATAACATGGTTTCACCATTTCATGTTTTGTCATTCACGAATTCACGACCCCCCCCCCCCGAAAATGGATTTTTATCCAACTGAACGAAATTTAATACCAACGAAAATTTGTGATTTTACAGTTTCCATTACTGTATTTGTGAAGAGTGACAACTGCGAGGCTGCTGGCACAAAATTGTTACATAGACATGTCGATCGGTCTGTTGGTAGATCGGTTGGTAGACCAAATTGTTTTAGTTCAGTAAATCAAAAACTCTTTGCCCTATGATCTTCAAACTGTACAGTAGTTGACCAATATTAATTTTGATGTCAGAAGGTGAAAAGCCAAGGTCGCTGTGACCTTTAACATTTATGACTATTTGGCTGCAAGGGGGCATACCTGTTTTACAAACATCTCTTGTTCATATTGCATACATACATGCAACATTCCAGAAAGGAGAAGGTAACAAGAAGAAATCTTTGATAGTGTACTGGCAGATTGGCAAATGACAAGGGCAAGGATCTTTTTGCAGTGGTTTAAAAACTTTTCATATTTATTTCGATGGTTATATACAAGTCTATGGAAGCATGGTGATATAGCCATTTTATTCAGGTCTGTCATTTGTATACAAACATTGCAATATCATAACATTTTATTTGTATTGTTTCAAACATTGTGATGGGAGAAAAGGGCAGTGAAAACCAATACCTTATTTATGAAGTCACATACTAATACACAAACTATATATTGAAAGTATACATTAATAAGAGAAATTGCAATGTTTATATACACAATGTTATGTAAACAGGTGGTCCTATGACCTGATTAAACGAGTTATACTTACATGCAACAAGTGGTTCCAATCCACTGAGTAAGAGGTACAAGAAGAAATCTTTGAATATGTCATCTCTCTCAATCATTACAGCCGCCAGATTGAGTGTACTGAAGATTGGGGGAATCATCACTGACTCTATACCATGGATTATACCATTGTTACAGACAATGTCACTGTTGATAGAATCCACTCTAGAGGAATTATTTAAGATCACACCCTGCAGAGAAAAGAAGTCTTTTAATGTGTGACCGGGACTTTGAAATGTGCTCGACATAGGCCGGTTTCTCGTGTCATCGCTACTCGTCTTACCGAGGTTTTACTGTATTAAGAAACATAAAAATAAATTTACGATTTTTATCACTGTTCCCTTTTGGTTAATTGTTCCCTTTTCTGATTGTCCTTACTGTGTCTTTAGTGGCTGGGTTTTAGTGCTAACTTTATTCTTGTTTCATCTGTGTAACGGTTGTTGAGTGCATAAAGGGAGGCCCCAGGCCAAATCTCGGGACGTGATTTATCGGAGGGGGAGTAATGTAACGGTTGTTTGGTGCATAAAGGATGCACCATCTATAAACTACTCAAACACAGATATGGGTTTCGGCGCCTGGAGAAACCAGGCCCCGATCTCCCGAAGCATCTCAAGTAGAAATCTCAACTCAAATTGAGATTTTGGTAATTTCAAAGTCTGAATTTGAGATAAATATGAATCTTGAACTCTCAAAATTTTGCTGTGATAAACTCAGAATAATATGTTTCTGTTTTGTTATACCAATTTAGAGTACAATTTTGCATGGACACTAACTCAAACGATAGGTGACAAAATTTGAGTTGAAATTGAGCTCAGATTGAGATGTTTCGGGAGCTCGGGACCAGACATGTTCAGATAATCAAACCAGACCAGAGTATAGTTAGAGCCAAAATCCAGCCAGGATTGGCCTTGTAACTTGATGTTCTGTGTGACCTAAAAAGGTTGGACGGTCAGTAATAGTCTGCTTCTTCTATTTTTGAAAGGTATGTACACAACATTAAATTGTAATGCACTGTCGCTTTGTTGATACTAGAAGTGCTTAGTGAAACCGATTTCTATGTATGTGTGTTGGCTACATCAATATAATATATGATCATTTTATCATTACGTAATGCTGTTGCGGCGTTCAATAGAATTCACAACTCGTGCTGTCATTAACGCTTCACACAGCTTCACACATACTATATCATTACAATGGTGTGTACGTAATAACGTTATTTGAGATGTGGCCTCCGTAGCTCAATGGTTAGCGCGCTTGCCGTCTAATCTGGCGATCTGGGTTCAAATCCGGGTGGGGCACACATATATGCCTGCCATATTTCAGCATGAAGCTGACTTGCAAATAAAGGCTATGCTCGGCATTTAAAATTTAAAAAAAAAAAGATTATTTACTTACCGACGGTGTAGTACTGACTGTGACTGGCTGACCAAGGGAGGTAAGCAATGATCCATGGGCTACCATGGATGGTATGACTTCATAGTTGTTTATAATGTGATATTGCAAAACTTCTTTCATCAATTCAGGGTTTTGTCCAAGTACGGACATAGTATTAGCATCTATGTTTCCTACAGCTGAGTTAGATGGCGCAAGCAACGTGAATGGACCTGCAAGCATAAATGACTAGTTTCATACACCGATAGTCACAAAGTTTAAAAGGTACATAAGTTCGGCTCACATCGATTTATGAAAAATATTTTAAAGATTACCTACTTCATATAACTAAATCATGCACTACATATTTTATCGAAGCATATTCATTTGAACAATTGTAATGACTTATTGTACACCCATATACTTTACAATTGTGCCGTTCCCCAACCACTTTCTATACATGCAAAAACTAAAAAGTTATTAATACGATTTTGAAATTTCACGCATGCGCACAAGGCAGCTCGGGCCTCCTTAATATGTGCTTGGTGACTGTTTTTATTTGTATTCGTTTATTTTGTTTCAAACTTACAAAATGTGAAGGTTGAAGCACGCATGTTAATTAAATGTATATGACACTCTATATTAACGTATGTAAAAGGTGTAAATATGCTGCCGCTTACACATATCGATAGGCCGATTAACAATGTTACCGCGTTAAGCGTAAAACGCACTAGTCAAATTCTACCCTGCTTTATGTAAGACCTCATAATTTTCGTATCTATTATCCGATTTTAAATATTTAAAGTTTGTAATGAAGCAGAGATATATGCCTGTCTATTAATACAACATTCATCACGATACCCTAGTTATTAAATCCACGGCGACGAGTAAGAATCCGTTCCGCGTAAAAGTAAGTTTAAAATATCCCGTTTTTTACCAAATAAAAATTCAATCAACGGTCGAAAATCATCAAACAATAATCTAATTTTCGATCGATTTTGTTCATTAAAGCTTGTTTTAAAAGCTTATACTGTAAGGTTTTATAAAATGTAAAAACTTATTTTTAAAGCATTTGCGAGTTGTCGACCGCCAACGAAATAAAACAGAACGGACGTATTCATAATAATGTTTGATGTAAACTACGCCGACCATTGATTATCTTTTGTGGCGATTTTTTCAAAGGCTAGCATCATGGTTCGTAATTTAATGCAACCAATACCTCTCAAAATGCATTTAATAGCAGGTTATATTGTAAATAATCGCCATTTTATAATTAACATTCGGCAATAAGTCCGCAAGTTCAATACAGCTACCAAAAAAACGCGGAACGGATTCTTACTCGTCGCCGTGGATTTAATAACTAGGGTATCGTGATGAATGTTGTATTAAAAGACAGACATATATCTCTGCTTCATTACAAGCTTTAAATATTTAAAATCGGATAACAGATACGAAAATTATGAGGTCTTACATAAAGCAGGGTAGAATTTGACTAGTGCGTTTTACGCTTAACGCGGTAACATTGTTTATCGGCCGATCGATATGTGTAAACGGCAGCATATTTACGTTAATATAGAGTGTCATATACATTTAATTAACATGCGTGGTTGAAGCAACCCATTATTTAGCTAATTTCTCTTGTTTTCCCGATTTTTATGCAAATTGTAAGGGTTTGCAATTATCGGAATGTTTTGTATGATTTTTGGTGAGGGTAAGAAAATATAAATATGAAAATTCTCTCAAAATAATACACAAGCTGTCAATATTTTTTACTGCAGTTGTAGCCTGATGAATATTTATGCGTTCCGAAAATATATAATTTAAGTCTGTCTGACTAGTAGTTACTCAGTGTTAGTCAGCATAAGTTAGCTCACGCGTGTTATTTCAGTTCTCAGTCTAGTTGCCAATCTCTGTTATCTATAGTCTCTGAATATACTTAAGTAAAGTTTGCCGACAAATTCTAAGACGGGTTGTTGAAAGCAAAGTTATCCCGCATGAAACCATACAATATCCCTGGTTAGGGGTCACAGCTTCTTTGACTGTTTGCTGCATCAGACGCATTCAGTGATTGTAAAGCATGTGATGAAACTTTACCCATGTATCACGTAGTAATACAATCATGTACACACGTTTCGAATTTAGACATAAAGCAACCCATGTTTAGTAAGTACGTGGAGTTTATATCGTGATGATATAGACAAGTTGAACTTAAACACCCCATATGATACCAGTGAGTAGAGAGGGGAGGGGGGTATATAATGTAACTTCTACACCCTATATGTAGCACGTTTGTAGATTATATAATGTGTTATATAGCCAATTTGGGCCTAAATACCCAATAAAATAAAAATTGGGCAACTAAGTAATGGGATAGTGAATGATATAACCAACGTTCTCTCCATTCGAGCCAAATCCAATGAAACCTGTAGTTTACACTGACTCGAAAGAGTGCTGTATACTTCTATAAATGTTTCCTCCCATGTTCTGGGCAGGGCCCCTATGAAAACCTGCGTTTGTAACCAGAACAAAAAAGTTGCATGTTTTAATGGTGTTTGTATTACGTACAGAATTGCCTGCCAAACTATTTTGGATGAATGAAACAGATAACGTACCTGATCCAGCCAAGGTAGTGTCTAACTTGGCTTCTTTGAGTAACTGAGCGAAGCTGGCGTAACTTTTATCAACCAAACACTGATACACATCTTTGTCTAAAAAAGCTTGTCCAAGTTGGACAATACCGATTATGAAACACAATATTGAAGTAAAACGCATTGTGTCGATTGAAATGTTAAATTTGACAAACTGACAAAACGTAACAATATTCTATATTATCTTGTACGAGACTTGTTGATCCCGTCTCGTCAAAAAGATAAGGCTTACGAACTATTATGGAAATGTGGGTCACGCGAGAGTTACGATGTCTTAGGTCAATTCAAAGGAGTGTCACTGGCTTTGTACAATTTACATGTACTAGTAGTAATTTTAATGCAGCCAATTAAAGCCACATTTTGCCTTAAAGGTGCTGCCTCACAGATTGGGCTAAAAGTTTTGTATATCATGATTTTCCAACCTAACCGAGTATTGATGTAATAGAAAGCCACTGACAGTTGCTTTATGAAAGATTCGGTGCAAATAAGCAATTTTAACCACTCTCGATATCGCCCACTGATTTTTTTTCTTGAAAAAAACACATTAAGTTTCCTTCCAACATGCTTTGTGAATTATGCAATTCACACGCGATCGAACTGTAACATCAACAAACTACAGCGTAAACATCAGTGAGGTATTTGGTTCGTTTTTCGATTCGTTTTCATCAAATGCGAACAAATTATAGGCAATTTAAGTAATAGTAGTGTTAATTATATAGGGTATTAATACCCTATAGAATTTTTGATGTAAAAATACTAAATAACTACAAAATGCCGAAGTTTCTCAAGTTAATCGAGATGTCAGTGTGGTTGTTTATGGGATATACAGGCAACTATACCAAAATTACGCGAATATTTGACAATTTTATTTTAGTTTTGCAATACACCAATATGTGAGGCAGTCCCTTTAAACGGCTATTTTCAAAAAGCAATAACTTGGTAACCTTTTTGAAGAGCCATGGGTTTTGAACGCTTTAGTTGAGTCCCATAGGTCGAAAACACCATACGACGGAAGAAAACGAAATACGATGGAAGAAAACGAAATACGACGGAAGAAAACGAAATACGACGGAAGAAAAGAAAACGAAATACGACGGAAGAAAACGAAATACGACGGAAGAAAACGAAATACGATGGAAGAAAACGAAATACGACATACGACGGAAGAAAACGAAATACGACGGAAGAAAACGAAATACGACGGAAGAAAACGAAATACGAGAGGCGTCCCACTTATATTTGAACACCGTTGAACGTCCGATATTTTTCATTCTGACACGCTATAATCGAAATGGCTCTATACAATCATGTATATTAATGTATCGACTAACATATGCACTCACTGTTTTCTAGTGTTGCGGTCTAGTTAGACCACAAATCAACAATTTTGTAGGGGCATCGAATTAAGCTTTTTTAAGACAGAAAACCCCCATTGATGAATAAATGTAAACATTGATCGAGTGTAATCAATGCTGCTTTATCGTTAATATTCCAAAGTTAACGAATACAGGATTGTAAGACTTCGGCATTCTTTTTTCTGGTGTTATATACTTGGAATTTGTGTTCTTAATGTATCGAATAGCGTGTTTGTGGTGCGGTATGAAGCTGAGTCTTGACCAAAACACCATGTTCCAGACATTGTCGTCAACATTTTGTCCGAAAACTATTTAAAACGTTAGGAGCATAGTACTGTGCGCTTATTTTTCCCTTTGGAGAATGAATATTTATTAGTTTTAACAAACAACAGAACAAGTCATGCAACCGGGTGGGAACTCACGTTGCTTAACGAATGTTAACTTTTTGAAAGTCTCGTAGACATTTTTCAAATAGCAATCTGTTGTGTTACCGTAAATATCTCAATGATAAAGCATTATCTCAACAGAGGGGACAAAGTTATCGAAATTACCTTTCCGTTGTATCATGTACGGGGGTTAAAGACGATTGTCTCCCTTGGATGTTTTTGGAAAAATCACTGGTGAATACCGACCGTTCTTTAGAGCTTGGCTTTCGCCATTTTTGAAATTACTTGATTAATAGTTTCGGAGGATACTCCTACCTTTATTGCAATCCCCATTTTGGTTATTGAATTTATCCTAGTTATCATATAACCAATGGGTACGATTTTTGAAGGAATCGTCACTTTTTGGCATTTTTAATATTTTGTGTCATTTCACATATAAGAGCAACAGAACCTAAAGCACCCTTTTAGGGACGAAAAATACTGAAAGTCTTCACAGAAACGGTAAATCCATGATCTATCAACACCTTCTTGGTGCTTCTTAAGGAGCATTCGGCCTTCAAAAAGCCAAACACCACACCCTCTACAAAATTGCTGATTTCGGCTCGAATCATATTGCATACAAACCAAACAGTGAGTGCACATGTTACCTGACATGTTATTTAACACGGTTCAAAAGAGTTATTTCATTTATATCGGGTTAACATGAAAATATCGGATATTCAACGGTATTCAAATATTTTTTTAAGTGGGTCACCTCTTGTACCACCTCCAGTTGGTTTGTTTACAAAATAATGAATTGTGTACAATAAATAAGGGAGTAAGTGGAACCTCACGACTAAACAACGGAGGTGTTTATATCATTTAATTATTACCGACGTTTCGGCTTAACACTTAAGCCTTCATCAGGGTTTATACATGACAAATATAACAAAATGCTGCCCTAAACTTGTACTAAAAAAGAAGTGTTTGTAAACAAAAAATGCACACTCTATAATCTAATGCAAGAAACTCTTGTAAAATTAGTTTTTTGTCATCCATACATTTTACTAAATGTAATTTTTGGCATACCATTTCGACAGAGACACTCCCCAAAAGTTCTAAACCGCCAGTTTATATTTCATTCCTGTTTTGTGAAAAATGCATGTATTCAGACACCTGAAATTTTGCATACCGATACATGATTAAGAGATGCAGCTGAGTATTGGTTTATTTTGACCGTTTTGCAGTTAATTTCAGTGCATTCAGTGTATTGCGTAATAATGCATTTTTGCACGTGCAATGCATGTGGACCAGAATTCACGCGCCCATAAACAAAATAGGCATTACTGATGACTGTTCATCTTGAAAAACACATAAAATGCCGAAACTGACTTGAGAGGAACACTCATGAGATTACGAAAAACCACTGTGAACACAATTCCTAGTTGACATTTTTGTATTTTATTAATATTTTTTTAATATTGCATTTATTAACACGAAATTTCACATAATGACATATGAATATCCAATGAAGCCAAATATTTGTTTATTTTGGCCTACCTACGGTCTAATTCACCATTTTAGACTTGTTACGTAATCTAGAATAATTTACCCGTGCAATGCATGCGCGTCGAAAAACACGTGTTAATGTACGGTTTTGATGTGAGTGAAGATTATCCTACGCGAAAAATACCTAACATGTTGAATTTTGCACAAACAGAACGCGGCTGACCTGTCGGGATGTCATCAGCTTGGATAAAATTGCGGCCCTTAGTTTTGCTTTTTATTACAAAAATGATTTTCTTTTTCGTTTGTAATTGTTATTTTAATGATTATTTCCGTTTTTCATTTACAGGAACCTTCAACTTTTGAAATCAACACTGAAGCAAAATTTGAAAAATAGCCTTTGTGAATTTTTGGTGTAAGATTCTTACACTTCATCCAAGTTCGTTTTGGGTCAATCTCGGCATGTTACGGGTTTTTCTGGGAGGACAGACATCGGTTGTGCTAAATGTGAATGAACACGTGTTTGTTGTGTTGCAATATGCACGTGTTCATGAACAATTTGGGTGAAATATGTTGTGACTTTGTAAAATCGACTTCATTATGTAATGCGCCTGTAACGAGTAACGAGGCCGTTTATCTGCCAAAATGAATCAATAATCATATGCAAGTATTTTTCAAGTATTGGTATGCCAAACTTCATTAGAGTACGCGCAGCATTAACAAAATTATAACACATACTAATGGTGGCGGGTTAGAACTTTTTGGTAGTGTACATTTAACATTCTGTCGTCAAGTATTGGTCATTTATAAAACATACCCCAATTCCTTGTAATAAGTCTTTTTACTGGACGATCGGAAAAGGTCTTGGGAGAGATAATGTGGCTTTAATTCAATGAAATAATTTTAATTAAACGTGCTTGACCGAGCACATATACTTGTGCATATGCATTCACGGATACATATATGTCACTGAGAAAAATAGTTTTTATTTAA
This sequence comes from Spisula solida, assembly GCA_947247005.1. NCBI lineage: Eukaryota > Metazoa > Mollusca > Bivalvia > Venerida > Mactridae > Spisula > Spisula solida. The sequence continues at coordinate 51,242,938 of OX365950.1, forward strand.
AACATTTGTTTACTATCGTCACTCTATTCACACTGTTGAAAGTCACGATACTTACAAAATGTGTAGTATCCCAATATAAGAATGTGCTCCTTTTCTCCACACCGTACAACCCGCTGTGTGTAAGGCAGTTATGTATGTTGAAGGCAGAGACACACGCGTTTTACGCCACTACAATGGGGTAAGTATTTGTTATTTTATAGTGTTTTGCGTTGCTTTTGAAAGTGATCACTTACATATATCGTTCACGCGATGAATGAACAAAAAGTATATACCATTTATGTACCCACAAATGCCATATTATTCGAGTAAACAGGGTTTACGTACGCGATGTTTGCCAAAAGTTCGAAACTTTCGCCTTTGACATTGAATTCTCAACTTAATTCGTGGTTTGGAACATTCCTAAAACATTAAATACAAACTTCAATCCTTCTTCGATAAATCTGTCATTTCCGTTTTGGTAAATGTGCATTTTATGTGAAGATACAGATGTTTAAATTGAACGAGGTACCAAAAAAATGCTAACGAAATAGGCAGTTCTGTTTTTCGAATGATAACGACAAAGGCAGATCGTTAAATATTAATGCTAACGCAGAGGCAGAGATAAGAGACTTATGCTAACGACAAAGGCAGAAATTCTAATGACTTGACAGGGCCATAAAACCCCTTTGTACGATTGGTATGTTATAAATTTAACCCAGATTCATGTTAGGCTTTATTCCAAAGTTCCAAAGTCCATTTCACTAAGAATCACGAGTGTTAAGTGGTTATTTTCATCAAGTTGATAAACGGAATATATTACGTACCTGGTGATCCTGACGCCGGCAATCATCAGTTGTGAGTGGCCCTTTATGTCTGTAAATGACAAACTGGTGTGTTTGGGGGGGGGGGGGGGGGGGCATTCAGCGCTCCATTTGTTATCATAAAGTTAAGAAACGAATAGTTTTTAGCATTCTATAGAATACGCGAGTTCGAAATGCAGCAATTCAAATTACTTGACAGGGAACTTAATGCACTGTTTGTTTGTACAAAAATGTATGTTATTTGTATGCTACACATTTTATTTGACTATTATTCGTGAATAACTCACACGAAGAACATAAGACATAATGTCGTAAAACATCGTAATGCCCCGATACATTGCTATTCATGTGCAGTCGAACATATGATCTTGGTATTAATCTTCTAAGCAGTCAATGTTGATTAAAATTTCCTGTATTTTATAAATAAAACAGTCAGGTTATTTAAACAGTCACAGAGTATACGGTCTTACATCTATTTATGGGCTGTTTGCTTAAAACAGTTGGGCAACACGTGCTCATGTAGCATCGCGTATATCATGTAACATATTATTCCATGCTAAGTTGTTTGGTCTTAATGACAATATCTAACGCCATCCGGACCGCAGATAATTATGCAACGAGGCGTAGCATAATACCAATAAGACGATACGCAAGTACGCGTAAGTTCCTTTATGTATAATTAGATTGACGATGTACAAATGTAGTTGTTATCAATAACATTTCATATAAAATCAAAGCGCTGAAAGTTAGCAGTTGTTCGAATGAATACCATTCTGATCACCTCGGCCTGTATGCATTGAAGTATTTACCGGAGACAAACGGAAGTGTCCGAGGTTTCACGATTGAAATACAATGTATATGCGTCCCGGAAGTACAAGTCAAATAGTTTTCTGCGGCCAGATAATTTCTAGTATTTTTCAGCAGTTTGGACGCTGATCGAGTATATTCCGGTGTATGTTTATATGGTATTAGTCCAAATAACCCAGATACGTGTAACATCGGATACACCTGTAAAAATGCCGTACGGACCGTTCCGATTGCAATACCGGCTGACCGGTTTACTATTGCAAAGGTGGCGCTGCCTAGCGGCGGTGTAGGAAGAAAAGTACTTTCATCAACTAAAGTATAGTCGATTGTAGGAACGTGTGTATATAACCATAGGAACTTGCATTGATACATTTGAAGATCTACTAAATATTTTAATAGTACAGTAGGCCTAGTGAAAAAATATTTTTTTTTTCATTTTTTTTCAACTTATAAATGCAAGTTCCTGTGATATAACTATAGTTGGTCGATTCTGGAACAAATAAAAAGTATCTATATTACATAAAGCAGTTTAATGGAGTGTCACGTAAAAATTCCAGTGTGGATGACTTACAATTCATGTAAACTGCTGACAAACAAGTGCTGTATTCATACCTAACTGTCATAGATCTACATTTATTAAATATGCAGACGTGCATGGACATGTACTTAATTAGAGAATTAAAGCTCCAGCAACCTCCTCGACAGAGCAACAACCTTTGATTTCCGGGCATTGTATGTGACTTCAATGATTAGGAGACTATAAAATTCAACTTTTATGACTTATTGCGCCTCCCAAAAACTGCAAATTTCACCGTCATTTTGTTAACATTTAACTTATATTATCGATGGAATACTACGAGAACCATTCGTTTCTAAACTCTAAGACAGTGCCTAAAGAGCTTACGCCCCAAAAAAGCCATGCACTCATCATTAACAGGCATAAAAGGCCACTCACAACCGACAATTGCCAGCGTCAGCAATCACCAGGTTTGTAATATATTCCGTTTATCAACTTGATGAAAATAACCACTAAACACTCGTGATTCTTGGTGAAATGGACTTTGGAATACAGCCTAACATGAATCAGGATTATATTTATAACATACAAATCCTACTAAGCCTTTAAGGGGTTTTATGGCCCTGTCAAGTCATTAGAATTTCTGCCTTTGTCGTTAGCATAAGTCTCTTATCTCTGCCTCTGCGTTAGCATTAATATTTCACGCTCTGCCTTTGTCGTTATCATTCGAAAAACAGAACTGCCTATTTCGTTAGCATTCTTTTGGTACCTCGTTCAATTTAAACCTCTGTATCTTCACAGAAAATGCACATTTTCAAAAACGGAAACGACAGATATATTGAGGAAGGATTGAAGTTTGTATTCAATATTTTATAATTGTTCCAAACCACGAATTAAGTTAAGAATTTAATGTCAAAGGCGAAAGTTTCGAACTTTTGGCAAACATCGCGTACCTAAACCCTGTTTACTCGAATAATATGGCATTTGTGGGAACATAAATTGTATATACTTATTGTTCATTCATCGCTTGAACGATATATGTAAGTGATCACTTTCAAAAGCAACGCAAAACACTATAAAATAACAAATACTTACCCCACTGTAGTGGCGTAAAATGCGTGTGTCTCTGCCTTCAACATACATAACTGCCTTACACACAGCGGGTTGTACGGTGTGTTCTCGCTCTTATCTTAACTTACGTCTTTATGAAACTACGATATAGGTTAGAAAAGCATGAGTCTCAAGTTCAAAAGTACATGTACATTGTTCGGGTACATACGGTGACTTCCTGTCTGAGACTGAAACTATTTCATTCACATATCGACAACAAAACTGACTTAACTTTCAGTGTTGCGGTCACTGGCACTCGAACAGACAACAATTCTATAAATAGTCGTGGCCTATAGTCTATATTTATATATATAGATTCTAGACCACGGCTATTTACAAACGTGTTTTTCTGATCGAGTGCCAGTTGTTGCGGTGGTGTTCCAACAGTTGCCAACATAAAAAGCACAGGTCAGTATGTTGATGGTTGATCCTTGTTTTATCACTGATGATTCAAACATACGAATGTAATATCGTCATATACATGTCGTGACTGCACTTTTAGCTATAGACTATATAGTGGATACAGAGAGGTTACGACACTGAAGTCAAATTATATCTATATTTAGTATAACAATGCAACAAACGCATATAACCTCTTCAAATCAACACAGTTTATGAAATAAACAAGTTCTGGCTTTTATGCAGAGTTTGGTGGTATTTTTACATGTACGGTATGCGAACATTGATAATGTCAATGACGAGGGGCTCATCTATCTGGGTCAGTTTTTGTAAAGTGAAGGCCGTACAGTTATCACAGTTCATATATCCGGGCCAGTTTTTTTTAAAGTGAAGGTAGTACAGTTATCACAGTTGATATATCCGGGCCAGTTTTTTTTTAAAGTGAAGGTCGTACAGTTATCACATTTCATATATCCGGGCCGTTTTATGTAAAGAGAAGACTGTAAAGTTTTCACAGTTCGTCTATCCGCGCCAGTTTTTGTAGAACATCATTCGCCGGTGCCTTTGTCTGTGCCAACATCTTTCTCATTCTGGCGTGCATCTTTCTCCGGAACTCTTTCTCTCCTTTGATCAACTCGCTGTAAATAATGGACAGAAAGTCAAACATGTGATACAAGTGCTCCCCCCACACTCATATCGCTGTCTTAGAATAATAAGGTTGTAAGTGCTAAAACAAGAAGAGATCTGTCGACAACTACTATTATCTTTGCAAAAACAGCTTTTTCTACTTTAGTTTCGTCAACATGTTCTTTTTTGATGTTCATGATTAGTTCATAAGATGTGATTTGCGATGCAGATTCCAAATATGTACACTACGCCGAATTTCTAATCGGCCACCCTATAAAATTTGATACTCTGTGATATTTTCAATAAATACATATGAAGTTGCGTTATGTTTTCATTCCACACATTAATATATCGATTTACAGAAATAAAACACGTGTTCAGGTACAAAATCATCCTGCGGAACGATTAGTGCAAAATTGCTTTTATGCACGTGGTACTCGTGTAAGACATTGAATATGTCCTTATTTTGTTGAAACACATCCTCTGTGTATCTCCTTTTATGAAAAACATAAAACCTCGCGAGAATGAGCAACGGTTAACGCGCTCAAGCCGTCAGATGTATGCATGCACTTCAATAAATTTCTGTTTGACCACGTGTTTTTTAAATATATTTTAGAAAAAGTGTTTGCAGAACAATACAAAAAATCCCAACCCAATGATGTCTACGTACATTGATAGGAAAACATGTTTCCCACAGTAGTTTGTGCTAAATTAAACGTAAATAAAGAGATTGCAAATTTTTAAAAAGACGTGTGGCACACTTCGCTGTTTTGGGTGGCGGTACTCATCATTCAGAGGGCTTTGGCGAGTTTCACATTATTCAATCTCTCAAAGTTTAATGTTTTTCATAAAAGGCAATCCACAGAGAATTCATTCCAACCAAATACAAACATTTTTCATCCCGTGCACGAGCACCACGTGCACAAAAGCTATTTCGCACTATCTGTTCGGCATGGATGATTTTGCACAAAAACACGTGTTTTATTTCTGTAAATCGATAAATTAACGTATGGATTAAAAACATAACTCAACTTCATATGTATTAGTTGAATATATCACATAGTATCAGATTTTATAGGGTGGCCAATTAGAAATTCGGCGTAGTGTATGGGTCATATTCGTCTAAGCCAGCGATATATATACCCTATCTAATAAAGCCTATATCAATACGATAGCTCGATACAATAAGACTCAGGTCGGGTTTTAAAATGGCGTTAACTATGGCTACCAAAGTTCAACTAGAGACCGCGAAAACCTTCAGTCGTTAAACTATCGTCGAACTATCGCTAGTTCGCTTTTATTTTTGTTTAACCTTCGCCATTTTGAAACCACTCAAACGCAAATATGAGTTTTGGCGCGAGAAACCAGACATGCGCAGATAATCAAACCAGACTAGACTGGAGTTAACGCCAAAACCTAGTGAAACCATTTCGACAGAATACAGGGATACCATAGTGGCTGGACCGTCAGAATTTAATATCAGCCACTTGGAGACAGCTTATCTGTCTACGCCAAAACCCAGCCTCAATGGTCATGTCCGAAACTTCCAAGAGCAAAAAAAACAATCACATACTGGGATCTATACTGGTATCATGCAAACATTGAACATAAACAGGGTAATGAATAAATAAATATAGATCTGTCAACAGAGATGGACATTTGCTTCGATAGAATTATGAATACGAAAAAATTAACTAATTAGTAACGCCGTAATACGTCCATGCAATAATGCAACGTTTATCTTGTTTGTTTACAGGTTAATGGTGCTTGTTAGTGCAATGTCTACAAACACGTGATTGTCAAGCAGATATTCTACATAAACAATGTACATGTGATACACGATGACATTGAACATTTCAGTATGTGAATCGTGTCACTGTTAGGTAAACAATTATAAATAATAAAGTTTTTAAAACATGCATACATTTTATTAGTTTGAATAGTATAGTTATTTCCCTAATAAAATCTACTTAAAAGCAACGTGTAATAATAATAATTATAACGTCTTTATTTTCTGTGGATAAGATAATTGGCCAACCAATTTTCATTATAGTCGCGAGAATATATTTCCTATCTATTAAAAAAGCAACATAGCACCGGAGTGTACGACAAAACGTATATCCTATCTACTAAGTATTTAAAAAAGCAACAGTAAACAATGAATATAGATACAGTATTAAACAATTGTCAGATCATTTAAAAGTGCATAAGTGCATCGAATTTTGAACACTTTCATTGCTCAATGAACGTGTGTTTCTGAAATCAGAGTGTTCGCTATTCTTAGCATAACACTTTGCCGGTTATTACGAGCAGTCGGTTTATCTCGAGTAATTTACCTGTCACTATCACTCATCGAGATAACGAACTTTTATTGTACATTTTTGTACTTTATTTATTTATTGGTTCGTGAGTTTGTTAGTGTTTGCGGTTCTTTTCTAAATTAAGACGACGTTGAATTTTGTTTAAAACCGTTAATTGTGAATGGTGCTCGTGACGCAATGAACACTTATATAATATATATGAGCCGTTCTCCATGAAAACCGGGTTTAGTGACAAAAATATGAAAATCGTGATAATTTAGCATTAGAAAGACAATACTTTTTTTAACAGTTTCTGAAAATTTGAGCAAAATATAACATTAAATTACAAAGTTACATACTTTTAAAACTAACCACTCCCTACTTTTTAGTGACGTCGCAAACGTCATTCAAACGTTATTTGATGTTACAATAACAAGAAGTTCATAAAATCATTATTTGATGAGTTCTTGACGTAAGCTTTTCAAAATTGTATCACATTTTAGAATTATATTCCTTTTTTAATAAAACATATCTAAATCGTGAATTTTAGCTTTTAGAGAAACGTAGCTACTGTTTTCAACCACTAACCCCTTGTTTTCTCAATATGGATACTCTTAAAAAAAATGGGCACCATAGCAACGACAGAAAATATTTTAACATGATTCATGAAAAAAAATCTAAGACATAGTTCTATATTATTCAAGAACTTTTAACCTTATTACATAAATACTAATACAATGTCACTAAGCCCGGTTTTCCTGGAGAACGGCTCATATACATGTACCATCAAAGACGATTCCTTATCAGGTGTATTGGTAAATATAGTAGTAAGTTAAAAACAAGGTCACTATAGCATTACACAATTACAAAATGTGTACTACTTAAAGATAAGTGTACTTCATTTGTAAAATCGAAATTAATTGTTGCTGTGTGTATAAAAGACTAGTAGACCATGTCGAATGATAGACTGGTCCAGTGCAAGAAACAACATGTAAAAGTAAATAAAAGGAAGAAGTGAAAATAACTGAAAAACAATTAAAATGTGAAAGCGTTTTATCAATTAAAGCAAAATCAAACTAACGCAGCAATAGTAGTTTCTTTTATCCAATCAAACATCATATTCTACATGTATATTATTCAGCTATATGTGGTTTGAATGGAGGACAATATTCCTGGAAGTTAATATGAACCAGTACTAACCGATCACTCTAACTACACACTTCTACAAGGATCAGCGGTACAGGACGGGGGACGACAGTCAAATGCCACCCAAGGATACAAGACCAACCAACATGTATCCAACCCGAGCCTCAAAACTGACATACAGCTGCCTTACCATCATAGCTAAAGCTTAGGTCCCACTGAGGAATTCCTCATCGGCGATGTGGTATTACACATAGTTTCTCCCGATGGCTCCCGATGACACCCGATACTCCCATAAATCTCCTAATTGTTATCGGGTGTACATCCCCGAGGCAATGAGACCAACATATAACGTTGGGAACACACACGGAGTTCTCCAGATGCCTCCCGGAAGCATACGAATCATCCCCGATTAATATCAGCGATTATTCGGGGATTAAATCCGGAGGCCGCGAATATGTCATCTTAATACGCCGAATATTCGCCAAACATTTAAATATCCCCGAAGGTTCCTGACGCTTTAGCGAATCATCGCCAATGCGTCGGAGAAACCTCTGGGATGCCTCGCGAAATACGTTTTTATCGCGGAAGCATCCCCAATCATTCCCTGAGGATCTTCGGGATACCTCCTGGGATATTCCCGAGCTTCGGGATGCCCATTTCGGCATATTCCAGACATGAAATCGCGAGTACATCGGCCAAAATTCAATACATGCATTGAAATTTCCCGATGCACTCGTGATGTCACTGACGTCTCAAGACTCCACCGATGCTTCCCCGAGACATCGGGGAGCCTCCTGATTTCAATCGGCAGTACATCGGGAATTTCCCGTCCCGATTCATCACGACTCCGCCCGATTTCAAAAGTTGTCCAATGACTTTCCCGAAGCTTCCCCATACCACGAGGACCCTGTTCCCGACCCCCCCGAAGCTCAATAATTTCCATTGAGAGTACATCGCCGAGGCAGAAAATTCTCAGTGGGACCTAGGCTTTAGCGGGCTGACACAGTTTAATTAAATATTTTGTCCTGTTTATCCAGCTTGAGAACATACAACAAAAATAAAAAACCGTTCTACTTTCTACTAGCAACGAAAAAAAATACTAGTAGCCAAACATCGACTAAGTACTGTGACCTTGACGTCATCGACTACTGTGACCTTGACGTCATCGACTGCTGTGATATTGACGTCATCGACTACTATGACCTTGACGTCATCGACTACTGTGACCTTGACATATCCGTTTATCAACTTACCTTGATTATCTTCCGAAATGTTCTTTTTAAAACGAATATAATTTATTAAATAACCACTCTAGCTATACACAGTTATCATGGTAAATATATCGAAATAAACTGTTAACTTAAATACAGGAACTCGAAAACAAAAATGTTGTTGACAAATGTAGTCTTTTATACGTTTATAAGCATTCTATTCTAGATTACATTGCCTACATTAATTTTGTTAACTATGAGTGTAATCGTTGAAAAAAACAAACGCAAGGAAAGTGGTTAATTCCGACTTTGCCGTGCCATTGTATGTTTTACATCAATGTATATCATGTAAATTCCGACTTTGCCGTGCTATTGTATGTTTTACATCAATGTTTATCTTGTAAACTCCGACTTTGTCGTGCTATTAGATGTTTTAGATCGATGTTTATCTTGTCAATTCCGACTTTGCTGTGCTATTGGATGCTTTACATCAATGTATATCTTGTAAATTCCGACTTTGTCGTGCTTTTGTATGTTTTACATCAATGTTTATCTTGTAAACTCCGACTTTGTCGTGCTATTAGATGTTTTAATCGACGTTTATCTTGTAAATTCCGACTTTGCTGTGCTATTGGATGCTTTACATCAATGTTTATCTTGTAAATTCCGACTTTGCTGTGCTATTGTATGCTTTACATCAATGTTTATCTTGTTAATTCCGACTTTGTTGTGACATTGTATGTTTTACATCAATGTATATCTTGTAAATTCCGACTTTGTCGTGCTATTGTATGTTTTACATCAATGTTTATCTTGTAAATTCCGAGTTTGTCGTGCTATTGGATATCAGACATCAATGTTTATCTTGTTAAATCCGACTTAGTCGTGCTATTGGATGTTTTACATCAATGTTTATCTTGTAAATTCCGACTTTGCAGTGTTAGTGTATGTTTTACATTTATGTTATCTGGTATAGTGTTTGATACTCACCCTAGATCCACCTCCCCATCACCGTCTGTGTCTAGTCTGTCTATAACATCATCTAACTGGGCTTCTGTAAGTGGTACACCTTCCGCCTGTAAGTCGGTAGAATAATAGTCAACTGATTGATTCATGAGACATTCGAAATAACTAGTTTGGTAAACATCGGCATATAAGTTTATTTAAGCACAAAGGATAAACAAAACTCAATATTTAAAGAGGAAATATTTAATATCATTTCTTCGAAAACAGAATTACTTGTGTTTATAAAGTCATCATTTGGTATTGTTTGGAAAATGTGTTTGTAACTTTCATCTCCACAATTCTGTCCCGATTTTGAACATAACGTGTAATATATACCATAAGACCAACTTTGAATTCCTGCCCATCGATTCTGAACATAAAGTTTTATATTTACCATAAGACCAACTTTGAATTCCTGTCTATCCACACTGAAACTTCTATCTTTGTCTAATCTTTTCAGCAGATCTATAACCCTGTACCCCTCATCTTGCATATATTTGAACATTCTAACAACAGGGTCCCGCCAATCAATGCTGTTAGGGTCCGCTACCTGGACGTTAGTACTTTTCACAACGGCCCCAAAAACGATACGAAGTGGCATTTCTCGGTTGCGTTTTATTTCATCCCATTTCTCGAGAAAATCTGTCCTCACCACAACGTCCTAACATAAAATAGACAATAGTTATTCAATGATATAAATACAACAATGTATTTGGTTGCTTTATATTATGCCCGACTGCAACAGAGCATTGAGACAACTAGTTTCAAAACGACGACTTAACAAACAATGCGCTTTAAATATGTCGATAAAAGCAAGAAGATGGAAGAAAACAAAATAAAGCCGCCAGTTGGTTTGTAAACAAAATAACGAAATGTAAACAATTAATGCATAATTTATAGTCTAAGTGGAGCAACTCTTGCAAAATTAGTATTTTGTCATCCATACATTCTACTTAAATGTGATTTTTGGCATACTATTTTCACAGATACATTTAACACTCGGTAGTCAATTATTGGTCATTTGTGAAAAATATCCCAATTCCTTATAATTAATCTTTTTACTGGATGATCGGAAAAAATGTCTTGGCAGAGATAATGTGGCTTTAAATATGTCGGTAAAAGCAAGAAGTTAATGAATATTACCCACGTTGCTAATACTGAACAATAAATTCGTCAAACAAACGTTACTTACATCAGGTAGTTGTATTAGATACAACTACCTGCTTACATTGACAGCATAGTTAATTATTAATACATGGTATTGCTTAAGCCTAGGTAGGTCTCACTGAGGAATTCCCCATCGGCGATGTTCTCCCGATTTCTTCCGATACCACCTGATTCATCACAATTCCTTCCGATATCACAAACTGTCTTATGACTTCTCCGAAGCTTCCCCTAGAACACGAGGAACCAGTTCCCGATGTCCTGATAGCTCATTAATAATTTCCACCGGGAGTACATCGCCGAGGCAAACAATGCTCAGTGGAACATAGACTTTAATGTCAAAAGTAATAGCGCATTTAACAAGGCCATTTTCACTATTATGCTCTTTGTTGAAAGTCCACATAAAAAGATTAGTTTATACAATAGAGGCTCACAGGGAAGACTGGACTTGTCCAACTGTGTTGCCTCTTTAAATCAAGTCGTTAATAAAAAAAACCGTATTATTATTATTATCAGTTATCAAAATTCACATGACTGTTCTTATAGAGAATCCACTGAATGCTTGTGTTTGTACTTACTGAGATATCTAGATGTGTCAGGACGCATTTCTCCGATTCTCCTATAGCGTTTAATATGGCGAGTGCTACTTCCGGCGGAAATGGGTTCTGTCCCATCTAGAAGAGAAAAATAAATGTTTCTACATAAAAACCGTGTTCTTATCGGATCTGTGCTAATCTTACGGTTCCTTGGTAAACGTTACATAAGACGTGTATACATACATTAGCAAGAAAATTTAAGCTGCATTTTAACTAGAACTCATGACCAGACTAAATTGTTTCATATTTGGACTAGTCACCAATAAAGGGAAGTCATTTCGATTGATACCACGACGAGAAGGTACTTGTCAACACAGCGACTTTTATATTCCGTTCTAAGAAACTGAGACAGGAAAGCCTGTCAATGATCGCTGCCTCGTAACATCTCAACACTGTTATTTACTGTTTTGATTTTGGTTTCCATGTTTGATTTTTTGGTGCATGTATGTCTCTTTGTTTACATACGCCATAATTTATGTAAATGGCCAAAGGTATGTTTATATGCCGATTTGCTTTTAAAAAATGGTAAATGGCTCATACAACTCTAAAATACAAATATGGATCTTGATAAAATAAGTCGTAAATAAACTGGTATATCTGGTTTCCAATACTTAAGGCAATAAATACGTTTAAACTATCTAAAATAGGATTACAAGACAGCCATGACATTTTTTGTACTACCCCCACATTATTAGGCTGTATTGCAGTGGGGCATGTATTTTATAATTAAATGTAAATAGATAATATTAGAGCTATCACTGGAGTGATGAATCATACCCCCGCAGCACTGCCTTGACATAGGAATATTATTTAAAATTTAAAGTCTTGCATAAATATATAACCTCTAAGTGTGACCTTGACGTTTGAGCTAGGGACCTGGGTCTTACGCATGACACACCGTCTTGATGTGGTAAACATTTGTACCAAGCAATCCAGTAAGAAATGACAAAGTTACAGAGCAGTTACTACTTGCATGACTATTAAACCTTTGACCTCTAAGTGTGACCTTTACCTTTAAGCACACCGTCTTGATGTGGCGAACATTTGTACCAAGCAATTTTAAAATCCAGTAAGAAATGACAACGTTACAGAGCGGACACTACTTACATGACTATTTAACCTTTAACCTCTAAGTGTGACCCTGACCTTTGAGTTAGGGACCTGGGTCTTGCACATGACACACCGTGTTGATGGGGTGAACATTTGTACAAAGCCATTTTAAATCCAGCAAGAAACGACAAAGCTACAGAGCGGACACGACTTGCATGACTATATGACCTTTGACCTCTTAATGTGACCTTGACCTTTGAGTTTGGGGCATGGATCTTGCAAATGACACACCGTGTTGATGTAGTGAACATGTGTACCAAGCCATTTGAAAATCCAACAAGAAACGACTAAGTTACAGAGCGGACACGATTTTGCTAACAGACGAACAGACTGACCCCCGACAAAGATAGTGACTCCAGTACTTTAAACTTTGTTGGCGGGGTATAAAAACAGGTGATCTGTTATTGTCAGATTAAATTGCTTTATAACTTAAAACCTACTTTAAGATGTTTTAATCCATCATTATTCTGAATTCCTTTCATCAGAAAGCCGACCGCCTCTGTACCAAACCGATTGTTAGATACATCCAAGGCTAATAACGTCCGATTCTCTTCCAGTGCCCGTCCTAGACCCATAGCTCCCTCCTTTCCAAAACCATTCCATGATATGTTTAGATTTTTTAAAACAACATTTTTCTGTAAAAAATATGCATGTGTTATATTAGAGAAAAACACGAAAAAAAGAAGTAGAACAAGCGCCTATTCGGAAATTGATCGGGCATGATCAAAATCACGCAAAAGCCACCAAATCAAACATATAGGAAGGCATCTTGGATTCTGAAGCTTCGTGAAAGAGAAAATTGGTAAGAAATTGATTTTCTGAACGTTAGGTCATATGACTAACTTTGGTGCAAGTTTCAGATTTGGACTTTTTGTTTTAATAATCGCCCTTATCTCTTAGCCTAATGGGTATTGTTATTCTTATCAATTGTTATTCTTATCAATCAGTTGGCGAACAACTACTACTGAAATGTTGCTTAACGTCGTATGCAAATACTCCTTTGTTAATTATATTATATGTATGAAGGAGGATAGCTTATAATTACCTGTAGACCGATGGCCACCGCTAAGCACCTTTTCCTCGTATGTGATTCCAACTTATATCTAATTCTTGTAGAGTGTCATTTATTGCTGGAGAAATAAAACACAACAAATATACTAAAATGGAACGCTGGAACGCTGGAACGCTGGAACGCTGGCCGAGTGGTTAAATAAAGCGCCCTCGACTACTATTCCGGAGGTCCCTGGTTCAAATCTTGGCCGGAGCAGTGGACATTTTAGAATCGTTTTCCACCCAACTATAGGTAAACAATATACGAAATAGAGGTTATTCTTGTGCGTATCGGTGCTATAAGTACCCCGGGCACGAACCAAGGAGTCTTTTCGGAAATAGCTAGGGTATCTCGCTCAGACTCCTTGTATCACACAAACTGAATGTCTCGTCCCTCGAAGTCGGAAGTCATTGGCCAATCAGACAGACAGGGACTACCTGAATGAACATGTACTACGACTGTCTCAGTCGAACGCCATAATTCGTTGAGCATTGGATGTTATTGTTTTACATGTACATGTATATGATTGTATTCATTGTGGATCGTTGTTACATGATGTTTCGTCGGGCCTTTAGCATTATCATATTCCGTGTTCATGTAAACCATGATTAAACAAATATCGACTTCACAGTAGGCAGAACTGTATGTAGTGATTTGGGTAGTGTTTTATCAAAGCACTTGCGGAAGTCGTAAACGTACGTCCAAATATGTTTTTACAATTCTTTAACAAATACAAGCTGTAGTCAATGGATCTGCAATATTAGCAACGATTCAGTCAATGAACTCTTACAAAACTATAACAGTCCATTTGTAGTTGTTAAAGCAATATAAAATTTTTAAATTTGAACGTAAGTTTAAAATGTCCGTTAGTGCTTTGATAAAACAGTACCCTGGTGTTCTTAAAGGTGTGCTAGATAGCAGATACAGGAAGGCCGCTATATAATAGGTACATACACAATACCTCGCTTACAGACCTCCTAATACATGTACATCTACATATAGGTGTACCTCACTTAAACCAAAGGCAACCATGCTATATAAAGGAAATGCTCTTCTATATTGTTTTTGAATAATATTTAGGTATCTATACTTGTAATCTTCGTATTTAAAAGACCTACTTAACACAAGTAAACCTTCTGCACTGGTTGTATGTGGTTAGTATGCCCGGTAAATAATTTTTGTCCATTTAGTATGCACTAGTATAATTTATATACGTTATATAAATATATTAATGTATTTAATGTGTGATATAGAAATAATGTCACATATAAATCCGTTAACTTGGTGACTAAGTTCACTATCTGGACAAGTACTGGTCAGAATTGATATACAACCGACGTAGGTTTTCAACTATAGTTTGAAGTCCTATTGGTTAACAGTATTTCAGTCATATGGAACTGTCCAATCACATTACCCTGACACCGTGCGAACCAGCAGTCACCTGGGACTACCTTGCAAGGTAGCCATCGTGAAAACTCGGCCATATTCGTTTGTCTCCGGTAAATATACAGTCTATTGCTATGCATAAAGTCCGAGGTGATCAGAATGATATACCAGTACCATTTTATTAACATTGGTATTCCGTTTCCGAAGTGGATGCTCTAACCACCCGGCCACCAATGGTGGTATAACTTACATGTTTTAATATATCAACTGCATGCAAATATTTACTGACCGTTTGGAAATCAGTAAGGTTTAAAATTATTAATTAACCCATGGTAAAATAAATCAAATGTTGTGTGCCAATTATATATAGAATGCCAACTGCTCGAGAGGTTGCAGGTTCAAGTGTCGACTAGAGATGAACTGGTTGGTACCTCAGACATAGCATCGCGTGTATCAGAAGGAACGATATTTTGTATTTAAAACGAGAACCAAAAAAAACCGGGACCCATTAGAAATAAGTGCATGCACTTTGATGTTGTATGGGTTATCTTTGAACGATAGGTCTAAAGATTGACTACCACTGGTATTACAGTTTACTACACAATGTCGGGCTAAAACATTTGACCAGTTGTATAAAGATAAGCTATCCTGTCAACATATGACATTAAACTAAGATATATTCAATTGTTGCAGCCAGATCCTTTACTTATATAAGAACATTATTTATTCAAGCGATTCACTTAAAGTACTGCTCCTATAAAATGACACGAGGATTAATAAAAATCGTTTTATTTTCATTTGATAGAAACAAAGTTGTACATGTATTTGTAAATAAGTATTATAGACTAACCCGGCTAAGCAACCAGTCAACGAGGGTGGGGTAAATCAAATAATGTAAAATCATTTAATTTCAATGGGACAAAATTTCGTGGTTTTGGTTAAAAGATCATTTCGTGGGGACGTACTTTCAAGGATTTCCGATTTCATGTAAAGTGGCCAAATCAAAATTTACACAAATTATCAGAAACCATTCAAAAATCAAACAGATATAATATTTTTTTTAAATACATGTTGAAATCAGCAAGTAAATTCCACAAAACACATACTTATAGCTGAATGAACTTGAAAGCAAGTATGGCAGCCACTGCAAACTTGCCATATTTATTGGTATAATTGTTAATTTGAGATTTAAATGTCTGGCTGAGGTTATCCACGAAATTAAATCCCCACGAATATTAATGATTATTGATCGGGGTTTCATTATACTGACTGTGTGAAACAGGTGGCTGATTAATTCCGGTGACCACTAATTTGTTTATACACATGTTTTTTCTGTACTTACCAATAGCCCGCGCCACATCAAACGCCCCGTTTTCTCCTAACTCGTTGTGACTAACATTTAATACTTTTATGTGTGAGTTGAACTGTAAACATAAAATATAGAGGATAAACATGAGTATCTTTTCATATCGAATTTATTAAACGAGTTGAATAAACTAATAAAATGCGAGGCACTGTCGAGCATTTTTTCGATTTTATTCAATGAGTTTAATAAATCCAATGTGGAAAGTCACAAATGTAATGTTCTTTTTATCACAAGTTAGCCATTTCTGGCCGAAACATAAAATAGCTACTTATTTACTATAATAAACGCGCAACTTTGACGACGTCGCCTACACTTTGAGTGACGTCACGTCAAAGCTTTATTGCACTAGTGTATTATCCAAAATAAATAATGGCTTTATTACGTTACCGCGACGTCAAACATGTGATAAAAAATTCTTATACATGTACACAAATATCAACTTTCATTACAATTCACATCGACAATACATATGGCCCATAATGAAAATTGGTTTGCCAACCAATATGCTATCCTACCAACAGAAAATAAGACGTTACTGTCCAGTTAGGATAATGTGAGAGTGACGTTTTATAGTATGTGTACACAAAAGATTACATCCATTGCCTGAATAGGTACGGTATTGCAATTTAGCATTGACATTATATATGTCAGGATAAGCCATTTTAATTGGTTTTACACCATAATAGTAGACCCGACCACTGCGTCACTCTATTCGTATCTTAACTGGACAGTATTATTGTTATCATTATAATAAATGGTTTTCAATGAAAATGTAGAGATATAGTATAAAACTACGACATACGTATTCCCGACTTACTACAATGCATTCCCGACATATGACTTTTATCTTGAAGGCGACTGTTAAATAGTTGGTATTGGCGCCGGTAATACAGTAATAACTTATAAGCCTCAATTCAGTAAAAGGTCTTGTCGATTTTATCAATTGATTTAATCTATTCAAAGACCGTGAAAGTCAAAATTTATCTATTGTCGGGTTTAGTTATCAAAATATAAACATAAGCTATGTATAGCCTTTGACCGACAAATTACACTTAAGTAAAAGTAGTTAAAATTGTATCTATTATAATTAAGCTTAAAATTCTACATAATGATTATAATAGGGACTTATCACACTGTTTCACTACGGACTCGTATTACAAGATCAACTGTCTCAACCTTCCACATATCAGTACAAATGTGAAAGCTCGGCCATTTCCGTTTGGCTCCGGTAAATAATCAATGCAATTGCAATGCATAAAGGCAGAGGGGATAATGCATATCAGTAAAACACAAAACACACAATCTACAGTACGTTACATGACCATACCTCTATTATCTCTGCTACATATTTGGCATCCGAATCCCTTAATCCACTACCTTAAATGAAAGGATAATACAATTCAAATTCAATGGCAAATATGTATTTAATATATTAGTAATAGACATATGCCCAAATCGACATACAGTACAACCTTACCAGAGCAACCCTCTATAGAGCAACAACATAATTATGTATAACAACGCGCCGCAAAATTTCCGTAAGTCGCTATTAACAATATATTTAATATCTGCATAGCAACAACATCTAAACAACAATCAATATTTGCAACTCCAAAAGGGTGTTTCTCTACAGAGGTTGTACTGCAATTAAATTTTATGTTGCAATTGGGTGGAAAAGTGGTCCAGTGGTAAGAGCTACTGACTATTGATACGAAGGTTGTGGGTTCGATCCCTCGCCCAGACGGTCAAAAATAGAATGCTTTTCAGTGTTTCCCATCCAACATAACTAAATTTACTAACAGTCTTTCGGGCGAGACGTTAAGCGAGGTCCCGTGTAAAAAAGAACCAGGGATGCTTCTGGAACTGGGGCATCTTCTGTATTATGCCCTAACCCCCAAGAACTAAAGTGACTAATCTCTTCTGGGAGCCTCGCCCATATGTATTTTCGATGGCGAGGATGAATAAAAGCAAATAAACCAATGTTGCAATAAAAATAATGCATGCCAAACAAGACACACATACAATACAGACAAGCTAACAGATGATTCACTATCAAGTAATAAAACATAGACTTCCACACAAGCACTACAACTGTATATACCGAAATTAAAGTTTAAGACGAAAATTTTAACAGGATATGTTAATTTAGACCTTTTCTATGTTATTGGTACCATCGCCGAGCTTAACGTCTATATAGTATTTAGTGCTTAGAGTGCAAGACAATATTTCAACAGAACCAAAACACTTACCGAATGATGCAAGTAATAACTTACAGAACAATTCTCTTGCATCTAGAAAATTGTTGAAATATGATTACAGATATATGCTGTTTTACAGCATTATAGTCCGGAGAATTTGATACGACTCGCGACCTTTTATTAGCATACTTGAACAGCTGATATATTGTCTATATTTATAATCCCGGGTGTATGTTTTCATAAGCGGGAAGTATCAAGAAGACGCTCGAGATGTATTACATGGTCAACACAAATCTAAAGGACCAATATTGCACGATTTCCTCGCGGAAATTTATATATTCAACACAAGAAACTTGCAATATAATCATGCATAAAGGTCAGGATCAGGTCAAATTCTCTGAGCTATACAAGGTACCTGATATGTCTAATGTGTGAAGATTTTTCCCGTCTTTAAGAAGTTCAGCAAAGGCAAAGGCACCACGTGTCCCAATCATGTTCTCGGCAAGACGCTGGAAAACAAATTTACGATTTTGTAGTTAACCCTACTTTTTTGTCCAATTAAAAGCTAGGGATTTTCAAATTTTTGGATCACTAATTCATTTATTTTTGGCAAAGGACACACTATCTATTAAGTGGTTGTTCATTTAGTGAATCTGTTAAGTTGGGCAATTTGGCTGTTTCCAAATATTGAAAACTGGACCCGCCTACCCTCTCAATTGTACTGTTCTTCTATCAGCAATTATCAGCTAATACATGCAATATTGTCTTTTTTTTCACTTTCATTACTCCGTAAATGGGAATGCTATTGTTTGCATTGGAAAGGCCACAAAATTGTGGGCGGGTAAACTATAAGCAGGTTATAAATCACGTAACAGAATCCTTCGCTCCTTTGCTCTACTAGTAATTATTTTATAATTCTAATATATGATCTATAACCTAGCTATACTTATTGGAATTTTGTTCATTTTACCACAGCCGTCAGTTGACCATACCATAGTTTAAGCTTTTAGTTTTCCTACTGAGGCTAACCTTTTGGAAAGTATTTGTCAGATCAAAGGTCTAGAATTCCTACGTCAGATAAAGTTAAAAAGATATGTTACCAGTTTCCGAAGGCCGCTGGAGAAATTCAACAATTCAGTCACCTTTTGACATTTAACCCCTCCACCTGGTCATTTGGGCTACCTAAGGAGACCTGCGTTCGAGACTATTTCTCTTCTGGTGGGCCAACATCGAGATACGGTCCCCAGGAATATCGAACAGGTATAGACACCGCCCCCACAGGTACCAATTCACACCTTAGTCGAGTAGAGAATAGTGGGTTATTCTTACTAAGAGAAATTAAGCAGTGGCGCAGCCGGGGATCTCTCGATATCAAAGCGCACACCCTACCTCTAGACCAACGCTTCACACACAGATGTTATTAGTTGAAAACTGACTTGAACAAATGTACTCTTGTATTTGTCGTTTCGTGTACATGTATTTAGTATTTTCTTCAATTTGTGTTTCAACAAGACTGTTTTAAGTATGTAGAGTAATTTTCAGAGTTAACGGAGACAAATACTTACCATTACTTTATCGTGGAGGGGTGTCCGTAACCTCTCGTAAATCAAGCAGATTTCTTTTATTAAGTTAATATTCTAATATTCCCGTGCTTATCAGAAAATGTAAATAAAGTTCAGTCCATTGCTAAACATAAATGGGTTTAAAGCAAATAACAAAATGAGAGACTTTATTTTATCATTCTATGCAGTACCAAAGGTTATGTATGGTCCTCCAAATATATGGTTAGTAATCAGTTTATAACAGTAGCTTTGAGACCGTAATATTACGCAATCAAATTATCTTGAAAAGGCTCAATTAGACTGTTTTGGAGGGCGAGGTACATGTATTTACGTTTGATATTAATTTTTATTCCATGATAAAAGATTGAAAGCTACTTACCACTTCGCGTATAGATTCATTGTCTTTGAGCATTTCAGTTAAACAAACAGCACCGTCAGTTCCTATATCATTATCTTCAAAGTCAATTGATCTAACTACTTTATTATTTACCAAAGCTACACAAACTGCTCGCACACCTTTGTAACCCAATGGATGACTCTTCATAACTAAGGTTTCATCATTTATATGGCGCGTGAGATAATTCACTGGGTTTATTCCTAATAGTTTACATGAAGATATATAACATTGCACATTTTCTTCTTCTGTCGTCTGTTCTTCTGTCTTCTGTTGCGTTCTTGGTGGCGGATCAACTGTGAGTAGAAAGCAAGATGGCGTCAAACAAGATATGACGGGAAACAAGATGACGTCAAACAAGATGAAGGCAGCGTACTACTTAGGCCTACGACCTTATAAGACTCATGCATTCTCAAGGCGCTTCTTATGAGCCTATTTTCATGAAAATCGGAAGTGGTCATGTTGAGCAAACTGAATTTTAAAAAGCTTGTTTTTCCATAAGTAAAGAAAAGTTTTCAGACAGTTTTTTCTTGTTTTCTCAAATATTGATTTTGTACTTTCGACCTTCTAATTCTAAGACAGCAATATGTAAAAAGAATATTTAAAAAATTCTAAAATACTGGAGTCAGAATTGGCAAACCTATACAAAAATGACTACATTTGATTTGTGTTAGTGTACAATTTAAATCATATCCATGATAGAATCATATATTAGCAGTATAAACGTTTTAATTAAATTTACAAACGAAATTATATGATAACATATGGTTGATCATGATTATATGTATATAATCATAATATTTATACTAAACTATTTTGTACAAGAAACAGGGATTATTTGACATAAGAAAGACCCAAGGGCCGGCTGATGAAATGTATTACTAAGGAAACTAAATCGTAAGTATGGTGAGATAATGCTAATGAGAGAAAATAGTTCCTTACCATCAGCCATGATATCATATCCAGTAAAAGTAAATTCCCTTTGTATCGTAGTTGCCTTTGAAGTTCTACCGCTCGCAGAACCATTGATAGTTGATGAACCATCTTTATTGTTTCTTTGAGATTCCCGTGTACTATTCCTGACAAGGGAAGCATTTCTACTGAGATATAACGACGCTTGTTTGGACCCCATCTGGGACCCCTTCACTTCCGCCATAGTCACTTGTCGTTCTGGTTTACGCCAATCGTCCTTATTGCTTTTCTCTGAGCTCTTTGTCTGCGCATGCGCACCAACCTTGTTGCTTTTTTCAAAGCTCTTTGTCTGCGCATGCGCATCGTCACTTTCTTCATCCATTTCTTCAAATGGCGAGAGTGTAAACAGTGCCTTCTGTTTATTCATGCTTGATAAGACCATTGGCTAAAATACAGCACATAAGTACGTGCGAGGGTCATTCAAAAATACGTAGACAAATCAGTTTACTAGTTTATTTTGCAAGATAAATAAACAATTATTTAACACTCTGAAGAACCACCTTTATTCGTCTAAATTCTAAACCATATAATTATAAGAGTATGAAATTCATTGCTCTCGTTTAATATACGGAAAGAATTAATTAATGATAGGAAATTATTTCCACCAAATTTGATGCCATTTGGATGATATATAGCTTAATAAACAATGGTGTCTACGTATTTTTGAACAGCCCTCGAACATTCAAACAACGTTCACAAACTATTTTTCAATCCGGTTTGTTTGCATTATGTCCACATTTAAGGCAGTGAACAATCCATGGAGTCATTCGGTATCAATATCCCGGTCCACGTTATCAAAATGTTCTTGTTCAAAACGTTTCAAAGTTTAATTTAATGACGAAAACCTTACTGAATTGATACAATCATTCAACGTGTTTATCTACCCACGTCTTGAAAGCGTTTTATCTTACGGTTCAATATTTTGAAGTTATTTAAGCATTCACTAAAATTGCTCTTGTGTAAATAATTTGATAATAATACATATCATTCCACGAGTATAAGAAGTGTTTTGCTATTGAAGGCTGCCCCGGTGCTTAATTGGTATTTAATTGTAACACGCACACGACAATACATATTTAGATTGACACTTTGATTACTGTCGATATACTTCATGATAGCTCTTCTAACATTACCTTACTACAAAAAGTATCTGTAATTTCAATACACTGTGTTAAGCTTTTTATATTAGTGTTCTCCTGTCAATGCAGTCAAGGTTTTTATATTGGTGTTCCCCTGTCAATGCAGTCAAGGTTTTTATATTGGTGTTCCCCTGTCAATGCAGTCAAGGTTTTTATATTGGTGTTCCCCTGTCAATGCAGTCAAGGTTTTTATATTGGTGTTCCCCTGTCAATGCAGTCAAGGTTTTTATATTGGTGTTCCCCTGTCAATGCAGTCAAGGTTTTTATATTGGTGTTTCCCTGTCAATGCAGTCAAGGTTTTTATATTGGTGTTTCTCTGTCAATGCAGTCAAGGTTTTTATATTAGTGTTCCCCTGTCAATGCAGTCAAGGTTTTTATATTGGTGTTTCCCTGTCAATGCAGTCAAGGTTTCTTAAAGTTGAAATTATTCGTCTTTTCACAGAACTTTACATATTGACGATATACGAGCGAATCAAGAAGCCTTCACTAAGTACGTAAACAGCAATGAATGTTGGGGTTACAATTAACGACAGCTGTAGCTCAGTGATTAGCGTGCTTGACGTCTAATCTGGCTTCCCGGGTTCTAATCCGAATGGAGGCCATGTTTCAGCAGATAGCTGATTGGCAAATAAAGGCTACTACAGCTAGTATGTTCGGCATTTCATGTAAGAGAATTTGATGGTGATATTGTAAACAATGTGGAATTATGTGGACTAAAAATGAGTTCAACTCCGTTTTCTACGCAGTGAGACATCCGGGCCTTAATTTACAAGTACATGTCGGTTCTTTTCAAATCACGTAACCCATAAAAGTAGTTTCGAGTGAGTATTTAAACAATTTGGTATAACTACATGTTTGTAAATATATCCAGGGGCAGGGTATAAACTGTATCTAGTGTCCCTGCTATATCCCACAAGTAAAATAAGCCGATGTCGTCTTTTAGGCGGGGCGAATTCATTATAAGCATTATAACAAGTAGTAAACATCCACTATCACCTACTTGCCAAACTTGAGAAAGATACAAAATTTAATACATAATATATATTGTACTACTCGAACTTTGATTCGAGTCAGCAAACCAATATGCCATATGAATTGAAGCCCGTCTTATATTTGTATTAAATATAAAAATAATGCCAAGCCGAACATAGCCTTTATTTGCCAGTAAGCTTTCTGTTGAAATATGACAGGCATATGAGCGCCTCCATTCGTATCTGAACCCGGGTCGCCAGATTAGACAAGCGCGCTAACCATTGAGATAAGAAAAAAACGAAAGAACGAAACCGGTCACATTATAATAATTAACTACAAAATAAAGGAAACACGAAAATTCGATCAATAAAAGATTATGAGACATAAGCATCGCACAAGGTTTGAATGAGAAAAAAATGATATTAAGAGAAAAATTAGCATGTCTGTGAGTGGTTGAACACATGTTTTATACGTTAATAGTAACTTCGCCACGAACCTTTCTCTGTTTTAATTCCTTTAAGTTAAAATATCCTAGATGCACTTATTATCTTATTGTCAACTGTCTTAAACATCACTTAACAACAAAACGAAGTCATTCACTAAATATCAAGTGTCGACTCCATACAGTCAAATAAAACATTCATTATATTTTCCTTTCAGTCCACTGAGTGTTTGTTCATTGTAATCCAATATATTTCAATAGTTCCCTGCAAAAACATCATATTCCTCATTCCAGATTAGTCTTAACGAAATCACGTTATAATTCCTAATACAAATGTTTTTACTGGTCACTTTGTAGAAGTCATTCATTTGGATTGATTAATCCACTTATACTCCATGTAAATAAAACAATTCCAGAATATGTCCCAGTTGTCAAGACATATTTCTAATCGGTTTTGAAAACATGACTACGTCTGATCCAACAAATGCCATTGCCATTTTGTATCATTTTATAAAACCAATCCTACAAAACGCCCATGGTTAGAAACTATGACACCTCGTTGATAATTTGTTTTCAATCAAATGAATACCCAATATCAACAATTCAACAGATATATTGCACGTTTTAAATACTGTAAATAATTATTTTTTCGACATAGTTGGAATTTTGTTGATTTCGGAAGTTAAACTCGACACGAAATATAATCCCCACGATTTAATCGACCTCACAAATACGGAACATGTGTTTACCCTTCCATGTTTTGTAATCCACAAAGTTACGACCCCAAGAAAATGTATTTTGATCAAAAGCCACGAAATTAAGTACACACGAAAATATGAGCTTTTACTGTAAGCTCTATAAATGTTGTGCCAAATCTGATTTTATTCCGTTTGGCACTTTTTGTATTCAAATTGTTTTCCAAATATATAATTACCATTGAATGGCTTATTTGTATAACAGGGTATCAACACAATAGAATAATAAATACACATCAATGGAGATATCACTATTACATTATCAATTATTATATTCATTAAAGCCACTTTACCTCGCCAAAGACATTTTTTCGATCATCCAGTAAAAAGACTAATTACAAGGAATTAAGATGTTTTTCACCAATAATTGACCACAGAATGTTAAATGTATCTGTCGAAATAGTATGCCAAAAATCACATTTAAGTTACATGTATGGATGACAAAATAGTTGCTTCCCTTAGATTAAAAATTATGCATTTTTTGTTTACAATTCATTATTTTGTAAACAAACCAACTGAAGGTTATATTATTTTTTTCCATCTTATTTGTATTTTCCATCTTTGGGACTGAACTAAAGTGCTCAAAATCCATAGTTCTTCAAATAGGTTACCAAGTTATTGCTTTTTGAAAATAGCATAATGGGACTTTAATTCAAGAACACAAATATTAATTGACGATATTGTAATACAAAACAAATGTACTGTAGTACAAACATTGTACCTATCCAATTCAATACACCACATCTCGTATTTTACGCGTATGTGTTAATGCCTACAATTGCCCATTTAACTTCAACTGTTGACTATAGGATAATTTGAATTATTTGAATTATTTCAATACTTATTGCTTATGTAAAAATAATTAAGATACGATCTCTACTAATACGGCTATATATATATCAATATCTACGTATATACCTCTTTACAAAATCACTTAAATACTCCATTTACAATAACGTGTCTCTTTTGTCAGACAGTTTTATTTTATATTGGTCCTTGCGGAAACTTTAAATGATCATTATAAATTGTAATGTTTACCTATCCTCGTAAGTAAACCTTTGGGTAAATACATGTCATTGTTAACAAGGATTACTGGTTTATTTTTTATTCATTATTTGTAATTTGTCCAAATTAAAACACTATACACACGCATGTACACATCATTTTTCAATCTGATGTTATTAGGTATGACACTTTTTGTAAATAAATTTATAAAATCGAACGATTCAGCGCCTATATTATATTGTATGAGATATACGCCATGCTGATGCTTCCGTTGCCACCGTCTCAGCTGATGTCACCACCTACACAAGTACTGTTTTTATACAGTCTGCTGATGTAATTGCTCCTGTTACTACTACTACTGTTACTGCTAATGCTGCTGCTTCTACTGCTGATGCTACTGCCGATGTTACTGCTACTGCACTGATGCTCTCTCCCTCCCATTCTCAGAAATCTGGCCCCGATCTCCCGAAGCATCTCAATCTGAGCTACATCTCATCTCAAATATTGCCATGTGTTTTAAAGATAATTTCTAAGGAAGACTGGACTCAAAATTTGCATCACAAAACAGAAAATACCTTATTCTTAGTTTATTAGAGTAAAATTTAAAGAGCAAGACCTTCAAAGTTATCTCAAATTCTGACTCTGATTTGAACAAAATCTCAATTTGAGATGATATTTATACTTGAGATGCTTCGAAAGATCGGGGCATGGGTCGGTATCTATAAAGCACCTTAGAAGAAAACTAACGAAGAATGTTCTGGAAATCTTAAAATTTCTTTTAGTGTATCAGCTCATAATATAGGTCAGATTATTAATTCTTTACAAAGATTTTATGGATTTTGTAGAGAGCTACGATAATTACTATGGAAGTATGTGTTATTCTTCAATTTATTGGAAATACGTGGGAGACAAAGTTCGCGACTTTTGTGGACAACCCTCGTATGTATGTACATCGCAAATTTTTTATTTAAGTTAAAATATTCAAGTTTTCCACTAAGATGCTTAATAAATACCAGCCCTGAGCAAAAACAAAGCACCAGAGAAAGACAAGTTGAAACATCACATAATGGATTCAAACTCTCAGCCCGAGCAACCAGCAGTAAATGTGAGGTTAAAGGAGAAAGTCGCCATCATCAAAAACACGAGACAAAACATAATGAGGAGGGAATAGACACGATATCATCAACTAAACCAGCGTGTTGAACATTTAGCTTGTCGTGCCATGAAGAGTAACAGTTAGTTATGAAATTTGACATCCAAGGAATGATTTCTTCCAAAGTTCTTGCTCTTTTTTCTAATAAACTAAGCATAAGGTTTTCTGTTTTATGGTAGGAATTTTGAGTCCAGTCACCCTTGGAAATTATAAATAAATTTAGCTCAGATTGAGATGCCTGGACAGATGCTTACGTCACATGCGCCAAAAGTTTTTATTCCATTTAAGGATGGACCACTTTTATATGTTTAACTGTAATAGTTAACATAGTGTTGGTATTATGGATAGATGTGTAAGATGCTTGCCATGTATGGTAACATGACTAGTTATGTAGAAATATACATTACAACCAAAGCAGTCAAGAGATACACCGATGGCTGTTTAACAAGCGTAATTGCTATTAAAAGTCAATTAGGATTTCATAATACAGTCTGCTACGGAAAATGGTTGCTTAATTGAAGTGACAACTAACACAGGTATGACTGTGCTAAGGGAACACATAGTAAAACTTAGACCATCATTAAATTACAGCTACTTCTTTCTAAAGCTTCATTTTCACGTTTAATCCTCTTTCAGATTGAATGTTGATAGTCAGACTACCTTCAAACCAAGACCAACTATCTACAGAACCCATGGTCGTGTTAGTTGGGGACCGGGGGCATCTCCTGAAATATTCTTGATTTTGAAGCTTGTTCTATGGCCATTTCCTTAACTGAATTCCTTTTTTTATATACAAAACGTATGGGAAGAATGTTAATGTTTTACTTATTTATAGCTCTAGTAGACGGATGAATGACGACGCTATCTTAAATTTTACGAGTACTTGTTAGACATTTTCTGTGGATCTAGTTTCTAAGAAAGAGGGAACAAAAAGATTTGCATAGACTACAACCTGATTATTTTTTGGTCAATTTTTCTTACCTTTTTACACCACTATTTGCTTTCATAATATCAATTTTAAACATAAAAGTCTTTGTTCTCAGTTTATGACGCACATATAGGGCTTTTGCAAAATACAAGTGTACAGAGAAGAAGTGTATGGAAGCTGATTTGTAACCAGGTGATCTTGGTTCGATTTTTTGGTCAAGGCAGAATTGGCAGGTTAGGCCCTTCCACGTCAAGTTGATATCAGTGTCAATTTTTTTCCATATGTGGGAAAGTTGCTGGTTCATGTTGAAGGGCAAGTTAATACTTGTTAGGATTTAGTCCAGGAAAACTGTTTAGGTGAATCTGTCGCCGTATATAACTTGAGCATTAAACGGCGTTAAACCCCAATAAATGATAGAGAGTGGTCAATGGTATAACACAACACAATATTATACTCTATGTGTTTTGTTTATTTCTCACTCTTAAAAGAGAAGCATAACTTGAAATAAATAATCAACACACTACACGATACATACATATCAACATACAATCCAGCATACATTAACAGTCAACCATACTTTTACCTTAGAATGAAAAGGATTTACTGTATAATCATTAAGTTTTCGCAGGTATTATATTTCGTGGATTTAGGTAAAATGGCAATTTGGTGGTTTCTTAATTTCATGGATTTAAAATAATGAAAGAAAAGTCTCTTGTTACATATATTGTGGTCAATTATTTAAGGGGTTTAAATTTCGCGATTAAGGTCATCCGCAAAATCAACGGAAATTAATCCACTGCAAATATTAATAATTTAACAGTATCTACAATTAAACAATGAATGCCCTTTTCATTCTATGGTAATGACCAGTCAAACTTGCACATACTTGATATGGATACAATTTTACATAATTTCACATATAATTTTACGTATAATTTTACATGTAACTATATATAATTTTACATATAATTTCACAAATCACAGCTTTATAACACTACATTGCTTATCAATATCTATTAGAGCTATAAACAAAATGTCACAAATCAATTAACAAACAATTAACGATAACACAGGTGCTTGCATACAATTTCATATGAAAGTTATCTTCCCCTAATGTATTCATGTAAAATCATTATTTTTCGAGGGAGTTGAATTTTCGTTGATTTCATTGTTGAACTCAACCACACAATCTTATCCCCTAGATTACTAATAATTGCCCTCTCAAATTCAGAGATGGGTTTACCCATTCATGTTTTGTAATCTACGAATTTACGACCCCACGAAAATGCGTTTTTATCAAAATCCACGAAATTTATTAACAACAAAAATATCTGATTTTACAGTTGCGAACAATATGTCTAATATCCAGTGTGGTATAGCACTTAAAATGCAAGTGAAGAAGGTTGTACACACTAATATAGCATACATCAGCTTATGTACAGTTACACTTCCAACCATATTCTACCGTGTATAAACGAGTCAACTTCCGGTTATCGCAATAAAGAGTACACATTGATTTGTATATTCTTGAAATATTTAGACGTACAGTGATAGGAAATCACTGGATGTTTCAATCACAATAAGTCATACAAGTTAAATTGTATAGTATCCCAATAAGTCGTACAGTGATTTGGTTTATATGCGGTGTATTCCAGTACTCTCATTGGATTTCATATTACACTCTCCTCTCGTTGTTTTTGATTACTATTAATCTATTAAATGCTAGATCTACAGGAATACAAAGGAATTCTACAGAATTTTGATATATATTTCTACTATAGCATGGAGAAATTGACCTGATCCTGCCCTTTATGTTTCTTGCATTGAATATGTAAATTTCCACAAGTAAATCATGTAGTATGGGTCCTTAAGATTTGTGTTTTGTATTACACCTTGAGCCGATTTGTGATACTTCCCATTCATGAAAACATACAACCTGGGTAATAAATACATGTATAGACAGGATATGAGCTGTTAAATTATGCTAATAAAAGGTCAAGGATCATGTCAAGGATCGGGTCAAAGTCTCTGTACAATACAATATACAATCAATGTATAAATACTGGAAAACTCTGAAGTTTGGGGTAACAGGACACTATTACAACATTGTAGTATAAAATTTTACCAGCTAAGAAACACTGTTTTGATGGGTATTTTGTACATGACATTTTATTATATTATTACTCCTATACTTGAATGGTCCTGCCTTTCCACCAACTTCAAAGCTTACACAGGAATATGATTTCATGTATAATAACTTAAGTCACAAAACATTTGTATACATGCACTACTATATACTTACATAACACTATACATCACTATTGTATTCAACAATTCACTATATTGCTGGCTTAGAATAAAAAAGGTTGTAAGTACAAAATCAATATTTTGAGAAAACAAGAAAAAACTGTCTGAAAACTACTCTTTACTTATAGAAAAACAAGCTTTTTAAACTTCAGTTTGGTCCACATGACCACTTTTCGATTTTCATGAAAATAGACTCATCAGAAGCGCCTTTAGATACAGGCCGGTGGTAAATATGTATCAATCTTATAAGGTCATAACAACCTTCTATTTTTTTTTTCTTAAACCCTAGCATAGACTTTATTTGCCAGTCAGCTTTCTGCTGAAGTATATCAGGCATATATTTGTGTGCCTCCACCCAGTTTTGAACCCGGTTGGCCAGATTTGACGGCAAGCACGCTAACCATTGAGCTACGGAGGCCTTCTAATACTAAGCCAGCGATATAGTTTGATATTTTTAACCCCAGTCCCTATCAGTATACTAATGTCACAGGTAACTATCACTACTATTCAGACCGGGTGGGGTATATGTAGCACACAACGTTTGGCATTTTGATTTCAATGATAGTCATTAATCATTCATCAACATTGGAAGTACACAATTAACAAATACACATAAACAACTATTGGCTAGGATTATGGCAACACTCAATACAACAGAAACAGCAATGCTGACAAAATCCAGACTGATTTCATTCTAGACAAAAAATTGGTTTCACTCCAGTTAAAAACTAGACTGGGTTTCACTCCAGACAAATTCCAGACTGGTTTCACTCCAGACAAAATCCAGACTGGTTTCACTCCAGACAAAATCCAGGCTGGTTGTATAGTTCCTAGAGATCTGAGTTTCCATGGAAACGCATCAATATACAACATTACAATATACAATGAAATCGTATCTCAAGACTTCAGATACTTGGATTTGTTAAGTTTTCAAACTACAATGTTTTAATCTTGTTGTAAAATATACCTAATAGGGGATCAAAATAATGTTTAATGATAAATCATTCTAAATTACTCAATATTTCGACCTAAAAAGGTCTTTACATTATTTTGTTGTATTGGTAGCATGAATGCATCACACGTTCTACATCTCCTGAAGAAGAAATTTTTAGGGTGAAATATTGAGTAATTTAGAATGATTTATCAACAAACTACAATGTTTTATCATATGATCAAATCACAGAATTAGACTTATATAATTATCTTTTACAAAGATATGTGTTCATGATTCAAATTTCAATCAAATAAGCAAGAGTGGAAAGGGAAATAACAATATGTGTCACTCATAAAATATGTTATTCAAAACTTCTAACTAACCACCAACATTTGTTTCAGTAATTCATTTCAATAACCAAAGGAAACATGCATGACACTCTGAATGTCAGTCTAGCCAACCCTCCCGTTTTAATCGGAATTCCCCCGTTCTGGACCCCAAAACACGTTTCTCACGATATGTTTTCATGTATACTGCAAGAGGAACTACTGTACAGTACCAAGCAGCCCTGTCATGGTAATTTCAGACAACAGATACCAGAATGCTGATATTACTGCAATGATATTGTAAAAGAACTCGCACATAAACAACCAGTGCCATTTCGTGACTATATACTGACTGCCAGGGGGAGGATGATATAACCAGACCGAATGTCGCTGACCATCATCCATAAGAGACAGTTTGATGGCTTCCACATGCACAACTTTTAACCTCAAGGGTGACATTCAAACCTACACAATATTCAAAATCAGTACATTCTCTCCCTCGATGAGGAATGGCAACACCTTTTGACTGTCTCAGGGCGATCACAATCAAACAAAACAAGCCTCAAAATCCACTCCACTACAGAAGCTCCAGTTATTGCACAAACCCCCGTTATACAAGTACCAGTGATGAAAACATATTTACAAATCATAATTTATCACAGTAAATACATGTATCTAATGGAACAGAAATATGGATGATTGAACATAGAGTGAAGATCACTGAACAAGGAACATCGAAAGCCATGACTGACATTTAGTTACAGCAACAACGAGACCTCAGGTGTAAAACTCTAGTGCGATAAATTGTAATACAAAAACAAAATCCGCTATATTTATTGTTTCTGAATATTTAGGAGCATGCAAACTTTATATGTTGTGCCAAATGTTTGAATGCTTTCACAGGCAAGTGGTACAGTCCTAGATTTTAATCCATAACAAAAATATAGGCAATATTGTGTTTGTTTTTGTACTGCAATTCATCGAGTTAAGAGTTATACAGCTTCCCTTGCTGAATAAACAATCCTGTTATTCAGTATGTACTTTTATGACCAAAACTTTCGGGGATATGTACAACATCCAACCAACGTATAACATCCATCAACAGGTTCGCCAATCCAAATTATTGCTTACACAACAAGGAATGGCAACAGATTTAAGAACTTGCAGCGGAATGATTTTATGACAATTACAGGTTTATTAGTTTTATGAAATAAAATATGCCCGTTAATCAATATCAAGGTTTTATTGGAATGTGGAGAATTCATAAAGGTGTAAAACTTTAAGGGGCTGTAAAAGCCAAAATAGGGGCCATAACTCACACCAACTGTTAGATGATACAATATAAGCCAGTGTGTAGTTAATAAACCTTACAGATAGTTTAATGCATACAAAACTGTGTTCAGGAAACGCTTATGCCCCGGTTGAAACCTTGTCCATAACAAGACTATGTTCAGTTAATGCTTAATTACATGCTGTTGGAAGCCTCGTCTATAATAACTGGCTATCAATCGGGGGCTATAATGCTGTAAAAATAACAGATAGTGCTACATGGCTTTGACAATGTATTGTGTTTATGATGGTTAACAAGTATGCCAAGTTTGAAAGCAATGCATTGATGGACTTTGAAAATTTTAAGAGTTTCAAGAACTTAAAAGTTTTGGTTAACATTTTCAATGGAACAAAGGAATAAAATAACAAATTAACAGACGGACAGGACAGTCACTATATCGCTGGCTTAGAATTAGAAGGTCGTAAGTACTACAGGTATCTTATAAGACTCATGCATATTTGAAATCTGCATCTCAAGGCACTTCTTATGAGCCTATTTTCATGACAATCGGAAGCTTTGACCAAACTGAAGATTAAAAAGCTTGTTTTTCCATAAGTAAAGAGTAGTTTTCAGACAGTTTTTTCTTGTTTTTTCAAAATATTGATTTTGTACTTATGTCCTTCTAATTCTAAGCCAGCGATATGCCTCCCGCACCAGTAAATACCGGGGAATAAAAACATAAACCAATACAATTTCTATATTATACAAGCCGCAGTAGAGTCACACTGTAGCACGACAGTTATAATGGCAGGATATTGAGTTGACTATGAATTTCTTTTGACTTTTTAAGACAAAATACATCATACATTAATGACCGTACAATTCACATGATTTGAAAGAAGTGTATACCTATATAAAAGAGACAGATGTCCAACAGAGAAGACATTCTAGACTAGACTAATAAAGCATTACGTTTCAACAGTAAACAAAATGGAGGCTAAAAATTATTGATCAACAAATTTTAAATATGAATTACAAACATTTATTCTTTTTTTTTTAAGAAATTATGATGAATCAATTCAAAATACCTCTCCATCAGTCCAAGTTCCATTGCATGATACCACACTAATAATCGCAAAGATGTAGTATGGTGAAGATTAAATAGAGAATATTTGTTGTTTATGGTGCAAGATCAAATTTTATTTCTCTTATAATATTCCACTGATAAGCATAATATTTTTTTTATATAAATAAACAATGTTTCCTCATAGTTAGACAGACACGGACAAAATTTCAGTACTTCAAGATCAATTCATGAGAATGTTTGATGTGGTCTTGCTGGTTTTGTGATCAAGCTATGAAATCATTACCAAGTATGGTGAAGATGTGATTAATGTTATTCAAATAATTTTGAAAAGAACATTCAAACTGGAATAGTACATGGTGATACATAAGTCAAATTAAAACAAAAAAGCAACAGAAATTAGGGTCAATATCTACACAGTTTGACAACTTAAATAAATTAGAAATTAATAATATATATTTTTTTTATATAGAAATCATCTTGCACCAATTTATGTATTGCGTCCCAAATCCAAGTCATGCTCATTGTGTCAAATTATATCAAAAAGTTATGATTTTAACCTGTAAACCTAGAAATGTTTGTTGTATAAAAATTGCCAATTTCAAGTTACATAATTTTTGTCACTATAGTAAAGTCAGAATACAGTAAGCACACTTTACAAGCATGGTCAGTTATTTTTACATAACAATACCAACCCTGAAAACTGCTAAAGGGGAATCTTGCTACTCTGAACCGGTTTAGTCCGGAAACCTGTCTGATTCGGTTTCAAATTTTAAATTGAGAACATCAGTTTGGTTAGGAGAGATTTCCAGGATAAACGATTTTAGATTAGCACGGTTTCCATGGTAACGTAATAAGCATTTTTGTCAAATTATATGTCTAGGTTTACAGTAAACCTATTTAATTTAACATCTATAAAACATTGTATAGCACAGAGACTTTGACCTGATCCTGACCTTTACGCATGAATATATTAATTTACAAGGCTCTTGTGTTGAATATATAAAATTCCGCGAGCTAATCATGCAATATCGGTCCTTTAGATTTGTGTTTGTATTTCACCCCGAGCGTCTTCATGATACTTCCACTTATGTAAACATACAACCGAGATTATAAATATAGACAAGATATGAGCTGTTAAATTATGCTAATGGAAGGTCGGGAGTCATCTCAAATTCTCCGTACTATATTACAAGTTTAACAGTACTTATTGTATCTATTACAACACTTTCAACATTATTTATTACATTATTATCATACATTTCCACACAAGTTTCCTGTGATCAAAACGACCAGAAAACAATAAATAAATGAGTATTATCATGTTTATATCCAGTGCATATAAATGTCATTGTTAATTTTATAACACCACATATAGTATGTCATCCTGGTTTTACACAATGCCATTAAATGAAGCCTGTCAAGTATTGTATCCCGTCAGCAGTCAGAGTAACTGAGGAGGAAATCTCATAATATCCGTCTTAAGAGAAAACTAAATGACGAGAGTAATCCAAGTTTAGTGCTAGAAATGTACATGAAAAATGTACAAGACATGACTTCAGATTCCTGTAGTTAAATACAGTCAGGTCTCGATATAAAGTCGTCCAATAGGAGGGATCATGTTTGTATACAAAGGGATTAGTACCACCAGCTAGTTATTGGTGAATGGCAGGTCTTTTGTTGTAAATTCATCCAATAGATTGCCGGTGGGCATTTTGCATATGAATACGGTGATCTCTCCTATATTCTGACACATTCATTTCCCAACATCATTTTCAAGGCAATGAAATTAAATGCTCCACAAAATTAATTGTATCAATTATATATACTGACAATATCGTTATAACATTTTTACTGGGACTGAACAGTGTCATCGTATCAAAGCCTGACTGTACAAAGGGTGACTTTATGTCAATTATCAGACCATATTCCTATTAATAAACAGACAAGATATCATCAATGCCAGAGGAAGAATTGTATAGTATATTAAATGAAAATAAAGCATCATTTTTCTACGGCCTTTGTGATTAATTCCTACGCATATGAACTCTAAACGGTGATCTATTCACCGGTATATCACGCAAAACTGATATCTATTTCATAATTCTAAAACATTTACAGGTTGGAGATTAATTAATATTTAGAAATTTCTGACAAAGTCACAGCACCTGACTGGCTTCATTCATCACTCTGGTTACCAGATATGAGATGACAACAGAACAATATCTAATCACGAGGCGTCGGCTATCTGGTTTAGTAGCGGATTGAACTCCATCGATGGGGAATGTCTAACTTGTTTATAGCAGGGTTTACAGACTGGAACCGGACGCTGGGAATCGTGACCTTGTAATGGAATGTTTCGGGCGATACATCTCGTGCAATAAACATTACCGCATCTCCAACAATGGAACTATAAAAGACAAAATACAATAATTATACACATGACGGCAGTGCTACTAGAAACCACTGATTACTAGAAGGTTTTTTACCTAAATACATATCGCTGGCTTCAAATTAGATGGTAGTAATTACTACTTACGACCTTATAAGACTCATGCATATTTGAAATCTGCATCTCAAGGCACTTCTTATGAGCCTATTTTCATGAAAATCGGAAGTGGTCAAGTTGACCAAACTGAAGTTTAAAAAGCTTGTTTTTCCGTAAGTATAAAGAGTAGTTTTCAGAAAGTTTTTTCATGTTTTCTCAAAATATTGATTTGGTACTTACAACCTTTTAATTCTAAGCCAGCGAAATACCTTAAAACTAGAAAGGTTTTTGACCTAAATACATATGTACCCTACAGTCGGCCGTAACTCCGGCAAAAATCATCTGACTTAAGGCACCTAGGCTTGGTACCAAGTACATGTAATCATGTGAAGTTTCATTGAAATTCGTTTTGTGGTTTAGGAGAACTAGCACAGATAAACTGACATCCAATGTGACTTCTAACTGGCACAAAATAAATATGTCTCCCCCAATACAATGTACGGTAGATGACATTATTACAGATTTGACAATTACCAACTCCTCAGTCATATTGTAACTTCTTCTTTCACAGTAAGAATCCTGAAACACCGCTTCTGAGTTCCGTCAGAGAATCGTTCTGTTTTCATATGGCTCTGACGGAACAGAAAACCGATGTAACGCTCTGACTCGGGATACTTGACGGTTGAGTTCCATTAGAGCGTGACATCGATTTTCTGTTCCGTCACAGCCATATGAAAACAGAACAATTTTCTGACGGAACAGAGAAGCGGTGTATCGGGATTCATACCATGTCTTTTGTTTTTAATATTGGTTTCAGTCCCTCAACAGTATTTCAATCATATGGAGATTATCAAGTCATATTATCCTGACACTGGACAAACCAGCAGTTACCTGGAACTAAATATGCTGGGCTGGTGTTTATAAAGCATCTTAGTGGAAAACTTAAATATTATGACTTAAGTAAAAAATTTGCAACTTTAAGTAAAAAATTTACAATGCACATATTTCCGGCAAATTGAAGAATAGCTCATGTTTCCTAAGTGTTTATAGTAGCTCTCTACAAAATGCATACAATCTATAACAAGAGGGCCCAAAGGGCCCTAGGTCGCTCACCTGTTATAGCAGTACATGCAAGACCTGTGATTTGACCTAGTGACCTAGTTCTTGGCCCTATATGATGCAATATCGCACTTGACCTAGATTTTGTTGAGATGATCACTCTGACCAAGTTTCATAAGGATTAGGCTAAAATTGTGACCTCTAGTGACTATACAAGGTTTTTCTATGATTTGACCTTGTGACCTAGTTTTTGACCCCGGATGACCCAATATCTAACTTGACCTAGATTTTGTTGTGATAATCATTGTGTCCAAGTTTCATAAAGATTAGGTCAAAATTGTGACCTCTAGTGACTACACAAGGTTTTTCTATGATTAGACCTTGTGACCTAGTTTTTGACCCCCGATGACCCAATATCAAACTTGACCTAAATTTTGTTGTGACGATCATTGTGACCAAGTTTCATAAAGATTAGGCCAAAATTGTGACCTCTAGTGACTACACAAGGTTTTTCTGTGATTTGACCTTGTGACCTAGTTTTTGACCCTGGATGACCCAATATCGAACTTGACCTAGATTTTGTTGACATGATCATTGTGACCAAGTTTCATAAAGATTAAGTCAAAATTGTAACCTCTAGTGTCTACACAAGGTTTTTTTATGATTTGACCTTGTGACCTAGTTTTTGATCCCGGATGACCCAATATCGAACTTGACCTAGATTTTGTTGTGATAATCATTGTGACCAAGTTTCATAAAGATTAGGTCAAAATTGTGACCTCTAGTGACTACACAAGGTTTTTCTATGATTTGACCTTGTGACCTAGTTTTTGACCCCGAATGACCCAATATCGAACTTGACCTAGATTTTGTTGAGATGATCATTGTGACCAAGTTTCATAAAGATTAAGTCAAAATTGTGACCTCTAGTGTCTACACAAGCAAATTGTTGACGGACGGACGGACGGACGGACTGACGACGGACGACGGACGAAGAGTGATCACAAAAGCTCACTCTGTCACTTTGTGACAGGTGAGCTAAAAAGAATCAATAATCTGAAATGTATTATTCAGATAATAAACTAAAGGAAATTTTAAGAAAATTCTTAGTTTTCTACTAAGATGCTTTATAAATACCGGCCCTGAGCATCAAGCAAGTACAATTCTTGAAGAGTTCATGTATTGTATTTATGCATGACGACTTGATCCTAACATAGCATGCAGAACATACAATAATTCACTCCTGAATTTTGAGATTTAAGTTAGTTATAAGGAAAAATATGTGCTTTATTAAGTAATCAAATGTTAATGTATAATGGAATAAGGACACAAGAAGTCATGGTGATCTAAACAATGGCCACCTAATTAGGTTATCCAGCTTGAACAAAATTTCAAAGTAATAAATTCTAATATCATATAGAAATGATGATCAATAACAACTGTTATTTTAGCCTGTCTGACCAAATTGATCAAAAAGTGAAACAAATATGAAAACACTCTAAATAAATACAACAATGTTCGACGACCATGATTGTTAGTGTTCAATAAAAACACAACATATAACATGCAGATAGTGAAACAAAAACAGGAGTTCCATTTGTCTCGGAAGTAGGGGTTTTTACCGTTGATATTTTTCCAAAAAATCGCATTTTGACCCACAAGATGTTGGTTTGAAGAGTATATCCACATGGGTATTTTGCCTATAAAATGGTAAAATTTAGTCAAAAGTACCAAAATGACTCGTCAGATTTAGAGCTAATGGAATCCCTGAATGAACATACAATATGTATTTAGTAGTGTGTATAGGAGTTGATTACTAAGATGAGAAACTTGTGTAAGCGGCCAGATAGCTCAGTTGGTAGATTATTTGCCCTATAAGCGAAGATCCTCAGTTTATTACTTAGTTAAGAAAGCATAAGATTTTGTGTTTAGTTAATAACATGCTGAATACATGTACCGGTACAGGGCAAGGTTACCAGATGAACAGAATACAGATAAGTTATAAATTTATTAACCAGCTGTCATTTTAATCATATTTAGGAACAAACTACCAAATGCTCTTTATGTTACAAACCACCAAATGCTCTTCAGGTAACAAACCACCAAATGCTCATGTGAACCAAATTTTTCTTATATGATACGCAACTCCCTGATTTTTTTTCATTTTCTTGAAGTTATAAGCTATTTCTAAAGATTGGTGGATTTTGAGAGGTCCCGGTGGTCAAAAAGTTGACATTTTTGGGGTCGGCAATTTGTCACTTTGCATTAAGTTAAAGAACAATTTTATTTGGTGGTTTTTAATCTTTAAAGATTTAAATTTGGACCATGCTTTTTGTAGGAGAATTCTGTGGGTAAATACTTGCTTGAGTTAACATATATCAACATCAGTGTAGTACAGAGAATTTGACCCGACTCTCAACCTTCTATCAGCATAATTTAACAGCTGATCTTGTCTATATTTATAGACCTGGTTGTATGTTTTCATAAGCGGAAAGTGTCATGAAGACGCTGGAGGTGTAATACCGACACAAATCAAAAGAACCGATATTGCACAATTTGCTTGCGAAAATTTAAATATCCAATGCAAGAACCTTGTAATATATTTGTGTATAAAGGTCAGGATCAGGTCAAATTCTCTGTACTATACATCACAAGTATCAAGCAGATACAAACCTGGAATAATAATGTGGGTACATATATACAATATATATAATAACATGTCATGCAGCATGCAAGAAGCATAGTTGTCACCAACCAAAATACATTTACAATATGACTAAGCCTTTGTTACATGAAACTTCTCACAGGAGGTCTGAACCAAATTTGTCATTCTCCAAGATTAGGTTAGGTTTTCAAGGGAGGAAATCTGAACAACAGCTATAGGCATGCTTATGGTATTACTGAGTTGTTTCCCCTGGTATCAGGAAATATATAACTCGAGACAGAAACCAAATTGAGAAGTTTCATCGAACTTTGGCAAGTTGATAAATAATAAAATATTGTAAAATAACAGAAAAGAATTATACCCATGCTTCTATGACAAAACATAAAGAAAATAATTATGCAACTTAAAATTTAAATAAAAAAACCCATAAGCTTGCCTTTTTGGTAAAATGGTCAAACGGCATTGCGCAACTACATGTGTATATATTGCGGAAGGAGGTCCAATCCACTGCCACCGAATCAAGCTCTAGATGCAACTGGTCCATATTAAGCTTTTCTAAACTTGCGGAATGGGAGATAGATTCAGGTTCAAATGAGGAGATACGATCATCTATACCTGAACGCGACATCTGCGAACATGACTCGTCGAAACCGGATTCTGAGTCGCTCTTTGCTTGATTCAGAAAACCAAAACCATCATTTTGTTTATTTTTGTCTAATGTTTCTTTCTTTAGAAAGTCAGACTGGTTTAGTAAATTATTTGGTGTTTCACCATTAGTCTGGTTATCAATTTCTCTCAACTTTTGACCGATGCCATCTTCTGAGATCAGACCGTCTAAGGATTCCACCGACACACAGCCTTGCAATGTTCTATGCGTACTGTCATCTGATTTTCCTAGCACTTGACATATCTGCGTCAATCTCTGAAATAAACACACAAACTTCAATAACTACTCTGTTAGATAAATAGCTCTCTACTCTGTTAGATAAATAGCTCTGACTCTTCTATCAAATTTTCAATTTTCTTTCCTATTGAGAGACAATACAAAATTTACTCTGTTAGAAATATTATGAATTTACTTAAAACTAGAGCTGTAATTGATTCGATTATATTGAAGATTCCGATATATCGGAAGACAAACAAGTAACAGGCCCATCAGTCATGATTCACTTATTTAGCCATTCTACACTGTATATGTTGGGTATAGATTCAGCTTTTGAAAATAGCACCTTTGGTTTGAGTTTAGACTTGACCAATAAATACTTTTAAAAGTCTTCAACAAATGTAAATTATGCAGTAATCCCTTTTTTGTCCAAATTCAATTTCTTGTTCTTGATAAATATTTTTTTTGTCATAATGAGCTAAAATTTATTAGAAAGCTGGCGTTCCATAATACTTGAAGTTTGTTTGAATGCCCGTAAAAATAAGAGCAAATATATACGCCCTCCCCTGAGGGGGGTGTGGGGGACAAAAATTATCCTAAAGATCACTTTCTTGTGTTGCAACTTGTCACAAACTACTTGATGGTCCATGAATATAAACTACTTTTTACTATTTTTTGTCATTAGGAAATTCCCTGAGAATCTACACAAATGACTATATTTTTACTCAATGCATTATGTATAAAATTTGAATGTTCAACCAATTTCCGAAAATTCGGATATTCAACCAATTTCAAAATATTCAGATATTCAATCAATTTCCGAATATTCGGATATTCAACCACTTTCCGAATATTCGGATTTTCAACCACTTTCCGAATATTCCGATATTCAACCAATTTCTGAATATTCGGATATTCGGTCCCATCTCTTATCGTAACAGTCTTACCTTTTCAAGCAATCTGACGTGATCCTCTAACGAGCTGCTATGATCTTTAGCAGCAGATAGAATATCTTTGATTTGATCTCTAGGATGAATTCCGGTCTCGAAACGATTATACATACCATGCCAGAATCTGTAATAATATACAATCTCATATAATTATATAGTTATTTAGGCCTTTCGGTCAAGGATAACCCATGAAAGTTGAAGCACTTATTTCCAATGGGGTCTTGTGTTTTTGCTGAAGGGACAGGGAGTAGAAGAGAAACAATTGTGATACAAGGAATCTGAGTGCGTTACCCACGCTTGTTCTGAATAGACTCCATGGTTCTTAAACGTGCCCGAAGTATAGCACCGATACACAGGAGACTACCTCTGGGTTTCCAACCAGCTCGTATCTAGTTGGGCAGAAAACACTGAAAAGCGTTTCAGAATTGACCAAGTGTCCCCGCCAAGATTCGAACCAGGGACCTCTCAATTAGTAGTGCATTATCCACTTGACCACCGTACCACCAGCTTAATATCTGAGTACAAACATTACATAGTACAGAACTTTATTCAGATGTAACTGACCTTGTGACAGGGCAAAGATAGCCATGTTTGTCGGACATGGCTTTTATAGGTGAAACTAGGTCTTTCAGCTTTTTGAGAGCTGGAAGTGGGACTTCCGATGTTTCGACAACTGTAGCTCGGGCTTTCAGTGGTTAAGTTCATTTTCTCGTTCTGTTGTGTGTTAGGCATTGTGCCGTGTAATTGTGGTACTAGTATGTGATTCTTTTATGTTTTCTGTGCACGGCTGTTAATGTTTGAGTGCCGCCTTCCCTGTCCGATTTTCTATTATCTTTTTGACAGATATATACAGTCAATTTGAATTTGTCCATGTAAACAAGAGTTATTTTTTGTGTTTTTTTTTCTTCTAAATTATAAAATTCAACAAAATATCGCCAGAAAGGACTTACTTGATGCATTGTGGGTAGGTTTTAGGGATCAGCACTGGTTGCATAACTTCATATTCCTTCTTGAATAATGGATTTAGATATTCTGTTTGGTGTTTAGTTAGGAAGCCCCATAGAGAATATGTCCGCTCTGACAATCTGAAATAAGTAAATGAACAGCATACATTGCAAACTCTACAGTGCACCTCCATATCAACCCTTACCTGGACCCGATCTCCCGAAGCATCTCAAGTAGAAATCTCAACTCAAATTGAGATTTTGCTAAAATCAGAGTCGAAATTAGAGACAAATCTGAAGCTTCCGCTCATGAAATTGTACAGTAATAAACTCAGAATAACATTTCTGTTTAGTGATGCTAATTTTGAGTTCAGCCTTACATGGAAATTAACATAAAGAGACACATGCTAATATTTGAGATGAGATCTTGCTCAGATTGAGATGCTTCGTGAGATCGGGGCCAGAGCAGACTAGTCTAGGCAAAATTCCCGGAGGATGTTTAACTTTCTCTGAATAACTATCTAAAGCACTGTAAAGTCACTTATTTTCGAGGGTATTAAATTTCGTGGATTTTGATAAAAATCCATTTTCGTGGGGTGGTAATTTCATGGATTACAATATATGGAAGGGTAAAACCATGTTTAACGTATTTCGGGGTTCGATAAATTGTGGACATTAGATTTCGTGCTCGAGTTTAACATCGAAATCAACGAAATTCAACTTCCTCGAAAAATACCAATTTTA
Source organism: Spisula solida (assembly GCA_947247005.1). Classification (NCBI taxonomy): domain Eukaryota; kingdom Metazoa; phylum Mollusca; class Bivalvia; order Venerida; family Mactridae; genus Spisula; species Spisula solida. Next base: position 51,286,707 of record OX365950.1, read on the forward strand.
CAGTATATATATAAATCTCGGCTCAAATCTCTATTCATGCCAGATTAGTCTAGTATGTCATATCAGAAGCACCATACAATAACAACATTGTTTAGAGTTTATAACAATAAATCGTCAAGTGCTTCTTTTGAGGTTTGTCTCAAAACACATATTTATTATAAGCAAGTTCTCAACTTTGAGCTAATAAAATATACATGTATATGTTGTAAATAATATTTGAGTGTAAAATACAAAAATTGTAGCTGTAAAATGATCTTATCAGATGAAAAGTCACAGAGTAAGTGCCCTTGTCGTTGAACTCAAGGGAATGACCTTGATCACTATACATACTGACAGACCACTTAGTACATGGCTCCCTCTGGTGGCATAAAAACATCAAAACTACTCTCTGTGTCAGTATAACTTACTTCAAGTCCACTCGATCTTTTTCACAGTTTCCAATAAATGTCCCAAACTGGCAAGAATAAACATGGTCATGTAGAGTTATAAGGAATCTATCGTTGAACTGGAATGCACACGGGAATTGCTGCATCATCTGCCAAACACTCTCAATAAACTGTGTAAACACTGGCGACACTTCCTTACTGTCCACTGAGTTCAGTAATCCACAACGATCTGTAAACTTGTGACCAAATGATAGCCATTCCTTTTCTATCAATGCCTGGTAAAAAAACATAACAAAATACACTATAAAATTATGCCGAGTATAGCATTTATTTGCCAGTCATCTTTCTAATGAAATGTGGCAGGCATATGTGTGCCTCCACCTGGATTTGAAACCCGGTCGCCAGATTAGACGGCAAGCATGTTAACCATTGAGCTATGCAGGCCACTATAGTACATGACTAATTGTGCTGACAGTACTGTCAAATGTTTTTTAGTTGTCACATCAATTAAACAAGAAGGATTTTTGTATTACATAATTAGCAGTATAACATACAAGCTTAGATTCTGTGAACAACACTAAAACTTACCATAAAACCGGAGATAGTTCTGTAGTAGGGATCTAACATCAGGCCAGATAGACTACAAGTCTGTGCTGTCCTATCCCAGCCATCTGAACAATGAACTAACACACTGGTCCCTTCTAATACAGCCTACAAGTATATAAATATGTGCAAATTAAGGCCACAGTTTTTTTATCTTAAGGTTTACAGGAGGAATTTTTAAAGAATATTCTGTTGAGAGGATATCGAAGGCAAGGAATTATAACGATTGACCCTTTGTTGGCACTAGGTCGCTCTGACAATGGCAGGTGAGTGACCTAGCAGGGGTCCTACTGAGGAATCGAGCACCATAATCACACATCCCTAGGGCACCAACACCATTAGCACACATCCCTAGGGCACCAACACCATAATCACACATCCCTAGGGCACCAACACCATTAGCACACATTCCTAGGGCACCAACACCATTAGCACACATCCATAGGGCACCAACACCATTAGCACACATTCCTAGGGCACCAACACCATTAGCACACATTCCTAGGGCACCAACACCATTAGCACACATCCATAGGGCACCAACACCATAATCACACATCCCTAGGGCACCAACACCATTAGCACACATTCCTAGGGCACCAACACCATTAGCACACATCCATAGGGCACCAACACCATTAGCACACATCCCTAGGGCACCAACACCATTAGCACACATCCATAGGGCACCAACACCATAAGCACACATCCCTAGGGCACCAACACCATAATCACACATCCCTAGGGCAACAACACCATTAGCACACATCCCTAGGGCACCAACACCATTAGCACACATCCCTAGGGCACCAACACCATTAGCACACATCCCTAGGGCACCAACACCATAATCACACATCCCTAGGGCACCAACACCATTATCACACATCCCTAGGGCACCAACACCATCATCACACATCCCTAGGGCACCAACACATTATCACACATCCCTAGGGCACCATAATCACACATCCCTAGGGCACCAACACCATAATCACACATCCCTAGGGCACCAACACCATTAGAACACATCCCTAGGGCACCAACACCATTATCACTCATCCCTAGGGCACCAACACCATAATCACACATCCCTAGGGCACCAACACCATAATCACACATCCCTAGGGCACCAACACCATTAGCACACATCCCTAGGGCACCAACACCATTATCACACATCCCTAGGGCACCAACACCATAATCACACATCCCTAGGGCACCAACACCATAATCACACATCCCTAGGGCACCAACACCATAATCACACATCCCTAGGGCACCAACACCATTAGCACACATCCCTAGGGCAACAACACCATTAGCACACATCCCTAGAGCACCAACACCATTAGCACACATCCCTAGGGCACCAACACCATTATCACACTTCCCTAGGGCACCAACACCATTAGCACACATCCCTAGAGCAAAACTCTTGTTTCAAACATTGTTCTATTGTTAAATTCAGCTTATAAAACTTTAAATGACCATAACATTGTCTATTCTTTGAATTCTTTCATCGAAAAACTTTTATTTTCTGCAGAAAAGTTCATTCTGTCTAGTGCAGCAAAGCCAGTCGCATGAAGAAAATCTATTTTTATATCTGATTTAAAGTTAATTGACAAAAAGTTGAAATTTAATGCGTTCAAAGTATTCCCTTTATGACAGCCCTAATAAAACACACACTGCACTAACAGAGATTCCCAGTATCACACTACAGTACAATTATACATATTCATGGTAAGACGTCTAAGGGTGCTTGTATATAGGAGAGATCACCGTATTCATATGCAAATTGCCCACCAGCAATCTATTGGATGAATGAACAATAGAAACCTCTCATTCACCAATAGCTAGCTGGTGGTACTAATTCCTTTGTATACAAACATAATCTCTCCTATATGACATGGCTTCTACTAAGGCATAATGCCCAATCCTGAAAACGAGCATTAAGTCTATTTCGAGTGCCATTAGCACACATCTCTACACCTTAATTAGGTTTCAAACATTGTTTTATTATTAAAATTCAGATTATGTAACTTCAAATGACCATAACTTTGTCAATTCTTTGATTTTTATCCATCAAATAATCTTTTATTTTGTTCAGAAGAGATCATTCTTTCTTACGCAGCAACTCCGGATTATTCCAGAATTGTAGTACCCCTGACATGAATAACAGTATGGATCTTTATATTTTCTTACGACCAGACCTGATAAATTTGATTATATAGGAATAGCACTACTGTCAAGCAGATAGCACGGTGGACAAGTGGTTAACGCTCTCTACTACCAATGCCGATGTCCCTGGTTCGAATCTCAGCCAGGGCACTGGAAATTTTAGAAACGCTTTTCAGTGTTTCCCACCAAACTAGAGAAGAACTAGTTGGAAACCCAGAGGTAGTCTCGTGTGTTTCAGTGCTATACATCGGGCATGTTTAAGAACCAAGTAGTCTAGTTGGAAATAGCTAGGGTATCCAATTTGAATTCCTTGTATCACACCACTGTCTCTTCTACTATTCCTTCAGCTAAACACAGGACCCCATTAGAAATAAATGCCAGCACTTCAATCATGGGTTATCCTTAACTGAAAGGTCTAAATAACTTACATATATATATATGACCTGCAAAAGGTCAGACAAATCAAACTATACCTTTGCTATAAACACTGCAGTTTCCAATATTGCTTGTATATGTTTAAGCCAGCCGCTTGCTTCGAGGCCGGACAGAAATGCACTCATTGACGGGTTCTTCAGTTCACAAACTGTAAACAAAGTACAGTATTACATAAATGATGAAAATTGAAACATAATCAGTGTATATTGATTTTCAGGCTTGTGCACAAGATAGAAACTGTACAGTTAAACTAGGAGAGAAATAGTCGCTAAATCACATGTAAAGCCAAAACAACTAAATATCAGGGTTCTGGTAACATGCTGAAAAAACATTTAGGTAGGCAGGTAGGTAGGAAAAGCTTTTTTATTTCTTGCAATTATTTTATTGATTTTATGCACTAGAAAATCAACAATCTTCACAAACTTCCAGCAAAATACAAAACAGCAGGGGCCAAAGGGTCCTAGGTCGCTCATCTGTCGTAGTAGTGCATGTATATCCATAGAGTGACCTAAACAATCATCGAACTTGACTTACATTTTGTGAAGATGATCATTGTGACCAAGTTTTATAAAGATGGGGCCAGAGTTGTGACCTTGACCTAGATTTTGTTGAGAGGATCATTGAAGTCAAGTTTCATAAAGATTAGGCCACAATGGTGACCTCTAGTGACTATACAAGGTTTTCCTATGATTTGACCTTGTGACCTAGTTTTTTACCCTGAATGACCCAATATTGAACTAGAACTAGATTTTGTGGAGATAATCATTGTGACCAAGTTTCTAAAAGATTAAGCTAAAACTGTGACCTCTAGTGACTATACAAGGTTTTCCTATGATTTGACCTAGTGACCTAGTTTTTGACCCGGATGATCCAATATCGAACTTGATCTAGATTTTGTTCAGTTGATAATTGTGACCAAGTTTTATAAATATTAGACCAAAATTGTGACCCTTAGTGACAACACAAGCAATTTGTTGACGGACGGACGACAGACGAAGAGTGATCACCAAAGTTTACTATTATAATAGTCTCTGGGGTAGGGTTACCAGAACCACATATTCATTTTGTTTTGGCCTATTACAAAATTACCAATACTGAAGTAGCTAGTTATTGAGAGCACAGCTGAATGATGGATGATTATGTTGTTTAAAATCATTAATTATTTACCAACCTCCATACTTCAATCTCAATTCAAGGCTGGAAGATTTATAGCCCCCGTAGGAGAATTTAATAAAATTTTAAGGAGGATGCAGTTCAATTTTTGTTCATAAACAATTAACTGCTACCTTAAAATGTCACACAATAGAAAAATACGAATGTATGATCATTGATCAGCTCATGTTACATAATACTATGACATCGACATGGGTGAAAGTTTTTTATGAGGCCCCTTTCGGGTAACCCACTTTATGATTCATTTATGAAAATGAAAGTTCGAAATTCTGAAAAACCTGAAACTCTCAAATATTGAAAATTTATATAGGGAACATAAAGAAACCCAAGTTTTTTTGGTACACCCAAAAATCTGAGTTCAGGTCCCAATCTCCTGAAGCATCTCAAGTAGAAATCTCATCTCAAATTGAAATTTTGCTCAAATCAGAGTCTTAATTTGAGGTAAATTTGAAGTTTGAGCTCTTAATTTTACTACATGTATAATAATGTTTTCTGTATTGTGATGCGAATTTTCAGTCTAGCCTCCCATTAAAATTATCGAAACGACACATGGCAATATTTGAGATGAGATTTAGCTCAGATTGAGATGTTTTGGGAGATTGGGCCAGGTTATACCTGAAAACTTTTACCTATGCATTGACATTATACAGTGCCCACCAAAAATAAGTATACAGTTGCAAAATTAAACTCAGTTAAATTATTCAATACCTGTTTTTCAGATGCTTACAATTCTACTAGTTTCTGAAACTACAGTTACTAAATGGGTCAAAAAGAGATAGAAGTAAAGATGAAGATCATTTGAATAAAAATGGCCATGTGATCCAACAGGTGGAATTTTCCCATCTTTTTATGACAAAGTTACCTTTCAAGTGAGACAAAGAAAATTTACATTTTGCATCTAGGGTACCAATCATTGTACACGTATGGTCTTTACATTTAATAAACACAAATTTTCCTTGTCTTCAAATATATTGTTGCTTCACTGTTCTGCAAATCGTGTTATGACAGACGAGTAAATGGGGAAATAACCTCTGTATACTTATTTTTGGTGGGCAGTGTATCATTACCATCAATAAGTTTCTGCAGACTGCCTCTCATCACGTGTATATTTTCTATTCCGCAAAATTGAAATTTCATATCGGAGTAAAATGCTTCATTCTCGTATCCTTTACCAGCTGCCCTATTAGCCATGGCATTTATCTGAAATGAATATTGATTTCTGATCTTTATACCGCATCTTATAATATAATGCTAACTTATATAGTAATTTCAGAACTGAAGTTATACATAAAGTTATATTAATGTTAGAATAGGATAAATAAATGCATAGATAATCTTCCCCTATCATCTCTATTGTTTTATGCCTACAGGACTTTACAGAAATACCGTAATATTCCAAGTATACACACATTTCAGTGTGACATATGCAAAGTGCCATACAGTGATCTAATTGGTAGAATGACCAATAAAATCAGTAATTGACCATTAATCCGCTTGTTGACACTTTTCATAACAATACCCAGGTATCAGGGGTGTCAACAGGGTCAAATTTATCCAGAGCTGTCGCCATTCGGCAGACTAATATACCCCCACCGGCAAAGGGCCATAATTCTGCCAAAATTCACCGCGGCGCAAATTCCTTTCTTCATGCACATCTATATGTTAAGGTTGTTCATCTGTAAAAGTTTGAGCGAAATCCTGCCAAAGCTGTAGGAGGAGTTGTGTCCACAAGAATGCGTCTACGGACAGACTCACTGACTGACTGGCAGACAGACAAGCTGAATCCAGTATACCCCCCTTACAACTCGTTGTGCGGGGGTATAAAAATCAGGAAGATCGTATGCGGCCAACCATTGTTGCCAAACAAGAGGCCTTCAACGACATTATTTCCATAACTAACTCAGTTTGTATTGAAGAAAATCCTTCAGAGCAGATTAAATTTACCATAACTTTGCCATTTCTTGAGATATTTTCATCAAATAACTTTTATTGCTCTTTTAGGAATGATAAATCCGGAATTCCAGATAAATCAGGAAAATTGACACCCCTGCAGGCATGTAAGCAAGAAATGTGTACTGTACTTGTTATCAACCCTGGTAAGACTCCTAACCAAACATTTGGATACGTCCTTTACTCAGTTATAGACATCAGGGGTGACAACGGGGCCAAATTAAAAATCCTGAAAATTGTATGCGGCCGAACATTTGTACCAAACAGGAGACCTTCAACGACATTTATTACCATGTTTAACTCTGTATTAAAGAAAATCCTTTAGAACAGATTAAATTGGCAATAACTTTGCCATTTCTTGAGATATTGTCATCAAATAACTTGAATTTTTGTCAGATATCGTGGGTCTTTAAGGCTTAATAAAATCTGGAATTCCAGATAAATCCGGAATATTGACACTCCTGTAGACATTTATGGCAAATCTGAAACAACCATATTCTTTGTAGTATTTTGTCACGTTTGATATCTTATTATGCTCATAATGTTTTAATAATTATGTTATTAGAGGGATTATGGCAATTTTACATTAAATTAATCTTTGTATTTTGTCGTAGAAGCGATAGTTTCCCAGGATGTCGGGTCTTAGCTTCCTTTCCACAATCTGCAAATTCCAGGCAGTCAAAAAAAATCATTGAGTTATTGAACGGAAACAATTTGGTCTACAGACCAACAGACAGACCAAGGGACATGTGCAAAGCAATATATCTCCTCATCAAAGATGGGGGCATAATCAGCTTTTAATATTGCGTGTAACATTTAGCATAAATATTTCACTGTGACATACCTTAGGTCTCGTATCTACGACATACATATATGAACTGTTCGGATTAGCTTTCAATATGGCGTGTAACATTTGCTCATCTTCCAAGCACCTGGCACTAAATCCAGCTAATGGTTGACTGCATCGACATATTGCTGCCTACAATACAAACACCACACAATAATAACATGGGTCCTACTACGGCATAATACCCAATCCTGAAAATTAGATGCAAATCTGTTTCAAGTGCCATTCATCTTTATAATTCTTTAACAACTGCAAATTGGTGACTGATATGGTTTGTAGAAGTTCATTAACTGATCATTATTAGTATTGCAGCTCCATTTACAATACTTTATAATTGTAAACAAATTATAATGAATTTTAAATTTTGATTGTAAGTTTATAATTTTGGTAAGTGCTTTGATAAAACAGTACCAACGTGATGCCAACAGTAAGCACATTGTTGTAATCAACATTATTTCATGCTTCCAAACCTCTCTTATCTCAGATATGGAATATAATTCAATAATTCATAACCTGTCTGTATTAATCCCTCGTGTCTCCTGTTAGCACACACATGTTTGTGTGTTGCTACTATGGTATAATAATCATTATTTGTATCAAAGATTATATTAGATAATACAGTACGACCTCATTAATAAGACCATTCTTGAAACCATTGATCTCATTAATGAGATGGTCTTATTACTCTTAATATTAAGATTACAATGAATATAGAGCAAATCAGTGAAAAAGGACATAACAAATGAGGTCTCACAACAGAAGTGGCCTTATTAATGAGGCTTACAGGGAAGACTGGTCATGCCCAACTGTGTTGCCTCTGTAAATAAAGTCTTTATTATTATTATTATTGAGGTGGTCTTAGTTTTGAGGTGGTGTTTCTGTGAGGTTTTACTGTATGACATTTTGTACGATTGAAAACTATCTACATATAGAACACCAGTCTTTCACTGTTTCAATTGAAACAATTTAACACTTACTTGATTTTTTAAGCTGAAGTAGGAGAGAACTGGTAAACGGCCTCGACTTCGAAACTTAGAACTTCCAATCAATACTTGGGTTGCTGCACATGATGGAACAAACAAATAGCGTGGATAGGTATCACAGATCTAAAATATATAAGATTTATAGGCATCACACATCTAAAATATGCAAGGTTTATAAGCATCACATAATATTATCTAAAATATATAATATTTATAGGTATCACACAATTTCATCTACAAGATTGATAGGCATCAAAGAACTAAAATATCAGTGGTTCCTAGGCATCACAGATATAAAATTAGATTAAGATTATTCAATTGAATGCAAAAAATTTTACCTCGTAATCTTTGTTGATATTGGACATAGTCCACAAATCATTCGGAATTCCCATACGCATAAATTCTGACTGTGAATCAAACATGTCCCAACCGTAATCCTTACTGTAATCACACGTCTGCTGGTATGCAAATGCATATAGACTTTCCAAACCCACTGAAAATAAAGTAAATAATGAAGGCTATTTTCAAGGCTATTTAGTAAAGAAACAACAAGGAACGTTTTATATGAGCATGCAGTCAAGTAGGAATACTGCAAAATGTGTAAACTTTTGCCTGCATATATTTTTTGGTCAGAATCATTTGAATTCAGCCGCTTACTCACACATAGGCAGCTGAAGGCCACTGACCTAATAGATTGATATCAGTAGAGCTGTCACTGATACGACCCGAGGCATATCGACGATTCCGATATATCAGAAGACAAGCATAGGCGATACATCAATATATCAATTTACACATATAGACAAACAAGAAACAGGCCCTTCAGTCATGATTCCCTTTTTAGCCATTCTACACTGTACATGTTTGGTATAGGTTCAACTTTTGAAAATAGCACCTTTGGTTTGAGTTTAGACTTGACCAATTTTTTCAATTAGTGAACTTCCATTTTAACAAAGAAACTGTTTTGTGCTGGAAAATGAGGATTTTGGTGGTTCCATTAATTTACTCTTGTATCGACATTTCAAAATGTGAATCAATAATCGATCAGATAAAAAATATCATCGATACATCTATATGGCTTCTATCAATGAAAGCTCTACATATTAGTGGGTTTAACTTTTATTGATTTTGCATTGTTACACAGACTATCTAAGTTCTCTCATTTCAGAGACAAACTATGTCAGTACCACAACTTGACTATCTGATTCACAATCCACAGAGTACTGTTTCAAACCCTAATCTTGATTGATGTTAAGCTAAAATAAAAGCTCCACAAGCCGGATGTGTCGCCCGACGATGTGCACAGTTTTCATGGAAAACTATCCAGTATTGGGCTACATATCCGGCTCACAAGAGTTCTCTAGTCATCTGAACTAAAAAGGACAAAGTTACTATGAACAAAAAAAATGTCCGTATAAAATCCTATAGCGGTCCTACTACTCAGGAATAATCCAGAAATCTGGATTGGCTGCGCTAAAAATAAAGAACTTTTCTGCAGAAAAAAAGTTATTTGATGAAAAAATACCGATAATTAACTGAACTGAACTACTGTCATTTGAAATTTCCTAAGCTGTATTTTAACAACAGAACAATGTTTGAAACAGAGTTTTGGTATTTGGATGCCTGCTTATGGCACTGGAAACCAACTTGGTCATATTTCAGGATTGGGTATTATGCCTCAGTAAAACCCCTGTTCTGCTGTCAAAGAACCTAAACCTATTCTGACAGACAATGGTAGTCACCTTATATTCAACAATCATCACTCAATGTCTGCTTTGTGTCTACCAGACACTTAATTTCAGTCATAATGCACTGCTCTAGTTTTTAGAATTCAATATTTTTTATGTAACAGCAAGGTGAAATTACCCTAGGCACATGGTTTCAGTATTTGCCAAATACAAAAAGAAGGTTGTGCAGCGGCCATGTATAGCCGCAATGGATATTGACAAAAGCTGGTACCCAGGTTTTCTACAGTTGTCACAGCAAACACAGGTACCAGTTCCTGTGATGTCATATCCATTGGGGCTAAACATGGCCACTGCACAGTTACCTTCTCTTAATGCAGGGTACACTCAGCTAATTTGAAACCTGGTGCATGTGCCTATGGAAATCACCCTGACTACAAATATGGTAACACTATGATAATGTAACCATTTCACTGATAACTTCAACATAGTAGCAGAACATACACCTCCAACAGTACCCGTAACTAAAATGGGTTTCTGACACAAAAATGTATGTCTCCAAAAAACGGACATTACTCTGACAATAATCATCCGACCTCAAATTCCTGACACTGTGCACAACTAAGCTGGGTACCAAGCATTCATAAAGTTTCATTGAAATCGGACCAATGGTTAGAGAAAACAAGAGCTGACAATCTTTGTTAATGCCATCCAGGCAGACACACAGGCTTCCAGCACTAAAACAATTTATGTCACCCTCACTATATGTGGAATTTATGTCACCCTCACTATATGTGGAATTTATGTCACCCCCACTATATGTGGAATTTATGTCACCCTCACTATATGTGGACTTTATGTCACCCTCACTATATGTGGAATTTATATCACCCCACTATATGTGGAATTTATGTCACCCTCACAATATGTGGAATTTATGTCACCCCCACTATATGTGGACTTTATGTCACCCCCACTATATGTGGACTTTATGTCACCCTCACTATATGTGGACTTTATGTCACCCTCACTATATGTGGACTTTATGTCACCCTCATTATATGTGGACTTTATGTCACCCTCATTATATGTGGACTTTATGTTACCCTCACTATATGTGGACTTTATGTCACCCTCACTATATGTGGACTTTATGTCACCCTCATTATATGTGGAATTAATGTCACCCTCATTATATGTGGACTTTATGTCACCCTCATTATATGTGGACTTTATGTTACCCTAACTATGTGAGGAATTTAGGTCACCCCAACTATATGCAGGAGACCTAATAACATACCTGGTTTAGACAAATCCAGCAGTGACATATAGACATCGTGGCAATCTCGTTCTTTAGGTATAATAAATGTTATACACATAAAATTCTTGCAATGCAGCTGAAGAGGTGATCCACCCGTTGTTATTGGCAACTTCTCGATTTGTGATAGATGCATGTGTAATATCTGTAATTACAGGAGAAATGTTAAATACAGTGTATACAATCAATGGTTATTGCAGAACAAGTGAACAAAGTGTTGCCTAGCAACAAACATCCCGAACCAAAAATGGTATAATAAATCGGAGGGATACTGTTGAAATATTTTGACATTAGCTACTCCCATAGTAGAATAAATCCACCAATGTCAAAGGTCATCATCCAACAAGATCAAGGTTATCATCCATAAAAGGTCAAAGGTTATCATACATGAAGGTAAAAAATTATCATCAATCCAGGTCAAAGGTTATCATTCATCAAGGTCAAAGGTTATCATCCACCAAGGTCAAATGTTATGATCCCTGAAGGTCAAAGGTTATATCTACTAAGTTCAAAGGTTATATCCACGAAGGTCAAAGGTCATAATTCATCAAGGTCTAATGTTATTCTTAGTCCAGTAATCAAATAAGGCCAAAATTATAAAATAGTGAGATTGATCAGTAAAGGTCAAAATTTAATCTTTGACCTTGTATGCTTATGGTAAAACAGCAAGGCTCAACAAACTGTGTGTGTTCAATTTAAGTTTTGTTGAAGCCTGCCCACATTCACCAATCTTGAATCTAAGAATCTGTATTTTCATTTTTGAAAACCGGGATAAAAACTATTTGGGAACCAAACTAACAACATTGTATAATAAAATTCCTGCTGGGAACCAAACTAACAATATTGAACAATAAAATCCCTGCTGGGAACCAAACTAACAACATTGTATAATAAAATCCCTGCTGGGAACCAAACTAATCTGTACACAGAGAAATTCATCAAAGTTCTTACAAAATGATGGCTCTTTACAGAGTAATTTGTATTTTCATTCCTGTAAGATTGAATTACAAAGACTAAAAACTTCCAATAAGCTGTTAAGAAATATTCCTAGGGAACTACCTACTTTAGTCTTTACAAGAATTGCATCAAATCTTTGCCTTAAGAACAAGAACATTCTAAGACAAAATGTGTACTGTAAAATCATTATTTTTTGAAGGAGTTGAATTTTCGTTGATTTTGTTGCTCAGCACTCGGCTACGAAATCTAATCCCCACGATTAACCAACCTCTCAAATATCGAATGTGGGTTTATCCTTTCAAGTTTTGTATTCCACCAATTTACGACACCCGCGAAATGCATTTTTATCAAATATAAAACCCACGAAAATATGTGATTTTACACTATAATATAGAATCAATCACAAGTTGTCAATTCGTATAAACTTTCATTAAATGAGTCCTGGAAACTTTTATTACTGAAGCGAGCCTCTGGCATGTTGTATATAAACTGCCTGAAAGAGTTCAATAAAAGCTGGTATGAATTGTCAATGAGACTCAGTGTTAGGATTCTTTTTATCACATGATATGACACAAACATACACATGTTTTTGTTGAATCACAGTCACCTTTATATTAATGATGTCATAAAGTGATGTTATCAATGTGAGAGTTTATATTCACAATAGTGTAACATGATCTTGTCAGAATCAATAAATATTTATATGGGCATAATCTCCTAATTGACACCTACCAACATACCAAGTTTCATAAACATAGCTTGGAAACACTTTGAGTTATGACAGGATCCGACATTTTGAAGTATTTCCGTATATAATCAAAATAAACCGGTAGGGGATAGACAGACTGACGGTAGGGGACAAATTAGCTTTTTATACTAACCAGGAGCATACAAGTTGTGTCATGTGATAATCTAAGAACTGGAATATACAAGTGGTGTTCGGAAAGTTTCGGGATGTATGGACACATCTAATGAATAGATTAAACATGTATAGCTACAATCGTAGTTAACTTTATTGAAAAATGTGAAGAAATAAAAAATATTATGAAACTTTCGGAACAACTCTTGTAGAACAACACTAGACACTATTGGACACCTACCCATATTTCCTTCTTTCCGTTATTGTCGACAAAGATGAGATGTGTAGTAGTCAGATAGAGGGTCCCGACTGCTGTATTCCGGGCGCTAAATCTGTCCAGTAACTTCACATTCTCAACCTGAAAATATACCGTATATTAACATTCAGTACCGTATGCCGTATGGCACAATATATAGGTAACAAGGTGATACTAGTACATGACATAACATGCAGGATTTAACACCATTTTAACAGTATTTCAGTGGTATTGATCAAACTTACTGCAGGGCCAGTGACTCGCATAGACTTTACAGTGTTGGTTCAGAGCTAGGTTAAAGCAGGAGGAGACTATGTGTCTAGTTGCTGTCTTCCAGCATACCTATACTATTGTTTTCTTTTCTCATTAGACTTTTGGCTGTTTTGTGTCAACCATAGTTCAGTCATTTGGAATGGACAGTTGAGCTAAGTTAAAATCCCTCTTCTGCAAACAACTGACAACATCTATGGTAGCATGTGCAGCACATAACCACAGCAAATGCCACAGAAAAACGTAACCTGCTGGACCAGACCTAGATCATCGAGGAGAAAAACTAACTTCCTATACTGAGCCTATAGTGATACACTGTTACAGTAAGTACATATTGATCATTACAAGACACATATGCTGAAACATGAACAAAATTTATTTGGACTTTTTAACATAGGGATTTTAAAGACCTGCCCTACGTTCAATGAAAAATTATGTTATGCACGTTTTGTACCTTGTACGTAACAGGTATGAGACGTGTGTCACATTATTTTTCTTTGAATGCAGGGCAGCACCAATCTCGATTATTAAATCCATGAATTATTATAATGTTATGTCTTACATATGGTCCGTATAAGCTTGAAGGCAATGTACATACATGGCATCTTCTTAAAATGATTACCAAGTATATTATAATGATAGAAAATGCCGACTATTCACTTATTATAAGGATTATTTTACCATCTGTCAAAACCCAGACATAGATAGCATATAAAGTATTACAGTCCATAGTAAGATTGTCAGCCTGTATATAAGCACTGTATTTATGCTTCCAACCAGACATTTTTAGCTCAATGAGTATTAGTTCTCTGTTATTGAAGGAAATTATTATCTGTGGGCGATATTAGTTTTAAGTCATCAGCTGCTGTGTGAGACTGTGTGGGAAACCATGGGGGTCGTTTTTCTCATTGTCAGAGCAAATTTGTCTACATGGAGAATTTAGAAGTCAAGTTAACCTAAAATTTGAGCCTTTTCATGATCTTATTGATTTTGTTATGCACCTACAAAGGCTATTATATGCTCAAAGCTGACTGTAAACTTGAAACCAGAGAGTAAATCCAGTTCGTCATCTCCTGTACATTGCTAACTATGTGGGACTGTGTGAGGAAACCATAGGGTTTGTAATCTCGTACTTGCAATCGCTGTTGAAACCCCTAAGTTTGCCTACATAGTCAAGGTAATCTTTTCAGCTTTTTTATGTCCTTTATATTGATTTTTACATGCACATACAATGCAGCCATAGAGTGCAGAATCCACCTATATATACTAAAAGCTAACAGCTAATTGAAAACTTGAAAGCAGATAGTTCAAATCTAAGGTAATTAGTTCTTATTTGCCAGAAGTATCATCATGACCTAAATGTATAATAAAACAATTTGTTGTTAAGGCCTAAAATAAAATATTGTTTGTTTCCCCATCCCCTACCTACCCGATTAAAAAGGGCCCTACCCAAAATATTTTATTGCCCAAATTAAAATAATATTTTTTTTATTAAAAATTGGAAGTGAAAATTTTATTTTTTTGTTTACTGGCTTCTTTCTTACGATTAAATTTAGGATTGTTGATTTTCACCTTTGAGTTAATTCTAAATTTCATTATTTTTATGCTTTAACCAATAACTATCATACTGAAACAATTAAAAAAAATATTTACCCTACCTACCTACTCATTCTAAATCTGCTAGGGTCGGGATGGGGAAACAAAGAATATTTTAAGTTTGGCCTAATAACTTTTAATTGTCACTTTGTCAGCCCCTCCAGAACAACAACTAGCTATTTAGTGTTGCAACTTGTCAAGTCTAGGGTTTTCCCCCAAAAGGTTGGGGGCTTTTTCGAGTCAAGTGCACTTGTTAATTTTCAAGGGATGAGAATCACTGATTATATTGATCCGGTTGTTTCTTGAAACACAATCATGTCAATTAATGAATAATTCTTTCAGCAGGATTAAGTTACGAGAGGTCGTAGCAAGGATTGGAAAGATTTTAAAGAGCCGAGTGTGCTGAACAATCAGGAAATATCTTACTCACGTAACATCACTGGCTTAGAATTAGAAGGTCTACTTACAACCTGATAAGACTCATGCATATTTGAAATCTGCACCACAAGGCGCTTCTTATGAGCCTATTTTCATGAAAATCGGAATAGGTCAGGTTGACCAAACTGAAGTTTAATAGCTTGTTTTTCCGTTAGTAAAGAGTAGTTTTCAGACAGTTTATTCTTTCTTTCTCAAAATATTGATTTTGTACTTTAACGACCTTCTAATTCTAAGCCAGCGATATGTTTGGTATAGAGTGTTGGTCATATGTACTATGTCCACAGATATGTAAAGGCATGTGAATCACAGACTATTACACTGACTGAAATACAGTTAAAATGGAACTAAAAACCTGTCATGAAAATATTACATAATACAAAAGATATGACATGTTCCCCACAGGGTATAGACATATATCAACAATAACTGTCATTGAAATACCATCAAGTAATGTCTGAATCCATATACTACATGGAACAACATAGGGCCTAAAATAAAATATTGTTTGTTTCACATTCCCCTACCTACGCGGAAAAAAATGGCCCTACCCGTAATATTTTATTGAAATAATTTTTTGTGTGAAAAATTGGGGATGAAAATGTTATTTTTAAAACAAGACTGCGTTCAATAAACGCTTATGCCCCCTGTGGAAGCCTTGTCCATAAAGTCTAAGTCCAAAATTAGGTCAAGGTGAAGGTCAAAATGGGGTCAGGTGATACAGGTGTGTGGAGAGTGTTCATATAAAACATCCATGCAAGTTTGGAAGCTTTGTAGCAAGCCATAATGATGCTAGAAGAAACGGTCAATTTGGGTTAACCAGGACGGACGGACGAACGGACGGACGGACAGGTGAATCACTATATGCCTCCCGATCTATCGATACGGGGGCATAAAAAATGTAGTAAATTTGGTACCTATTTTAAATTTAAGACTGTTGGTTTTCACCTAAGAGTTATTACTAAATAATTAATTGTATGTCTTATGCAATTAAATTTTTTTTAACCAAACTACCTACTCATTCTAAATCCGCTTGGGTCAGGAAGGGGAAACAAAAAACATTTTAAGTTTGGCCAAATGTGTATTGTTCATTGTGCATCCAAACCAGAAGAAGATGTTCAATGTTATACATTATCTTGACAGCACAATATGTATAACTTTAAGAGTTTTTCATGTAAATTTGTAAATATAGACGGAAATCAATGGGTCTGAACAATGTATACAGACATCAATAAGTTTGTACAATGTACAGTGGAACTCATTTATAACGAACTCGCTTATAACGAAAACTCGGTTATAGCGAAAGGAAAAAATCCCCAGTTGCACCTAGGGCATTTAACATGCAACAGAACTGACCAAACCAATAATTATACCCCTAAACTTCATTGAATTTACAAGATTATTATTAATTTTGAAAAATGTAACCAAAATAAAAAACGAAATTTCAAATTACAAATACTTTGAACGGAATATTGAAGACAAATGATGAGATACGTGGGCTGTCTACCAGACATCAACCATGTCACGTAGTCAAAATTGTTATCGCTACATCAGGGGTCCTACTGAAGCATAATGTCCTGAATCCTGAAAACGAGTCGCAAGTCTATTTCGGGTGTCATAAGCACACATCCCTACACCTAAACTAGTTTTAAATATTGTTTTATTGTTGAAATTCTGAGTCAAAAGACCATAACTTAGTCAATTCTATGATTTTTTTCATCAAATAACTTTTATTTTGTGCAGAAAATATAACTCTTTCTAATGCAGTAAATCCGGATTTCCGGATTATTCCGGAATTGTAGGACCCCTGCTAGTACATGAATTAAGATAATAATTGAATTATTTGAAAGATTCAAAGTGGCTCGTGCTCAGAACCTCCCAACTAGTGGACAGGTTATGTGAGCAAAAAGTACAGAGCTTGTCAAACAGCTTGGATCATGCATTACTTCGTCCAGAGTATAGATGGGTAGATTAAAGGAAAAACATTGGATAGTACTCGTTCATAATGAACATTTTATCAGTTTATTATAACACAATAATGGTCAGCATCATAACGATATCATGATAATTATTATATCTTTATTTTATTTTTTTCGAGCACAATATTATTTCAAGAGCCAGCTATACAGTATACTTATGACAACATAATGATGTTGATATTCATTGTATAACGCAATACGTTATATCCGAACTTACATAACGATCTCGGATATAGCGAAAGAAATTTCTGGGTCCCTAGGATTTCGTTTTAACCGAGTTCCACTGTATACGGATATCAAGCATTCTCTAGACACAGATTGTATCGGAATCACGTCTTGTCTCTATTACTGTACAACAATTGAAATATCATCATTCTAACAACATGGCCAAGTATGTATAGATTGTTTAGCTGCTTGGTATTAACATATAATCAATACATTTTAGGTACAGTCAATTATTTTTTCTGAGAATTTACCACAATTGTAACACTCCCCATTTTGTGTATTTTTCATGATATTACATTATGCTACATTTTGTTTTATTTTTCATATTGGTATTTTAAATTTGCATTTTGCAATTTAGCAAATTATTAAAATTGTATAAAATGTACAGTTTATTCACGTGATGTTATTTTCTCAAACTTGAGTTAAATGGCTATAACTACAATACATTTCTCAGTGTTAAGTATTAAGTATGTTTGGCATATTTTTGATAATTTTAGATAAACATCCCATCTGGATAACACTTATACTTAATACATAGGCTTCCCTGTGCTAATGGTGTTTTAACACTCCTTTTGTAAAAAACATATGTCTAGCCATATTGGACAAACATAAGCCTGCTACAACAATGGTTATAGTAAAACATGTCATCACATCTACTTCCCTTTTAAGTGTTTCTTAAATTGTACATCAAAGTAAAAACTGATTAATTAGCTTCTCTGTTTGTCTGAAAGTTTTTACTTAGATTAACACCTGAGATCATACACTGCTAATAAAAACCCAAGACAGATGTTGCAATGTCACATTATATTTCTACAATTCATGACTTGCAATAAAGGTTATTTCGAACCATACATCTGTGGAACTTATCATTTGCAGAAAATAAAGGTCGTTATATTCCGTACTGCACAAAGTCTACAAGGAAATATCAACACATAGAAAAACCACACACTACCCGCTGCGTAAAAGGTTTGGTCGAGAATTCAAGGGTAGACGAATGTCAACATCTATGAATAGCTACATCCAGAAGCACAGAAAATTCCAAAATCGAAAAGATTGGGTACGAAGACTTACAAGTATTTACATACAAACTCTTCGTCAGAAATATATTCAGCTCCATAACTACAGCTGAGAAACGGTTGGAATATATTCAGCTCCATAACTACAGCTGAGAAACGGTGGGAATATATTCAGCTCCATAACTACAGCTGAGAGACGGTGGGAATATATTCAGCTCCATAACTACAGCTGAGAAAGAGGGCAACATGCCTTTCCAAATATTTGATGAGCAAATAGTTAGTATGAACTGTGGTAAATTTGACTCACACCATGGTGAAGGTTCAAAAACGGCAACAGAGCTAGATAGATATCTAGTAACAACATCAACAATAAACAATGAAAGTGAATCAGAAGCAACTACAAAATTAACCAATAGAACTCTTGTGATAACTGAATCAACTCAAGTTTCTTCAAGATCAACAACAGAAAGAACTTTCATTAGTAATTTTGGCCTGTAATATGGACAAATATGGTGAAACTACAGTTTATGTGCTATTTATTTATAAGGAAAGGTAACATTACATTTTATTTACATTTTTAAATAATATAGTTATTTCAATGTATTTTGTAGAAACAGTCATTTTACTAAGAATTGTTGTCACCTGCATTTATTTTAAAGGGTGTGAAGTCTGAATTTTTGTTTTAAGTGCTATTCCTAGGTTTATCATGATAATGATGATGGGTTGTATAAATATAATGTCAATAGGGGAACTGAGGAATTAGGACAGGCACAGCCGTCACGTCCCAGTTAAAGCAAGCCCATCTGCAGACACAGTCGCAGATCTCAGGGGACCCAAGCCAATAATAGGATATAAACAGCATAGGCCTTGTCTGGTACATTCAAATTATTGGGGGCATAACAGTAGTAAAAAATAGCAAGAGACGGAAGGGACGTCCTTGCTGGCATATTTGTAGGAACAGATCGAGGAGATCTCAGGAAACAGGTCAATAATAAAACATAAACAGCCAAGGTACAAAATAAGCCTGGTCTGGTAAGTTTAAATTATTTGGCAAAAAGTGCACAAGGAAATAGCTCTAAACAGGGTGCAAAGGAATTTTTTAATGCAATACCTTCATACAAAACGAGAAACAGCTTGAATGTCAGTACTTTGCTGGGTCTATCGAAGCTTTAATATATTATGTTCTCTGATGATTGTTGCTTAACTACAACCCTAGCCGTGGTGACTATCTCTCATTTACTTTGATCTTAATATATAGAATATTAGTAGTGAATCCACCAACAAATCTCTTCTTTGTTGTCTTCTCTCTTTGTCTTTGGTTCGCTACTAGAATTTTATACAGCTCCTCTTCTATTGTCAAGGTTCGGTAATGGCATCATTCTTTTGAGTATTATAATTATGTTTGAGTTTTGTTAGCTTATATGGGGACTGTCAATTATTCAGCATCTTAACTGTATGGAGTTGCATTTAAAAAGGGTATATTGTGGTTATTAATAAGGGTACCACTCATTATGGAATTTAATTGCAAGAGGAAATTAAATGTCATGTTTTTGTCTCAGCTTTAGTGTAAGATTTTAACAATTACATTGTACAAATCATATGTGTAAATTTCACTTAATATTGGTTAAATAGCCAGACACAATATGTCTTAAACGTGCTAGACCATTTTATACATATTCTTAGTATTGGTAATACAGCCAGATAAATTAAGTTTTTAAGTGCTACACCATTCTATGGAAATTATTGTATTGGTTATTGCCAGACATAATATTAGTCTATAATGTGCTAGACCATTTGTGGAAAGTATTAGTATGGTTACTGTGAGACGACTTAAGTCTATACTAGATAGACCATTTTACGTATACTTGTAAAGAAAGCAAGATGGGTTACTTATACCCATTCGAGATTGCTAAAACTTTAGAGCTGGACAATCAGAATAACATGGCTCTCCTCTGTGTAACTTGTATATTGTGTATATTTTACCAGTTTATTCATTTCAGGATATTGTATGTTGTATATATATTGTATAAGAAGTACCTATACTTGTTGTATGTTTTTCTCAAACTTTGAGGGTCCAAAGTTCTCAGAGCAGAGGGGAATTGTAACACTCCCCATTTTGTGTATTTTTCATGATATTACATTATGCTACATTTTGTTTTATTTTTCATATTGGTATTTTAAATTTGCATTTTGCAATTTAGCAAATTATTAAAATTGTATAAAATGTACAGTTTATTCACGTGATGTTATTTTCTCAAACTTGAGTTAAATGGCTATAACTACAATACATTTCTCAGTGTTAAGTATTAAGTATGTTTGGCATATTTTTGATAATTTTAGATAAACATCCCATCTGGATAACACTTATACTTAATACATAGGCTTCCCTGTGCTAATGGTGTTTTAACACTCCTTTTGTAAAAAACATATGTCTAGCCATATTGGACAAACATAAGCCTGCTACAACAATGGTTATAGTAAAACATGTCATCACATCTACTTCCCTTTTAAGTGTTTCTTAAATTGTACATCAAAGTAAAAACTGATTAATTAGCTTCTCTGTTTGTCTGAAAGTTTTTACTTAGATTAACACCTGAGATCATACACTGCTAATAAAAACCCAAGACAGATGTTGCAATGTCACATTATATTTCACATTCATGACTTGCAATAAAGGTTATTTCGAACCATACATCTGTGGAACTTATCATTTGCAGAAAATAAAGGTCGTTATATTCCGTACTGCACAAAGTCTACAAGGAAATATCAACACATAGAAAAACCACACACTACCGCTGCGTAAAAGGTTTATTGGGGGCATAACAGTAGTAAAAAATAGCAAGAGACGGAAGGGACGTCCTTGCTGGCATATTTGTAGGAACAGATCGAGGAGATCTCAGGAAACAGGTCAATAATAAAACATAAACAGCCAAGGTACAAAATAAGCCTGGTCTGGTAAGTTTAAATTATTTGGCAAAAAGTGCACAAGGAAATAGCTCTAAACAGGGTGCAAAGGAATTTTTTAATGCAATACCTTCATACAAAACGAGAAACAGCTTGAATGTCAGTACTTTGCTGGGTCTATCGAAGCTTTAATATATTATGTTCTCTGATGATTGTTGCTTAACTACAACCCTAGCCGTGGTGACTATCTCTCATTTACTTTGATCTTAATATATAGAATATTAGTAGTGAATCCACCAACAAATCTCTTCTTTGTTGTCTTCTCTCTTTGTCTTTGGTTCGCTACTAGAATTTTATACAGCTCCTCTTCTATTGTCAAGGTTCGGTAATGGCATCATTCTTTTGAGTATTATAATTATGTTTGAGTTTTGTTAGCTTATATGGGGACTGTCAATTATTCAGCATCTTAACTGTATGGAGTTGCATTTAAAAAGGGTATATTGTGGTTATTAATAAGGGTACCACTCATTATGGAATTTAATTGCAAGAGGAAATTAAATGTCATGTTTTTGTCTCAGCTTTAGTGTAAGATTTTAACAATTACATTGTACAAATCATATGTGTAAATTTCACTTAATATTGGTTAAATAGCCAGACACAATATGTCTTAAACGTGCTAGACCATTTTATACATATTCTTAGTATTGGTAATACAGCCAGATAAATTAAGTTTTTAAGTGCTACACCATTCTATGGAAATTATTGTATTGGTTATTGCCAGACATAATATTAGTCTATAATGTGCTAGACCATTTGTGGAAAGTATTAGTATGGTTACTGTGAGACGACTTAAGTCTATACTAGATAGACCATTTTACGTATACTTGTAAAGAAAGCAAGATGGGTTACTTATACCCATTCGAGATTGCTAAAACTTTAGAGCTGGACAATCAGAATAACATGGCTCTCCTCTGTGTAACTTGTATATTGTGTATATTTTACCAGTTTATTCATTTCAGGATATTGTATGTTGTATATATATTGTATACCTATACTTGTTGTATGTTTTTCTCAAACTTTGAGGGTCCAAAGTTCTCAGAGCAGAGGGGAATTGTAACACTCCCCATTTTGTGTATTTTTCATGATATTACATTATGCTACATTTTGTTTTATTTTTCATATTGGTATTTTAAATTTGCATTTTGCAATTTAGCAAATTATTAAAATTGTATAAAATGTACAGTTTATTCACGTGATGTTATTTTCTCAAACTTGAGTTAAATGGCTATAACTACAATACATTTCTCAGTGTTAAGTATTAAGTATGTTTGGCATATTTTTGATAATTTTAGATAAACATCCCATCTGGATAACACTTATACTTAATACATAGGCTTCCCTGTGCTAATGGTGTTTTAACACTCCTTTTGTAAAAAACATATGTCTAGCCATATTGGACAAACATAAGCCTGCTACAACAATGGTTATAGTAAAACATGTCATCACATCTACTTCCCTTTTAAGTGTTTCTTAAATTGTACATCAAAGTAAAAACTGATTAATTAGCTTCTCTGTTTGTCTGAAAGTTTTTACTTAGATTAACACCTGAGATCATACACTGCTAATAAAAACCCAAGACAGATGTTGCAATGTCACATTATATTTCTACAATTCATGACTTGCAATAAAGGTTATTTCGAACCATACATCTGTGGAACTTATCATTTGCAGAAAATAAAGGTCGTTATATTCCGTACTGCACAAAGTCTACAAGGAAATATCAACACATAGAAAAACCACACACTACCCGCTGCGTAAAACATGCATGGACGAGAAAATTCATAACTTACATGTATTATACAAATAAATACAGTTAAAATTTACAAGTTTGAGGGAATAATCTTAATACTACAACTCAATTTCAAAAATCAGTGACTAACTGATTATTTAAGGAATAGTTGGAACATGTTTAAGTAAAATTTAAATGACTAAAAAGGGCAGAGCTAGCGAAGTGAAGTGAGTCCTATTCAGTCATTAAAATTTGACTTAATATGTTTTGACTAACTTACAATGTAACATCCAGCATTTTGATTGGCCGATAGAATATTGCACCAAGACATGAGGTCACGTCTGTTAAGAGTAAAATTTAAATTTGGCAGATCGGCATTTCATTGGTTTAGAATGTAGGTAACAAATATATTCAAAGTCAAACAGAAAACCAGAAGAATAACTTAAAGCATTGTAGTTTAGTACGGTTTTATTGACCTGTCGAAAAACACATAATAACACGGTAGCTCACTGCCCCCCCCCCCCCCCCCGCTGCCGCAGCAAGCTACAGATTAGTAATCCTTACCTTACTATAGAAGACTACTGTGTTATCATGTAATTTTTTGACAGAATCTGATAAAGAAATACTACAATAAGATAACCTGAATACAAATTTTATAAATTAATATAAATATAGATCCAAAACGAGTATTGTGTTGTGACTGCACTTTTAGCTATAGACTTTATAAGGTTATAGACCTATTACGGCTCAGTGGTCAGATTCTATCTATACTTTATAATACACTGCATGGTACATTGATCCAAATGGCTTAATACACTAAGGACGTTAAAGAAGCCAAAATACATGATGTAAAAGGAATCGACTGTTTTCCCCGATTTCTCTTCAGAAATTCAATACTTACAGGGGAGGAGGGAGGGAAACTAAGCACTAAATTGAACTATTCTACGAGAACAGAATGAAGGATGGGTAGCTTGAATGATGAACTACCACTAATTAAGTATTCATCCCTCTAGGGCCAAAACTAAAATATTGTTTGTTTCTCCTTCCTTAAACCTACTCAAAGCAAGAAGTCCCCTTCCAAAAATATTTTTAGACCCTCAAAAAAAAAATTATGAAAAAATTTAATTCAATCAGCAACATTTGTTTATTCTAAGATCAACAATTATTGTGAAACTGTTCGTTAAATCAATATTTTTGCAGATAATCACTACACAGGGGCGATACCGAACTTGTTTCGTAATATGAAAATGACGCGTTCATCAAATGTCCCGGTTGTATAGCTATTTTTAACTTCAGACCAGGGTCACATGATGGTTTTATCAATGAATGGTATACCGTCTGCAAAGTATATATGGTGTCGCTATACTAGCCGCTTTCTAGAGATGTCTCACGCTGTGAGGGAAGTGATTACAAGACGAAACTGTAGAATCTGATAAAAAGGCGCGTAGTATTATTTTAAAGCCACTTTTGATATACGCATTCAATACACGTATTACATATAAATTAATATGCCCCTTTTTACAATTATTTAGATACCCAACATGGCTATATAGCCTATTTTGACATTCAAGACAAGATCGGCAGTAAGAAAACGAACATTAAACGTGTAAAGTCGGTTCAAGCTTAGTAGCAGCAACCAGATCGCCTCCCATCAGCACTCTCAGTGCTTTGATTTACCAACCTACCTACCCAACCCTTATTTGCCAGGGTTGGGAAAGGGAAACAAACAATATTTTATTTTTGGCCTATGACATAAATCACGCAGGCACCTAAATCACATGCTATACAATGGTTACATCTTATAATAATTGATTCAATGAACTGTCTCAATGTGATTAGACACACAGCTGATTTTCTGACACGTTTAATCAATAGCTTTCATCCTAGCGATCATTGGTCGTCATACATATCCGAGTGATCATTGGTCGTCATTCAATCTGATTAGTCAGCATATATAGTCAGAGAGACTTCGGTTCTAATGAGTCGCTCTCGGCTCTAAATCATTAGCTCTCTGGACTAATATAGCGTGTATAATTAATTCTGATGTTACGTATAAATACTAAATAACTTATACGGAAGGAATGTAAATTGGGTCCTATAAAGCAGAATTCCAAATATGAAGTCCTACATGCAAGTGTGTACTCAGAATGAGTAATCAAAATACTGTTTCAAGTCTTAAAGGGTAACCTTCAATAATACATTTACAAGTTTCTACTTATTCATGTATTAAGGTCAAATGATCAATAAAAATACATGTTAGAAGCAAAGCTTTCCTCCTTTGATTTTAAGCAAATTTCACAGCCAAAAAGGTCAGAAGGCAATAATTCTGATAAATTACCATGTATGACTTATGAGCCAGTAAACTGAGTGGGTTGATATTATGCCAAAACAGGGAGAAATACATCGAACAAACCTCACCAGCAGACATATGTCTCACTATAAAGTCACTCATCATCGAGGAAAAAATGCCAAGTTTGTATTTTGCTAAGGAATATAACATGGTAATAATCATATAGATTGGTGGAATAATAAGGCTATTATACAGTATTAGGAATCATTTTTAGGTCCAAATTCACACAAATTATCAGATATCATTAAAAAATCCATCAGATATAAGAATTGTTTTTTTACATGTTGATATTTGCAAGTCCACTTCCCAAAAATCCAGTCTTATAAATATCTGACTCCAATTTGAAAGAAAGTCACGATGGTAGCCATTGTAAACTTGACATATTTATTGATATAATTATTTATTGGGGATTTATTTTGATGGTAAAATGTGATTATCAACATAATCCTTGAAATTAAATCCCCCACAAATATTAATGATTTTACAGAATTTTCTCACATCGTCATGACAGTTTCATTTTCTAAATAAAAACAATTGACAAGATTGAACATGTTTAACGCAGTCCATAGCCACATGGTTTCAAATTATCTGAGTGTACCCTATATAGAGAGAAGGTTGTGCAGCGGCCATATTTAGCCCAATGGATATGACGTTATAGGAACTGGTATCCTTGTTTGCTGTGACAACTGTAAAAAAACTGGGTACCATTGCAACTTTCAAAATTTCATATCCGTTGCGGCTAAACATGGCCGCTCTCCAACCTTCTCTCTATATAGGGTACACTCAGATAATTTTGACTCAGATAATTTGAATCCAAGTGCCTAAGAAGAAGGCATCCATTAAAATCACCAAATATTGTAAACTTATGTAGAGCAACACAAAGTGAGCATTGCTTGGATATAAGATGTAACAGTAAGAGCATTGGCTTTGTTGGAATCATAATAATAAATAAGTAACCAGGAACCCGTTGCCTAACCAAGCTGTTTCCAAAAGGTGCTGTCGAGCATATTCCTACTTCTATGCAACAACATGCTACGAGCGCGCATTGCTCGCCGATAGCATACCGTTTCTTAACACTTTGCTAAGCGAGCACTACCAAGCGCTTTCTTGTGCAACTATAAGGGACCGCTTCAGTAGCGCTTTGCAACAAAATGGTCTGTTATCCTCGAGTGCTTGCCGGTAGCATATAATTTTTCTGCTTGTCTGCTACGCAGCACTTTTTTGAAGCATGCTCTTTCCTAGCGTAGCGATACCGAGCGCTCCGTAGTGGCCTGGTTAGGCAACGGGCTCCAGCGGTTTTGTCTATAATAAAATATGGTCATTCGTTTAGATGCACACATGAAATATCTTGTGGTATAAATTGATTAATCAGGTTGGTCATTAGTCTTGACAGCAGACATACCAGTGCAGACATCATACAACCAACAAGCTAGACAGACTGAGACTGATCAGTTAATTAACAAAAGAGATATTTCAAATTTTCATATTCTACATGTTTCGACTATCTAAATACAATTACATGTAGTATTATAGATCTACAGGTATATATCATACTATATAGAGACTGCACTCCACACAACTTAAATATCTCAACAAAATTACCAAAGACAACAAGAGCACCACCTAGCTGGTGAAAAGAAAGAATTTACGCAAATTTATATTGCTTCCATTAAATCCTACAAACTTTTTACTGAGAATTATAAAATCAACACATGCATACAGTTGTAAAATATACACTATAATAATGTGACAAAACATAACAATATTATAACAATCATGTGTTGTTTGAAGGAAGCCGTATGGGTATTAGTCGGCCATTCCAGAAAAAAAGTTTAACATTTTCAGTTGCAGTAACTAACTTCAAAGGTTTTCAGCAGTTGAATTCAAGGTTTTCAACAATTGAACTATTTTAAATAACAACGCCATCATGAATTTCTGGTTTTCAAGAAAGACGCCATCACAAATTTCTGCTATAATCAAACACCAACTGTAACATTGATCTATATAGCGCTACCAGTCATGATTAAACAGTTCTACAGAAATATACAACAGTATGACGGACAAACAGCAGACAATCTGTTATATTTTGCTAACACAACGACACAATAAGAACATAATGATAAATTATTGATAATGCACAGTAACAGAATAAAACAAAACTTGTGTGTTGTGTTTTTTTATTATATATAAATAATAAAGTGTTTAACAACTGCTGGTAATTTATCTAGAGATACGATGACTGGTATAATTATGATCTATTACTGTAAAATCATTATTTTCCAAGGGGGTTGAAATTTCAGTGATTTTGTTGCTTAACTTGACCTCCAAAATACGTGGGTTACAATGTGGGTACACGGTGACCTTCCATGTTTTGTAATCCACAATTTTCAACCCCATGATAATGCATTTTAATCAAAATCCACAAATCTTAATATCCACAAAAATATATCATTTTACAGTATGACGTAATTTTTCAAAAAAAAGATTAATAAACATATTGGTCAGTGTCATATATCAGAGGACACATGTGTGAGAGAACAAAATCTATATTTTTTTGCATCAAAAAAACACATCAACAAGCAACTAGACCAAAACAAATCAATTATATGGTTCTAGTAACAAGGTGAAAAAATTAGGGTTAATTGGTAGGAAAAACATTTTATTTTTTAAAATCATTTTATTTTTCCGACCTGAGCAGGCCATCACAATAAACATGGAAGAATCATCAATGGCGTTACGTGAGAATTATTCACTACATCCTTAAAAATTGATACTGGTACCACTACATGCCGTAGTTTTTGTACTGTTCTTGAAAATTGCCAATTCCGCAAAAAATATTTTTTGTGCGATAAAATATTTAGGGTCGGGCTAAAATGTTCAGGTTGGTCAGGTTACTAGAACCACATTATTAATTTATTTTGGCCCTATTGAAATATAAGCAGAGTTACAACAGGTAATAGATATATAAGCTTTTATACACGTATTTCACGTAAGATCTGTTTTGTACAAAATTCCCGTTCAATGATGAAACTTGTCAGCTTACTAAACAAGCCCTGTCGAAGGAAAGAATAAAGGAAGTGGATTCATACACATAAACACAAGTCATGGACATGCATATGGCCATAATACATACATTCCTAGTCTATCAACCCCTCAATGCATGAAAAAGTTAGGGTCCGTAGTAACGGACAAACTTCAATTTGACATTTTTACCTCCAACTGTGACCTTGACCTCTGAGATAGGACCCTAGGGTTTGCACATGACACTTCTACTCATGGAGGTTAACATTCATATAAACAGGGGTTCTACTGAAGCATTTATAATACCCAATCCTGAAAACCAATCACAAGTCTGTTTCGAGTGTCATTAGCACACACTCCTACACCAAAACTCAGTTAAAACATTCTTTTATTGTTAAAATTCAGCTGATGAGCTTTCAAATAACTATAACTATAACCAAATATGAGCAAGATTGGTCAATGCATGACAAAATTATAGTCCCGACAAACTTCAATTCTAACTTTGACCTTCAACTATGACCTTGACCTTTGAGATAGGACCCTAAGGATTACGCATGACACTTCTACTCATGGAGGTCAACATTCATGCCAAATATAAACATGATTGGTCAATGCATGACAAAGTTATGGTCCAGACAAACTTCAATATGACCTTTGACCTCAAACTGTGACCTTGACCTTTGAGATAGGAACCTGAGGGTTTGGCATAACACTCCTCCTCATGGAGGTTAACATTCATGCCAAATATTGTATGAACAAGATTGGTCAATGCATGACAAAGTCCGGACAAATTGGATGGATGCACGCATGCACATACACCAAAAGTGGCGACTAAGTCTTGTTCACCTCAACCGGGCTCAACAAAAACTTAGGATGATAGTCTAGGAATGTAATGTATTATAGCCTGATTTAAGTGCCGGTTTCCATGACTGTGTGTGCGTGTTCCGCAAGTCTGTTCTGCATACGTGCTGCATTATGCATATGCACAAAATTTGAAACAGCCATTTCTATAATTAATCTATTCCATGTTTGCGTACCAGTACAATATAAAATTGATTTATTTTTTGTTCTATTTTTGTACATGCAGAACATGCACACAGAGTCATGGAATACTGGCTTATAAGTTAACATTTATCAATATCATTTGCAAGGAATCTTATTAAAACTATTAAGAGGGAAAATCACATAAAAATAGTACCAATGTCAAACTGGGTATTACAGCAATGTTAAAGCTCACAGACAATGTATGTTTTTTAAAGCTAACATAATCCACTACAAACATGGAATAGAAAAAAACACAACACAAAGTTCTTGTATCACTTTCGGTTAAAACCTATTGATTGAGATGTCTGCAAAATTGCAAAGAAAAAGAGCCATACTCGGGTTATTTCAGTATTCTGTATCCGAATTTATTGGATTTTTTCTTCAAGGCTTGGGGAAATTCAATATTTGACTTCTAGGTACTAAGATATATTAACCAACAGGGAATAAAAACAAATTGTTGCCCTAAAATGTTGGAGGGAAAATCGTATTCTTTAGATTAACAAAACATTTATGTACAACAGAGAGCAAATTTCAGCGACTGAAATTGTATCCAAAGTGCTTTGTGATGCTTTAACAGTACTTGAAACAAGGGCTTGTCTAGTATCAGAGTTGTGAGAAGCCGAACAATGTGTAACCAAAAATGTGAAACTACATAGATCTGTTAAAAGTTGAATCCTTCAGCAGGGGTTCCATTTGACTTGGGAGTAGGGGTTTTGATCCTTGAAACTTCCAAAAAGCTACATTTTGACCCTCAAGATTTATATTTGAAGGATCATTTTTTCTCTTAAAAATCATGGGTATTTTTCCTATAAAATAGTAAAATTTAGTCAAAAGTATCCCAATGACCCTTCAGATACAGAAGCTAGTGGAACCCCTGTTCAGTAAGTGACGTCAATGTGACAAGTTTTGTAATGAATTGTGGTACAACTACACTTGCAAGACAACTTATGACGTGATTGTATTGAACACAACAGGTGTGTAATGAGCAGACAGAGCTGAGCTTTTTGGTAAAGGAACTGTACTTTTTGTAAACAAGAGGACCCGAAGGACCCTAGGTCGCTCACCTGTGGTAGTAGTACATGCAGGCCCCTATGTTGACCTGAGAGTAATCATTTACAATTTCTGACTAAGATTCAAGAAAAAGCAGCCTTTATTGCATGAACGAGGTTTTATATTGTCTTCTTATTTCCATCAGGTGACCCATATTGAAAATCTTTTAAAACTAAACATTCTGACCAACTTGAATGAAGATCCAGTGAAAAATACAGTCTATATACAGTATGGCACGCACAGGACTTATTATTTGACCTAGCGACCTAGTTTTTTACTCCAGGTAACCAAAATTGAACATGGCCAAGACTTTAGTTTAAGATGATCATTATGATCATGTTTCAAGATGATTAGGCTAAACTTGTGACCTTAAGTGACTACACAAGGTTTTTCTATGATTTGACCTAGTGACCAATTTTTTTTATCAGAGATGACCCAATATCCAACTTGACCTCCATTTTGTTGAGATTCTTATTGAGACCTTGTGACCAAGTTTCCTCAAGATTACAGCCATGAGTCCATATTTTAAAGGGCCAGCCGATTTGGCTTATGAGACACCTAAGTGCAGGGAACATTCTACTCGCTGAACACTGCCTTAAATCAAGTAGACACAATGTAAGCATTCTTTATTAACCTAAAGGTGCTTCTAGACATATATTTTGATGTGTAAGTCTATGATTTACATTTCACACAACATACATCAATCCTAACGTGACTTATAAAGCACATATTATTTCCCCCAAACACTTGTAAACAATACTGTGTTGTACATTTCAAGGAAATGTGTGGTACAAGTGTACTACATGTAACTATACAGTACATTTTAAGTTAAGTTAAGTTACCAATTTTCTAGGGCTGCTTTCAGCAGTTCAGCCACCCTTTGACATTTAAACTTCCCCTGGTCATTGGGCTACCTATGGAAACTTGCGTTCGAGTCTCCCTGGGGAGACTATTTCTCTCCTGGTGGGTGTGCAGCCAACATCGATCTTCGGCGCCTAGGACTATCGAACATGTTCAGACACAGCCCTCACAGGTACCAATTTACACCTTGGTCGAGTGGAGCATGTGGGTTATTCGTGCTCAGAGAAATTAAGCAGTGGTCCAGATGGGGGTTGAACCCAGGACCTCTCGATCCTGAAGCGTGCGCCCTACCTCTAGGCCACCGCTCCTCCCATTATAGGTCAAAATGTATACACCAAAATTTACTGTCTGGACACACCTTAAGCTAGTGGCTCTCCAAATATGACTGGTCATACCAAAACTGACCCCTTAAAAGGGATTCTACCCCATCTGGTACATTAACAGTTGTGCTATGAGAACGTTATTAGGTTAAAAACAACTTAAACTGTGAAGCGTAGAACATCAAATATCCAAATTAGGTTGAAAACAACTTAAACTGTGAAGCGTAGAACATCAAATATCCAATAATCAAGAATTATTTCCCCTTAGCTATTAACCGCAATAAACTCAATAAAAATAGCATTAAATAACCAATACATTTGATTAACTGCTAGCTTAAACATTATCAAAAACCTGTATATATACAGTACATGTACTTGATTTTAGCATTCCATTTAAATATCAATTATGAATATGACAGGTGTTAGTCCAAGGTCTTTGATGATGATCATTCCATTTCATCAAAAGGCCGACAAGTCAGTGTAAATAAAAGACCATTTAGTTATGGTATCCAGAACTAGACAGGTGTGAGACAGTGGTCAGAGGTATCAATGAAATTATTCAATAATTAGAAAATTTACTTTATTCACCTTACATAGAAATGTCATCACAAAAGGTGTGAAGATTTACAGTTATAAGTTAACAATAAATAAACATACAGCTTACAGATCCTGCAGCATCAGCTCGGTGGTCATGATGAACGGAAAACTAACGGTACTTATCGGTTCTGAAAGAGCTGTCAAACTGTCATTTTATGCACTTTCATTTTGATCGAGACTTGCCCGTTATTTAAGGTCAATTATTGATGATACGTCCACAAAGCAAAATTAAATTAATTAAACAAGAATTACCTTTGGAGTTTTAATCAGATCCATCGTGTCAATTAATAACTCGATGATTGCATTCAGTTTAATTTATTCGCCCGACTCCGTCATGACTAACACAACCTATTGGTTGATAGAGCAATCTCTAAATAACAATCAACCAATACCCGGAAATTGAACAACCGGTGTCGATGTATTTTGTTGTTACTCCGCGCTAAGTCGAGCGCGCGCTCTGATATGAATTTCATAGCGTGAAAATCATAGGCATTTGGTTTCAACTGGCCGTAAATTATTGATTTGCACTAGTCACAGATCGACCGGGTACCGAAGAGAATACGTATTCTGAAGAGGATACGTATTTTCTTCAGTACCCGGTCGGTCTGTGACTAGTGCAAATCAGTAATTTACGGCCAGTCGAAACCAACAGTTACTGCCTATGGGCAGGACCTGTTCTATAGATATCTAAACTCCCTGCTATGGGTGATAATCCGAAGCTCAGATCAGGAGCTGTTCGATAAATACCTATGTCCTGCTCAGATCGAGCTAAAATGTTGTATGACGTACAACTTCGAGATTGGTCTCGATATTTCATATAGACAAAGAAGGAGAAATATCGGGACTTGAAAAAAACTTCGACATAACGGAAAATTCGATATAAGCGAGTTCGAGATAACGAGAGTTGACTGTATTTTCCTACCCAACCAAATACTTTTTTTACTTAACTTACGCATTATATAGAAGATACAGATCCCGGCAGATATAATAATTGCGACAGAGGGCTTGATTGTGATGTGAGATCATCGGAGATTCTACCCCCACAGCTAGGGTATGACATCTTCAGAAGAGACCGTCCAGACAGTGCTCACGGTGGTACCTTATCGCAGGCAAGCAACACATGCAACTGGGCAACATCACCAAAAGCCAAAAATGCCGAGCTGATTAGTGCAACATTCAATGCAGATAAGAAGAAAGTCACTGTGGCTGCCTTCTACAGACCACCCAACAAAGTGGAAGAGAATTATCTGACGCTTCTGAAGGAAGAAATTACTGCATTGAAGGGAAGAAACAAGTACAACATTTTGATCATTGCTGCCCAGCAAACATTACATATCGGTCCAATGTCGGTCCGATATCAGTTGCTATGTCCGCCCGACATCAGTTTCCGATATCGGCTAGACATCGGATGTGAAACCCAGCTCGATGTCGGTCCGATATTGGCTGTATGACTGTTCACCGATCTGGAGCCGACATCATGCCGACATGAATATATTCACTAACCATATCAGACCATTTATTATTTTGTATTTGTTTGAAAGCTTTTCTCAAATATATTTTCTGCTACTTGATGTTATCTCGAAATTCCCAGTGGAACTTCGAGCAGAAGATGTTGCTGCAAGTGAGTGTTTATAATTCCTATCCGAAATAATAGGCTTATATATATACCACATTTTAATTGATATATTTGGTAATTTATGAAAGATTTTGTAATATAACTACTCTCCCCCCCCCCCCCCCACCATACACTTTACACTTATATATATACACACTGTTTGATAAAAATAATATTTAGACCAATTGAATGTTTGTATACAATAATTTTATAATTTTTTATTACCTCCCTTTATAGCAACACCCGACGTTGATACGACGTCAATCCGACGTCTAACCATCCATTTTTATAACTGTCTTTTTTGTCAAAATCATAGGATATTTCCAACTATGACAGTGAAATGATGACAAAGTAACTAAAAATAACTGATTTTTATTAAAAACCATACCATACTTACAATTTTACATTGGTTATTCCAACGTATATCGGACCGACATTGGTCCGATGTCGGAAATCCGTCACCGATATTCCGTCATGTAGCCGACATCGGTCCGATATGGCAAAGTTTGCTTATATATATTGTAACTGACGTCGGCCCCATATTGTCATGTTTGCTTGGATATATAAGACATTCTAATTGTACAAGTATATTCGTTGAACTAGTTATATAGTCTATATCGGACAGACATTGGTCCGATGTCGGAAATCCGTCACCGATATTCCGTCATGTAGCCAACATCGGTCCACTATGGCAATGTTTGCTGGGTGGTGACTTCAACCTACCAGATATAGATTGGGGAAACCTCACAATCTCAGAAACCCAGTCCCAAAGCAGGGTTAACCAATCATTCATTGACATTATATCAGATGTAAGCACTGAACAAATTGTCGACTTCCCTACAAGAAAAGATAACACACTTGACATCCATCATCATAACTCTCATCCTAGCTTCAAACAAAGATGTAAACATATGCCATCTACTGGAAACAGTGACCATGACATTGTCCTCTATGACACTACCATTAGAGCCATACGTCAAAAACCACAGCGGCGAAAGATCATCCTGTGGAAGAAAGCTGACACAGAAGGCATCAGACAAGATTTAGCTGTCTAAACGACTGCAGCGGGAAATAGAGTTCCAGATACGTTTGGCCAACAGGAAGCTAGTACCTGAATGACACAGTAAGCCAGGATTACAAAGACAACTCAAAGATGTTCGGGGCCTACATCAAGAGCAACTGGCGTAGCTCCACTGAAAAACAGGGATGGATTCATCGAGAGCGACAACACAGCTAGGGTTGATATCCTCAACGACCAGTTCGTATATGTATTCACACATGAGAACACCTCAAACATCCCAGCACAGGCCTAAAGATTATATCACAAAATACTGAAAGTCTATTATATATAGTAATGACGGGATGATGGGGAATTTCAAAACTCTGTATTTTGTGATATAATTTCGAGAGCAACAGACCAACTATGCCACCTATATCTGTTACCAGCAAAGGAGTACTCAAGCTACTACTCAACATCAAGATAAATAAAGCCACAGGACCAGACGAAATCCCAGCATTCATCTTGAAAGCGGCAGCTACAGAATTAGCCCCCACCTTGGCTAACCTTTTCCAACTGTCTCTCAACCTAGGTGAAGTGCCACAAGATTGGAGAGAAGCGTTAGTAGTTTCACTACTAGTATTCAAGATAGAAGAGAGACATCTGGCGTCCAACTACATACCCGTGTCTTTGACATCGATCACATGTAAACTGCTAGAACACATAGTTCATAGCAGCATCATGACATACTTTGATAAGCACGATGTTTTGAGTGACAACCAGCATGGATTTAGGAAGCGCCGTTCTTGTGAGACCTAACTACACACCACAATACAAGAGATAGCCTCCAACACAGCCAAGGGAAGACAGATGGACGTTATTCTTCTTGACTTTGCCGAAGCATTTGAAAAAGTCCCACACACCCGCCTTCTGCACAAGCTGGACCACTATGGGGTAAGGGGCAACATCAAGAGCTGGGTGCAGTCCTTCTTGAAGAACAGGAACCAGCAGGTAGTCCTTGATGGAGCTACATCTAAAACAGCAGGAGTACTCTCTGGAGTGCCAGTGTACAGTCCTCGGCCCCCTATTGTTCCTAGCATACGTGTGCATCAATGATCTTCTAGACACAATAAGATCCTCTTCCTCCAAGCTGTTTGCAGACGACAGTGCAGTCTTCAAGGTAATCGAGAGCGATCAGGACAGACAACTCCTCCAGGACGACTTAACAGCACTAGAACACTGGGCAGGAATGTGAAAAATGAGTTTCAACCCCTCAAAGTGTACTGTCATTCGGATCGCTCCCCGCTACCGCACGACCATAGAGACGAGTTACCGTCTTCACGGCCACACGCTAGATATAGTCGATGCTAGCAAATACCTGGGACTCACTATTGCTGACAAACTCACCTGGGACAAGCACAAAGGGACCATTACAAGCAAAGCTAAGTCGGACACTAGGATTTCTCCGCAGAAACATGATATAATGCAATCCACCTGTCAAGGAAACCTGCTACAAAGCCCTAGTTCGACCTGTACTGGAAAATGCAGCCACTGTATGGGACTCCTACCAACAGGCTCACATCAAATCCATGGAGCAGATTCAGCGAAGGGCAGCCTGCTTTGCCTTAAATGATTATACCACAAAGACCCCCAGAATGTGTCACTGACATGATAGACAACCTAAACTGGGAACCTCTAGAGGTCGGCTGTGTATGATGTACAAGATCAACAACCAACTTGTCGACATCAAAGCTGATGACCACATCCGAAGAGGTGATGCCCGTACCAGAGGGCAACATAGACTGTACCAGGAGCGCATTACAGACAAAGTGCTTGTCAACTCCTACTTTCCAAGGAAGTGAGAGACTGTAACCTTCTTCCAGACAGCACAGTTGCTGTTCCAACCTGGGATGCCTTCAGGTCACTCCTGTAGGCAGTCACGGTTCATCACTAGACATGACACTGTGTACATAATTTTAATTGACATTCATGAACTTTTTTAATATTTGTGAGGCACTGTGCGCCACCAACACGCTCAGTTTCATTGAGTTGCATACGTTCTATGAAGAACCCAACTCAGTAATGGGAAGAAGTAGAAGAACCACTCGATATACTATAGTCGCGCTCATTTTAAAGCGCACGGAGTTTCCTTCTGTCCCAGCATGCTTTGCGAGTCATGTGATTCCCACGTGATCGATCTGTAACATAAACATTACAAACTACCGCGTATACATGAATGAGTTTGTTTTATATTTCATTTCACCGAATGCGATCAAATGTCGAGCATTTTAAGTGATAGTAGATTCTATTTTAAGTTCAATAGGTAGATATTTTATGTCCTCCAATCATTCATGAAGAGTTTAACACTTTTAAAATTACGATATAAATTTTCACATACAATACTACATAAAAATGCAACACACAAGCACTCCCTTACCGTACGAAATATCCCTTTAAAATGGTGTTATCTGAGTAGCGTCAGATACCATCAACAATCTCCAAAATAAGCCAAAATCCCTACCCCAGTGGGCCACATGATATCTACATACAATGCAACAGATGGATTTATGTTAAAAAGGCATGCATCATAACACTAAATGAAACAGAAATCACGTTTCTTACACAATGTGTCAGATCAAATCACGGCAAATAAAAAATTAATATAGAAGGACCAAAATATGACAGTCGACCCATTTAAACTATCTCTATACATTAACATAATGAAAGGAAATGCAATGTACATGTACAGCTAAATTTCTAGGTTATGCATGTTATTGTACTTTTACCAGATAGTTTATATAGTAAATCCGTCCATTCAAACTACCAAGGTCAGAATTTTACCTATACCCCTACCCCCGTCCAAGATTGAATCCCGTAGCTCAAGTGCTAACAAAATAAAAGACGCAGATGTTGTATGGAAAACCCCGTATGTTCCACTTACAGTCAGTTGATTTTGTCATTTTGAACATATAGGTTCATGATTTGCGCACGATAAACGTGTGCACTGACCCCTTAAATATATACTAACGTCAAGAAAAAAACCGCTACAATAATGAAAAAGGTAAATAACTTTGGTTTTACACATACCATTATTCTAGCTAAGAACGCGCCCATCG
The DNA here is from genome assembly GCA_947247005.1 of Spisula solida. Lineage (NCBI taxonomy): Eukaryota > Metazoa > Mollusca > Bivalvia > Venerida > Mactridae > Spisula > Spisula solida. Next base: position 51,325,525 of record OX365950.1, read on the forward strand.
AAGCGAAAAGGACTCGATGTGTCCAGATATGGTTCGTCGCACGATTTATACGTGCGTCCCGTGTTCCTTTGCCAGGAAGTACATGTAGTGCCAGTCGACAGAAGCACAGTTGCATGGTGAAATTAACAAGGACTTTCGGAAATTGAAAGGGTTTATATGTCACGACTAAAAATGCATTTTGAAAAGCTGGAAAGTGGAATTTCGCAAATTGACGTCGTTGGACGTTTTGTTGTTTCAAAATCAACTATCACCAGATTAGTTCAACGCGTAAAGCCACTAGGAGCTTATATAATAGGTCTCGTTGAGATGCGCCACGTGTGACCTCTGTACGTCAATACGTTTATATCCGTTAACGTCACCCGCGTGTTCGCTTGACAACGTCACAATTGACTTATTCTCAATTGTATGAGATATAATACACATAATAATTCTTCGTCGAATGGGCTTACTTGATCGCTTGTATCTTTTATTTTGTTAGTACACCGGCCACAGGACTCCATTTTTGACGGGGAATGCGAGCTGAGCTCCTTGTCATTATACAGTAAAGTTCCGCTAATAAGACCACTTTGGTTATTTTGAAATCATGCAGATTTTTGCCAGTTTAAGGTCCCAAAGTATTAAATTGAGAAAAAAAGGTCCGCTAATAAGACCGATTCACTATTTAGACCACCCTTTGACTGGACTTATTAGCGGAACTTCACTGTATTAACATATACAGATATTTTGAATGGGTCGACTGCTATGCTGTTTTTAGGTCGTCTTTGTGATTCCGTCATTCTCCGGCACAGAACACACACAAAACATAAGTCACAGACATTTAGCCTAAGTCACAATGAACAATAGAAAATTGAAACTGCATAGCGACAAAAAACTGTACTCCTTCAGCTGGGAACCTTAACCGGAGTGAGATACAAACAGGAACGAGTCGCAATGACGATCATACTAGAATATCACCAGGACAAAACGCCAACAGAAACACTGCACGTGATGAATGCCGTTTGGGAATAAACGAAGCAGCGTTATTGTAGACTTCACAGTGCACGTACAGCAGCAAAGTAACAAGAACAACCACCTTTATAGATTCAAGCAACTAACGAGAATGCACAGTTAAAGGACGCACCACTTAAGCATGCAGTTTATCGCATAATTAAATTATCATTTATAATAAAATCTTAGAACTAAGAAAACGTTTAATTATCTTTGTAAATATAATAAGGTTGCCAATGACCCGATATCTGTTTCGACCTCGATAAGTTTTGCGACGTCAAAACACATTGAACACAGTCTGCAGTTTAATTTATGACTGGGCTTTCTGACATTGAAATCGTCTTACGAATTTTTAGTCCAGGGTAATGCATCAAGGACGTATTGTATGTGTGAACCGCCTAACAACTGTTAGGCTGTAGTTATTATCTGATAGCTCGTAGCGAATTTCAGCCGCCCCCTCCCGGAAGTATTTTACTAAATATTTACCGTTAACGCAGTGCCCTCCCTTTACAGCATATGATTTATGTATTCGATATGCTCTAGCATTGGTTGTTTGTGCGTTCGGGGCTTTAAAATGTCTGAATTTTGGACCGTTGAATTTTACACTCATTCAAGAGACTATATATCTATAGTATCTGCTCAAACAGGCATACTTCTTTTGAAATGACCTATTTTTCAAAATGTTCTTGAATTTCATTTCGAGTTGCTTTATTCAATTGTATTGTTCCATAATTTAACGCCCGAGTATGAATAAGGTAACTGACACAATCTTTATAACATCACTCACTAACTTAGTCAGAGCACGCACATTATACGACTTCGTGGTCAGGGAATGGAATTAAACACGAATGTGAGATCTCATTCCATAGAAATAAGTACACTATTCAAGTGATGTTTACAAATGTTCATATCACGAGGTTTGAAAACGACAGTCAGTGTTAGATTTATTTTATATACATACAGATACACAGTTTGACTTTCAACCATGGATTTAGACTAGACGTTTGTTGATACTCTCATATAATGTACGAGGGATGATCATTATATAACGAGAAAATGCTTATAACTTTGCTACTACATGTTATTTTCTAACAATAGTGTGTGTTGGTTAATGCATATATTAGAAAAAAGCGTACGAAATAGTTAACAAATGTACTAACAAATACATTATTTGGGAAATTTTTGCCGACCTCATGAAACCGGTCATGTTTGCACATTTTAACGTAGTTCAGAAATTAACTATGATCACTCCTTCAATATGTATACGTCTTCGCCAATGCGATACCAAGATGAAAAAAATCAACGATAGTCATCCTTAGGAGTTTCGTTCAGAACATCCAACATTTTCGTGCGTAATTCTGACGTCGACGTCACGTTATGGCCACTTCGCGTTTTCTATCGCAAATGCCATTGCCCAATGTCCTGTGAAAATATTACGTCATAATTTCTAGACTAGTAGTGGATTGTGCTTTTTGGCAGTAATGTTTTGCTCAAAGTTCAGTATTTGAACCACTTCGTAGCGTGCATGTTGTTGAATGTCCCGAAGATTGGTTACTCTACGAGAAACTTAAACTAAAAAAATAGCGTTGACCAATATAAATTGCCCTCCTTTATTTTGTCACGTGATGAACTGAAATGATTATTGTTAAGTTGCTGATTGTCCTCTACCAGTCGTTCTTACATGAGCCAATGTCGTAACGAATGACAACATAACCCGTGTATGAAGTCACCATCAGTTAGGCGAGTCTTAGTTAGGTGACCCCAAGTACCAATTTTCATCAAATTTCTATTGCTTACATGAAAATTGTGAGGGTTTGAATTTGAGTGAAAACTGTGAAAATTCCACAAAATGCCCCGCCTAGCAACAATAGATTTTAGCAAGATGTCGCTGTTATCATGAATATTCAGGGAACATTGCTAATGTATGTTATTACTTCCAGCCAAAGTTTGATTTAAACCGAAATGCTGGTAACAAAATTATAAGCATTTTCTCGTTATATATTGATCATCCCTCGTATATTCCAAAAGAAAACAGTGTCAAACAGTTGTGCGAGCAAACGGTGGATTTACACAATATTAGGAAAATTTGTTTTTTTGTATTAATTATATATTTAACCATAGCTCGGTCAATAAGTGTTTGATCTTGCTGAAATTTTCAACATATGTAGTTTGGACATGTGGAATTACAATTCAGTTGATTTTTAAAGATCTGATTACAATTGTCACAAACAGAATAAACAAATGATGACATCAGCAGAAGCGTGTTAAAGTGTTTCTTAGTTTGTTGATGCAGCAAAGTATGACTGTTTCTGCTTTGCTGATAAAGTTCGTTTTCAAGTATTTGTACTTATCACGAGGACAGAAATATAGAAAACAATGATAAGAACATTTAGAACAAAGCCTACTTAAGGTTTTGAATTGCTGCCTTTTTACCTAAAAACAATTTCCACTTGGTTACCTCCCCTTGACCATAACACGGAATTGTGTGAGGTATATTTCCATGGCCATAATAATCAAAATGTGTTACTAAGCAATTTTTAAAGTTCCAACCACCATGTTGTTGAGTAAAAACGAATCGCTTTCTTTTGTGAGTGTGGTTTTTTAATTAGACGATAATTTTATGTCTAAAATTCCAAATTACCATACCAGAGAATACTGCAAGAATAATTTCACCTACACGTCAATTTCGCGTACATTTTACTTCTTTATGTTTCATGGTTCAATCTATCTATCTATATAATTAAAAAAAACTTTATTACTTCAATCTTGTGGTCGAAACATGCACACAAAATTTCATCGAAAATATTAATAGAGCTAGAGGCATTCTAAGAGTTATACGGCAAAAACACGTGCACACTTAAGGTAGATTCTACCCCTTGAAAATGCTTGAAAAACATGCACTTGATAAAAACTATTTCAAACAGCGTATGTCATCTGATTTTATCATATATTATAGGAAACCATTGTAGCACTTGCATGTGATGTGAAATGTACCATATAGTCGCCTTATTCAAATGCTAGCACTAAAATAAAGGCGATTTTTGAATGAAAAATACAGCATTTTTTTCAAAATGTCAAACGTTATCATTATTGTATTTTATAATACGAACTCATTGAATATACTTTATAATCAATCGTCGCAAGGGCATGCCAGGCTTGAAATTAGCTGCTGGTGTTTTGTTTACGAGAAAAACACCTTCATGTTGATGTGTAATTTCGACAAGGAAGTCGCCATGTTTGATCCCTCCTGTCACCACAGTAAACGTACAGCAACGTGTTTTTCAAACAAAGTAATCAACATAATCGATAGCCAGATCGAATAATGAACTTTATTGCATAAATAAAATATTGAAGTTGAAGTTGATTGCATTCATAATTTATCATCTTTACAAACGATCCTACGATAATAACAATGAAATCCAAATATTTATAATTGTTTTCATCTCGTTTGTTTACGAATTTCGCGCTGTGTAGTAAATTTATATTCATGCGCCAAAGTAGTGCGACAGTTTATCGACGAAATCAATATGATGCGGTGTTCATAATGTGCCGTTCATAACAAATAATGACATCGAATACAATATGATACTTACGGTTTAACAGTTTAATATAAGTCCCAATGAAACATCAACATCAGCATTTTCCTATCTCAACACATGCTGCACATGTTAGCGAATTGATAATCTGATATGTGTTACGAGGCTGTCTGTCAAACTTTATTTTAGTTAAATTACAAAAGTACTATGCGTTTTTAAATAATCCTTATGTTAATTATGCTCGTATAATCATTGCAAACACAGTTTTGTAACTTGATTGTCTGGATCGTTTCTCGATCACATACAGTTTGTGTAAAATCGGTCATTACACATTCTGTCAGAAATATTCAATCCACACGAATAGTCCGTGCAAATGTTACAACGTGATCGGTAAGTTTATGTATGGTGTGAGGTTACTGCCATGCTATATTATCGTCTGCAAATAGGTTTTTGAGTAATATTTAACCATTTTAACACACAAACTGACCAAATACAGCATTTTTCCATGTTAAAAGAAACGGGCTAACGGACGGTACAAACGTTATCAGTGACCAGTTCGACTATAGATAAATAAGCAATTTATTTGGTATATAAACAAATAAAATACAGTGGAAAGGAATATCTAACTAAATATGTTTATAAATGAAAGAAATACTAAAGCTTTAATTAATTTTCCATAAACCTGTTTCAGTTCTTTCGAGGCAACTAAAAACTTTTACAAATAATCGGGTTTTAAGTCTTATAGACCCGATAAAATCGGTTATCGACAAACCAATAACTATCTGGTCTGTCAGGTCCACCGTACCCTAAACTATTTAGGATTTATTAAAAGTAGGCCTTCATACATACACATGTGATAGATTTTAATTCATGTTGATGTATTTTATTGTTCAAAATCAATGCATTTTGACTGCTTTTATTTAAATGAATGGGCAGGCATGACCTTGTTCAAATATTTGACAAACACAATTTCTAATTTTTCTAGCATTTTGTTACCCAGAATTATATTATGATAATATGTCAGCAAAATGTCATTGGCCAATATTTTATCTAGATCTCTATAATTATAAATATATCGATCTATTCAATTGATGACACTGTGACTTCGTGACCCGGTGGACTATATAATTTATATAATATATATATGAACTTTTCCTGATGAAATATTATCGTTTTGTTTCTGTAGTAAGTTAATGTCTTCGCGGGGAATAACAACAATTCATCCTCTATGTTGCTATGCTATGCTAGGAACCTCTCGTCTGCAAGTTATAAGGGGAGGTAATCCAAATTGCTGGACCGAAATCGGACTTTATCCTTTCCAAAAATGGCGACCAGCGGGTAATTGCAATATTTTCTCTGATTTGTTCGGTGTTTTTGTTCAGATTTGTCGATTAATCATGACGTTTCTTTAATGTAAATGTTTTATGAACTTATACAAAAAGTTTATGTACATATAAAATGCGCGTCTAGCGAGTTTAAGTTACTATAAACTACGTTGAGTAGTTTTCTCGCTGCAAATTTCTAGTTTCTCTTTGGAGACTGAGCACACGATCACGGTAGACACCATGCACACTGTCTACGTGCTGTCCTCTATCAGTCTTTTTAGCCCTATTATTACTTAACGCTTATTGTTTGTATAGTACCCTTCCAAAAATCCAGAAACTGGAATCCCTCGCCGAGCCATGAGGAGCCTCTGGCCTGGAGACCGTTAACATGGGCGAGCGCTACGTAGCGCTTTCCACGGGAGGTAATCCTTACCTTCTATATTTAGTTGAACGGGAGGTAACTGAATAAAGGCCCTCGATAGCGCTTTGCTTAGGCAACGGACCCCTGTTTACCGCACAGGCTCTCTGTGTGATTTTAGGGTCGGGCAAAATGATTATATTGTAAGCACTACCGTGTAGAGTATGATTTTATGGCAGACCGAGAGCCTGGGGTTTACAACTGCCATGTTTACTGTAAAACAATTTAAAACGAAAAAGTGCAGATGAGGGGCTCAGACCCTTGCCTTTGTATTATAATCCTTAGTTTTATGACTGAGCTAGCTGGTGTCATGTCATAAGTCGGTCTTCACAGTCACTACACTGCTTCCATGTTCATTTCTGGGTTAGCCTGATAAGCTTCAAGTTCTCAATGAGGCCTATTTAAGTACTCACCACTGTTACTATCTACATCTACATTTAACTCCCTGTCAATCTATACAGATTATAAATGGCAGGCGCAGTCAGGAGCAGTTAGTTAAGAGTTAAAAAATGAGAAAATCTCATTACGTGCAAAGAGTAAAAGAATAATATACAGTGCAAAGTTAAAAACAGGCTAATACTGTGGCCAGCCGCTCAGCATAAATGTTGATACTGGGGCTGGATGAAAAACTGCGATGGGAACCCCCAGTATTACTAGAGCTTATCTCTACAAATTGAGCTAGCCGGTCGCCTGTCATGAGTTGGTCCCACAGTCATTACACTCCTTCTCCCTCATTTCTTGGGTAGGACCCTTTAAATAGAGGAAAGCTATGATTACTCTCACTGAGCTCTTAAGTACCTCTGCCCATTATATAACTGCTGCCACAAAGTAATGTAGATGAAAAGGTGCATCCGATGCAGGACTCCCAACACATGATCAGTATTACAACACCATTCCCCGAGAACATAGAGATGAAACGCTCACAGTAATTCCCACAAAGACACGGAAAATGCTGGGTTTATTATTCTGAAGTTCAGACTAACTTATTACTTTTGTATTTATTTTACTATGGGTAACTGTGCATATCTTAAAGTTGCAATTCTTGTATATTTTTTTTGATAATGAACTTTCATGTATTTAAATAATTGATCAGAAATGTTTTGTTTTATTTTCAGATTCACCTTTGGCAAAAATACAGGTTAGTTTAATAATGATTTTTTAACAGTACATAATTATATTATCTATAAATTGTTTCCAAACTTCAAAGCTGAAGTTAAACAAACATCATCATATCATTATGCAATTTTGATTGGTTTATTTCATTCCTGATTTTTCAGCTACTATGGCAGGGGTTCCAATCTGACGGGTCATTTTAACACTCTAGCACTTTCAATTTTGCTTTGATATTCACCAAACTTGGTCAGTAGTTGTATCTCAATGAAATCTAGGTCAAGTTCGAAGTTGGGTCATTTGTGGTCAAAAACTAGGTCAAAAGGTCAAATAATAGCAAAACCTTGTTAACACTCAGGAGGTCACATTCTTACTTTGATCTTCAGCAAACTTAGTCAGTAGTTGTATCTCAATGAAATCTATGTCAAGTTTGAAGTTGGGTCATGTGGGGTCAAAAGGTCAAATAATAGCAAAACCTTGTTAACACTCAGGAGGTCACATTCTTACTTTGATCTTCAGCAAACTTAGTCAGTAGTTGTATCTCAATGAAAGCTATGTAAAGTTTGAAGTTGGGTCATGTGGGGTCAAAAACTAGGTCAAATGGTCAAATATTAGGATAACCTTGTTAACAATGACAATGACAATATTTTATTTGACATGGCCGCCACCGGCCCAGAATCAACATATATTATTTTACATATTCATACATCTATAGATATGTAATACAAGCATAAATGTAACACAATTACATGTTAACACTCTGGTGGCCACATTTTTGCTTTAATCTTCATGAAATTTTGTCAAAATGTTTATCTTGGTGACCCTAAGGTCAAGTTCGAAGTTGTTTCATGTGGGGTCAAAAACTAGATCGTAAGGTCAAATAATAGGAAAACCTTGTTAACACTTTGGAGGCCACATTTTTGTTTTGATCTTCACCACACTTGGTCAGTAGTTGTATCTTAATGAAATCTAGGCCAAGTTCGAAGTTATGTCATGTGGCGTCAAACACTAGGTCAAAAGGTCAAATAATAGAAAAACCTTATTAACACTCTTGAGGCCATATTTTTGCTTTAATCTTGATCTACTTTGGTCAAAATGTCTATCTTGATGACCTTAAGGTCACGTTTGAAGGTGGGTCAAGTGGGTAAAAAACTAGGTCAATATGTCAAATAATAGCAAAACCTTTTTAACACTCTGGAGGCCTCAGTTTTGCTTTAACCTTCATCAAGTTTAGTCAATATGTTTATCTTGATGACCTTAAGGCCAAGTTCAACATTTGGCCATGTTTAGCAGGTGAGCGCCCCAGGATCTATGATCCTCTTGTTGTTATGTATCCATTTATCTCTACTTCAGCAACCCCTGGTTTTGGCGTTCAAGCAAGTGCGACAACACAGAATGCAGTTACTGGCACACCACAGATGGGCTTCGGTGCCACACCGAGTGCAGTAACTGGTACACCACAAATAGGTTTCGGTGCCACACCGAGTGCAGTAACTGGTACACCACAAATAGGTTTCGGTGCCACACCAAGTGCAGTAACCGGCACACCACAGATAGGTTTTGGTGTCACACCGAGTGCCGTTACTGGTACACCACAAATAGGTTTTGGTGCCACTAGTAGTTTAGCAAAACCTAACTTTGGTTTAGCTACACCTGCTGCTGCTGGTACTCCAAGTAAGCATCATCTTACTGTCCTCTTATTTACCATCTAACTGACCCAAAATACCTTGCAACTGCTGCACATTGAACTAGTCCAGGGGCTGTAGAAATGTTTTCATTTAGCCAGTTAATCCTCAAAAGGATGCGGTTGGTTTGAAATCTCACTTAAGACGTAACAAAGTAGAAAATGACAATAAGTAGCCGGTAAGCATGTTTAAATAGCCAGTGATTTTTTGGCTGCCTACCAGCTCTTCTACACCCCTGCAAGTCAAGTTGACCTCATTGCTTGACACACTTCTTAGTCACAAGTAAAGTTAACTCCCGTTATATGTTTTCATAAGGAGAAAGGTCTTACAAATTTATATATGCAAGGTATGTTTTAAAAGACATAACTCTGAAGCCATGATAGTGCACAAAGTATTAAGTGTTGAAATCTGTATTTGAAATTTTCATACTCATCGAAACATCTGATAAGCCATAAACTTTTGTTATAAATATCTTAATATCGTTTTATTAGTCCCCTACCGGTTTTTGACCGGAGGGGACTATAGGTCCGTCCGTCAGTCAGTCCGTCCGTCTGTCAAAAAATCTGGATCCTGACATAACTCAAACAATTTCCAAGCTAGGTTTATAAAAATTGGTATGTGGATAGGGGGCAATAAGGGGATAATGCACGTCCAAAAATATTTAGATTCCGACCAAAATTGTGGTTGCTATGGCAACAGAAACATTGAAAAATGGCTTAAAACCGATAGGGGACTTCTGTATTGCTTGCAATTCTTAATTACTTGTTTTATCTTCCAGATGTATCATTTGGAGCTACTGCGGCCCCTGCTACTGGTACCCCTGGCTTAAACCTTGCTCAGCCAGCTTCTGCTGGATTCTCACTGGGTGCAGCAGCTGCTTCCACTGTAGCTAAGACTGGTTTAGCTGGAACAGTAGGGACATCAAGCACACCATCATTCAGCTTTGCTAAACCAATTGCAGGTGTGTATAAAAGTACCCTTTTAAAGCTTAAGTTCAGACCTGTGTACTGTAAAATCACATATTTTCGTGGGTATTTAATTTTGTTGTTGATTTTGATAGAATGCATTTCGTGGAGTCGTAAATTTGTGGATTACAGAACATGAAAGGGTAAACCCTTGTCTGACCTTAAGAGGTTGATTAATTGTGGGGATTATATTAAGTGGTCAAGTTCAACAACGAAATCAAGAAAATTTAACTCCCTTGAAAAAGATTTATTTTACAGTATGTTCAGGCGATCATTGGGTAGCCAGCCGGCTGTTTGTCGTGACGTCCATGGCATCTACTGCACATTGGCTTTTGACCCTCTAGGTCTAGCCGAGATATCTATTGGTACATCTGGGTAAACTTGGAGCATTGTGGGTTATTCTTGCTCAGAGAAAGTAAGCAGTGCCAGAGATGGGGATCGAAACTTGGGCCTCTTGGTCCCTAATGATGCTGCCTACCTCTAAACCATTGTTTTCAACGTGTTTGTTTTGCTATTATTATAGTATATGATTTGGTTTATGTTGGCTGCAAACTATAGTACTGCTGTAGAATTGTTTATATTTGTGCTCAGAGGTGTGATGACAAATCTACTTGAAAGTTTATTTTGAAGTTTATGATCGCATGCATGGGTAAGGATCTTCCACTATCGTGTCTACTGAGTTCACATTTAGTAACAAGAAAACCTGGATACTGTATTTACGGAAATAATAAACTTTCGATCAAATTTAAATTCTTTATAATTATTTACAACTATCAATCTTGGGATAAATTTAGCTGCAATACAAGTAATTATTCAATTAATGAACTCCTACAATCCATATACCGCCCCAATTTGCTGTTGGTAAAGAATAATATATAAAGAATTAAAATTTTATTTGTAAGTTAAAAATTTCGGTAAGTGCTTTGATAAAGCAGTATCCTGAGGATAAAACTAACATTGCATTATGTTGCAGCTACCACAGCCACGGGTGGGTTAGGGTTTGGTGGAGCACTCAAGTTGAGTACAGCAAACACTACAGCCACTACAGGACTAGGAGGTTTTGGTTTACCTTCAACAGCGGCTGCTACAGGTACCAGTATATTTGGTCAGTCAGTTGCCAAGACAACGTCATCTGGTCTCGGAGGGGTTGATCCAAAAACAACTACATCAGCTACTGCAAGCGATGCTGGAAAACCTGGGTAAGGATCTTCCATTGTAAATACTGCTTAATCATTCCACACTGTGTTGGTGAGGCAGTGTTGTCATACTCAGGGTCTTACCATTCTCGAATAATCTGAAAATTGGGATTTGGCTTCACTAGAAACAATGAACTTTTCTGCAGAAAATTAGTTATTTTGAAAAAAATTTAAATAATTGACAAAGTTATTGTCATTTGAAGTGCCATAATCTGAATTTTAACAATAAAACCGTGTTTGAAACCTAGTTAAGGTGTTTAGAGATGTGTGCTCATGGCACCCAAAACAGAATTGTGACTCATTTTCAGGATTGGGCACTTTGCCTCAGTAGAACCTATGCCTACTTCTTTGATGACTATGTTGTAATGTTAAGCTAGTGTGAGCTGTCATAGTATAGGCATACACAGTTCTGTACTGGCAGGCGTCCTACATCCGGACACTTTTGGCATATTTTTCACGATAACTCGAGAAATGTGTAAATCAAGTCATTGAAATTTCACCTGAAAGAAGCTAGGTTCGTCTCTGAACTGAAGAGCTAATTTGTTTACTTCTAAAAATAGCTCAAGTGCATTTTTGAGGGCCGATGTAGGGGTCACTACATCACCTCAGTTTTAAGTCCAACAGGACCATCAATCCGGACACCGTGTTGTCGCGTTTTTTATTACGAAAAAGGCGTTAAATATCGAATTAAACTGTGTAATGAATCAAGGGAGAGCACAAGTAAACGATTTGTACAAAATTTGTACGCTTTATCTCCCGTGAATATTGGGAAAATATCGATCGAAACTTAGTGGCAAAACTTTAAACGTTCACTTTTCAAAGCGGGCATTTTGATACAAAATGACGTTGTACGATGTTTTTAAAACTCTGCACATACTTTATTAAGCTATATTTTCCTGGTTTATCTGTTAGAAAATATTGCATCGGCTTACCTCATATTTAGCATAAGGACCGTAGTTTACATTTCGGGGCTGCGCAGAAGTATTTTGCATGCGCAGTTATACGATTTTCGACTTCCCCCGCATTGTAAACAAGCTTCACGAGTGCAGACAATAAATGCGAGATTTCTCGTAAAATATTTAACTTTAATCGTTGCTACTTCGTTGTATTGACAAAAATCAAGCGTCTAATTGATTGACAACCGATGATCAAAATTAATGGCCGCTATAAACCGTTTTTGAGTCTGTCCGAATTGGTGGTCGTCCGGATTTGGTGGTCGCCAGCCAGTACTTGTGTCCCTTCTCACTGTCAACTTCTGTATAAATGTGTAAATTGGCAATGTGAAAATATTGGGAATTTATAAAAAAATTGTATCGTGGCAAATTTACAAAATTTGCTAACATTTCCTGTTACTAGAAGGAACACTACGAAGAAGTAAAAATTCTGAATTCTAATATTTCCGTACATGTAAAATGATCAAGTTTAGATATATGTTCAATGTCATCTATGCCATATGGACTGTATTTTGTTTTCCTAATGTTAAGTATAAAAATGCAGTTGGTTCTTGTTCAATAAGAAATAAAAAATTAATTGTATAAATATAATTAATTCATTAAACTCGATCAATTTTAGATCATGTTGAATAGTTGATTATTGCTATGCCCTTGAGTCTACTATGGTCTTCACTGATGTTATATAACAAACTGTCACTGATATATATATATATATATTACAGAGATGGGAAAGCTGTCAAGGAGACAGCAGTGGAAAACAATATCATGTTGGATGTTGATGAACTATGGTATGTTGATCTTGTGTATTTTATACATTAATGATAAAGAAGAAATATATGTTAACTCTTGTTGCAAAATAGTCCAGATAGGGGATTAATATTTAAATTGTGCATGCATAACTTCTGTCTGCCTTGTAATTTATTGATATCATAAAAAAGTTTTTATTGTGCCTGCCTACCGGCTAACCTGCCCACTGGACCATTCACCCACCCATCCCTAAATGACATGGTTTGCAGGAGGGGAAACAAACAATATTTTATTTTTGACCTTACCGTAAATATTACATACTCGATCTAATAAAATGCTTATGTTGCTATGGTTTATATTGTCATGGTTATGTTGCTATGGTTACAGTAAGTTTGTGAAGGAAGAGAAGAGTGAGATGGAACAGATGAAACGTTTATCGTCGACACCGATGATGAAAGTACAGGAAGATAATGCTGCACTCAAACAATTACTCTCTGTCGTGTCTAGTGGTCTACAGAGGAATGCTTGTGCTGTAGATAAACTCAAGAAAGAAATGACTCAGGTATACTTTTATAGAATGGTTGATTTGTGATAAACACTATTATAGCCATTTGCCTGTAGCATATGTTTGTCTGCGAAGGTTATTTTAATGCTCTGCAAATTCATCGAGTTTCTATTTCTACATAATGGTTGAATAACTTTGCTTTGATTTGTGATAAACACCTGACAATTGCAACTTTCATGAAGGACGAGTTTGACAGCCAAGGGCTTTATGAGCTGCACATTCAGGTAACAACAAGGCTGATTAAATGTCTACAGAGCAGGGCATTCTTGATTATCAGTTGCGTACAGTTTCATACTCTTCAGATCATTTGCTGCAATTCATTGTGTTGATCTACTTCTACAATAATGATTTAAGAAAGGATTGCAGAAATAAGAGAACAATGCAATGCCCCAGTGTATGTCTATATGAAGACATGAACATTGAGTTTTCTCAAAATAATTTAACATACTTTAATATAAAATACTGTACCTATTAAATTATGTATGTGTAACTATATTTGTAGGAGTTGAAGAATGCCGAGATGGCTGTGCGTACAAAGGAGACACCTGCTGGTCTCCAGTATGAAAATACTGCTCCGACACTGTAAGTACTGTAACAGTTTACTTTCTTATTTACTTTATTAAAAATTTAAAGGAATGACCATTTCCAACCCTATGCAGCTTGTGACTAATTTGTCTGCTTGCACACGGTGTCAAGATATGACAGGGTAGTCTATATACAGGTTGTTTCATAAAATCCCATGAGAAAATGCTTGATCTCATCTGATATTTTCGTATACAAATGGAAAGCTAACATTTCAAAAGTTTTATGTGTAATAAGTTTTCTTCTATATGTAACATAACCATGTTACTGTAAGCAGTTTCTCATGACATTCGGTAGTAATGGGGACATATATTATGAAACACCCTGTATGTTTGAAATACTGAAACAATATTTTTTTTTAAATTTGTGTGTTGTTACAGATATTTCCAGTATGTGATTGAGACATTTGAGACACAGATGGTGACATATAGACAACAGATAGAAATGTTGGAGAACCATCTAGCTTCCCTACATCAACCTAACAGACTTACACATGAAGGTAAAATTGTTCTGTTATCTGTTACACTAAAGCCTAGGTCCAACTGAGCATTTTTTGCCTCCGCGATGTACTCATGATTGACATTATTGTGTTATCAGGACATCGGGAACAGGTTCCTCATGATCTAGGGGAAGCTTCGGGGAAGTCATGAGACAGCTTGTGATATCGGAAGATATTGATATCGGAAGATATTGTGATGAATAGGGTGGTAACGGAAGAAATTGGGAGAACATCGCCGATGTGGAATTCCTCAGTGGGACCTAGGCTTTAATAACTGTTTCAGAGCTGCGGCTGTGGTTAGTGCACTGGATTTGTAGCCTGGCATTCCAGATTCAATTTCTGGTCATGGAAGGTCATACCCTTCCTTGAAAATTTGACAACAATAATAAAATAATAATAATAACGACATTAAACCCGAATAAACAAATTCACTGTTTAAGAGTTATTTTAAGTGTTTATGGGTATATTGTAATATAACAGTTGAATATTGATGTGATTTCAGAGTTGATACTGTTGCTAAGGAAGTTACATGAGGCATTCGTTGCTATGGCAGCACAGTTACAGCAGATACATGAATCTGTTAAGGTAATGTATCCATATACATGATCATTTATTCCTTATAAACAGTTCCTAGTTCTAATGTATCTGCTTGAAAGGAAACTTGTTATTGGGTCAAAGTCGTATTAATGTTTGTGTACAGATTCTTTTATTATGTACAATACCAAAAATGCAGGGTCGATGAGTGTAAGTTTTAAAATCATAATGCGATATTTGTTCTTTAAAAGAATCAAATTAATTAAAATATAATATAAAATTCAAGACTGAGTTGGTTTGATTAATTAGAGCCATGAAATTTTATTTTAGGTACTTAAAATGTGACCATATCTTCCATATTTCAGACGCAGAAAGAGCATTATCTTAACTACAGAAAGGTATTCCATGGTGACAGTCGTAATATATTTGAACGACAAAGGAAAGCACCGGTGAAGATATCATCAAAACATTCTACAGATATGTACGGTCAGCCACCGTTTCCTGGCATTAATAACACAGCTGCTGTTGCCATGGCATCGGCATTAACTAGAACACAGCAACCACAAGCAGCAGCTGGGGCACCGCCGGTTACAGGATTCTTTCAACCAACTACTGGGTTTGGGACCGCTTCAACAGGTGAGCAATATGTATAGAATCAGGGGTCCTACTGAGGCATAAGTCCAATCCTGAAAACAAGTCATAAGTCTGTTATAGAGGATATTACATGAGTGTCTTTTCATATTGAATTTATTAAACGAGTTGAATAAAATAATACAATGCATTTTATCGATTTTATTCAACGAGTTTAATAAATCCAATGTGGAAAGTCACATATGTAATGTTCTTTTTATCATATGTTAGCCATTTCTGGCCGAAACATAAAATAGCTACTTATTTTCACTATAATAAATGCGCAACTTTGACGACGTTGCCTATACTTTGAGTGACGTCACGTCAAAGCTTTATTACACTAGTGTATTATCAAAAATAAATAATGACTTTAATAGCTGCCGTGACGTCAAACATATGATAAATGCCATTAGCACACTCTTACACCTAAACATTGTTTAATTATTAATAATTTATTCAAATTTTGGAACTTCAAATGACCATAACTTTGTCAATTCTTTGAATTTTTTTTATCAAATAACTTTTATTTTGTGCAGAAAGATACCCCTTTTTAATGCAACAAATCCGGAGTTTCGGATTTTTCTGGAATTCTAGGACACCTGTAGCATATTCAATATGATATCCGCCTCGATTGTCTAGTGGTTGAACGTCCGCTTTGAGCCCTAGAGGTCTTGGGTTAAATACCAGGCTGTGACATAACAAAATTGTCTAAAATGGCACTGGTGTATCTCCCTTGCTTGATGCTCAGCTTAGTAAGTTCCAGGTAATGGCTGGTTCACCAATTGTCAGGTTAATGTGACCGGGTAGTCTCCATATGACTAAAACACTGTTGACCAGTGGAACTTAAAACAATATTTTAATTCTAAGTTCAATAGGTTAGATTTGAAGCACTCCCAGCTCTATATAGTGTAATTGTTCACATTACTGACAATATTGATAACCATTATCGTACATTTTATTGATACACATCTATTCACTATGGTGGATAGGTAAGAACTTTTCTAGACTAAAGGTATGACTACAGGCTTAATGTAACAACATAACATTCTCCTGGTGTCCTTATCCAATCACGACTCCATGCCTAGCCTCATTGTGTTACAAATTAAACTATAACTTTAAAATAGATGAATTGCTAAGAATCATTACATGGGTAAAAGTTTACAGTCTAAATACTGATTTCAGTATTATGAGAAATTATTGTGCTTTGTAATTTATATGAAAAACATCTAGTTCAGTATGTTGACAAGTTCTTTTCAGTATTAATCATACATGTATGCCTGGCCCCGATCTCCCGAAGCATCTCAATCTGAGCAAGATCTCATCTCAAATATTGCATGTATCTTTTTGTTAATTTCCTTGCCAGACTGGACTGGAAATTGGCACCACAAAACAGAAACATTATTCTGAGTTAATTACAATAGAATTTCAAGAGCTCGAACTTCAGATTTATCTCAAATCTCCTGCATCATGCGCGAGTCTTAAGCATTTGAGATTCTACTCACGCATGATGCCAATTTATCAAATCTCGCACATTTCTTAGACATACTGGAACCTGACATTATTTGTTTTCATTATAAAAATGATTATAAATATTAGTTTAAATAGCTACATGAAGTATGCATGGTATTGCCATCAAAGTAAGATCAGTGAAAACTTCATAAAAATTTGAAGAATTTAAGTTTAAAGTTTCAGCAAGGAAAATCTCCTGCATTTTAATGAAATGTCCTGCATTTCCATCACCAATCTCATGCAAAGGGGTCTGCGAAGACTTCATGTTCTTATATTCATATAATTGATGCCTGCAGGTTTTGGGGCCGGAACAACTGGATTTGGAACAGGTACCGCTGGATTTGGGGCCGGAACAAGTGGATTTGGGGCTGGAACAAGTGGATTTGGGGCCGGGACTGCTGGGTTCGGGGCCGGAGCAAGTGGATTTGGGGCAGCAGCTGTTACACTCCCTAGACCACCTCTACCAACAGCCACCGAGCAGCCATTTCAGCTTGGCCGACCTCCAGGCACAAAGCGAGGCAAGAGATAGACGGTTCTCGGTATAAGAAAAATGACAATTTATAAAAATCATTATGTACATATTTGTGTTCATTCATCAAGTAGTGATCCACCAATCATGAATATTCTGTTATACTGGTACAGTATTAATTTCATTAATTCATTCAGGCATCATATAATAATCTGCAATACAATATTTATGCCCCCTCATCTTGCAGACTTTTGAAGAATCATTGATCTTGATAGTGTATAATTATTGTTGTATACTATGTATATGATATTGGTAATATAAAAAATGTGAATATAAAATCTTGTGTTTGTATTGTTGATAATGGGACGTCTAATGTTGTTCGCTTGCGTTCAACGGAGACAGTTGTTAGTGCATGGTGATTTCATTCCCCTGCCAGATTGGCTAAGGATCTCTGACTTTGAAAGAAGAGTTGTCAGATGCAAGGAAATGGTGTGTGGTACCCTTGCTCCATCCAAATAGATCAAACTTTGTTTCTTTTACATGCCTAGGTACTGTTTTATCAAAACTTTTACGAAAATCTTAAAGTTATGCTCAAATTTAAATTCTTTATAATTCTTTAACAACTGCAAATTGGTAACTGATGTCATTTGCAGGAGTTTATTAACTGAATAATTATTAGTACTGCAGCTCCATTGGCCACACTATAATTGTAAACAAAAAAATATCAAGAATTTAAATTTGATTGCAAGTTTACGATATCCGTTAGTGCTTTGATAAAACAGTACCATTGTGTACAGCACTGATATAGATAAGACTGTCTGGGTTACAAACCAGTTCATTTCTGGTTGAGTGGGAAACACTTAAAAGCAAAGAATTCACCATCATGTCAAAAGGGCCTGTGTGAAATACAGGTCAACCAAGTCTTCACATTTAATGCTAGAATAAGGGGTTCTATAATTCTGGATTTGACTTGTCCATCAAGGTACGGTTAAAAAAATAGCTATGTAGCAGAGGCAGCGGAAATTAAATGCTTCCAGCGAGCGCTTGCGGCTAGCAGACGGTTGCGTAGCAAAGCGCTATCGAGCACTTCCAAATCAGTCCGTTGCACAAGAAAGCGATCGGTAGTGCTCGCCTAGCAAAGTTAGTGATCACCTGGCAGTGTTAAGAAACCGTATGCTATCGCGAGCACTGCTCCCTCGTAGCATCTCCTTGCATAGACGTAGAAAAGCTCTCAATAAAGCCTTTTGGAAGCGGCTTGGTTAGGCAACGGGCTCCTGCTCTTCTGGAAGCATCTGACAAGTTCTCCCACATGTGGAGTACATTTTTATAACCATACTGTATGGCTCAATGACCGAAAAAACAGTTTTAAATATGAATGAACAATAACATAAGCTTAACATGTTAAATATTTTAATGACATTAGACATCAATGAAATAGCACATAATTAGTTTATATAAGATTGTAATGATAATATACAAAATGTACACAAAATAATTTACCAGTACCTACAAATCACCAAATCCGTATCCACAACCTAAACGGTACAACTTAAATTAGTCTGGGCTGTTATTCACAAAGCACCTTCAAGTTTGTGGAAAACGTAAATAATTTTGTTAAAAGTTTGTGCCACTCATGATTGCTTGGTGATTCCAGTAGCTTTTTGCATAATTATGTAAAATTGATAATCTTATTCCCTCGAAGCAGGTCATTGGCCAATTAGGCAGGTATACAACCCAAATGACTACGTACTACGACTGTATCAGTTAAACACAACAAGAGGGCCCAAAGGGCCCTAGGTCGCTCACCTGTTATAGCAGTACATGCAAGACCTGTGATACGCAATATCGCACTTGACCTAAATTTTGTTGACATGATCACTCTGACCAAGTTTCATAAGGATTAGGCTAAAATTGTGACCTCTAGTGACTATACAAGGTTTTTCTATGATTTGACCTTGTGACCTAGTTTTTGACTCTGGATGACCCAATATCGAACTTGACCTAGATTTTGTTGTTATGATCATTGTGACCAAGTTTCATAAAGATTAGGTAAATATTGTGACCTCTAGTAACTACACAAGGTTTTTCTATGATTTGACCTTGTGACCTAGTTTTTGACCCTGGATGACCCAATATCGAACTTGACCTAGATTTTGTTGTGATGATCATTGTGACCAAGTTTCATAAAGATTAGGTCAAAATTGTGACCTCTAGTGTCTTCACAAGCAAATTGTTGACGGACGAAGAGTGATCACAAAAGCTCACTCTGTCACTTTGTGACAGGTGAGCTAAAAACCGTTCTTGATTCCTTTGTTTAGCTGTTCCACTTTTTAAGAAAATTACTTTCTACTAAGATGCTTTGTGAATACCAGTCCTGATCTTCATTACCTCAATTACAATAATTTAACAGTTGACTTCAGGTTTCTTTATACATGTATATACAATGTAGTTATTTATGAAGTATTACAGTTATTCACAAGGTATGCAATAAAGTTTTAAACACTAAACTAGAGTGACCAACAATGCATCATTGCTCCCAGTAGTCTTATATGCCAACCTACTTTTGCAAGAACCTTATAATATAATTATTCATGCATAAAGGTCAGGATCAGGCCAATATATATTCAGATGATATATCACAACAACCCTAGCCCATACACAGCATTTATCCAACTTTGTCCTGATTTGGAGCATAAACTAGGTACCAGAATTGAAATTTATACAAAAATGTATTGGACAAGTTATTGTTATGGTAAAGCTCCCCTACGTAGACTGTCATAAAACTACTTTATCGGCGATTGTACACACTACTTGCAATACAAAATATAAGTGCATGACTAGAAATCTACATCAGTTTTTATACAGTATCGTGGAAGCCATCAACCTATGTCAAATGCAACAAGACATGGAAATTCTATGAAAACCAGATTTTTGTGGCAGCTAAGTCAAATTATGTTTTAGTCACAGTGACCTTGACCCCACTATCAATCCCAAGCAAGGTTTTCATATAAGCTACATACACAGCAAGTTTCATCATGATATCATTCCTAACTGAAGTTATCAATCAGAAACCAATTATGGACAGCTCACCCGCCCGCACGCCGAAATTGCCAATCTAATAACCAGTTTTGTCCATTAGAAAATCTGGTTAAAAGTCATTGTCAGTTCCTCGGTGTAAACATGTCAACAGTTCATGTAACCACGGTGACAGTAAACCACGGTGAATGATGCTATCATACACTATTCTGGTTCCTGGCTGGACTCTATGGCAGCTTGTTGTAAGACAGGAAGTAGAAGCTGGAAACCATCCTGTATATAGGAACTGCTGTTACTGGCCTGAAAAAAGGGTAAATCATAGCTTTTATGAATCAAACTTTTCAGTAGCAAAAACTACCTAACGACAGCAGACTGAACTAGTAGAAAACCTGTTATACATGTATATAATTATTAATATATGAGAACTTACAGGGGTGTAGCCAGGCTTGAATGGATGTTACACACAAAAGCCTTGAAGTGGATGATAGGGATGTTGAGTGCCTCATGTTCGTTGAGATTAGGGATTACATGGAAAATTGAATGATTTGTAGGGTATAATAGCCGGGTGGCTACAAATATTGTATCATAGTGGGGTGAATTTGGGAGGAGTGTCCCCTCCCGTAGAAGATTTTTTTCAAGTTTTGAATAAAAATGGTGAAATTTCGAGTTAAAAAATCAAACATCGAGATATAAAGTACAACATCCCGAGATTTTGCCTTTAATGTCATTTTTTGGCTGTATTGATGCTTTTACTTTTCAAATTGATGTTACGCACGTGTGTAAGTGCGTATGGCTTGCTACGCCCCGGACATACTTATAATTTTCCTTGTTTGTAAGCAATAAAGAAGTATGTGGAAAGAACAACTAACAAGAAGATAAGTTAATCTTGTTTATTAAAACCTACGTTTCGGCTATGACACAAAGCCTTCATCAGTGCATGATATAATTAATATTATAATTTTCCTGATGAATAAAAAGAAAGTGTTACCAAAAGCAATAGTTGATCATAAAAGAAAAGATGAAGTTGCAAAAAAGGTCCATTTGTATAGCCATCTGTCAGTATGACACTCAATATTTGACCACTACATAGATCTTATAAAACAAAAGTTACATTAAATGATTACCTCAAGAAATATGTTTGTCACAACATGATTCACCTTGATTTCCTCATCCCCTTCCTGTAAGTAAATACAATAATTAACATAGTCAGTGAAGCAATACCACATGGTTTTTGGCTACAGTTCCAAGTAGAAATGTGTAAACATTGGAACACAAATGTAGCCATAAGTATTTTATTTCTTCATCAATTTCTATGAAATATACGCCATGCTAAGGGGAAAATTGTTTGCTTTCAATGAAATATAGTCTTTTTCAGCCGCTGTGTCATTTTGTACATTACCCTGTGAAACCGTTGAACATGTAGGTTTCACAGGGTAATAGCTTTATTGTCTCACAATGCCTTTAGACTTGGAAAATTGTTCGAGCAATCTACCTGTTTGCAGTATACTGTATACTAGTTCATTATTAGTTTGCAAGGACCGAAAAACCTCATCGAGGTTCTTAGGGTGTTTGAACCTAAACTGTTCATAAAGACATCAAAGTTCTACTGTACATACAATGTACACGAGTACCAGTATGTCTCTAACATTCTAACTTAGTTATTAAGCTTAAGCTTAGGTCCCACTGAGCATTTTTTGCCTCAGCGATGTACTCCCGATTGATTTAATGAGCTATCAGGACATCAGGAACAGGTTTCTCGTGGTCTAGGGCAGGCTTCGGGGAAGTCATGCGACAGTTTGTGATATCGGAAGGAATCGTGATGAATCGGGTGGTATCGGAAGAAATGGGGAGAACATTGCCAATGTGGAATTCCTGAGTGGGACCTAGGCTTTAAGGTATGTATATATAGATAATAAAGTGAGATGTTTACCATTGTATTGAGATATTCAGTGAACTTTGTTGAGAGGATTCCAGTCTCAGCAGTAAGTATCTTGGTGAAACTGAAGGTAGAAAATAACAAATATATCAATGAACGTTACACTGTATCCAAGCAGTAATTGAAAATATATCGCTTGCTTAGAAGAAGAAAGTCGTAAGTACAAAAACTGTATGTTGAGAAAACTACTCTTTACTTCTAGAAAAACAAGTTTTTTCAACTTATGTTTCGATTTTCATATAAAATAGACTCATAAGTTCTTATGAGCCTTGTGATGCAGGTTTGAAATAATTGTATGGTCTTATAGGGTCGTAATTTTTTCGTGATACAATACAGTCATCAGATGATTTCATTCTTGCAATTGGACAAATACAACGACAATGACAATACAAAATCAATTAAAATTGGCACACTAAAATTAGTAAACAAACCAACTGGAGGTTGTATTTCGTTTTCTTCTATCTTATGGTGTTTTACATCTTTGGGAATAAACTAAATTGCTTAAAATCCAAAGCTTTTCAAATAGGTTACCACATTAATGCTTTTTGAAAATAGCTGTTTAAGGCCTAACATGGTTTTAAGTTTATTTAAACAAGACGACCCAAAGGGCCCTTAGGTCGCTCACCTGTTATAGCAGTACATGCAAGACCTGTGATTTGACCTAGTGACCTAGTTCTTGGCCCTGGATGACGCAATATCACACTTGACCTAGATTTTGTTGAGATGATCACTCTGACCAATTTTTGTAAGGATTAGGCTAAAATTGTGACCTTTAGTGACTTTACAAGATTTTTCTATGATTTGACCTTGTGACCTAGTTTTTTACCCCGGATGACCCAATATCGAACTTGACCTAGATTTTGTTGAGATGATCATTGTGACTAAGTTTCATAAAGATTAAGTCAAAGTTGTGACCTCAAGTGTCTACACAAGGTTTTTCTATGATTTGACCTTGTGACCTAGTTTTTGACCCTGGATGACCCAATATCGAACTTGACCTAGACTTTGTTGAGTTGATCATTGTGACCAAGTTTCATAAAGATTATCTCAAAATTGTGACCTATAATGACTACACAAAGTGTTTCTATGATTTAAACATATGACCTAGTTTTAGACCCAAGATGATCCAATATCGAACTTGACCTAGATTTTGTTGTGATGATCATTGTGACCAAGTTTCATAAAGATTAGGTCAAAATTATGACCTATAGTGACTATACAAGGTTTTTTTTATTATTTGACCTCGTGACCTAGTTTTTGACCCCGGATGACCCAATATCGAACTTGACCTAGATTTTGTTGAGATGATCATTGTGACCAAGCTTCATAAAGATTAGGTCAATATTGTGACCTCTAGTGACTACACAAGCTTTTTCTATGATTTGACCTTGTGACCTAGTTTTTGACCCCGGATGACATTATATGGAACTTGACCTAGATTTTGTTGAGATGATCATTGTGACTAACTTTCATAAGGATTAAGTCAAAATTGTGACCTCTAGTGACCACACAAGATTTTTCTATGATTTGACCTTGTGACCTAGTTTTAGACCCCGGATGACCCAATATCGAACTTGACCTAGATTTTGTTGTGATGATCATTGTGACCAAGTTTCATAAAGATGAGGTCAAAATTGTCGTGACCTCTAGTGACTACACAAGGTTTTTCTTTGATTTGACCTTGTGACCTAGTTGACCCCAGATGACCCAATATCGGACTTGACCTAGATTTTGTTGTGATGATCATTGTGACCAAGTTTCATAAAGATTAAGTCAAAATTGTGACCTCTAGTGTCTACACAAGGTTTTTCTGTGATTTGACCTTGTGACCTAGTTTTTAACCCCGGATGACTCAATATCAAACTTGACCTAGATTTTTTTGAGATGATCATTGTGACCAAGTTTCATAAAGATTAAGTCAAAATTGTGACCTCTAGTGTCTACACAAGCAAATTGTTGACAGACGGACGACGGACGAACGAAGAGTGATCACAAAAGCTCACTCTGTCACTTTGTGACAGGTGAGCTAAAAACCACCTACCAGTATTGCCCCTCCCAATTTATATACAGGTTTGACTGTAACTTGAAAAGTCCAGACTACTGTCCCCCTATCCCAGGATTAGTGCATATTTATTGTACAGTGACCAGACAGTTACTCCCAAAGTTAAAGTTTTCAACGTGTTCAATATAATTGTGTCACATAGTTATAATGCTAATTCTAACATAGCACGTGAGATTTGCCTTCTTTGCGTGTATTGAGCTTTCCATATTTTATTACCGCGATAAAATATAGCTGATTGGTCAAGTCACGTTTGACGTCATATACAATGACAAATGACGTAACGGTAGCGTTCCTAGGAAAGCAAGTAGTTTGACGTCAACCTGTCTTGTTGTGCTATAAATGGCAGAGCATTGGCGATGTTAGAATCGAAATAATAAATAGGCGCTGTGCTTTGTTGTGTTATAAAATATAGGCACTCGTTTGAATCAGTCACTCGTGATTTAATTACTATGCATCCAAACACGTGCCTTTATTTTATTGCGATATTATATCAATTGATATGTTAAACAAACAGTTACCATTTATTATTACAAAATCATATTGATGAGTTAATATATAGACCCCTGACCGAGCTATGTTGTTTTGATGTTTTTATTCTTTTTCAATTATATGTACATTTACCAGGGGGCTGTTTAAATGGCCTTGGTAAATAGTCATATCAAATAGTTTAAAATAAAAGGAAGTGATAAATTATATTAATACCACAAACAGTTTATTTATTTCCGTAAAAACGAGAATATGGAAGAGTTTATTGGTTTTCCATATATATATTAAACCCTATAGTGGTGATATCATTTGAATCCAAGTCCCCGTCTTGGTAAGTCACAAACAATCTACTGTAGACTATTGTACAAGATTCTAAGTGGATACAAAACAGACTTTTCAGGATGCAGTATGCCTGTCTGATCGTGGTAAGTCGTTTTCTGACTTAAATAATTTACTTTCCTATAAATTGGTAAATGTTTGTCAGATATTTCTACTTTTAAGTCAATTTCTAGCTTTAATAATTTCACATAATTTAATCTAAAGTTCTAGAAATGAGATTTTGGATTTATTGTAATGTAAAATAGGACATAATTTTTTTAAATTTTAATGCTGAAATTCCACAAAAATTAAGATGGATTTCATATCAAGCACATAGCGTCCAAGTTTATATGAAAATCAAATTATATTATTTATCTCTTAAGATTGTAGTTGTTTGTGTGGTCAATATGCAGATTGGGTTGGTTGTGGCCACAACCCCACCACCAACAACAGAACCACCGTTAGCAGACTGCAGCGACCTAAACACTCATGTAAGTTATACACACATACATACTTCAGTCTAGCCCCAAATGTCTTATGATCACACTGATTTTTTTCCTTCTTTATTAGGGTCCGGAAAATGGATCCTTTCCCAATTGCAAATAGGCTTTAATTTTCCCAAATTTGAATGGAGAAATTCCCAATAAACAATTTAAAAAAATAATATTCAAAATCAGACACAAAATGATAAAGTTATGAACATTTTTGACAAGAGGTCAAGCATAAAAGTTCAAAGAAACCAGTAAACATTCACATGTCATTCGCATGTAATCTCTTTTTCTGTTTTATTTGGCCTTGCTGCTTCATGGAAATTCCCAATTTCAAGTTGTCACGATGCGAAAATTCCCAATCTGAACGGACCCGGACCCTTTCCCAAAGAGGAAAAAAAAATCACTGGATCATATCCATGTATGCATAAATTTGTATTAATGTTTCTTTATGTACAGGTGTTAAAAAAGTTTGTTCTCAAATTATAAGCTTCAATAGTTGATTTTTCTGACATCAGAAAAATATACAATTTTCAGGTTAAATTCCGGAGGGTTCTACCATTGCTCTAATCTTTCGAGCATTAATTGGAGTTATTTGTGTAAGAAATTAAACTTGTACACTGCGTACAACGTTCAGATAAAATTTAGTATGAATTCAAATTTTGAGAACAAACTTTTTTAACACCCTGTATATCTTCATTTTTTACTTGTTTTTGTAAATATTGTCTTTGCCATGATTTATCATGTTTGTTTTTGTAAATGGCCGAAGGCAAATGTTTTTTAATGATTGCCTGTAAACTGTAGATAAATAAATAAAAAGTACACACATGTTCACATTAATTTTAAAACAGAGATCGTTCACCCTTTTAAGTGCTTGTTGGAGGACTTGTGGTATGTGATTTTTTTGTGTTTTCTGTGCTTGGCTGTTTAAGTTCTGTGCTGCCTTCCCTGTCTGATAATTCTTTATCTTCTTGAAGTTTAGGCAAAATAGTTGACTTTTACATTATGACTTAGGACTTGATCCTAGATAACCAAGTGATTTCATTAGACTACTAGTATATCAATATGGTGACATATAACTAGAGTGTAAAAAGTCAAATTGTAAGGGACATAGAAGGTGTTATACCTTTACACAAATCTACCGATATTACATGATTTGCTAACAGAAATTTACATATTATTCGAAGCAAGAACCTTGTAATATATTCATGTATAAATGTCTGAATCAGACCAAATTCTCTGTCACACTATACATGTATGTCAGTGACTTGCGTGAATAACAAACTCAACCTCTACTATACAATTCGAACGACGGAATTCGATTTATAATTGGATTAAGGGGAACCTTTTGTGATACGGAAAGCATATCGTGACTAATCATGTTCGCTTATTTTATTACCTGCAGACATATTTACAAGCATTTCATTGGTCAATAAGTCAATTTCAATCTTATTAATCAGCTAAATCTATGCCAAATAATGTTATATTCACAAACGGGAAAACTTTAAATATTCTGTGTTGGTTTCAGCACTTGCAACCATGTGCAGAAGGAAAAGTGTGTGTATGGAATCATTGCAGATGTCCAGGCAAATCATGGTGCCGTCTGAGTTGTTCTAACGACCCACGGAAAAGATGTACCGGCCTACATAGGGGTGAAGTGAGTATATCTTGTGTTCTATAATCTTTTACAATGTTACAAAAATCATCAAAACACGGGTGTCCTATAAATTTTCATTTTTCTGATAGCCTAGAATGATTTCGAGTAGGCCCCGGAAATTTTTGAGAAGTACACATTTCAGAAAACTAATTATTTTGACTAGTAATAGTATCGACATAGGTAACCACATAAATTCGGCACACTAGAACAAAGCAGAGAACTTCTTTATTTAATTTAGCCTGCATGTAGTATTAAAATGTTAAACACATCAATTATATGTGTATTTGTAGTCTTGTGATGTGGACGTTCCTAGTACATGTCAGAAAAGTAGAAAGTTAGTATGCATCCCTAGAGTACTGGTAACCACACCTGAAACTACTACTGTACCGTAAAAAAATTGTCATGGTGTAATCGAGAACAGCAATCAACACATTGAAGAGTAAAGTGAACACAAGAATAAAGCAGATATCTTCAAAGACAACTACCAAGACATCTTCAAAAACATCTTCAGAGACATCTTCAAAGAAAAAACATCTTCAAAAACATCTTCAAAGACAAAACATCTTCAAAACATCTCAAAGATATCTTCAAAAACATCTTCAGAGACATCTTCAAAAACATCTCAGAGACATCTTCAAAAACATCTTCAGAGACATCTTCAAAAACATCTTCAGAGACATCTTCAAAGAAATCTCAAAGATAAAACGTCCTCAAAAACATCTCAGAGACATCTTCAAAAACATCTTCGGAGACATTTTCAACAACATCTCAAAGACAACTTCCTAAACATCTTCAAAGACATCTTTAAAGATAAAACATCTCCAGAAACAACTTCAAAGACATCTTTCTTAAGCCGCCAAAAAGTATCTAATCTCAATGATTATGTTATAAACACACTTTCTTGTAGCATTTTTATATAGCCTGGATTAACTGCTTATATTCGAGAAGTTTTGATTATAATTTGAAGACTTCTATTCTTCTCTTTCTGAATTAAACCAATGTATGACACAAACTATAGCAGCAGTAAATAAAGTAACATCAACTGGACTTGTTGTTAACTGCAAATTCAGTGCAACCTCTCCAGATTGTCCCTCCATAGAGAAGCAACCTCTCTTAAGCAATATAATGATTTGGATCCAGAAGTCACCATATAGATCTACTTCAAATTTGAACTCTCTACATCAACAACCCCTATACAACAACATTTTTTTGTCTACATGATGTTGCTCTAGAGAGGTTGTTAGTCTACTTTATAATAGAGGGCATTTGATGATTTTGGTGTAAGATCACATTTTATTTCACTTATTGATTAGTGGTCACAAAAATCAATATTTTTACACAAGTTAAAATGTAATTATCTGTTTTCATTGGCGAAATAAAACTTGTTCTTTCACCAAAGATTCTAAGTTCAGTATAATTAGCTGACTTAGAATGAGAAGGTCATCACAAGTACAAAATCGATTTTTTGAGAAAACAAGAAAAACTGTCTGAATTTAAAACTTGTCTGTACTTATGAAAAAACGAGCTTTTTCGAATTCAGTTTGGTCAACATGACCACTTCTGATTTTTATGAAAATAGGCTCATAAGAAGGGCCTAGAGATGCAGATTTCAAATATGCATGAGTCTTATAAGGTCGTTAGTAGAACCTACGACCTTATCAGATCATAAGTAGTACTTACGACCTTCTAATTCTAAGCCAGCGACATGTACACCATATGACAATTAATATGAAATTGTAGTAACAGCAGTCAAACCAACTCGACGCATACATAATCACACCCGGGCTGGACAATCAGAAATTAAACAAGAGGGCCCAAAGGGCCCTAGGTCCCTCACCTGTCGAACTTGACCTAGAATTTGGTGTGATGATCATAGTGACCAAGTTTCATACAGATTAGGCCAATACTGTGACCTCTAGAGACTACACAAGGTTTTCATATGATTTGACCTAATGACCTAGTTTTTTACCCCGGATGACCAAATATCAAACTTGACCTAGATTTTGTTGAGATGATCATTGTGACCAAGTTTCATAATGATTAAGCTAAAACTGTGACCTCTAGTGCCTACACAAGTAATTGTGGACGGACGGACGATGGACGAAGAGTGATCACAAAAGCTCACTCTGTCACTTTGTGACAGCATTCTGATCACCTCGGCCTTTATGCATTGCAATAGACCTCTGACATAGCAAGGCGCCATATTGAACTATTTCCAGTCACATGATTCGAAAATGGCAGCCCCAAGTCATCAATACACATTATGCAAATACATGTTCACACACATATATAGATCGATATAGATATATTATACCAGTAAATACACACTATAAAATTCCATGCAACAATTAATCACATGTGTTCAGGCGATATATTAATTTGATGAGAACTGAAAGTCAAGTAGTATATTTTGTAAACAAATCCGCTTTCCCGAAATTCAAATATGGGTCATATTTGTTGATGTTTTCAACACGTGCGTGGGAAATATAAATGATGCATAATATTTAAAGATACAAGGTATTTCTTTGATGATATGTCTTCATATGCTCATAAATATAAGAAAACTGTTAGGGAAAGATAAAATAACCATCTTATTGACGGATACATAATTTGTTACTTTAAGCGAACGTAGCTGGGACCTATAACGCAGGCGAATCATATTGGTGTATAACTACACTTAGACACGAGGTTATTTATCGGAGATAAACGGAAATGGCTGAGCTTTCACGATTGTTTGTGACAAGTGAGCTAAAAATAAGGTTAAATAAATAATCAACTTACCTTAGAAGGACACTACTACAATCAACAAAATTATAGTCCTTCGTTTTCTGGATCAGAATTAATTCACCAGCTTTGTGAAACTGTTCGATACATTTTGATGTAAATTCTGCAAGACTGCTAATTGCAACTCTATGTATCTCCTAAAATGAAGAGTACAAAATTGAGTAGGGAAATAATTGTAGAAGTTTTTATTCAGAAAACTACAGCTGTTATTAACAGCAGGAGAAAGCCGGATTTGCTGCAAAAGAAAGAATGAACTTTCCTTCATAGAATAGTTTAAATGTTATTTATATTGACAAAGTTATGGTCATTTGAAATTTTTAAGCTGAATTTTAACAATCGAAAAATGTTAGTTTTGGTGTAAGAGTGTGTGCTAATGGCACCCAAAACAGACTGTGCTAATGACACCAAAAACAGACTGTGCTAATGACACCCAAAACAGACTGTGCTAATGGCACCAAAAACAGACTTGCAACTTGTTTTCAGAATAATCAGTATAATTTACTAAAAGAAATATAGGATCTGTCATGAGTTGTCTTTAGAGATCAACATTTCTTAAACAAGAGTTATTTAGCGATCTATTAACGAGTTTCATAATTTGTTTTCGTGACGAGTTTAAGAAAGGTAGATCTCAAAGACTATGAGTGACAGATTCATTTGATCACATTACCACGGTAACTGAGTCAAAACAACGACAGAAATACCAAATTTAAGCAGACGATGATAGGTTTTCGCACTGATAACTGGTGACATCACACACTTGTTATCTCACACATTGGAGAATATTGTTCCGTGATTTGTTCTTGAACGGGAAATCACGGTATTTATGTGATAATGTTTAATCTTACCTTGATATCTCCTTTTTCTGTAGTCTCACAACTTTGCTTGAAGTTTTCTTCAATTCTCTGTCTTGACTGAAAGTGGAAAATTAATCATGACATCATTACATGTATAACAAAATTTTCTAGCAAACTGTAGCCAACTGGTAATGAAGGGTATGAAAAACATAAATTAGATGAAAGAAAACAAACACCAGACTAGTACCTTATTTGGAAGTTTACTTGCATGTATCAACATGTTATAAAACCATTATTTTATGTTAGATGTTTGAATGATTTCAGATAATTTGTGTGAATTTTGAATATTTCCCTGAAACCCGACATCCTTGAAATTACATCCCCACGAAATGGTTCTTTTCTTAGAAATCATGAAATTTTGTCCCATTGAAATTTTAATGATTTTACTAAACACTCACCTTGACAAGTTTATCAGACGTTGTACCAACATTTAAACTTTTGTGTATATTGGTAACCAAGGCATCAAATTCTTGTTCTGTGATGTCTTCTTCATCGTCTTCGTTGATCTCAAAGTTTTGTTTGATCAACAACAGTTGTGGTTTTATCATTGAGATGTTGTCTGCTGGGAGAGCATTCAGTAATACATTCACCTTCTTCTCGCATTGATTAGATAACATCTCCAATGCTTCTAAATGTGCTAGACCTGAATACAAGCATACATTATATTTATCACATAACCTGCGGTCCAGGAGTGCCGTAAAGCCGTGCATATCGTTTGACACTCCCAGACTGTGCAATAAATATTTAAATTAGCTCGACATGACGTAAGCCAATCCATGCAATGATTGACCCATGACATCAGGATAATACCAACGTCGTCATGATGTCGCGTTCGTTGTACCGCTGAATTTTAGCTGAAACATATACAGCGTACATCATCATTTTGAACAATAATGAGCGTTTTCTAAGGTTATGTGATAAATAGAAGCTAACATTCGTGCTCATAACATACAAGTTTTATTAAACTTGTCGACAAAAACAATATTACTCGTGTCATATCATCTTGTCTACTCGTTTAACAAGAGGGCCCACAGGGCCCTAGGTCGCTCACCTGTGCACATTGATCAAGAAGAACCATGTTTTTTTAAAAAAGTTTTTCCAATCAGTTGTCATGGCAACCAGAGTTCTGCATGGATTATAATCATACATGCCATACTTTGCTGAACCATTTGCAGGAGATTGGTGATGGAAATGCAGGAGATTTCAATAAAATGCAGGAGATTTTTTTTGCTCGAACTATCGACTAAAATTAATGAAGTTTATATGCAGTTTGCACTTATTTTACTTGTATGACAATACCATGCATGCATACATGCTTCGTGAACTAATTTAATCTAGTGTTTGGGATGATATTCATGATGCAAACAACAAATGTCCAGTATGTTCAAGTCTTATGACTCATAATTAAAAGAATTGTAAGTAACCAAACCAAATGCTGACTGGACATGTATTAGTTATTGTTACATTTATGCTATACCAGTTCATTTATCATACATCTGAAAAGAAGACATGTCAAGCAGAAGATTACCTGATAAAAAAACATAGAAAAGAACTCATATGTTCAAAATGGTGCTAACATATTAATTCAAACTCAAAAATGCATTGATAATACAGAAATAAAATCAATGCAGTTAATTTATAAAGCTTAAAAAATGTATCTGAAATTGATGTGGACTGAATATCATGCAAATTCCAAATTACAAACTAAAACTTTTTGAGGCCTTTTCCTTTGATACTGTAACTGCAAAGGGAAGTAACTGCTACGAGTTTATATCTGTAATGTACGGTCATGTGTGGGCTTTAAACCTAACCAGTAAACAAACATATTTTCGGCTGCTTGGGAAGATGTTTATCAGTTTATGACACCTTAGCATACTCTTATCGGGACAACTATCGATTGTTTATTGGAGTGACCACTCTCCTGGGGTGTTATAAAGGTTTGTTATGTAATGACTTGTTGATTAATTGTAAGTTTATCACCGGAAATTACGAGGAAAGTGAAACTTTAATAATTCTGAAATTCTTACGCGGATTTTTGTCTAATCCGGGAGATTTTATCAAAATGCGGGAGTGCGTGAGTTGAGGCTCAAATCCGGTAGACTCACGCACGATCCGGGAGATATGGCATGTATGATTATAATTCTTTTAGCTATTTTGAGAAAGGATAACCCAAGGAATATTGTTTCCCATCTAATATGAAATTCAACCAGTACTTTTAGAGGAGAAGATTTTTAAATATTTTACTATAGATATATAGGGAAAAACAGCACCCCACCCACTAGCGGCCATGTTTTTTTGATGAATCAGGACAAAAATGTCAATTTTGTAAGAGGGTCACCCAACAACTATTTCTGTAAAATTATTTTGAAATCTGGCAAACGGTTGATTTTTTTTAAAGGTTTTCCTATCTGTTGCCATGGCAACCAGAGTTCTACATGGAATGGAATTCTTTTAGCTATTTTAAGAAAGGACCACCAAAGGAACAATTTAACCAATTTATAATGAAATGCAACAAGCACTTTTAGAGGAGAAGATTTTTAAAGATTTTACTATATATATATGGAGGGAAAAACAGCGCCCCACCCACTGGGGGCCATGTTTTTTGACGAATCAAGACAAAAATGTCAGTTTTGTAAGAGGTTTACCCAACAACTATTTCTGTAAAATTATTTTGAAATCTGGCCAGCGGTTGATTTTTTATAATTTTTTAAAAGATTTTCCTATCGGTTGCCATGGCAACCTGAGTTATTTATAGATTACAATTCTTTTAGCTATTTTTAGAAAGGACCACTCAAGGAACATTCCTGTGAAGTTTGGTTGAAATTGGTCGAGTGGTTAAGGAGGAGAAGTCGTTTGAATGAATTGTTGACGGACGCACGGACGGACGTACACGCACGGACGATGGACGACGGACGAAGAGTGATCACAATAGCTCACCTTGTAACTATTTGACAGGTGAGCTAATAAAACTCGTATGTAATGAGCACTCATGCAAGATCCTCTATATGATCAATATATGCTTCAGTTATAATCAACTTTATGGTATATTTACTAGGGATGTCAAAATCCGGTCAAATAATCACTTAACCATTTAATGTTCCGATCGGTTAATCGACCAATGAAGGGTACATTTGCTCAAGGTGTATCATTTTACCATGAAATGGGTATTAAAAGTAGGACCTAATTTTTCGGGCATTAAACTGGTAATTCAATGATTTTATTCTGCAAATTTTTCAATTAAAGTTCAAAATTAACTTATTTTTAAAAAAAATTTGGATTCACCGTTAGCTATTATGCTAACTGAATGGTAAACCGATTAACCGTTTACATCCCTATTATTTACATGTCAGAACAGGAGAAGAATCTATATTTTATTGATACTGGCTCTACAGTAGGCCAAGTGAACTTTTTTGTTCAATTTTTTTTTTTAAATTATTCAAGTTCCTGTGCATACATAATTATAGAACCTTTTAGACGAATTCAATGCCAATCAATACTAAAATGGGCGTAAAACTTTAGGTAAACCCTTATACCTTGAAAGTCATCAAACAATGATCCAAAGTGAGCTTTCCTAGCTTCTTCCGATTCTTTCTCATGTTCAACACGTATTTCTTCCTGTTCCTTGGCGTCACGTAACATGGCCGACAGATTGGGTTTGTCACCGCGATCGTGTAGGAAGGATCGAGCTTTCTTCAAGCCTGGATCATGCTCATTGATGACGTCGAATGTTTTCTTGCCCAGAGTTTCCAGTACATCTAAACTACCAGTCACCAAATTTTTACTCTGAAACAGAAACAATATCCAATCAACTAAAAAAAAACATAATTCTGCACATACAGTTTGTGATGAATAAATCTGTGCAATAATGATACAAATAATCAACACAGGCAATGCAAGGTCATAGAGACAATGCAAAGTTGAAGGGAGTAAGTTAAGTTCTAAGGGGTAATTCAATGTCACAGGGGCAATTGTAGTTCGCAGGGGGGTAATTCAAGGTCTTAGGGGCAATTTAAGGTCTAAGGGGTAGTTCAACGTCAAAGGGGTAATTTAAAGTTACAAAAAGTAAACATGAACAAATATAACTACATACTGTACTTTCAACCATTTTGGTTATATTGGAAACACCCCAAGCTGAGAACCAACCACTTCCAGACTGGGTATCAGTTTTCTCTTCGCTTTCACCAGACTGGTCGCCAGGTTTCTCTCCGCTTTCACTAGACTGGTCGTCAGTTTTATCTCTAGATTCAGTTTTCTCAGATGGCTTGTCTGGTTTACTGTCTTTCTTATCAGCATCTTTGTTTCCATCTGTCTTGGTGTCACTATCAGCATTTTCTATAACAATACAAAAACACTGTCAGGTACAATTTAAGCATGATAGACATGTTCAGCTACAACATTTACAAGCATCGCAATAATGCTCAGTGTCTATTTACCAGTATAGAATTCTAGCCATATGTGCTGGCGTAGTAATAAAACAGCCATAAATTTATCTACTGTAAAATAATTATTTTTTGAAGGAGTTGAATTTTTTCGTTGATGCCGTTAAACTCGACCATGAAATTTAATGCCCGAAAATGCAATTTCAAAATTCACAAAATTTAATACATTTTGTACCCACAAAAAATATGTGATTTTAGAGTACTTAAAACAACCAGAATGCCCATTATCATGTGTTTTTCATTTGTGTTGCATGGTTTAGGAACAGATATGATTAGACTTTTATGCTTGTTGAAAATTGTTCGGCTTTAAAGATAGCCCTCACAAGATGGACTTCGGTTGAGAAAGTTAGTCAGTTGGTTGGTTGGACCCCAACTAATAGAAAACAGAGAATTAACATAATAAGATGAAACACTATAAATCTTAATATTTCAACCCTATTTGGTCATTTTCAAGAGATGAAACACTAAAAGTCCTTTACATAGCTTTTCAGTACTTATATCATGAATGTATAACTTGTTATCATGAATGTATAATAGTAACAAATATTATTGTGATCCCCTATTTGGGATATTTTCTAAACAAGATATAATCAGTGAAAATTCATACAGTATACCTCCCGAAACGGCACCTCTGAGAAGCGACAACCTCCGAGGAGCGGCACTTTTATTCCCCCCCGTTCGTTTTCACTCTTATTTTAACCTCCGTAGAACGACACCTCTGCAGAGCGGCAAACGGCCGTAAAAATTGTATACCTTTTGTATGGTTTACCTCTGAGAAGCGACAGGTGTGTTTGTACAACGGCATATTCACACGTGTTTACATATAACGCCATACGATGTTGTTTTCTATTTTTCGCACCTTCGTGGATTATAACAATTATCGCTCATCAGGTAGCCACGGGTGCAAGTAAATTAGCGACTGTCTTTGTGAACAGTTAGACAAAATGACACAGTAACACCGTACATGATGATATGCATAAAACTCGATTTTGTTAAATCAAAGTCGTAATTAATAATTGTAAATGAAATATCAATACGCGCTTATAAATCAGTATAAGAAAGGAAATTCACGTACACGTCGTGTTAATGGTTAATCACGTCGTCTAAAACTTGTCAATTTCAGCATATGCACTGACCAAGGTAAACAAATAACCGATCACGTGTGCAAATTGTGTAGTGAGCGATATGACGTAATAGAGATTTTAACACTTTGAAGGTAAACAATTCAATTGAATACGGCATGTGAGTAAAATATTATGGATTCGGTTTATAATGTTGAGAATTGCTAGACCCGTGAAATGTACGCATTTTTGTATCTAATCATAGATCTTATTAATTAAAAATCGTCAGAATTATGTCGCAAAACGCGCGGCTACGAGTTGATAAAATTTTATGCATTTAATCACAAACAAACGACATCAATTAAGATTACCGGGATTATGTACACTCGATAGTCTATGAACGACATTCTGAAAAAGTCGACCTCGACAGAGCGACACCTCCGCAGAGCGACAGTTTTTTCTGCCTCCGCCGGATGTCGCTCTACAGAGGTTATACTGTATTTACAAAATACCTGTGCATCATTTTGTCAACAAACACAAATCTAAGAATGAAGTAACCATGATCACCTGTTTCTGTGGTATCCATGTCACCATCCTGTGAGCTGGCTTTATTTTCTCTCGCTAACTCTTCTGGATCGGGCATATTCAGCGTTGATTCTACAGTTTCTATCATTGTATTGAACCCTTCACCTGTATCAGCAAATATACATGTACTCACTGTAGTCTCCATAAATTGTCATACATTGTAAATAAAGCTACATCATCAGTCAATAAAATCACATATTACAGGTATTTTTAAGGATGGATATGGGTAGACCATACTTCAAAACCATACACAGGTTTGCAGTTAACACAACTGACTAACAAATTGGACTATACTCAACTGTTTATATAGAGTATACAAATTGGACTATACTCAACTGTTTATATAGAGTATACAAATTGGACTATACTCAACTGTTTATATAGAGTATACAAATTGGACTATACTCAACTGTTTATATAGAGTATACAAATTGGACTATACTCAACTGTTTATATAGAGTATACAAATTGGACTATACTCAACTGTTTATATAGAGTATATAATTAAGCCAAACAATATCACATTTCTATGTACAATTCTATTATATACTGCATTACCATATCTGTAAAACAAACAGTTTTAAGGATGATATTATAAAGATTTTCTTTTAAGGTTTAATATTGCAACATGTTCCTATTTTTTCTACAAAACACCCACCAAAATGTTCACCAAGGATACCTTATAAGTTCAAATTTGCATCTCTTCAATGCCTTATAACAGAGAGAATTGTTCGTCATATTATGAACAGAACAGTTCTAGTTTAATGGAACAATAAATAAATCACTTGGAACGCACCCACAGTTAGGACAAATTTTAAATAAAATATAAGTACATACCAACTTGGTTTGTGAATGTCGAGACAGAACTTTGAGCCACATCCAGCAATGATGAACCCCATCCCCAGCCCCAACCACTCTGTAAAAATAAACAAACTCATAAAAAACCTGAAAGGCTAAAACTGGCAAAAGTTAGCTGACCCAAAATAATTCATGGCAGAAAATAAATCATGCCCAACGAGGCTTGGTATCAAACAGTCATAGGAAATTTCATTGCAATTTATAGTGAATGATTAAAGAACAAGAGGGCCCAAAGGGCCCTAGGTCGCTCACCTGTCGTACTAGTGCATGCACACCCCTATGGTGACCCTACACATTTTCTGATTAAATTTAAGAAAATTCAGCCTCTATTGCAAGTTTTTTTATGATTTGACCATGTGACCTAGCTTTGGACACCAGATGACTTAATTAATATCAAACTTAACCTAGATTGTGCTGAGATGATCATAAGAACCAAATTTCATAAAGATTAGGTCGAAATTGTGACCTCTGGTGATTACACAGGGTTTTTCTATGATCTGACCTATAATTTAAACAAATTGACTCCATATAAATGTACAAATACATGCTAGAAAGACAAAAAAATACCTAAACACTTAAAAAAATAAAAATTATGGATCCAGTGGGGTTTGAACCCATGACCCTCAGGAAAATGTCAATTGACATTGTGACCTTGTTTTTGACCCCAGATGACCCAAAATCGAACTTGACCTAGATTTTGTTGACATGATCATCGTGACAAAGTTTCATAAAGATTAAGTTGAAATTGTAACCTCTGGTGACTATACAAGGTTTTTCTATGATTTGACCTATAATTTAAACAAAATATTTTGGAATTTTCCCCCATATAACTGTACAAATACATGCTAAAAAGACAAAACAATACCTAAACACTTAAAAAATTATGGTTCCAGTGGGGTTTGAACCCACGACCCTCAGGAAAATGTCAATTGACATTGTGAGTTTTATCATTGACAGTGTGATCTTGTTTTTGATCCCAGATGACCCAAAATCGAACTTTACCTAGATTTTGTTGACATGATCATTGTGACTAAGTTTCTTAAAGATTTATAAAAAAATATGACCTCCAGTGACAACACAAGGTTTTTCTATAACTTGACCTAGTGACCTAGTTTTTGACCTCAGATGACCCAATATCGAACTTGACCTAGATTTTGTTGAGATGATCATTGTGACCAAGATTAGGCCAAAATTGTGACCTCTAGAGAAGACACAACCCAATTGTTGACGGACGGACGGCAGACAAAGAGTGATCACAAAAGCTCACTCTGTCACTTTGTGACAGGTGAGCTAAAAACATAGAACATTATAATGTACCGATTTCTCTTTAGCTGATGAAGCCAGTTTGTCGAACACTTCTTCCTGTTTCTCTGTATGATCTGCTGCAGGTCTGGAGATACTCTGTGATGATGGAGATTTTATCAATTCTATTTTCTGCTCGAAAGTCAAATCTCCTGAGGATGAACTATTTTGTGCATCTGCTGATGCATTAGCACTCGACGATGACTCAGCATTAGCATTCAATGATGATTCAACATTAGCACTCGATGATGGCTGAGCATTAGCACTTTCACTTTCAGATGATTTTTTAGATTTTTCTGTTTCAGTAACTTTGGCAGTTTCAGGTTTCTTTGTTTCATTAACATTGTCAGTATCTGCTACATCAGTCTGGTTTACATCTTTAACATCTACAACTTTGTCAGAATCTGTGTCAGCAGGCTTTTCTTTGTCACTAACATCCTTACCTGCTAGCTCTGAATCTAGCTCAGTCGGCTTTTCTTTGTCACTTACAGACGTATCTGCTTGCTCCGTAGCTTTCTCTTTATCACTTGCCGGCTTATCTGTGGGAGTATCTACAGATGTACTTGAGATTTGAGATTTATTGGTACTTTCTTTCTGTTTACCTTTCTTGCCTTTTTGTTTCCCCTTTTTACCTTTAGTTTTAACATCTGTCTCTTTCACAGGTTCTGATGCCCCGCCACTTGCTTCAGCTTTACCTTTTCCTCCACTGGCTTCAGCCTTATCTGTCCCCTCACCTTTCTTGTCATGCTTTGCAGTCTTACTGGTTTTATCTACTGATGCTGTGTCTACAGGTGATTTTGACTTGGAGGAATCTTTATCACTTTTTGGCTTTGGATTATCTTTCACTGCAGTTGATTTACTTGTTGCTTTTGATTCAGCATTTGATGAGGATTTTGCACCTGGTTTTTGTCCCTTTGATGGAGCTGTAATAAAATTTCACTTTTCACTGTATAATTCAAGTAAAACAACAACATACGCAATAAAATGGAAAATTATCTTATTTTTTGTATGAATTGCCCAAGTCAAATTAAAACAAAACTAGAAGGGTTAAATTGAAATTTCTAAAACTATAAACATGGTGTTTCTAAAACAACATTATGTATTGGCGTCAAATTAATACAGTCGGAAAGACAAAATTTGTTTCAAGATGTTCTGGATTTCCTTTCCATGCCTGCATGAGGGTGTGGAATGATACAGTATCCATGCATACTAACAATTTCACATACGGTCATAGGTTTCATTCAACTTATTCACAGTAAGGAGTAATATGATCACACAAATTTTGACAAGATTTTAATACAAAACTTACAGCAAAATATCATGTAATTATTGAACAACCCACTTATGTCTCAAATTACTAGAAACTGTCTCAAAATTGTTTTGTGTAATTATCTGTTAAATTAAAGCATATTGTGATAACCAATTAAACCTTTACTCCATAGATATTATGTCAATTTACACCACTATTCCACTTTAAATATCAATTATTTCCCAATTATCAAGTATGAAGGGAGACAATCCAATTAAAGAAATATACTTAACAAGACAACCTTATCAAGGGAGATAAATATTCTTAATATTTGACCTAAAAAGCTGCACATACAATGTGTAAACCTTTTCAAGCAGACAGAGTAAAGGGTAACATGCCGAGCATAGCCTTTATTTGCCAGTCAGCTTTCTGCTGAAATATGGCAGGCATATGAGTGCCTCCATCTTTATTTGAACCCCGGTCGCCAGACTAGACGGCAAGCATGCTAACCATTGAGCTACAGAACAACCACTACAATGTGAGTAGGCCTATATGACTGAAACTTGAACAATCAAGATCTATACCTGCACTGGTGGTTTCCGTGTCCCCTTCATCAGCGCTAGCAAAATCATCCTCAGAATCTGACATTGTTACAACTGAGACGTCCACTTGTTAACCTTCAATTGAAAAAGAGTGAATTCACGGACCATGCAATTGTAGCGGGTCAAATTACACAAGGGGGTGCAGTCTGATTTTGGTTCAAGTCTGGAGACTTGGCTTACAGCGCTAAAGCTCTACCAAATGCTAACACATATTGCAAACAGGTTCTGATCGTGACATAATTGGACAGCTGTCAGCATAAGCAATTTTTATTTGTTGACATTTTTATAAACTGATGCAATCTGTCCGCGAACGTACTTGGAGCTCTACAAATTCTTAAGTGCTTTGTGCCAACAGTCTGTGATCAATCTGGTAGTTTAAGTTTTTGTCGCGATCAATCTGCAAACTGAATATTTAGCCGCAAATACTTTGTGATGTCCTCAGTTTGTTTAATCCAGTGTTAACGGCTAGCCGCGAATATTTCGCGAACTGTTTCTGCTATCACAGACCTGAGACCTGTGACAGAAAATTCAATACATAAAGCATTAGTCAAACAAATCTCAGATGTGAAAAGTAATAAACCACAACATTTTAAGCTCATACTTTACCAATAAATAACTATAATAAGGCGAAGTTTGTTACTATCCGAAATGTGTCAACTAAGCACATCAATATTTTAGCAAAATGTCAGTTCTCTGCGACTTTATGAATGAAAACTTCCCATTGAGAAATCATCGAATGTTGAATACAATCTATCTAAAACTAATACGGAGAAAGCGTAAAAGAGTATACGTAAATACAAACCACGTCACTTGTTGTTGTTGTAGTTGATATGGGGACGAACTAGGTTCGGATGACGTACCATTAGTTACGATTCTTATTCGGTTGAAGTACTTATTTCTTTAACTTTATTTAGTACAATATTTCAAGATGGCGTACGAGGTAAGTCGCGAAAAATCGTGTATTTTGATGCTTTAATGTATAAGTCTCTGCTATTTAAATAATATTTGTATATGAATTTCAATGATCTATCGAAAATTCAACTTTGTTCTCAAATTCTGGGCTGTACTGGCCATAATGTTGAGGTTTGTAAAATGATTGCAAATCGGATATAACACTGATTCGGACGGCTACTAATTATTGCCTATATTATTATTGAAGATTGCAGAAGTGTTGAGTCCTTACGACCCATTGTCTGCTTCTTATGCACCAGTCAATTGAAACCAATGCCACTAACCCGGGGAATGGTGAGGACTAAATTGTTATACCGCCAGCTAAAACTTGGTATTCTTGTTGCGGGTACGTACTAGTTTGGCGTGAAACAAAATGCGCCACACTCACATAACAGTGCAGGAACATTGGATAGTCAAACCAACTCTAACAACGCGTACGTGGACAGTCAAAAATTAAAAACAGACACTAGGAGACATCAAGCCTGCCTACATCATCAGTACATGTAGGACATTGGAAATGTAAAAACACGGGACAGTTCCCTTCCCCGGGGTATGGAGGAGCTGTGGTTTCAATTGACTGGTGTATTACACATTTGTAAACAAGTATAAGGTGTCAATTTTATACGTAATTAAATCATCACTGATATTTTATATATGTCACTGGTACATGTATGTATTATTAATAGTATTAAATGAATTGGGTGCAATCAGATATTCTTGACGTTGTACACATATGACGTCACTAATAGTGTACTGTATATGAAATATTCATCATAAAATGGCATTTTCGTACAATTTAACTCATTAAATGTTTGGACCATGAAATTGTTCATTTCAGAAACCTGTACCAGATCATAGAAGGAAGTGGGATAAAGAGGAATATGAGAAGATTGCAGCAGCTAGACTGGAAGAGGAGGAGAAAAAAGCTCTTGAAAGAGAATTATCACGTGAGATACCAGTGAAGAGAGAGCTTCTCAAACCTAGAGAATATAAGGTATGCATGCTAATTAGAATTTAATTGATTCGATGATTACAAAATGAGCTGAAATAAATCATATGCCAATATTAAGTTCTCAGTCCTTTTACAAATCAACGTTTCTTGTACAGATCTTTTATTTTGGATGATGTTAATATGATCAGCTTCATTCTGACACAAAGTTTATCTTCGTACATTTCTTTCAGGTTGATTTAGATTCTAAACTTGGGAAGTCACAAGTCATTACAAAAACAACACCAGCTAATCAACAGGGAGGGTAAGTTGTTATATTTATTTATTTTCAGTTAGTTAATTTTTTTTTTGTAAAGAATAACTGGTAATAACATAAATGATTTATAAATATCATACAATATTATACTCTGCCTGTATGTATAAACGTTGCTTCCATACTGTAACAGAGTGAGAAAAATATGTGTGGGCAAATGCTCTACGGACTGGGCTAGCTGATTGCCTACATAAGATTCTCCCTGAATAGTAATGATAAATCAAATATTATACTCACCACCACAGTACTATTATGTAATAAGCAGTCATTGGTTATTGATTGCTTATACTTTCTTTAGTGCAAGTTGTAACCTAACTTGGATAACCTTCTGGCAATATTTTGACCCTGTAGTGTATTATATTTATAGTGTAGTTAATTTGTCCCCTACCGGTTTTTGACCGGAGGGGACTATAGGTTTGCCCTCCGTCCGTCCCTCAAACAATCTGGATCCTGACATAACTCAAACAGTTTCCAAGCTAGGTTTATGAAACTTGGTATGTGGATAGGGGCAATAAGGGGATTATGCTCGTCTAAAAATATTTTGATTCTGACAAAAATTGTGGTTGCTATGGCAACAGAAACATTGAAAATGGACTCAAACCGGTAGGGGACTTCTGTATTGCTTGCAATTCTTAATTACTTGTTTGTACTGTAGTATATTTGTGCTGTAGTTTATTTGAAGTGTATTATATTTTGTTACATTACAGGTACTATTGCAATGTGTGTGATTGTGTAGTAAAAGATTCAATTAACTTCTTAGATCACATCAATGGCAAGAAACGTACGTAGACTTTTGAATATAAAATTTATTAATTGTTTAATAGTACCATCCACCTGGATAGCAGTGTTAGAGCATCTGCTGGGAGTGAAAGAGAATCCAGGTTTG
The DNA here is from genome assembly GCA_947247005.1 of Spisula solida. NCBI lineage: Eukaryota > Metazoa > Mollusca > Bivalvia > Venerida > Mactridae > Spisula > Spisula solida. Next base: position 51,370,051 of record OX365950.1, read on the forward strand.
ATGCCAGGTCGTGACTCGTGACATACTAAAGTAGTTAAAAATGGTACTGGTAATTCCCTTGCTTGATGATCAACATAAAAGGGAAACATGGCTTATCTTTGAGAAATGAGGTGTCAAGAGTGATTAATATAAGTTATAAAAACATTTTTGCATATGGCCAAATATAAGTTTTCAGAAATTCACATGTTCTCTTGTATTGACGCCTGCATTTTAGACAAATGTGTCTAAAATAAAAATAAAATGTGACGAAATAGAATCCATTGGTTCTATAATGCCCAAAATTCTAAAGTAGGTTGAAACATCTCAGTACTGTCTGAGGTTTGTACAGTTTTCATATTACCATGACGGAACTCAAAATCAGCAGAATCCTGAACGTAACTTTACATGTACTTAAATGTCCTTGATCCTGAGGACCGTCCGAGGGTTATGCTGGTTTTCAGTTCTGATATAGCAATATGGAAACGATACAGACCTCCGATGGAACTGAGAAGCAGTGTATAGGGACTACTTTCATGTTCAAATGTGCAAAATATGTCAATGTAACAGAATACCAATATATCCTTCAGTTCCGGAATAATGCAATAGGAATAATGACCTTTTCTGCAGACAATAAAAGTTATTTGATGAAAAAATTCAAAGTATTAACAAAGTTATGGTCATTTGTAGTTTTTAAAGCTGAATTTAACAATATAACAATGTTTAAAACAGCGTTTTGGTGAAGGGATCTGTACAAATAACACTCGAAACAGACTTGCATCTAATTTTCAGGATTGGGTAGTATGTCTTAGTAGGACCCCTGATATACTGATCATGCGATATTGTACTCTTACAGTTACATGCCTGCTATGTGCCTCCGTAGCTCAATGGTTAGCACACTTGCCATCTAATCTGGCAACCCAGGTTCAAATGCGGGTGGAGGCACTCGTATGCCTGCCATATTTAAGCAGAAAGCTGACTGGCAAATAAAGGCTAAGCTCAGTATGTTTACATATATTTTTATGTTGTTCAATAATTGTTATCTCCCATTATTTTACATGTTTTCAGATCAAAGAAATCTTGGCATGTCCATGAAAGTTGAAAGATCTTCATTGGAGCAAGTCAGAAATAGATTTGAAATGAATAAAAGAAAATTAGAAGAAAAGAAAAAAGATTATGATTTTGAGGAAAGAATAAAAGAATTAAAGGAAGAGGTGAAATTTTCTTGATTTAAGTTGATAATTTTCTTTACAAGGCTCACAGGGAAGACAGGGTATAGCCAACTGTGTTGCCTATTTAAATAAAAAAAGATTATATCAAGTCAGAGAGAGAAGTAACCAGCCAAGCACAGAAAACGTAAAAACATCACATACCACAATCACATGGCATAATGCCCAACACATAACAGTTAACTGAACAAGAAAATGAATTGGCCAAGTCCCACCTGTCAAAAAGCTAAATGACCTAGTTTCAGCAATCAAAAGGCTGAATGCTCTAGCTGAAAAATGCTGAAATACCTAGTTTTAGTTTGTAAACTTTGTGTTTTGATTATTTCCTAGGAAGAGAAACAGAAAGCATACAAGAAAGAGAAGCGGAAGGAAAGGAAGAGGAAAGCCGATGAAGATATAGATCAAGATGCCGACCCTGACATGGCCGCCATGATGGGATTTTCTGGGTTTGGCGGCTCAAAGAAATCATAGAACAGTGTTATATAATACTGTCTCATAATGCTGTGTAAATAGTCAGGGGTTCCACTAGCCTCTGAATCTGAAGGGTCATTTTGATACTTTTGGCCTATAAATTTTATAGGCAAAATACCCATGATTTTAAGAGAAAGTTTCCCTTCAAACCCAAATCTTGAGGGTTAAAATGCGTCTTTTTTTTAAATTTCAAGGGTCAAAAACCTACTCCCGAGTCAACTGGAACCCCTGAATAGTGTAACTGTATGCTGGTTGTCGAGAATAGATTTTGTTGATAAATCATGATAATATACTGTCGCATATATGTTTTCAGACTCACGAAAACTGTCGGCCTTTATTGACAAATATTGTGGAGAAGGCATTGTGTTGATAAATCATTATGATATGCTGTCTGATATGCAGGGTTCTCACTAGGGGCTAAATTTCAACGATCATTGTGAAGATTTTGTACACGATTTTACTATTTTATCTCCAAAATACCTATAATATAAAGAATAATCGACCCTTTAGTCTATCCTGAGTAGGGTCAACATCTGACTGTTAGCTCCACTATTCGTAGAATAAGGGGAGCTATTGCAGTCACCCGAGCGTTGGCGTAACACTTTTGTTAAAGTTTAGGTACAGGTTTTTTAACCTCTTATATTCACTAAGTCTTTTAAGATATTGCTTTCATACTTTGCATACATGTTCACCATCATGACCCCAACCCATATGCAGGAGTAGGTAACTGTATCAGGCATTTTGTTGAAATTATGCCTTTTTTCTACTTAGTGCAAATGTTAAAGTTTAGGTACAGGTTTTTTAACCTCTAATATCTTCATAGTGCATTGACATATTGCTTTGATACTTTGCATACTTGTTCACCATCATGACCTTAACCCATACACTGGGGTAGGTAACTCTATTAAGCAATTTGGTGAAGTTATGCCCACTTTTTTCAACTTAGTGCAAATGTTAAAGTTTAGGTACAGGTTTTTTTACCTAAAATATTTTCGAAGTGCATTCACATATTGCTTTGCATACTTGTTCTCCATCATGACCCCAACCGCTACACAGGGGTGGGTAACTCTATCGAGCATTTTGTTGAAATTATGCCCCCTTTTGGACTTGGAAATGCAAATGTTAAAGTTTAGGTACAGATTTTTTAACCTAATATGTTCAAAGTGCATTGATATGTTGTTTTGATACTTTGCATTCTTGGTTACCATCATGACCCCAACCCCTGCACAGGAAAAGATAACTATTTAGCATTTTTTTGAAATTATGCCCCCTTTTGGACTAAAAAATCCTTATTTGTTTACCTAAATGACTGATAGGACCTACACATGAGTAGGTAATGGTCCTGCATAATTTGTCCAAATTATCCCCCTTTTTCGACTTAGAAGCCCCAACCTCTACACTGCAGAGGTAAATGCTGCTGTTATGAAGCATTTTGTTTTGAATATATAATGCTTGCACTATCCTAGCATGGCCCTGCGAATAGTGGAGCGCGCTGTTCATGGACAGCTCTTGTTGAAATATATGGGGGTCTCATGAAACCCCTGGACATGGTTAACTTTAAGGTGCTTAAAATATTAATCAAATTTAACCAGCTATTCCAATAGACTGTTGCATCCTGTATTGTATGATGCACATTGTTATACAGAAAGACTTATTGCATATGGCACAGAGTATTCAGATTGTAATTTAAAGCCACATTAGGCCGTTTAAGGCTATTTTCAAAAAGCAATAACTTTGTAACCTATTTGAAGAGCCATTGATTTTGAGCACTTGAGTTGAGTCCCAAAGGTCAAAAACAAAATAAGATAGAGAAAATGAAATACAACCTCCAGTTGGGTTGTTTACAAAATAATGATTTGTAAACAAAAATGCACAATTTATAATCTAAGGGAAGCAACTCTTGCAATACAATACAATACCTTTAATTAGTATTTTGTCATCCATACATTTTACTTAAATGTGATTTTTGGCATACTATTTCGACAGATACATTTAACATTCTGTCGTCAATTATTGGTCATTTGTTAAAAACATCCTAAGTACTTGTAATTAGTCTATTTACTGGATAATAAGAAAAAAGGTCTTGGGGAGAGAATGTGGCTCAAGGTGCTACTGTATTATGTGTTGATGTCAGACTGATCGAGGAGGAATCATGTTTTCAAAGTATAGTACGGAGAATTTGACACGATTCTCGATTATCATTATTGAACAGCTGATATATTGTCTATATTTATATCCCCGGTTGTATGTTTTCATTAGTGGGAAGTATCACAAAGATGTTCGAGGTTCAATACCAACACTTTAAAGGACCGCTATTGCACGATTTGCTGGCAGAAATTTATATACTCAACGCAAGAACCTTGTAATGTATTCCTACATAAAGGTCAGGATCGGGTAAAACTTTCGTGCTATACATTCATCATATATGTAGGAAGTATTTAACCTTCTGGTAGTTATATATAGTGTTATCATTGGTAATGGAATATTGCAGATGATTTGTTGTGGGTACAGGGCACGTGTCACTTGTCCCTGAATGGGTACCATTGTGCCACTAAAATAATGTTTCTAAATCTTCCCCATCTAACTATGTCATTCAAGTGCCTGTGAAGTTCTTAGTCACTTTTTGCTCACATTTGATTTCAATGTTGGTAATCTTAAATTTAGCCAAGTTTAATGTTCAACGTGACATGCATGAATATTACACTCAAACTTGAGGTTCTAACATAACTGTTGTCTGGCTGAAGAAATTTTGTGGATGTATTTATTGTATAATTTTGCCAGTTTTTACCATTGAAAACTTTGTTTTGTGAATATGATGTCATGTGATGAATAAAAACTTTAAAAACAAACCATTACACTTTGTGTTGTAGAATAGAAGATAATTTCACTAATTTCTGCAAGTTTGCTTAAAAAATCTGCCTGAGCACTAACTAAAGCCTAGGTCCCAATGAACATTTTTTGCCTTAGCCTTGTACTCCTATTGAAATGAATTCATCACAATTCCTTCCGATATGATCATATTACAAACTGACTCATGACTTCCCCGAAGCTTCCCCATGTTCCCGATAACTCATAAATTTCCATCAGGAGTACATCACCGAGGCAAAAAATGCTCAGAGGGATCTAGGCTTAAGTGAAATGGCCCCATGATAATATAGTTTACTCCATGCTCTACTCAACTTAGCATGAAACCTGATTTACTCCATAACAGTGACACGCTTATTAAAATCACCACTTTACTTTTCAGACAATATACTCTGCTTTCTTTTAGGCTATGATCTAATGTAAATTTATAAATATGTATGTAGAACACCCAACTTTTCACGGTTTGAAGTTTGAGCACAAAAATGAGGAGTAGAGCATGAAAAACACTTTATCATGGGGCCTGCTGTAATGTATAAAGAAGGCGTTGTTTGTACTGAAACAAATTTAATGAATACTAAATTTGTTATCAAAAGTAAGCCAAAGTTGATATCTCAATACAGTGTGCACAGTGTCTTTATTACACTCACAATCAAATTTTATCTTGAGGCTTCAGTGGCAATATGAGTGCCAATGTTAAAAACATTGCAAAGTAACAACTTGCAGGTATAGACAGAACACAAGTAAATTGAAAACACAAACACATTCCATTCTTGCTCCAACAGACAAAAATTTCAGAAACAGTCAAACTATTGATATACAAATTATAATGTATTTCATTCAAACAAAAATAAAAACTAACTACAGCATAACACGAAATCACTTCCTGTTTCTTGAATGTGTATATATGACATTTTATGGCTAAATTACGTAAACATATGGACACTTGACTATTGCGGAGTTAACATTGACACTGTGAAGTCAAATCCTCTCCAAAGTTAGGGAAGAATCACCGACCGCTTCACTAATATGTCAATATCTTCACTGATTTAACTTTGAAATATGAAGTCGTCGTCTTCATTAAATAACTGTTCAAACTGTTGACTCATACTTCTAGCATCACTGTTGGTTGCCTTGGTTACCATTCTGAAAGAAACAACCATTAAGAGATATTAAAATTAGTGCCCACTGTGGCATATAAATTACCTCCCTTTACGATAAAGCCTGATGCATACACAGGTACTGAAATAATGGCTGATAAATTGGCACTTAATTTTATCTTTATATTGTATATTCACTCATGGGGTCATGTTGCCTCAATCGGTACCGTTAAGCTTGATGTCCCTGACAAGTAGAGTAAACCAGTGATTTATTTTGGGAAACGGACCGGGTCTGGTCAAATTGGGGAAAAATCATGTCGCTTTTGTCTGAATTGGGAATTTAATTTTGAGTATAACATATATCTATATCTGAATGACAAACTCAGTTTAACAATTAACACTATAAAAGAGTTTGTTAGTCAGAAATATACAGACCTGGTATTTTTCAGGTCTGTGCCTGATTTCAGGTTTTTGAATCCTGAATTTTCCTTCTTTGTTCATATTGAAATGCAGTGTTTCAGGCTTTGAAACTGGGATTTTTTATTATGACTATGATTGCTAATTACCAGGCCTGATATATAACATTATCTTTATATATGAAATTTTAGGTTTGGATAGGGAAAATCATCATTATTTTCAATTGGGAACGGGTCCTTTTACGGGTACCAATCAAAGAGGGGAAAAAATAGCTGTAAATTATGAGTACCTGGTAGTTGTATATAGTCCTTTAGTCTGTTTATGTGGTAATGTTACATCACTGAACATATCATGTATATCCAAGTCAACACCAGCTACCTGTTAGACAAAATCAGACGTTAGATACAGTACTATTTCATTGGTGCAATTAACTATTTCTGAAAAAAACAGAAAATCTGCCTGAAAATTTGTCAATTTCTAGAGAAAACTAGAGCTGTCGCCATTCGGCAGACTAATATACCCCCGCAACCAAAGTGCCAAAATTCATCGCAGCGCAAATTCATTCTTCATGCACATCTATATGTTGAGGTTGTTTATCTGTGAAAGTTTGAGCGAAATCCTGCCAAAACTGTTTTGGTATACAGGTATTTACCTGAAAACTTGCACGAATGCAATCTCTGTAGAGCATCACCGTTTGGGCTCTGCACATATTGGCCGTTGTGTAGAGGTAGTTACTCTACAGAGATTAAATTTTGAGTAAATATTACGCAAGTGAAATTTAAATTTTGAAAGTGTTAATGTAGAGAGGTTGTTGCTGTGAGGGGGTCGCTCTGAAGTGGTTTTACTGTACATCTTTATTCACAATGCATCAGACTCAAGACTTTCAGTGCTGTCTGACAAATAAATATTGATTCGGACTGACGAAGGGACATAACTCCAGCAAAAATCAGCTAAGACCCCTGACAATATGCACACAATATCCATGTGAAGTTTCATTAACATCCAGGAATGCCAATGGTCGAGAACAAACGTGGTGACATCCAGTATGAAAACGATGTCTCCCCCCTTAGTTTCATTAAAATCCAGGAATGCCAATGGTCGAGAACAAACGTGGTGACATCCAGTATGAAAACGATGTCTCCCCCCCCTTAGTTTCATTAAAATCCAGGAATGCCAATGGTTGAGAACAAACGTGGTGACATCCAGTATGAAAACGATGTCTCCCCCCCCCCCCCCCCCTTAGTTTCATTAAAATCTAGGAATGCCAATGGTCGAGAACAAACGTGGTGACATCAAGCATGGAAACAATGTCTCTCCCCCCCCCCCCCCCCCCCCCCGTAGTGTATGGGGAGACATAAGTATAACATATTTAAATAGAAGAAGTGTTATATAATAGTTACCTTTGTGTTTGAGACCTCTGATAACAGTGAAGACTGACCGGACAGATCAGTTGGTTGGCTGGACAGGTCAGCTGGTTGGCTGGACAGGTCAGCTGGTTGGCTGGACAGGTCAGCTGGTTGGGATGATGATGTACTTTGCATTCCTGTTGATCTCAGACCTTTAAGTATTCTCTCCAGGGTCGAGTTGGTTCCATGTACTAAATTATTTATTGGCTGAAATTACAGATTGTATAAAACTGCGGACCTCGTAATAAGCAATCATTCTCAAGTCTGAAAATCCTGGTATCAAAGCCTGAAGTTCCACTTTTCAATAATAGACAAAAAAGAAAAATTCAGGATTCAAAAACATGAAATCAGGCACAAGCCTGAAAATTACCAGGCTTGAAGCTGTTTTTGATAACAACTATTTCTTAAACATTTGTATTGAGACTATTTTGGTTATTAATACTATTATACCTTGAAATTGAGTTTGATGTATTAAAATATGTATTGTTATCATAAAAGATGGTCAAACTATACAGAAGGATTTATAATTATTGTAACCTTGTCGATATAAACTAGCTAAGTCAATCAGGGGCTATAATTCATGTTGAAATATTTGATAGTGTTGCATGGCTTTGACGATGCAAGGTGTTTATGATGGTATACAAGTATGCCAAGTTTGAAAGCAATGCCTTTATTGACTTCAAAAATATTTGAGTTTCAATCACTTGAAAGTTTAGGTTAACATTTTCTGACGGACAGGACAATCACTTTATGCCTCCTGCATCAGTAGATGCGCGGGGCGTAAAAAAATAACTTGCACAAGATGTAAAACTTACAGAGTTGTCAGGTTCGCATGATGACGAGTTTTGGTCATCATTGCCCCAATCATATGGACTGTCATTTAGTTGTATCTGTTTCCCATCTGGGATTGGGTTGATATCAGCATGATGTTTCTGTCTTTTCACACGCTCATCTCTCGGTGATTGTTGACTAGATGTTCTCTTCGACCTCCTAGTATTTCTTGGTGTAGCGTCGTTAGTCGACCTTCGACTTCTCGGAGTAGTGTTGCCAGTCGACCTTCGACTTCTCGAAGTAGTGGTGCCAGTCGACCTTCGACTACTCGGAGTAGCATCACCAGATGGCGTCATGGCACTAACATTGTTGTTGATGTCATTTAAGGTCATCATATCATCTTTGACCGGATAGTTTTCTGTTTCTGACTTAGGTTCACTCTTCTGGCTCTTAGATCTACCCCTACGCTTCTGTGGCTTTGACACATTTTCATGATTATCACAAGAAATAAAGTCATTGTTATTTTCGTCCTTTTCCATGGAATGTTTCCCACTTCTTTGCATGTTTACCTTTTGTTCAACCGGAGAACAGATCTGGTCTCGTCTCTTGAATGACTTACTTTCACCGTTCTCCTGACTGTCTGTTAATGTTTTGCTCCTGGTTCTGAAAAGTTCTGTCAACTTGTTAAGACTTTTAATGTCTGCAATGTTTCTTTCATCGACTATCTTTGCATCAATACACTGCGGAGATGTTTTATTTTCACTAAAGCCATCTATTACCTCCTTGTGTAACTCTTCATCTATTACAACTTCTGACAATCTTGTTACATTCTTACATGGCTTAGTCTCACTTTGTTCAAATTTATCCTTATTCTTCAATTTAGGGTTTACTGTCTCCACTTGAGCAGCCGTGTTCTTCTCGGCGATATTACTATTCTGTGAACCGTTTCTCACTTCCTCAGATTCTAATTTATTACCGTTGTTGATTATGTTTCCATCTGCATCAAAGTTCCTGAAAAAGGTTAATTAAAACCCAAATGTTAAAACAACATGACATTGTATGCCCCTGGGGCAGCCAAATAAATGTTAAAGGTCACACTGCCAGCGACCTTGACCTCTGAGTGACTGAACTCAAAATCAACAAGTCATGTATTGATTCAGGGACTAAACCTTCAAGTCCCTATAATTAACGTTTGAAGATAATCTGGGCCCAACTGTTCTTGAGTTATTGATTGGAAACCATTTGGTCAATCCATTCAAGTTAAAGGTAATGTTGACCATGACTTTTGACCTCAAAATCAATAGAGGTCATCTATGGTTGCTGACCAACCTCTATGTAGTTTGAGGATCCATTAGGGCCAAGCGTTAATTACTAAACTGAAACTGTATCATTTAAATGTTTACTTGGGTTTCTCAACAAGTTTTCATTTATGTACGATGACTGATTCACCTAACCTAAACCAGTTAACAGTTTCCTGGACGGTATGACCAATCCTAACCAGTACTATCTTGCCATGGACCGGCATTACTGCCCACATGTAGTGGAAAATCAATATTACTGTCCGATTTTCATGGAAGGGTATGACCTGCTGCTACCAGATCCCCGATCGCCAAACCAAGGCACTAACAATGGCTACTTGATCTACTGACCGACAGTCATGTGCAAAGCTATATATATACCCCCTCATCGAAGGTGGGGGATAACCAATCAGAGTTGTACATTCACAGCAACCAAGAATTGTTATAATATGTAAAGATTTTTGTTTTTATATGGTTGATAAACTTACCTATTGATCAAAACACCATCATCATCACTACAAGTTACATCATCAGAATCATCATCAAATGTCCAAATATTTAAACCATCTGCAGACATATCAGCACAATCTGGTCTACAAAAGATGAAACTTAATTAAAACAAGTCATTAAGAAAATTGCAAGCAATACAGAAGTCCCCTACCGGTTTGAAGCCACAACCCTTTAAATAATTTTCATTGTTTCTGTTGCCATGGCAACCACGATTTTTGTCAGAATAAAAAAATATCAAGATTTGCATAATCTCCTTATTGGCACCTACCCACATACAAAGTTTCATAAGCCTAGCTGGGAAATAGTTATAACAGGATCCAGATTTTGAAGTATTTTCACTATTTCCGTATCCATAGCAACCACACATTTTGTCAGAATCAAAAAATATTTTGACATAATAATATTATGATTTTCCAGAGGGTGTTTTTTAAGTATACATTTGTAATACCAAGTTAAAAAATTTGATACAGGATACACTGAGACTATTAATATAAGTTGAAACTCTCTGAATAAATTATCAAATATACATATAGCAAGGGCTCTGTGTAACTATATATATATAATTTCTATTAGGTGAAAGTTAGAAATTCTGAAAAACCTTAAATCCACAAAATATGACTTTTTTATAAAGAGAATAAAGAACAAGACTGCGTTCAATAAACGCTTATGCCCCCTGTGGAAGCCTTGTCCATAAATAAGTCTAAGTCCAAAATTAGGTCAAGGTGAAGGTCAAAATGGGGTCAGGTGATACAGGTGTGTGGAGAGTGTTCATATACAACATCCATGCAAGTTTGGAAGCTTTGTAGCAAGCTATAATGATGCTAGAAGAAACGGTCAATTTGGGTTAACCAGGACGGACGGACGGACGAACGGACGGACGGACAGGTGAATCACTATATGCCTCCCGATCTATCGATACGGGGGCATAAAAACAGAGTGAGACATTTTGGAACACTCAAAAACCTGAAGTTCAGGCATATATCTGATAACTTTCACCCATGAGTATATAATTAGAGTTTATTGTTTCGGGCCTATAGTGATATATATATACCATACCCAAGTTTTGGTTTGGTTGTTGGTGTAATCATTTCATTGTTGATAGGTGAAGATCTGTCATCTTTGAGGAAGTCATTTTCATATTGTTCATCATGACACTTGCGGAAATCGTGCAGTTTCTTTGTGTTGATGAACTCGGGTGTGTCAGTTACATTGAAGGTATCTTTCTTCTTCGCACGTTTTTGACCACTTGATGACAAACTTGTTTTCTTACCTACAACATGTTCAAAATAGTTAATCTTAAAAAGTTTTACATTCATAAATTAATACACATACATATCTAAGGTCTCTTCCTGGTAAAGATCTAAAGAGTGTTAATGTGGAGCAGTTTAAAGCATTTCATAGTGCTTTCGCGGGAGGTAATCAGTGCCCAATATATTCAACAGGGGTGTCAACAGGGCCAAATTAAAAATCAGGAAAATTGTATGCGGCGGACCATTTTTGCCAGACAAGTGGACTACAATAACAATGATTCCATCATTAACTCAGTTTGTATTAAAGAAAATCCTTCAAAGCAGATTAAATTTATCACATCATTGCCATTTCATGAGATATTTTCATCAAATAACTTTCATTTTGGTCAGAATTAAGCCATTGTTCTGTTCCGGATAAATCAGAAAAATTGACACCCCTGATTCAATTGAACAGGAGGTAACTGAATGTTTAGGAAACAGACCCCTGAATTTCTCCATTTATTATAATAGCCCGAGATATTGTCTGAAACAGATAAGTTAGATCTGAAAGACATATGAAAGGAGCAGGTACGATAAGGGGTGTTTTTGGCCCCATATCCGACTTTAATGAATTATTTTAGATGAAAGATATAAAACCTCCTTTAAACGATTTTGATCATTTTAACTATTTTTTATCACCGTTTGTTGCCATAGCAACCGTTTTTTTCTAATCACTAAAATATGCAAAAATCTGGGTTTTCTTCCAATTTTAATGAAACAGCAATAATTAAATGACATGAACTTAACATATATCGATTTCAAGATTTTTATTTCAAAAATTCGCCTTTTTCTCAAATATGCAAAAATCAGAGCTTTAAATCAAAATTTTTTGAAGCAATTGTCAATGCATGACATAAACGTCTTGTGAGTAATATAATTGTTATTCTGTTACTATTTTCTGTGCTTTTGTTGCCATAGCAACCATTCATTTTACATTATTGACATTCAGTTTCATTTAACCACAGTGACTGTGAAAGTAATACCACTCTCTATTTTAGTGTGAAATATTAGATTTCAAATTCATTCAGCTTCCATTGCCATAGCAACAATTCTTACAATGAATGCTCAATAATGTACACATAGATAATTGAATTGTTATGATATGTCTTATTGTAAATGTTTGGCCGGGGACCGTGATCCAATGGTCGGGGATTTGCAACCCGGAAATCTAGGTTACATTGTAATTCCCGATGGCGGTAGGACATACCCTTTTATTTCATTATTTTTACCCCAATTTACATGTATTTCACTTTGCAGAATAGTCTGGCCATATAATTTTTTTTATAAAGTGATTATATGCAGCCATCTCATTGATCAATATACGGATCAATATTCAAATAAAACTAAACTCAGTATAAAAAGAAACTTAAGTGGTTTTAGGGTAGTATTTTTGACGTTGCGGGAAAAGTTCAGTAACTTTCAACATAATATTGTGCATACCCGGTCAATAGTTGTTTCTACACATTGTGAATACAAAAACACTTGGGGTGTTTTGATGGCCCAGTATCACCCTTATGTTACTATGTGCTTATCACAGTTATTCATTTTCAATTAAAATGATTAGTGACATTGTAGTGTACGGATTCCGAAAAATTACACTTTTATTGCATTTTTTGTTATTTCTACCCCAAAATACACCCTATTTTCAGTAACGTCAAAATCTATAATTTGTGTAACTTAGACTTAGTGTTACTATGGACACATCACAGCAATTAATTTTAAATAAAATCAGTGGTAACATTGTAGGGTACCGATTCCGAAAATTCACACTTTTATTTCAAATTTTGTCATTTTTACCCAAAATATTGTATTTTTCACGCAAGCATCGCACTGGATGCTATATATATATTGAACTAGACGTTAATTTGCACCCAACACAGTGATTCATAATCAAATTAAATGACTAATGACATTGCAGTGCACCGATTCCTGAAATTGACACTTTTATGTCATATTTTGTTAATTTTACCCCAAAATACATCCTATTCGCAGGCACGTCTGAATGTAGAATTTGTATAACATGGTTTTGGGGTTACTATGTACCCATAACAGCAATTAATTTTCAAATAAAATGATTCATGAAGTTGTAGTATCCCGATTCCGAAAATTCACACTTTTATTTCATGTTCTATCATTTTTACCCCAAAATATTGCAATTTTCTTTAAAGCCTCGTACAAGAAGTTTTAATATATCAAACTACATGATAATTTGCACCCATCATGCTGATTTATTATCAAATAATTTGATTAATGAAAATGTAGTGTACCGATTCCAGAAAATCACACTTCCGTTTTACATTTTCTTTTTTTTACTAATTTTTAAAAATTAGGTATCAGCGCAGGCGTGTACCAATTTTATATTTTGTGTACTGATAAAAATTATGATTTGCAGAATTTGTACAAAATTTGGTCTTGGTACACGCCTGCGCTCATATTGCATTTTGTCATTTTATGACCATTTATTGACCAAATTAGCCTATTTTGGCCATTCTGGGGGTCAAATGAGGCCCCTTATGACATCATCAAAAATAAAAAAATTAGTGTAAACATGAAAATTAGACCGTTAAGATATTGGTTTATCGTTATTTGTAAAATAAACTATCATAGCATCGTTTTTATTTTTTCCAAAATTTTTGGCCTTAAACGCCCCTTGTCGTCCCTGCTTCTTTGGCCGAAATTCCACCTAAAATTTGCTTACATGTCATAGAAAGAAGTAGTCAGAGGACAAAAATACGAATAAAATGCATAGGACAGTAACTCTGAAAATTAATCAGAGCATAATACATTGCCGATATGCAAAGAAACTTGGTACTTAGAAGTATAGTGACAGTGTCACGGTAAGTAGAAAAATTAAAGTCGGGACAGAAAATTAAGATTAGAAAAATAAAATTTAAGGGCAAATTATATTAAAATTGAGGTATTTTGTCTGAGCATAACATGCTGTCAATTACTGGTATACCCAATCATGGGTTTGCATGGTACTTGCGAGTCTTCTTATGTTTCTTAGAAATAAAGCAGACAAAGTTTGAATAACAAGTAATTGAGAATTGCAAGCAATATATATATGTATACAGAAGTCCCCTACCGGTTTGAAGCCATTTTCAATGTTTCTGTTGCCATAGCAACCACAATTTTTGTCAGAATCAAAATATTTTTAGATGTGCATGATCCCCTTATTGCCCCCTATCCACATATGAAGTTTCATAAACCTAGCTTGGAAACTGTTTGAGTTATGGCAGGATCCAGATTTGGGCATATTTTCACTCTTTTTGTTGCCATAGCAACCACAATTTTTGTCAAAATCTAAAAATGAGTTATGTCAGGATCCAGATTTTTTGACGGACGGACGGACTGACGGAGGGCAAACCTATAGTCCCCTCCGGTCAAAAACCGGTAGGGGACTAAAAACTAAATTAAAAGGGGTAATGACTCTTTGTTATTTTCACTGTTTAAGAAGCTGGTTCCAGTATCATGCAGAACAAGACTGCGTTCAATAAACGCTTATGCCCCCTGTGGAAGCCTTGTCCATAAATAAGTCTAAGTCCAAAATTAGGTCAAGGTGAAGGTCAAAATGGGGTTAGGTGATACTGGCGTGTGGAGAGTGTTCATACACAACATCCATGCAAGTATGAAAGCTTTGTAGCAAGCCATATTAATGCTAGAAGAAACGGTCAATTTGGGTTAACCAGGACGGACGGACGAACGAACGGACGGACAGGTGAATCACTATATGCCTCCCCATATATCGATAGGGGGGCATAAAAAGAAACTTACAACAACGGCGCCTGGCTTTAAAATAAGTGTTACGTCATCATGACGTCATAATTCTCACATTTTGTCTTGGTTTTTCCAATTAAGCCAATTACAGCACATATATTCAAGAGGAATTGAGGCAATTATAAAAAACAGAAAATTGGTTGATTTTTTTTGTTTCAGAAATAAAATACTTATGGCTACATTTGTGTTCCAACTTGTTTACAAATTTCTACTTGAAACTGTAGCCAAAAGTCACGTGGTATTGCTACCCTGTATATGAAACACTGCATGAACTGAGATAATTAATGAAGACCACCTACCTTTCACTGGTACCAATCTATCCGGTGATTTGTTGAATTTTTTCTCTTCCATCTTCAGTGCCTGCCATTTCTGTTTGATCTTTCCAGTTATTTGTCCAGGACTCAGAAATGGATATAAAACCTTTAGTTTCACTTTTTCCGTGGCTACAAATTGTTTATAACTGCTGACTGGTGTCTTTATCGCATGATCTTTCTTCTTTCCCATGATTAACCAGTATTACAAACACCTGTATTAAAAAGTTTCCACCTAATTATTAATGTTTTAACCTTCTTCTTCTTCTTCCACTTTCTGGCCACCATCAACAGGTTCAAGATTTTGCCAGATTTAACTTTTCATTTGTCACTGCCTCACTGGGATATTAACTTATTTATTCACTTAATATAATAAATATAACTCCAATCCAATTTCTGATTTCCCTGTATTAAATTGCGCATTTATTCACTTACAACGTCAATTTAAAACATTCTATCAATAGTTTCAATATTACATGTATATTCATCCAGACTCCCTATTTAAACACATTGAATCTACATGATCTATCCTCATTAATTACCCCACATAAACTTCATGCAGCCACACCTACAGTCTCTCTCCCCTCCAATCAAAATTAACCAATCTCAAAGCCTCACTCTGGATTCCAATCAACATCCTTTTATCTCATCTGCCATCAATTATAAATCACAGGTACTTATCTTAATTTGACCATGTAATAAAAAAAATGTACATCAAAGGATTTTAACACTTATATGCCAGATATCACGACATATTGTACAAGCAATGCACATGTACAGATCAAATGGTTCCTCTTATCATTTGCAAGACTATAATAAATGTATCAGTATGTTTTCATAAAGAGTATATAATTAATTACTTGCACATATAAATGCCATGCTGTGATACAATACCCATCTTCTGTATCAACTAATTACCAAGTAATATTTATATTTATAATCTAAGCTCATGTAACTAAACAATATATTTAAAAGTTCTTTAAAATAAAAAAATCCATTTTAGGCATAAATTACTGTCAGTCATGTACATGGACTTGGCATTATTTTGAATACTTATACAGAATTTTCATTTTATTTATTAAGATTTTGCTGAGGCATTCAAAACAGTTATTTCATTAAAAGAAGTGTCAATTATCTTAAGTTTTGAGGCAGTCTAAGTTGCAATTAAGGCATTTTTGCCTACAGCCGCCTCTAACTAGTCTTAATGAAAAACCCTGCTTACATTCTATACCTGCCATCATAACACAAGGATTTGGTTTCACCAGTGCTGACTTAATGATACAATATTAAAATGGGTGTTTGTATTGGTCTTAGCACGGAGTATAACTTCAACACGATAAATTGCAGTACAAAAACAAACACAAAATCAGCTATATTCATCGCGTTAAATTCTCATGTCTCGTTTGAATTCTCGTGTCTCGTGGACCAAATCACAGGCCCTCTTTGCGATTACTAAGAGTAATATTTTTTCCTGATCAAAAAATCGCATCGAGGGCCTGTGGACCAAATAGAAATGCAAGGCAAGAGAATTGCGCAATATTTGCACAATAGTATTGTCGTGTCTCGCACTTGGAGGGCGATACACGATATTTAAAATGGCACTAACAGGATTCCGTAAAATATAGAATGCAAGAAATCATTGGTTCACTTTATCATGAAAAAATGAACTGATCCTAAGGTGTTAATGTTAAATTTGTAGAATAGGGATTGGCCTGAGTTATTGCCCTTGAAATTCAAGGGCAATAACTCAGGCCAATCCCTATTCTACAAATTTAGCATAAACACCATTATTTCCTGAGATATGGTTCCTTCTACAATCATAAAGAGTGGAGAATGGACAAATACTTTATAATCACAATCACAATGCTCCTCCACAAGCACGTGTCTCGCTCACGGGTCTCAGATTCTGGTGAAGCAAGTTGTTCAAAATCCATTATAACGAAATAACATGAATTTATGAAATTCTATATCAAAATGTATAAAGACGCATATTTACGGTATAATACTGTAAAAAATTGGCGTTGAAAAATCTAAATAGGTTCAATGTTTACGTTTAAAATTTCCCGCGTGAATAACCCGGAAGTTTACGTTTACGACGTCGTGGGAAAAAGCCACCCTACGTGTGTCCGGAACAGGCGCTGTTAAAAAAATAAAAAATCGTTTTCACCACTCAACGTAGTGGTACAAGGCATAACAATTAGGGAAATATTGTAATTAAAATGTAAATTGAATAAATTATGATGTCAATCATCCAATCTTACTTCTACAAGTACGCTTTATGGCTTTAAGATGACAACGATACATCTCTTATTCGTTTGTAGATTAGCAAAAAATGGCCGAAATTGGTTCACATGTGTGTGAACATTTCGGTTGCAATAAAACGTTTAAGAAGAAAAGTAGATTGTTGACACATGTTCTGTCTCATACAGGAGAGGTTTGTTTTTTCTTGTAATAATATAAAATGTGGCATGCATGATGTCATCTCATATAATTCGTGGATTAAAGAAAGTCGACATGTGCTCGGACAATTTGTTCGGATACTGTCAGACAGTACCAAGACACTGATCTACCAAGACAACTACAAGAATGAAGTTATTAATTTTATGATCGTAATAGTAATCATTAGAGTCACACTGTCGTAACTCCATATTTATTGTTTAATTATACAGTTTTGTTAGAATAACATTTTTAATCAGAATCACTTGCCTTTTGGTAGTCCAAGGTCTTAGACTGTTAGATGATGATCATTCCATATCACATCAGTGTAAATAAAAGACCATTTAGTTATGGTATCCAGAACTAGCCTTCTGGTTGTCGATCACCAAATCCTGACGACCAACAACCAGACAGTCTCAAAACGCTTTATTTCGGCCAGGCCAAAAAAAAAAATTGTGTGTTTCGGGTAACCCGACCCTACCTAGCCGAAAGGCGCCGACCCTAACGATTTTTTAACGTTCCCACAACGATAATTTTATGCTTTGGTCCGGCAAAATTTGACTGAATGTCGGACCGTTGGTCCGACGGAGATTTTAAGTCTGGACGGTGATATTCCCACATCGTAGTTGAAGATTATTGTAAAGAATGTAACACGAATGTATTTTCGTAAATCCTCGTCGAGATTCAATAAGATATCCCTCCGAAATCGTCAAAAATGTAAAATAATTCAGCGAAATGAAGGTCGCGAAAACTGATTATTTTTTGGATGCGGATAAAACCCGTAGTACACGGTACGGATTCCGGAATGTTCGCGATTTTTTTTCTGAATATATTTTTATTTTGACGATTTCCGAGGGGGCTTTTTAACACGAAAAAACGTGATTTAGTTTAAAGATGTTTGATATTAAATGGTAAAATGAAAATAACATTTCTCTTGACAGAAAGTCCTGTCTGATATATGCTCATTGAATGGGCTGAATGAGCCCATTGTGAAAAGGCAAACTATCTAATTAGGCCTATTTGAAAACACTTGTTAACTGTGTGTTAAAGCTAACAATGCATTTCTAAATAATTTACCACTGAATAATTTAAGAAGAACATGCATTATCTATACATCTCTCTTCATTTTTTCGGACTGACAAATGTTCGTTCGGACTGACAATTTTTTTGTTTCTGTCAGTCCGAATGACTGACAGGTTTTTAAAGTTTTCGCGAAGCCTGATATGGTCCAATAAGGATACCGCATTGAAAATCGGGTAGGCTTCGAATGGAACATGGCGTCTATTGTGCAGATCATTCGTCCAAAATGCCAACATGCGGCCGCATTACGAACCTTCCGCGTTCTATCGGATAAAGTCACTTTTTCTAAAGTCGCTTTAAGTTTCTTCATTCTGAAGATTTTCATTCATAAACTCTATCCAACATAAATGTTTGTGTCAAAAAATGTTTTCAGATGTTTCTAATACCACACACAAGTGGTAGGGTGACTATTGCCAAAAAAGTCCTCTATTTTAGGAGTAGGTAGGACCTCTCTGTTAACAAGACATGTCATATACCAAAATGTTTGGGTAAGTCCATAGTATCTGAGACTGCCGGCATAAATTGCCAAAAGTAGTGGCGTTTCGAGAAATCCAAGATGGCGTCCAAGATGGCCGCCTTTTTGACAGTATTAGCTTAATATTAATGTTATGAAAATATCAGGAATATGATGCAACTTTTTGAAATAACTTTGCTCAATTGTTATAGACACAGCCTAACTCTTTTTAACTAAAATATTTTTAGAATCTTCAAAGGTCAATGTCAAGGTCATTTACAGGTAAAACCAATGTAAAAATGGCTTAAAACGCTTTTTCACCTGGTATCTTCTTTGTTTGTATAGCATTTATTTACAAAAACTATCCAAATTGATCATTTAAATGAAGGTTTACATTCAACAGTTTAAATAAAACTACTTTGGAACACATTTGCATTCAAATAATGGAGATATACAGTATATCTTGTACTATGTGCTTTTCTTACCCCACCCACCATTTTTATACAAGAAATATGCACTCATGTATTCTGAAATGTTTACAACAGGTGTCTGTGATAAAAATGTTTATTATTATGATACATCTATATTGGCATTCAAAAATTATTATTCATGTCTAAATTCACCAGATAAATCCAAGATGGCGTCCAAGATGGCCGCCGTAATATATAATGTCCCTTGTATAGCATTAAACAGTTGTTTTTCAGCTGAGGTGGCCACACAAGTAGATCAAGAACTGATTCATACCAAAATGTCCTTATGTGACGATAAATTAGTGTATACACCTGCTGTCGTACATTGTAAAAGGGTGGTGAGGACCAGGAAACCAAGATGGCCGCCATAAATGGTCAATCCATATAAAGTATGTTTAAATTACTAAGAGACAGTATCATACATGGTTGTAAAGATACATGTTAGTATGCAAAAAACTCATTTGCTACTGTGCATTAAATAAGCATACTACATTGACCACTTTGAAAAAAGTTCAAGGTCATGTCAAGGTCAAAGTATGAAAAATAAATGAAACATAAGATTTCTGGTGGTAATTTGTACCACATACCAGTAGATCATTGAATGGGTGTACGCGTATTTGGTGGTGGTGAATATATGCATTGGGCATTGAATAGGTGGATTTGGTGCAGTTCCCTATATGACATTGAATTGGTGTATTTGGTAGTGGTGGGTACCAATTAAGGCTTGAACTTGGCATATTAGATGGTGATGTGTACCATATTGGTCACTGGGATTATTAGATGGTAAAGAATACCTCATACTATTATGACACTGAATCTGTGTATTGTTTGGTGGTTGTGTCCCATATAGCCTAAAATAGAATTATCAGGTGGTGGTGCATACCACATAGGACACTTTATATGTATTTTTGGTGGTGGTGGTGGCTACCCGTATTCGATGGTGGTGAGTATGACATAAGGCATTAAATGGGTGTATTGGGTCACGTGATGAATACCCCATACTTCACTGAATTAGTATATTTTTGGTAGATAGTGCTCCATGTGCCCTGTGAGGCCGTGTAAGGTGGTGGTGCATACCCCCTAGGACTTTGAATGGGTGTGTCTGGTGGTGGCGAGTACCTGATGGAACATGTGTGGGTGTACTTTGTGGTTTGGAGTAACCCATATGACATTGAATGAGTGAGTTTCTATAAGGACCTTGAGTGCGTTTATCAACTTTACTTAGTGATGATGATTACCCCATAGGACATTGGATGTGTGTATTTTGGTGTTGGTGGGTACCCCAAATGGCCTTAAATTGTGTATTAGGTGGTGGTGAGTATCACTATAGTATAGGTCCTTGAATGAGTGTATTTCAAATTATGGTGCAGGTTATTTCCCCATAGAGCATTGAATTGGTGTATTAGGTGGAGGTGAATACCCCATAGGGCATTGAAGGGTGTTTTTGGTTGTGGTGAGTGCTCCATAGGGCATTTGTTTGGTGTTTGTTGTAACCCTACATTGTCTGACATGGGTGTACTAGATGGTGGCGAGTACCACATAGAGCATTGAATTGGTGTATTGGGTGGTAATAAATACCCTTTATGGCACTGAAATGGGGGGAATTATTGGAGGTTAGAGCCCTATGTGGCATGAAATGGGTGTATTATATAGTCGTTCGTACCCCCAAAAGACGGGTGTATTTGGTGGTGGTGAGTACCCAATATGTCTTCACACTGTGTTACATGGGGTGTACTTGGTGGTTTAGAGTACAACACAAGACATTAAGTAGGTGTATTTTTTGGTGGTGCGTACCCAATAGGGCATTGAATTGGTGTTTTTGGTGGTGGTGAGTATCCCAAAGGGAACTGAATGGGTGTATATTGTTGTATTTGTTGTTGGTGGGTAGCCAAAATGGCCTGAAATGGGTGTATTATGTGGTGGAAATTTCACTATAGTACCTTGATTGGGTACATTGGTTTAAGTTATTACCATGGCAAGTTCCCCATAGGACATTAAATGGGTGTATAAGGTGGAAGCGAGTACCCAATAGGACATTGAATGAGTGCATTAGGTGGCGGCGAGTACTCCCTAGGGAATTGAATGAGTGTATTAGGTGGTGACGAGCACCCCATAGGGCATTGAGTGAGTGTATTAGGTGGTGGGGAGTATCCCATAAGGCATTGAATGAGTGTATTATGTGGTGGGGAGTACCCCATAAGGCATTGAATGAGTGTATTATGTGGTGGGGAGTACCCCATAAGGCATTGAATGAGTGTATTATGTGGTGGGGAGTACCCCATAGGCCATTGAATGAGTGTATTAGGTGGTGGCAAGTACCCCATAGGGCATTGAATGAGTATATTGGGTGGTGGCAAGTACCCCATAGGGCATTGAATGGGTGTATTAGGTGGTGGCGAGTACCCCTAGAGAATTGAATGAGTGTATTAGGTGGTGGTGAGCACCCCATAGGGCATTGAATGAGTGTATTAGGTGGTGGGGAGTATCCCATAAGGCATTGAATGAGTGTATTATGTGGTGGGGAGTACCCCATAGGGCATTGAATGAGTGTATTATGTGGTGGCAAGTACCCCATAGGGCATTGAATGAGTGTATTATGTGGTGGGGAGTATCCCATAGGGCATTGAATGAGTGTATTAGGTGGTGGGGAGTACCCCATAGGGCATTGAATGAGTGTATTAGGTGGTGGCAAGTACCCCATAGGGCATTGAATGAGTGTATTATGTGGTGGGGAGTATCCCATAGGGCATTGAATGGGTGTATAAGATGGACGTAGGTACCCAATAGAACATTGAATGGGAGTATCAGGTGCTTATGAGTACCCAATAGGGCATTGATTGGGTTTATTTTGTGGTGGTGAGAATCCGTTAGGGCGTTGGATTGGTGTATTTGGTGTTGGTGGGTACACCAAATGGCCTGAAATTGGTGTATTATTTAGTGGTTAGTTCACTATAGGGACGTGTGTGACTTAATAGGTTATGATAATGTCATATGGGTGTATTTGGGGATGATACATACCCAAATGGCCCGAACTGAATTCAACAAATACAATTGATTGGGTGTATTAATTGGTAAAGAAAACCCAATATGATATTGAATGTGTAAATTTGGTTGTGTTTAGTACTAGTATCCCATTGTAGGTATTAAATGTGTTTATTTGGTGGTAGTGATTATGCGAAAGGTCTTGATTTGGTTAATTTAATCACGGTGAATATCCCATATGTCACTGAATAGGTGTATTTCTTAGTGGTTGGTGCCCCAAAAGGCCTGAAATGGGCGTTTTAGGTGGTGGTGCCTATCCTACCGGGCATTGAATGAGTGTACAATGTATTTGGCATGGATTGGTATCTCAGTACCACCAAATACACCCATTTAGATCCCCTGAGATCTACCTCTTCTCCAATTACACTGGTTTAAGGCCATATGACATACTCAGGGGTGTCAACAGAGCCAAATTCAAAATCCTGAAAATCATATGACCTTCAGTCACATTGTTTCCATATTTAACTAAGTTTTTATTGAAAAAAATCCTTCAGAGCAGATTAAAATGAACATAACTTAGCCATTTCTTGAGATATTTTCACCAAATTACTTTGGTCAGAAATTCTAGCTCTTTCGGGATAGATAAATCCGGAAATCCGGATTAATCAGGAATATTGACACCCCTGCATACTCACAACCCAAATATTTACCCATTTAAGACAATATAGAGTGCTAACCACCATATAATACACTAATTCAATGCCCTATGGGATAACAACCTGCACCAAATGCACCCAATCACTAAGTTACCCATACACGTACATTATGCCACATTAAGAACTGATCACCACCACATAATAAGTTATACCCTTTAAAGAAGTATTTGGTACTCCTCACCACCACCAAATGCACTCGTTAAAATTCCTATGAAATATACTCATCCACATAATACACTCATTTCAGGCTGTATAGGGCACCAAGCACCAAACAATACACAAATTCAATGTCATATAGGGTATTCATCATCACCCAATAAACCCACTGCCCTTTGACATTGCCGTACTCACCTCTATCTCATACACCCATTTTAGGAGTAGTGGGGTACCCACATCCAACAATTACACTAGTTCAATGCCATTATGGTGTTATAAATAACCTCCAAGTACATCTATACAAGACCAAAAGAGGTATTCAACACCACCAATTTATACGTGTACACCTTATCAATGACCTACTGGTATGTGGTACTAATCACAACCAGGAATAGTATTTTTCATTTATTTTTCATACTTTGACCTTGATATGACCTTGAACTTTGCTTCAAAGTGGTCAATGTAGTATGCTTATTTGATGCACAGTAGCAAATGAGTAATTTGCATACTAACATGTATCTTTACACCCATGTATGATACTGTCTCATAGTAATTTGAACATACTTTATATGGATTGACAATTAATGGCGGCCATCTTGGATTTCCTGGTCCTCACCACCCTTTTACAATGTATGACAGCAGGTCTATGCACTAATTTATAGTCACATAAGGACATTTTGGTATGAGTCGGTTCTTGATCTACTTTTGTGGCCACCTCAGCTGAAAAACAACAGTTGAAATCCTGCTTAATGCTATACAAGGGACATTATATATTATGGCGGCCATCTTGGACGCCATCTTGGATTTTGCTGGTGAATTTTAGTCACAAATGATATTTTTTGAATGCCACTATAGATAAATCATAATAATAAATATTTTTATCACAGACATCTTTTGTAAAAATTTCAGAATACATGAGTACATATTTCTTGTATAAAAAGGGTGGGTGGGGTAAGAAAAGCACATAGTACAAGAAATACGGTGTATCTCCATTACTTGAATGCCAATGTGTTCCAAAGTAGTTTTATTTAAACTGCTAAATGTAAACCTTCATTTAAATGATCAATGTGGATAGTTTTTGTAAATAAATGCTATACAAACAAAGAAGATACCAGGTGAAAAAGCGTTTTAAGCCATTTTTACATTGGTTTTACCTGTAAATGACCTTGACATTGACCTTTGAAGATTCTAAAAATATTTTAGTTAAAAAGAGTTATGCTGTGTCTATTACAATTAAGCAAAATTATTTCAAAAAGTTGCATCATATTCCTGATATTTTCATAACATTAATATTAAGCTAATACTGTCAAAAAGGCGGCCATCTTGGACGCCATCTTGGATTTCTCGGAACGCCACCATTTTTGGCAATTTATGCCGGCAGTCTCAGATACTATGGACTTACCCGAACATTTTGGTATATGACATGTCTTGTTAACAGAGAGGTCCTACCCCAACTTTTTTTTCTTGAGATTGTCACCCTACCAAAGCCACCACAAATTCATGACTGGTTTCCCAGCAGGCAAAAAAAAAAAAAAAAAAAAAAAACCCAAAGCCTACCCTACCTAACTTTTTTCAGACCGTTACCCTAAACACACAATTATTTTTTTTTGGCCCCATTAATATTGATCATCTGTTGCAAATCAATTAGACCATTGATTTTTGACAACTCATTGAAGTTAACAACGATTAAACTTAAATATTTTTACAAGAAATACTTTTTTTTCTGCATTCGTGCAGCTTGTTTACATACGGGAAGGTAAAAATTCACACACCAGTAGGATGATCTTGGGCTCGGTAGTAAGGACAATATCCTTTTTAAGCCCCCCCCCTTCTTGTAGACTTCATGTACATACATGTAACTGCGCATGTTCAATATTTCTGCACAGCCCCAAAACCTTATGTATGAATCTTATGCTAAACATGAGATAAGCAGAAGAGATGTTTCGTAAGTATGGGGATATACTGCTTTGATAATTACATGCTGTCTGAAAACATTGTACGTCATTTTGTATCAAAATGACGCTATTAAACATTTAAGATTTCATCGGCAAAGTATCCTATCACTTTGTTTTCCAGTATTCACTGAAGATAAATCGAAAGAATTATGTACAACAGTAGACAGTTCATGACATATTTTTTTTGCAGAGACCTCATGTGTGTTCTTATCCAGAATGTGGTACAAGTTATACAAGAGTTGATCATCTACGACGTCATGTACAATCTGTCCATGAATCCAGGAAAGAGGAAGAAACTGGGTTAGTTAATATTTACTTACTGCAGTGATTTTTTGGGCTATTTTTGGGGCCGAATACAGGCCCCTTCCCCTAGCAAAATAAGCTCCATTTTTCCCCCCAAAAAAACAATTTTTTTCCAAAAAGTATGCATATTTTCCCGCTTTTGTGCTCGCTGGTTTCAAACCAACTACAGTATAGCTGATTTCAAGTCAAAACAATGGATTTTAGAACTTGCAAAAGTCGTTGTCACATATGACTAGAGTATTATCAGAAGAAATAGCAATTTATGAACAATTTTAACCAAAACAATATTTTTTAATAATTCCCAAATTGCGCTAAATTTCCCAATTTTAAAGGCACAGGCTGTTTAATTTTGTTCAAGAAAAATCACTGCTTAGATATTATACTGTACTTTACAGTTCTAACATCAAATTAATTTTCTTTAATGGATTCTTGTTGCGAAAGATACTATGTTTTATTCACAGGTGACTGTATCATTTAAAAAGAAAGTTTAGTAAATTTAGTGTATCTAATTGAAAGGTTTACTTGCCAGGAAACTGACTAGACAAACACTAAGGTACATTTTGTTTTTGTTACATAATTTACGGCAAATCAGTGGATTAATACACTATTTACGGTTTTAATTGAACAAAAAGAAAATTTTGCATTTAAATCTTTATCAATGATACATTTACCTGTGGTTTTGTTACAGCCAGAAACTTTGTATTTATCATATGAAGCTGTGCAGCTAGGGGAATTATGATATTTTTGCTTAAATTTTTTTTTCGTAAGAGTCAAGAGCCTTTCGCTTTTATGCAATTTACCAGGTTTCTTGAGCACTTTAAAGACTAACTTGTTTGACCTATTACTCCCTTCAGGTGGAAATGTGAGGAGAGTGATTGTGAGGCTTCATTTAGCTCATATTATGCTTTGAAGAAACATATCACTACACATCATGAGAAAGAGTCATACGAGGTAAGTCTTTTTGTGATTAATATTCAAATGCAATTTTAGATATTTTATGTTAAAATGGTTTTATGGTGTGGACCATTATGTAAATTGGCTCTGCCAAATATGTTATCCACCACAAATAAAGTTGTTACTTACTTAAAAAATGTCTTTGATTCCTAAAGAAATGGTGTGTCCTGGGACTTAATCCACTTGCCTGATGTGTAGGATACATGTAGGACTAGTGCAGCACATTCAAATTTGTACATTTTCAATTTTTAAAAATTGTTTAGTAGAATCTTCTATTACTAGGTTTTATTGCGAGCTAAGAGAACACTCATTCATAGTAACAATGTGCAGTCATATGTTTGTTCTGTCAGTTGGTCTGTAGACTAATTTTTTCAGCACTTATTATTTTGCAACAGTTTACTATTGGTCACATTTTAACCAAACTTCACACGTTTTCACAGTACCTAGCCTAGTTACCATTATAACATTGCAGGAGCTCAAAATGCATTGATCAATTCCTATTGCATGCCCTTTGATTTCTATTCTATTTATGGGTAATTATTCTGAATAAATGTGATTTTAACAAAACTTCACAAGTAGCATACATGTCGTCCAAATGGCAATAGAAGTAGGCATCACCTTCAGTGATCAGTCTTGTTTAACACATTATTGAAATGTAATGAGGATTTTTCAGAACGAGGAACAAAAACGTGACTTTATTTCCATCGAATGTATGTACTTGTATCTCACATATTATGACATAACATGAGTATTTATAACAAGCTGTGCTTGCAACAGGAAACAACAGTAGCCCTGAAATCCTTCCTAGAATGGAGCAATACATAAAAGGAGTGAACATGAAATGAGTAATGAATATGACAAAGAATGAAAGGAGTAATGAATGAAGTATGGGGCGGAAGGAGTAACAAATTGACCTTGTGATCAAGGAGCGTAAACGCTAATTTGTTACACTATGCTATATATTGTAATCTCTCTGTTTTGATCCAGTGTCATATACCAAGATGTGAAGCTTCGTTCAATAAACATCATCAGTTGAAATCACATATGTTAGAGGTACATTCTCAAGGAAAAGCTTACACGTAAGTTATGCTTCATTTCATCCTAACTTGCAGACCAAATTCCATTGTATATCCAGATTGTGATATACTCTCGACAAGGTGGTTTGCTGATTCTTCCGTCATTATATATTTGGGCGCAGTGGCCTAGAGGTAGGGCGCACACACTTTGGGATCTAGAAGTCCATGGTTTGATTCCCGTCTGTATCACTGTTAAATATCACTGAGCAAGAATAACCCACAATGTTCCATTTTACCAAGGTGTGAAAAAGGGTACCTGAGGGGGTCAAATCCAATGTACTGTGGCTGCCCTCAGCGTGGAGTGTAATGTACTACAGCTGACTTGCAACTCAATGATCGGAGTAAATGTATATAGTTTAGAAAACTGGTTAGGTCAACTGTCTGCAGAATGTGAAAACCCTAGTGATTTTTCTCGAACAAAATGAAACTGCCTGTGCCCATAAAATTGGGAAAGTTAAGCGCAACAATCCGCGAAATAGGGAATTATTAAAAAAGATTGTTTTGGTTATAAATTGATCATGTTTTGCTATTTTCTACAGATAATACTCAAGTCATATGTAGCTATGACTTTTGCAAGTTTGAAAATCTATTGTTTAACTTTAAGACAGCCATACAATTAGCTGCTTTTAAACCTGAGTGAGAACGAAAAGGGGAAAATATGCATTCCTTTTGGGGAAAAATTATGACTTTGGGTAAAATGGTGGTTAGTGTGCTAGGGAAAAGTACCTATATTCGGTCCTAAAAATAGCCAAATAATCACTGAAACCATTCATCAAATATGACTTCTTTATGTCTGTGGCTGTTTGATACATGTATGCATACTATGTAATATTGACTGCTTTGGACAGACTTATCATGCTGCTTAATTATCCTAACACATGTTTGATTGTAAACTTTGTGAAGTTTTACTTTGTAGAATATATTGATATTTGTATATTGATGTTCTTTTGTATATTATGACAGGTGTACTGTATCTGGCTGTGGAAAGTCCTTCCCATTACCTACCAAACTGAAGAGACATATGAAAACACATGAAGGTAACTACATTCCAGGTTTCATAGAATATTTGTATGAAGATTGAAGTAAAAATTTTGTCTGCTTATTTGTTTGGGAAAGCAATTCAATGTTTTTTGCAGGAAAGACATCCGACCCATACACAAAATATAACAAACATTTACAAAAACAATTTACAGCATGAAGTGAAAAGGCAAGAAAACCCCAATAATCTAAAGAATGTTAAAGTGAGAATAAAATAATTCACAAATTTTTCAGAAAGTGTTTGGCATTTTGATCACCTCAGACTTTATGCATTACAATAGGCCTCTGACATAACAAGACGCCATATTGAACTATTTTCCGTCACATGATTAGAATATGGCAGCCCTCTGTCATCAGTACACATATTATGCCAATACATGTTCACACAAATAGATACATCAATATAGATATATTATACCTGTAAATACACACTATAAAATTCCATGCAAGGATTAATCACATGTGTACAGACGATATTTTAACTTGATATGAAACGAAAGTCAAGTTGTATATTTTGTAAACAAATCCGCTTTCCAGAAAATTAAATATGGGCCATGTTTGTTGATGTTTTCCACAGTGGAAAGGAAAATATGAATTATGAATAATATTTAAAGATATTTGTTTTCCGTCATAATATGGCTTCTTATGGTCGTAAAGTAAGAAAACTGATAGGGAAAGAAAAAATAACCATCTTATTGACAGATACATAATTTGTTACTTTCACGCGAACGTAGCTGGACTGATTACTCAGACTAACAACTTTGGTGTGTTACTACACTTAGACACAAAGTTTATTTACCGGAGACAAACTGAAATGACCGAGCTTTCACGATTGTCTCTTTTGGTTGTGTAACAAGGGGAGGTTACTGGGGATCCCATATCCATGAAAATGAGGGTTTTCTTTGTATGTCATTGTATGCTTTGTTGTTTCTGTTGAGAGCTGCCTCCCATATCAGATTTGTTAATTTCTTTTTGGTACCATCTTATGATATACATTTAGTGTGTACTATATTGTGAGAAGTTTATAAATTGCATGCTGTCCAATGCTCCCGTTTGAAGCGGGATTCTCCCGATATGGCCCACAAAACCTGTTTCTCACGATCGGTATTTTAAAAACCCCGGTTAAAAGATTTTCCAATTTTATGTGAAGTGAAATCAGCCTCGGACATCGTAAACACTGACCTGTGTATACAATCAAAGTGTCTCATTATAATCCACGAATGATTCAATACAGACCCAATGAACAAGGTGCTAATTGCCCCCAAGTCAGCGGCATATCAATAAACGGGCAATTAATCCGATCTATTTGTTAGTTAGCTGTCAAATCGCTCTCGTAATGCCAGGTTAAAGTCCAGTTTTAATCCGTACATCCCGTCTTTTTCGTTCTGCATTTAAGAGAAGTAGAGTTACTCCCCTTACGTAATTAGAATGACAACCAAACAGAAATATTGAAGATTTGGGAATTATTTATTGTTGAATCTCTTAAAGTTGCTAATAATGGTCTTAAAAGTTGAAACTATACCAGGTTCATATGATTGAAACAGGTCAGTGATTATGCTCATGAACTTTTTTTGATAAGTGACAATTTTCGAAACTTGAGTAGTATTCGGATAAACATTTCGGACACATGTATAAATATATTTGGTCACTGGTGCTCTTAAAATCAACTGGTAAGCAAAATTGGCAATATTCATTTCTGTTTAAACTCATTACTGAATATATTCTTTGAGAAATTACCACAATTGGCAATAACACTTGCCCATGATGTGTTATAAAGCCCTGGGCAATAACCAATTAGAAAAAAACAAGTTTGGAATCAAGACATCTCCTGTAGAGTGGGCAATATCTGTAATCAATTCTTAAGTCAATCAAAGACCTCAAATTTTCGATCTTGGAGTCAATGATCAAGAGTTTGGCTTATTCAAGAAAATGATACATTAACAAAACATAAAGTACAAAATTCAAGTTTAAAATGCTATATTTTGTTATGATGTGATTATTTTAATAAATACAATAGAGATAAACTAAGTAAAAAAAACCATCAACTGTACAGCGCGCGCAGCAGAAATTAGTGCCGCGAAAAAACTCCCACTTGAAGCTCCAAATCTCCCACTTACAGATCCTGAAAACCCCTCTTTAGAGTCGAAAAAGGTTGGGAAGCATGTAAATTGTATCTTGTATAAGATATGTTTTTGGAATCTATTTGTATCTTTTATAGGATATGTTTGTTCAGAAGAGAATTGTGGGAAGAAGTTTGATAAATGGACAATGTTAGTAAAACACAGACGTGTGGATCACATACCAGGTATATATCTGATGTATTTCTTATATAAGTCAGGGGTTCCATTTGACTCGGGAGTAGGGGTTTTGACCCTTGAAATTTCTAAAAAGCCACCTTTTGACCCTCAAGATTTGGTTTCAAGGGTCATTTTCTTTTCAAATGGTAAAATTTAGTCAAAATTATCAAAATGACCCTTTAGATTCAGAAACTAGTGGAACCACTGAGAAGGATAATGTCTTATTATTATGCCCCCACACCTTTGATGAGGGGTTATGTACATTGCTTTGCACATCTCGGTCAGTCTGAGTAGATCAAATGGCCCTCCTGTTTAGTAACTCTGAGTGCCTGTCTACCAGTAGATCAAATGGTTCCGTTTAGTAACTCAACCTAGACCTGAGGATCTACAAACTTTTTAGGTATGTTGGTCACCATCAGTAGATGACCCCTTGATTGTAAGGTCTTAGGTCAAGGTCACTGTGACCTTGTGTATGAATGATCATTGGGCTGACTTGGGGCATACATTTTTTCATCTCTTGCATACGGTTAAATCAGCTGGCCCACTTTGCTCAGTGGATAGAGCATAAGAGTTTGATACTTGGTCAGGCATTTTTTCTGTTACATCGGATACAATTATATACTCCCCATGTGGAGAAGTGATCAGCTGCTTGCCGAAGATCAAGTTATGACTGGTTGATTATTAATCCAGGAAAACCAGTTAGGTCAATTAACTGCTGTATTTGAATGAAAAGGGTTGAAAAATGCTGCTTAGCATAATTATCAAAACAAAACCAGGATCCGAGAAAAAAACCCATTCGACTGAGACTGTCCGAGTGCATGGCCATTCGGCTTTATCCGTGCCTAATTGGCCAATAACCTTTGCCTTTGACGGAGAAAATGTAAATGAAGGTTAATGACTTAACCTCAAAATAAAGCATGTAGTTTGTGATCAAGCGTGAACGCAGATGAGTAAAAACTTACAACTTATATCAGATTTTCACCACTTGTGAACATGTTTCATGAGCATTTAAATTGCTGAAATACATTATATCTTTTTCACTAGAGATGGGAACGAATACCAAAATCAGTATTCGAATATTCGAAAATTTTATTAAAATACATTTGAATATTCAATACTCGTTCCAAATCCTATTTGAATTGTCCTCTCGTAGTTCCATGATCTCACAAATTGACAACCGATTTTCATTTCGCTGTTCTTGATCAAATCAACTTGCTAGATAATAAAATTTGAATACTCGAAAATGAACTTTTGATTCGAATTTGCGACCAGTTTCCGAAAATTTGGCTATTCGGTCCCATCTCTACTTTTTACCGAAGCACGCAAATTGTTTAAGTTCACCAGTGTTCCATGTGCAAGAAGACATTCGGTCAGAAACCTGTGAAACTGTTCCATGAGCTGTTAAATTGCTGAAATAAATTTTATCTTTTTACCGAAACAAACAAGCCTCCTCAATAGCCTAGCGGTTGAGCTTTCGCTTCGAGGGTGGGACGTCTCGGGTTCGATCCCTGGCCGCGTCATACCAAAGACGAAATAAAAAATGGTACCAGAAATTCCCATACTAGACACTCAGCATAAAAGGGAAACTGGCTTCTCTTCTCTCATACCCTCGTTAACATCAGGAATGAGGTGTCGAGATTGATTAATACAAGTTGGAAAAACTTTTTTCACAATCGACTTTAAATTAATTAGTATAAATAAAGCAAATATGTCAAAAGTTTTGTTGTTTTAGTTCACCAGTGTTCCGTGTGCAAGAAGACGTTCAGTCAGAAACAGTGGCTAAAGCAGCATATGTTAACACACGCTGACGAGAGAGACGTGTTTGTGTGTACGTATGATAACTGTGGACGAGAGTATCTCGAGAAGAGAAACCTCACTGCTCACGTACGTAGTTACCATGAGGGCAAGAGGTTCCCATGTGATCACACAGGCTGTGGTCAAACATTCGCTACAAAGGTGAGAATATATATGCTCAGATTTTCTTTTTTAATGGGCTCGTTCAAAATACAGTAGAACTTCGATGCCTCGAACAGTACTTGCCTCGAACACCCTAGATGCCTCGAACTAGTTATTCGGTCCGGTCAAAATTCCTTCTTTATTCATATGGTAAACAGTAGATGACTCGAACAGTATCTAGGTCGAACACTCGAACTGATTGGATGGTCCCTTGCTATGATTAACCCGTAGATGAGTCGAACAATACAAGTTTTCGCACCTTTCATTGACTGTTGAAATCCATTGTTCGACCGCGGGTAGTCGGCGACAAGTTGTGATAATTACTGTACCAAACAATTGTTTGTGTTCGACTTCATTGTATAACAAGTTTTTAAACATTTATACATGCATTAAATGGTTAATGAAGGCCGTCCAGGAAATTATAACTTATTTATTTTTAAATAAATCGGAATAAAATCATCATTTTTCAACGTTTGTCAAAAGAATCTGTTACATTTCCATTTATTGATTTGTAGTCGAACCCAGGACATGATAATGATATGTGGCTTTCAGCTTAATTTTTATACTCGTATATAAATATGCTATTTAACGAGAAACCTTACATGCGTGCACACTCGAAGAGCTCGTAGGAGATAAGTCAGATTTCATGTCAGTTTGGACAAACTTTATTGTTTCATTATTGTTATGAATAAAATTACAAAAAAATATACTAGACCTATATTAGTTATACCCAAAAAATATGCAATATACACAAACAATTTGTAAATTTACACGTACCGACATCAGTTCGAACTTATACCCATGCATATTCTTGGATACCATAGATGCCTCGAACACCCTAGATGCCTCGAACTATTTTCCCGGTCCGAAGGTAGTTCGAGGCATCGAAGTTCTACTGTAGTTAGGTTCAAGCTCTTGACAGCCTTGGTCATAACAAATGCGCTACTTTGTACAATGATTGGTTCAGGTCAGTGTGTGGGAATTTTACTAGGCTGGTAAATTAAGGTTTCACATGATTTGTCGTTGACCGTACCAATCAATAAAATTCGGGGATAAGACTTGAGCTTGAACTTATAGTTGTCAAATGTGACAGGTAGTTGGTCCTGGCCTATTCCTATTCTATTGCTGTTGAGGTCATTCGTTCAGAAGTTGAAGGTCACTCGCTCAGAAGTTGAGGGTCACCTTGCTCACAGTGACTTTAAGTATAAATTACTTTTTTTAACTACCAGAAGTTACATGAGTTACAGTGAAATAGTAAAATATCTGTTTGTTCTCTTTCAGCAAAAGTTGATGCATCATCAGAAACTACATGACCCTAACAGACCTTTACCAAAGATAAAAGTAAGTGCATGCTATAGTTTCTTTCTTTCTTTGTATGTTTATTCAGGTAACAATCCTTTCTAAACCATTTGGCAGCTCATTCACCTATAAACCAGTTTTCAGGACAGTATCTGAACAAGTGCTAACTTACCCTTCTACAAGGAACCAGCAACTGCTCCTCATGTAGAGGAACATGACACTGAGACAGTCGTAGCGGTTGACCATTCTGTTTTATCCCTGCTTAATTCACCAACGATCTCTGGCTTTCAGGGAAGTTGGTATATACATGTTGCGAGAAAAGACCAATAAGATAACCCTGAATTTTGTGTGATGTGATAGCTCTTAAATGTTTAGAAATTCTAGGTTAATTTCATCAATAAAATAAACAAGACAAACTTTAAAAAATTTCAACGTTTCGACTGTACTCTCAAGTCTTCTTCAGGAATAATAATAATGGTTAATTTCAGGAATTTAAAAAAAATGAAGTAAATTGTTCTAATTTCTTTTAGAAAAAGAAGAAATCGGCTGCGGAGAAATTGACGGGAGTGAGTATGGAGACGGAATCTCGAGGTCACAATCAGATGTCATTCAAAAGTCCGAACAGAGAGGATTGTATTGACCTTCCTGACCTCCCTAATTTACATACAGGAAGTGATAATTTACATAAAGGAAGTGACAATTCCATGACCATAGAAGAAACTGACAATGGGAATGGTGTGAAAGAAATATTTTTAGAAAATTCTGTATTCAAGGAAACTATTTATAAGTCTGCTATAGACAAACTGGCACAGTGCCAAAATGTCAACAAACTGGCTCAGTGTCAAAATGTCGACAAACTGGCACAGTGTCAAAATGTTGACAAACTGGCTCAGTGCCAAAATTTAGACAAATTGGCACAATGCTCAAATGTAGACAATCTGGCCCAATGCCATAATGGCAACAAACTGGCTCAGTGTCAAAATGTCGACAAACTGGCTCAGTGCCAAAATTTGGACAAATTGGCACAATGCTCAAATGTTGACAAACTGACAAAGTGCCCAGCATCAACTTCTACTGTTGTCATGGAAACGGAAGTTTGTGACAATAACACCAATAGTGCAGGTACAGTATTGGACAACCAAGTACAAACTGATGCCTCTGTTATATTATCTGCAGAATAAATATATATATTATAAAAGTCTATGGGTATTGTGTTAAAGACTCATTATGCCTTAAATGGCTATTTCCAAAAAGCAATAACTTGGCAACCTATCATCAGGCCTAGAGACTAACTATTTTGGCCACTGGTCCGACAGGGCAAAAGCGCCCAATTTGTAAATAGGACAGTTACTGGTCCTCCAGAATATTCACTGGTCCTTCTGGATTTTCACTGGTCTCGGACCAGGGGACCAGTGTTAGTGTCGAGCCCTGCCTATCTGCAGAATGATGCATTTTGAGCACTTTAGTTGAGTCCCAAGGTGAAAAAAACACCATAAGATGGAAGAAAACAAAATAAATACTCCAGTTGGTTTGTAAACAAAATAACGAAATGTAAACAATAAATGCATAATTTACAGTCTTAAGGGGAGCAACTCTTGCAAAATTAGTATTTTGCCATCCATACATTTTACTAAATGTGATGTTTGGCATACTATATTGACAGACATACAGTGTAGCTAACATTCTGTCGTTAATTATGGATCGTTTCTGAAAAACATCCTAATACTGTGGCTTTAATGTTAGCCTAAGGCCCCTACCTAAGCATGAAGTCCTTGAGACAATCTATATGTCAGATCATACTGTGTCTGTCTCCCCTGGTCAACAATTATGTCTCCTTGATATAGTTGGAAGACATATTGATAATGTGCTGGAAGTCAGGATGGATCAATGTCTGGATAGATGTCACAAAGTTTGTCTGCCCTTCTCCTTAACCACTAGTTGGATGACAATGAAGCCTCATATGACATACTGTAAACCTAGAAACTATGTCGCGCGATTTAAGTTCGCAGAGTTCGCGGGTGGAAGAAATTCACGAAACTAAGTAGCCACGAAAGTGTTCAAAACGTGAAAAACGCGAAAGTTTCTCGTTTTGAATGAAATTCATAGCGTTTGTTTGCCATGTTTACAAGACCGTATTAAGTCTGATATCAAGTTTTATGTGTCTTGATTTTCACATCAAGTAAAACACGTTCTTTTCATTTGCTATGTCTATATAACATGTAGCAAATTGTACTTGGATCATCGCTTATTGTCTAGTTAATTCATTTAAACTTATCACAGTTTCTGCATAATTACTTGGTCATTGAATACACATAATATGGGAAGTTAAATGCAGTAATGATGCAGTTTGTGACAGTTTAGATAAATTGTCAATTCTTATGTATTCAATGGACAAAAACAATCGATGTTTGACAGGGCTTAACAAAGGGACAAAGGATTAACCGAAGGTGACAACATTGAGTAAGCGGCAGTTATATACTGTACAATACATGAAAGTATGTATGTGATAGATTTTAACAAAAGTGAATTTGTCACTATGCGACTTAGATTTCGCGGAGTTGGCGGGAGACTAAAATACGCGAAACTTTGTAGCCGCGAATATGCCGACGATCGGCAAATGGCGAAATTTAGTATTCGCGAAAGTAAAGTGGTTTACA
Source organism: Spisula solida (assembly GCA_947247005.1). Classification (NCBI taxonomy): domain Eukaryota; kingdom Metazoa; phylum Mollusca; class Bivalvia; order Venerida; family Mactridae; genus Spisula; species Spisula solida. Next base: position 51,407,297 of record OX365950.1, read on the forward strand.
GTATATGAATAGTTTCTAGTACATAGCCTACTTGTGCATATTGTCAGGAGTTTTAGGTCATATTAATACATAAGCGGATTTAGCTCAGTGGTAATGCACTGGGCTGTCAATCCAGAGGTTGTGGGTTCAATTCCTGGCATCGGACCTTGACATTTCTGAAATATTTATAATATTTCCCGCTATACAGGGTGATCCATTAATTCCGCACATTAGTAAATGCTTATAACTTCAACATCTTTAAAGCTATTATATTAAAGAAAACATGTAAATTGCAGAGTACATGTTAAAGTTTTGTTCTGCTCTAAAACGGATATTCAACAATAGAATCCTTATCTAAAGCAGACATTCAATGTGACCACCCAATTTCTCTGAAACGAGTTCCAAACATCGTTTTAAATTCTGTACATGACGCTGTTGCATGCAGCTAGGTAACCAGTCTCTTTTCCCGACGAATCGAATGTTTAATTTTATTGGACATATCCAACAATATTCCTTCTTGACGGCACATGTGTATTTGGACACACTTTTGAAGTTTTCTTTTCACTTAAATCGCAGATTTTCCCAATTCATAATAAAGTTTTATGATTCGACTTTGGAAATACTCAAAATTATGACGTCATAACGTCACTTTATTACCTTTCCAATAATACCAAATTTATATGTGTAAGTAAAGAAATAGTGAAGTTATAGGCATTTACTAATGTGCGGAATTACTGGATCACCCTGTATCTGGCCGTGTGGTCTGCAAAGTATCTGGAAGTGCCAGGAAGCTGTGTATCGGTGCTATACACTGGGCACATTAAAGAACCAGGCTGTCTATTCGAAATAAGAGCTAGGCCCACTGCTGCAGCGCTGGACATGCCTGTATCTAATGTCTCTCCCTTCAGGGGCTTTCTCTCAGTCTGTCCCTCTGGTCAGATCATGCTGTATCTACACTGGTAGAGGATGCACCTGTGCCCTTGTGGCTGCAACACAATAATGTAAAGTGCCTTTGAACGTGCGTTCGCATGAAAAGGGCGCTTTATAAATCTGGTATATTTATTTAATATTGTCAGAGTTTTGGTCCTTTATAATATCTTGCGCGTCAGAACATTTTACTTGTTTAAACACTCCAGAGGTTACCGATTTCACTTCGAAATTTGGTCACAATGTCAATCAGTACCAGTAACATCAGGCCATGGTTGCTGGTCATTTGGGCGTCCAAAACTACCTACAGGCCGAATTGAAGAAAAACCATGTTCATTCTCTAGGGGTCACGATCTTAAATAAAACCTTGTTGCAATGTTTTTCAGTGTCAAAAACAAATGCCAAGCAAAGCCTTTATTTACCAGCCTGCTGAAATATGAATTGGCCAGCTTTCATAACGATGAGGTAAAAATGTGACTGCTAGAGTATAAACAAGTTTTTTCTTCCATTTGACTTGGTGACCTAGTCTTTTACCCTAGATGACACTATATCAAACTTGTCCTGGACTTTTCAGAGACAAAGTGCCAGGTTTAATTAAGATTAGGCTAAAATGTGACCTCTATAGCGCTAACAAAGGTTTTCTTTGGTGTGACCTTGTTTTCGACCCCAGATGACCAAGGCGTTGAGCGAGACTTAGTCGCCACTTTTGGTGTATGTGCGTGAGTAAGTGCGTGGGTGGGTGCATCTGTCTGGTTGATTTTGTCTGGACCATAACTTTGTCATGCTTTGACCAATCCTGTTTATATTTTGCATGAATGTTAACTCCCATGAGGAAAAGTGTCAGGCACAACACCTAGGTTCCTATCTCAAAGGTGAAGGTCACAGTTGGAGGTCAAAGGTCACATTGACCTTTCTGCAGATGCAACGAAGCCAAGCCCCCCCCCCATAGTTACGGGTATTCGGTGTAACTATGCAAGACAAGCTTTCAAATGGCGTCTAACACGGAGATACTGTATGATGCTTTTGATACAATACCATTAAATATTACACTTTTAGTCAATATATTGAAAATATTGTAATACATAATTATGTGCATACTTGAAACTTGCATTTAGACAGGTTTTGAATTTTTAGCTCAACTATTTGAAGAAAAAGTCGAGCTATTGTTGTGAGGGGATCACCTGTGTGGCCCCCTGTGCATGGGTTAAGTTTATTGTCGTAGTCATTTTCTCAGAGACTATCATAATCAAAGGTATCCACTTAAGCCTCAACATAGTTATTCATCATCACAAGGGGAGTCCATACTGACAAAGCTGGTAACCCTGTGACCTATAATTATGTAGTTATCTGCCATTATTTTGACTTAGTACAACAAAATTGTGGCACATTTTACATATAAACTGGTTTTATTTCAAACCCTATTACAGCTCTTAACTAAAAAGTCAATACACTTGTGAAATGTGATGACCTACATCTACTGACAAGAGGAATCAACTCTATACAGCATTTCATTACAATAATTCCTCTTTTCTGACTTACACAAAAATGTCAATTTCTCAAAGACTTTTAAAGATATCCACTTGAAACTCAAACATAATTTTTCACATCACAAGGGGAATCCGTTCTGATAAGGCTAGTGTTGTAACTCTTATAACTTCACTCACAAATGAGCAAAAGTACTATGAAGTACGAGAAAGTCGAGCATCCAACACTTGTAGGCGGTGCTTTTGTTTACCGGATCTTCATGCATTTTGTTACAAGGAATATGAGGTGTACATATAGGTAGAGTTATAATATGGCCTATCTGGGTTAAAATAGATCTAGCTCATGAATTGAAATCGTAGAAAAACATATATATAGTGTATGCAAAAGGGGTTTTATTTTGCATTGAATATGCATGATCCTTAGTCAGAATTCTTGTTTTGATAAATGTATGCAGTTCAAAAACGGATCAATATATTCAGGTGAGCGATAAAGGAGCCACTAGTAAAGTATGTGTGTAGGATAGAACATGAGTAGGTGTTGTATATGGGATTTATAATTCCGAGTGAAACGAGGATTATAACCTACGAGCCGTTCTATCTGACCTAGACTATAGATAAATAATCTTTGTTTATCAGGTACACTTTGCCTATAAATCGACCAGTACATAAACCATTTAAGTGCTGGTGTAATATGTTAAGTGTTGCATGATGCATATACAAATGTATAGATCTAAGTGGCAAAATTAAGCTATTTACAGTAAAACCTCAATAATGAAACTCCTTCTTGGGACTGTAAAAAGCTTATCTCAATAATGTTGAGTGATTGCATCATTCTATCAAAGAGCAAACAGATGAAAACGGAACGAAAAATGGTTAATTCTGAGCCAATCTTGTTAAAGAGGTGGTCTTCATATAGGTGCAATTTCACTGTGAATTTGAGGTTGAATAATGTGCAAGTCAGTGGACAGAAAGTAGTGGTCTTTATTTTAAGGTGGTCTTGAAGGTGAGGTCTTCATTTGTAAATTATGGGTTGTGATAGTATGAAAGTCATTTACTTCAATCACCAGACACCATTGGAACCCCTACAATTTGTTTTAATCGTTTAGTTGGTTTTAAGTTCTACTCTGTGAAAATGATGTCTTAGAAGAGAGGGGTAATCTGCACGTAATTATTGAAGACACACTCAGTACAGAACAACCTCTGTAGAGTGAGACCCTTTGCCGGCTGCAAATATTGGTCATTGTTCAGATGTTGTTGCCCTACAAAATTTACAAAAGTATATACATGTAATAACTTCAAGTTACTTTGAAGGTTTTGTTATACAGAGGTTGTTGCACTACATATGTCCCCTAGAGAGGTCGTACTGTAGTCATATAAGCTACCACGGCATTCACCCTCTACTGATAATGTTGTCAGCACTCAGCAGAGATGTTGGCAATACCTTAACTGGTTCATTATCTATCAAAATTGTTGTCTCAGATTATGACAGTAATAATGAACAAATGTAGAAAGGTTTGATATACATGTACATGTTTTTTGATATACCTCGGTGATTTATTCTAATAAGTCCAATTAGTTACTTGTTTAAAATATAGTATTGTACGTTATAATATAGACTAAACTAAGCTTGGTATCAAAAATGTTTGGCATCCATATTTTCTGTGCTAAATGCATGTATACATTATTATAGCTATGCTCAATTATTTTGCTTGGCCTACTATAGTATATAGCAATCTATTGTTATATATACCACAGCAATGTGTTGTATACGGGATTTATTCAACACTTTTTCTCCATGCTGATTGGCTAGCTACTGAGATCTATAGTCTAACATTAGATAGAACTGCACTCAACCACTTTTCTAATTGGTCACTTTTCAAACCCGATAATAATATTTGATGTTAGTTTGCCTATGTAGGTTTTATATATGGACTCAACATCGATCGCATGACTGACCATGCATACTTTGGCACCTGATTTTGATTTTAAAAGAATTAAGTGTTAGGCCAATGTCATAAAAAGTTAGTGGATCAATCAGGTGCATTCTGAGAGAATAATTTGGTATTAAACAAGACACGTTTTGTTACAAAATCAAGCAAAAGTAAGTCTTTATTTTGTAAATCTTCTTGCCTATTATTGCAAATGTCTGAATTCTGAGAGTAAACCCTAATAGGAAGGGGTTTAGAAGGGCTAATTAACATAGAAATGACGTGCAGTGGTGTGTTATTTTAGTTCGCCAATAACGTGTTTCTCCATAAATAGGTATGATTTTGTTTGCAACTAAAAGTCGGTGTATATGAATAGGACAGAACATGACGCTGGCTTAGAATTAAAAGATTGTAAGATTATGCATACCGTATTAAAATCTGCATCTCCAGGCGCTTCTTATGAGCCTACTTCATGAAACTCGGAAATGGTCATGTGGACCAAACCGAAGTTTAAAAAGCTTATTTTTCCATATGTAAAGAGTAGATTTCAGACAGTTTTTTCTTGTTTTTTTCAAAATATCTATTTTGTACTTACGACCTTCTAATTCTAAGCCAGTGATGAGTAGATCTAGCTGTTGTATAATCATATTGATTTTACTGAACTCTTTACAGTAAATAACCTATATATACTAATGGATGAACGCACGGGTATATTTAGAATGGTTTTCCACCTACGCAAGTACCTTGTAGAGGTCTGAGTCTGCTGAATCAGACGTTCATGTCGAAATAATAGAGAGGTTGCGAAAGGCAACGTATAACGTGTACGTGTACGTGAATACTATTTTTGGGTATTTCGTCATCCAGGTATGTGTACTTTCTACATGTAACGGACGTGTGACAGACGAAAATATAATGCGTACTACGTCACAAAGGTATGCGTATGCACGGGAAACCCAAGTGTTTATCACCGATAGTCTCAGTGAGTTTATATAAACACTCATTATCGATTCACGAAGAAATCATGTTACACCTGTCATGTGATGTTACACGCACACGTTGTGTTTCGCAAGCCATTTTAATTGCAACGCGTACGTATACATGTACAGGTAGCTTCACGTACACGTAGCCGTACACGTTCGAATCGCAACCTCTCTAATATGAACAAATGCACTGCATCCAGCGGGGATTTCCCATCAGGTTTTTGGACAATCTGATCGAGGAAAAAAATGACTAAGGAATTTGTTTGCTCCACAGGGACTAGATCTAGCCTCTGGCTGCCAGACAGCACCACATAGGAGACCAGGCGAACACATACTTAGAAAAGAGTGTTTTCCGATCTAGGAGACGGGTTGCACAGATATGTCCTATAAATAGTTAGTATAGTTTTACACTCGTCTTTTATTTGCTATTTATATTTCAATTCAACATATTCACACGTTGGCGCGCTATGCCGTGCGACGACGTCGCGTTAACGGGCGATGACGTCGCGTTAAATGGTGTGACGTCATTTCCGACGTCGCCATATTGTTTTTGTTACGTTGGAATTAATAAGATATGTATTTTTTCAATAATTTTCATGGTTTGAATCAGGCTTATATGCCAAAACCTTATTAAAAGAATGGAACTGTATTTATATTTCATATTGGAAAAAATAAAGTAAACATGATTGGTTCTCAAATCTTGAGCAACAACTTGCCTCTACCGGAAGTGGGACGTGAAATTCAGTCTATCGAATCATTATTCTGCATCCGGTCTGTAAAAAAAATATAGGCCATAGCCATAGCCAATGCAACTTCAACAACAACAATCACGTGTTTTTCGCATGTAATCGTTAAAGATGAATTTCCCGGCCGCTGCGCGCCCGGGGATAAATCCCCTACTAATGAATCAGTTCATGTTCTATAGGAGAGATCATGTTTGTATACATAGAGGATATTTGTTTGTTTTGATTGAATATGGTTTATATCTCATCGTGTAGTGATAAAATTCAATATTTTCAAGAGCGCGTAGCGCGAGTGAAAATATTAAAATTTTATCACTACAAGATGAGATATTAACCATATTCAATCAAAACAAACAAATATTCTATTTATTTAATGCTTATATGGTGTCAAAACTGGTACTATTTATGCCAAATTACCACTGTGGTTAGGCTACGTATGAATATGTTATTCCATTCATATTTTTCACTTCAAAATCCGCCATCTTGGATTATGGTGAACAGGTGAAAACGACTTTTTTGAGAATTTTGCATTAAATCGTACACCAACTTGTAGGAAATGGTCCAACTAAGAATAAAAACCCCCACATGACATGTTTCCGTTCAGTTATAAAAAAGTTACAGACATTTTAGTGTTGAGATTTTGGTAAATTAAAGTAGTCCCTGTGAGGGGGCGGAGCTTATATCAGTCACATTGTAGGTGATAACCAGTGACTGATATAGGTTTTATTTCACTGATAGAACTCCATATCTCATCAGTTAGCATTAAATAAAAAGGTATACATACCACCAGCTAGCTTTTGGTGAATGGCAAGTTTTTATTGTTCATTCATCCAATAGATTACTGATTGACATTTGCATATGAATACGGTGATCTGTCCTATATAGTCCGGCCCGAAATCCCCGAAAATTGACCGAACCTTGCATTGGAGTATAAAGTTTTTTTTTTCTGATTTCAGTAGCCAAGACCTTTCAAATATCATTTCGGACGGGTGACATTGTGTCACCCTTGAGCATTTTGAGAAAATTGTGGTAAAAGTTCCAAAATATAAACGAAACTGAATTTTTGGAATCGGTGAACTACATTAGTATTTATAATCATATTTTATAATAAATCACATTTATATGTAGTTATTGAGTTGCAGTTGAAGACTGCAAATTTACGTGCTGTGCATATATGCAAAAGGAGGTATTTTGGGGGTATAACGTTAAAAAGTGCATGGAAAAGTGCGAAGTTTCGGAATCGGTGGACTATAACGTCATTAGCCATTATACTTGGTAAATAATCGCTGTGATAGCTTTATAGTGACTTGCGATGAAGATATTTAACACCTTAAGCTAGGCTATGGTACAAAATGTGGTATTTTGGGGGTAAAACGTTAAAAAGTGCATTTAAAAGTGCGAATTTTCGGAATCGGTGAAATTTAACGTCACTGGCTATTATTTTTTGTAAATAATCGCTGTGATGGTTTAATAGTGACTTGCGATGACGATATTAAACACCTTAAGCTAGGCTTTGGTACAAAATGTGGTACACTTTTGAACGTTTTACCCCATAATACCTCCTTTTGCATAAATGCACGGCACTAAACTTTGCAGTCTTCAACTGCAACTACATATAAATGTGATTTATTATAAAATATGATTATAAATAATAATGTAGTTCACCGATTCCAAAAATTCACAGTTTCGTTTATATTTTGGAACTTTTACCACAATTTTCTCAAAATGCTCAAGGGTGACACAATGTCACCCGTCCGAAATGATATTTGAAAGGTCTTGGCTACTGAAATCAGCAAAGAAAAAAACTTTATACTCCAATGCAAGGTATATTGGGTTTGGGGCCGGACTAATATAAACAGTCTGAATACTTACGACGCAAAATGACGATGGGCTTTCGAGTGAGGGAACCCTATATTTATTATATATAGGGAATACCAGTTACGAAGCTTCTTCGTTTAAATATTTTTCGTTTAGAACAATTTTATGTTTTCAAATCAGAAAGATGTCTTTCGCAACTGGAGCCGGACAGTTTTCAATAGCTGTGATAAGGATAAAGATGTGGGTTGTTTTACCTCCCATTTACAAAAACATCCGTGCGACTGGAATGCGCTAATGTGGAGGGCACAGGCTTATGATGTCATAGGACTACCTCAAAATGCTGCTATAGATATCGACAGAGCCATTGAAGTCAGCAGAGGAGTAGAAAGGAAACTTGCTGAAGTAGAGAAGATAAAATGTGGAGGAAATTGGCCGAGAACGCCCCAAATTTATTATTACACCATCGTTTTCAAAATTTTCCGGTGGAGCACATGCCCCCGACACCCTAGCACGATGGTGGATCCACATGAAAGATGGCTAGCTACGCGCCTGTCAGTTATGCATGGGCTATAAATACAGACAGAACATAATGCGACAATATTTTGAAAAGGATGACGATGGAATCCCAGGATCGAAGCTATGTTTATCACTGGGGATACCGGTTATGATGCTAAATATAACATACGTAGTCGGAACGCCCAATATACAAGCCATTCGTCATTTTCAATATTATTGAGATCTAGTTGTGCAGAACTAGTTGTGCATTTGTCAGACAAACATGTCTTTTACAACTGAGGCGGCAGTTTTTAATAGTTGTGATAAGGCTGGAGCAGTGGGTTATTTTACAACCCATTTGGAAACACACCCATGTGATTGGAAGGCTTTAATGTGGAGAGCACAGGCTTATGACATCATTGGGCAACCTCAAAATGCTGATAAGGATATCGACAGAGCCATTGAAGTCAGCAGTGGAGTAGAAAGGAAACTTGCTGATGCAGCGAAGAAAAAACGTGGCGGAAATTTAACCGTTGTTGGATGTATTTGTATCTATAAACAAATTATTGACGAGCATCCTGATTGTTGGGAAGCATGGCAAGACTTGGGATACATTCAGCACCAATATGGGATATTGATAGTGCATTGACCTCGCTCAGAAATGCCATAGATGTTGCAAATGAAAACGGCGACAACAAGGACCCAGGCGTGTGCTGGGTACATCTTAAGCTTGGAAATATCTGGTTTCGCAGAGAAGAGCTTGATATTGCTATTGATTATTTCAAGGCTGCTGTAGAATCGAGTCCCACCCACACCATCTCGCATATCAGTTTATGCCACGCAAATACTTTACAAGGCAATTTCTCTGAGGCTAGAAAGAACTTTAGGACGTCTATCGGACTGAATCCGAAACTTGTCAAGGAAAGTCTGGGATGTGAAACATTTGATGAATTCTTCCAAACGATTCAGCAACAGGCTCTTGCTGCTATGTCTGAGGATACTCAACATCCACAACATACTCCGAGACCGTCTAATGATCTTCAAGAGGACTTTAACGAAACCCATCTTGGTTCAAAGTCCAAAAGAAGACAGCACGCCCAACGTGCATCGACTAGCTCCAAAGAGAGAGAGCATCACACATCTGCTGGCGCTAGAGGTGGAAATGGCGGCGGTGACGGCAGTGGGCCAAGCAGTGATGACGATGAAGATTCTGGCAAAGTTGGTAAGATAATTTTCTTATAATCATGACAATTAAGGATGTACGTGCCATGATTGGGAGTTTCCTAGTCTACTTTTGTAGTATAAAATCGGCGACGAAAAGATGTGTTCTTAACGGAATGTCACAAAATACCAATGACAATGTTGCAAAACGCATCATGTAAGTAATACTATACAAAATATGAGTGTGTTTTCCATACTCTCTTATATGTTTCGCGTAAATGCGAAAGGCCATACGACTTCAATAACGTCAAATTACGTCATTAATATTAATGTTCTTCCGCTGCTTATTCTGATACACAAAGGCAAAGATTTTTGATTGGCAGGCGTATGCAGTGTATCTTGTATTGCTTGTTTTTTAGCTCCACTATTCGTAGAATAAGGGGAGCTATTGCAGTCACCCGAGCGTCGGCGTTGGCGTCGGCGTTGGCATCGGCGTCAGCGTAACACGTTTGTTAAAGTTTAGGTACAGGTTTTTTAACCTCTTATATTCTCTTAGTCCTTTGAGATATTGCCTTCATACTCTGCATACTTGTTTGCCACCATGACCCCAACCCATATGCAGGAGTAGGTAACTCTATCAGGTATTTTGTTGAAATTATGCCCCCTTTTTCTACTTAGTGCAAATAGTGCAAATGTTAAAGTTTAGGTACTGGCTTTTTAACCTCTAATATCTCCATAGTACATGGACATATTGCTTTGATACTTTGCATACTTGTTCACCATCATGACGCCAACCCATACACAGGGGTAGATAACTCTATGCACAGGTCCATGAAAAGTGACCTAGCCCACCTATATATACATATTTAAATATGTATATATAGACGGTATTGGACACTTTTCATGGACCTGTGACTCTATGTATCATTTTGGTGAAATTATGCCTCTTTTTTCAACTTAGTGCAAATGTTAAAGTTTAGGTACAGGGTTTTTAACCTCTAATATTTTCAAAGTGCATTCACATATTGCTTTACATACTTGTTCACCATCATGACTCCCACCCATATACAGGGGTAGGTAACTCTATCAAGCCTTTTGTTGAAATTATGCCCCTTTTGGACTTAGAAATGCAAATGTTAAAGTTTAGGTACAGGTTTTGTAACCTCTAACATCTTCATAGTGCATGTACATATTGCTTTGATACTTTGCATACGTGTTCACCATCATGACCCCAACCCATACACAGGGGTAGGTAACTCTATTAAGCATTTTGGTGAAATTATGCCCCCTTTTTCAACTTAGTGCAAATGTTAAAGTTTAGGTACAGTTTTTTTCATCTCTAATATTTTCAAAGTGTATTCACATATTGCTTTGGATACTTGTTCACCATCATGACCCCAACCCCTACACAGGGGTGGGTAACTCTATCAAGCATTTTGTTGAAATTATGCCCCCTTTTGGACTTAGAAATGCAAATGTAAAAGTTTAGGTACAGGTTTTTTAACCTCTAATATGTTCAAAGTGCATTGATATGTTGCTATGATACTTTGCATACTTGTTCACCATCATGACCCCAAAGTATCCCCCTTATGGACTAAGAAATGCTTATTTGTTTACCTTCATGACCAAGAGGACCTACACATGAGTAGGTAATGGTCCTGCATATTTCTTCCAAATTATCCCCCTTTTTCAACTTTTTCGACTTAGAAGCCCCAACCTCTACACAGCAGAGGGTAATGCTGCTGTTATGAAGCATTTTGTTTTGAATATATAATGATTGTACTATCCTAGCATGGCGCTGCGAATAGTGGAGCGCGCTGTTCGTGGACAGCTCTTGTTTAGAATCATTGAATGTTACATACATTATTAATTATACATGTACCACGAATTAGTATGTAAACTGTTTATGTAATGACGTCGCGATGACGTTGGGCGGTATAGCCATAGTGACGTTACGGTTTCTATGTTTTTTTCGAACACATATTTCCTTGAATTTGATGTTTTTGCAGTGATTTGTTTGCAATATCATACATAAATCTATTATCCGACCGATTTTCAGCAATATTGGACACACAAGATTTTAGAGCATTTTTCAGCGTTTTTGTTGATCACCCGTCGTAGTTTTATTTCATTGGTTCTTATATCAATTTTTTGGCACATTTTTTGTTTTGAACACATCCTCCGGTGTAGTTCAGGCCCCTATCTCCCTAAGCATCTCAAATGGAAATCTCAACTCAAATTGAGATTTTGCTCCAATCAGAGTCTGAATTAAAGATAAATGTGAAGTGTAACCTCTTGAAATTTTACTGGAAGAAACTCAGCACAACGTTTCTGTTTGGTGGTGCTAATTTTGAGTCAAGCATCCCATGAAAATTAGCAGAAAGGCTCATGACAATATTTGAGATGAGATTTAAGTTACATAAGAACTTTCTTTTTAATTTTATTTAATTAATGATCCAACATTAATGATCATGGATATCACGTTTCAATCATGTTGACAACACAGTGTACGAACAGTGCGAAACACACGTTGTATTGGATGATGACAACGATTTACATAATTGTAGTCGTAAATACTTATACCATCTCTGCTAGAAATAACAACAATCTATTCACAAGCCGACCAGGAAATGAAACAAGAGCATTTATATTGCAAATAAAACACGTTTTTATTACTGACCAAACCTCGTTTAGTGTATCGAGTAATTGAATACCGTAACTTCACCAGAAATAGAATTTTAGTTCAATTCGAGATGTAAGAAAGTGAACGAATATAGCATTGACATCGGTAACCGAATATTCGAACATATTCGAATATGAATTTCGAATATTCGAATACTGATTTTGGTATTCGGTCCCATCTCTAGATTTAACTCAGATTGATATGTTTTTGGAGATCAGGGCCTGATCTCTGACCGCTAGCTGTCATCCATGCTCGTCAGCTTTTTCATTTTCTTCCCTTTTAGTCAGTGGAATATGGAAGCAGCTACAGAAAGAATCGCCTTGCATCAAACTGTACAAGAAACACAAGTATGTCCAGTCTAAGTGTGGTAAATATTGGTACAGCAAGGATACTGCTGGTCACGGTGGTGCGGCCTTCAAGCGCTATGACAACACCAGAAGTACACTACGTTTCCGGGACTCCCTTGACAACAAAATGCGACCCATGGTAAACAAACATGAATCAAGGACAGATACTGCAATATACAAGAGCGAAATGGTTGGAGTGAGGGGTTAGCAACCCTTTAAAGACGCCGTAATCCTACCCCGATATTGTAACTGACGTCGTTTGTGTACTAGTATATATAAATATTAGATACTAGTAGATAGTAGATGTCGCTGTCTCTTCCTGTATTCCATTTGGGCAATTTTGGGCATTTGTTGTTTATAAAATAACGACTTTCGTATCGTGTCATGCTGTGACTTTTATATTTTGCAAGTTAATGATTATTTGAGATTTTCTTTAAACAAATACTTATTACTCCGTGCTTTTGTTAGTTGTCTTTCATCGTCATAATCTTTTGCTAGTTGTCTTTCATCGTCATGTGTGGCCATAACACGTTCCTATCTTGTCACTATCAAGTTTTATAATTGTTGTTCTCAAACTCAAGCTAGCTTTAAGTACAAACTATTTGTGTATTGACGATTTTATGAACTGTGCAAATGTAAAATATCTTCTCACTCGTAAGTGTCACATCAAGTATCGTTCACCCTGCAACAAAATATTCCACTCCCTAATTATACGACGAGTTTCTGACTAATATAATCCATATAAGACTAAAGATCTTTGGTATTGCGTTTCTCAGACCCTTCAGTCCATTTTTTGTCATTTCATAAACAGGAAATATTGGAAAACAAAACAACTAAATTGCATTAAATGTATTGATGGTAATGTACTTGCCTTGTTTTATTATTTCATGATTTTCTCAATTATAATCTGGTTTTATCAGTGCTTCAGTGCAGTGTACTAGTCTTAAGATAAATTGGCTGTTTTCTTCAAAACTAACACCGTTGTTGATTGCTTTAAATCGAACGAATATAGTCCACCACCAACAGCGTGGTAGCTTTACTTTGGGAGATTTTATTCCCAGCCTCTTGCGTATATTTCAATCACCATAGTTTGAGTAACAAGTACTTAAAAAAAACTCTGACCTAACCATAGTTGAAGTTTCAAAATGACGGTGTAAACATGAGATAAAATGTTCACCTTACAAATGCTTTTGGTTTGTGATTTTCTTTTTTGTCTGTCCCATTATTGTGGCTTTCGTGCTCTGCTGTTTCTGCTTAGTGCTGCCTTCCCAGCTCGATTTATTATTATCATTTTGGAGCGTTAACTATATGAAGTGGTGAACAAAACATAATATTATCAATTATCAACTGTGCTTATACTCGCATGCAGCGTGTGCTGTTTGTTATGTATATATAATCCAGTCATGGTAAGAATAGAGTGACGCAGCGGTCGGGTCCACTATCACGGTGCAAAAACAATTATAAAGGCTAAAACAGACAGCCATACTTTCAATGCTAAACTAACAAACTATATTTGCACTACCTTTTCAGACAATGGTTGTAATATTCTGTGTACAAATAAACGGCTACGTCACTGTCGCCAGATCCTAAATGGATTATTGATGTATCTATATTAACTGAGTTCACTGCGAACGCTGGGATATGAATCTCATAGTATCTCGAAAGTATAGCACTTTATTAAGATATTTTTAAGCTCACATGATATCAATATGAGTTTTTGTAATCACCATTTGTCTGCCGCATGTAACGTGTGTCGTCAACTACTGGTCTGTTAACACTCTATATAGAGGTTACACATTTTACCAAATCGTTATAAAACTTGTCGCCATGTTTGGCTATATCAAACCTAGGTCAAGTTCTACGTATATTGGTCACCTAGGGTCAGAACCACAAGTCGCACCAAAGACAAATCTTGACACATACATGTATTTATAAAGGTCATACAGTTTTCCTTAATTTTAAAAGTCACATTATGCCTTAAATGGCTATTTTCAAAACACAATAACTTGGCAACCTATTTGCAGAATGATGTATTTTAAGCACTTTAGTAGAATCCCAATGGTAGAAATCACCATAAGGATGGAAGTAAACAGAATAATGCCTCCAGTTGGTTTGTAAAAAGATGAAAATAATAAATGTTTAATTTATAGTCTAAGGGGAGCAACTGTTGTAAAATTAGTACTTTGTCATCCATACATTTTACTAAAGGTGATTTTTGTCATACGTGTACTATATTGACAGACTTAGCTATCATTCTGTCGTTAATTATTGGTCGTTTCTTAAAAACCTTCCCGATTCTTTGTATTTAGTCTATTTACTGGGTGATCGGGAACAAAGTTTTGAGAGAGATAATGTGGCTTTTAGACGCATCTCAATTATGGGTGGTGATGTTCGCTATTTCTGTTCATGACTATTGTACATGTGATGTGTCTTGATGAAACTTATATAAATAAATATAGAAATCGGTAGCATGCTGTGTTTGTTCACTAGTACGTGCAAATTCATTGGAACAAGAAAAATTGACCATGGTACCAATATTGACCCTTCGTGACACTTGTCGGGAACCTTAAACTCTTGGAATTAAATTGTTTTGAGGTTATATTGCAAGCATTGGTGATGCGGAAAAGAAAGATGTGTGATATATAAATCTGAACTACTAAAATGTAATGATCTCTCACTTTTCAGAATTTTATTGCCTCTAATTAAGTGGACAAATTAGATTGGCAATGTTATAATAAACGTTCTGTAAACGTGCCTGTGTGTCTACATGGAAGTAGTATTGTGGACTTGAAGCCAAAAACTGGTGATGAGCCTGATTAACATCTACTGCTATCACATGGGCAGCTCTAGATTGAAGTGCTTGTACTTTGTAATCTGAGGGGTCAATTGTAGTTCGAGGGTCGTCCGTCAAGATCAGTGCAATGTTGGGATAGTTCGGGCGATCTCCACCGGCTGTTGTTATAGCATGTTCTAGCAAGTAACTCACACCTACGGAAGCGTAACCATGACTTTTATGAAAAACCACATTGCTAATGGCTTCCAGTGTTGACGATTTGGTCACATGATCACCAATATCAAATATATTGTGGCCTGTTGATGTAAACATTCCCAGTGATACAAGGGTTTCTGTTGAGCCGATTGGAAGCAGAGATACTATGTTTTTTATGAACTGTTTTACCACATCTGGATCAAAACTGTATGAACCATCAACGACAATCATTAGGTCCTTGCAACATCCTATAAAAGTGAATTAACATAGTACATGTACATGTAAATATTTAAAAATAATTCTCCAATGAATACAATTAAAAGGACAATACGGGAGACGTACATATCAAATTCTGAATAATATCATAATGATAAATTGTACAATTACAATTTGCAGCATCTATGAGAAATGAATACAATTAAAGGGACATCGTGGGAATCGTACGTGCCTCAATAATATCATTATTATAAAATGTATGACACTAAACTCTGCAAAGCAACTCATAATAATGCAAATGCAACAATATACTGTTAGTTTATACTAATTTATTCAAGGTTTATTGTGAAACAAGTTTTTCCAACTTGTATTAATCACTCTCGATACCTCACCTCATTTGATGTTATCCATCGTCACGAGGGTATGAGAGAAGAGAATCCAGTTTCCCTTTGATGCTGAGCGTCTAGCAAGGGAATTACTGGTACGATTTTTATTTCGTCTGTGTTATGACGCGGCTCCGGATTGAACCTGTGATCTTATTCTGTGTTCTGAACAACATGTTGGTATGTTTGCGTTATTACCGACCTGTACAGCCAGGTATTGTTGCTGCTGCTGTTGTTGTTGTTGTTGATGTTGTTGGTGGTGGTGGACTCATTGTTGTCGTGGATACCGTCGGATAGTTACATAAGTCTGTGGCACAACATGACACAGATATGTCACGTGACTTTATCTCACGTCCGAACATACTGACACCTTGCCAGGGATCATCACAGAACTGAAAACAGTTTTCATAAACTTGCGTAAAATATCCGATGAGGGACGCCTGTTATACAAGAACATTTTTTTTCAATTGTCTGGAATTGCTCATGTACGTTAGTATAAGGGACGCCTATTACACAAGAACAATATTTTCAATTGCCTGGAATTGCTCATGTGCGTTAGTATAAGAAACGCCTATTACACAATGACAATATTTTCAATTGCCTGGAATTGCTCATGTACGTTAGTATAAGGGACGCCTATTACACCAAAACAGTCTTTTTCAATTGCTTGAAATTGCTCATGTACGTTAGTATAAGAAACGCCTATTACACAATGACAATATTTTCAATTGCCTGGAATTTCTCATCTGCGTTAGTATAAGAAACGCCTATTACACAAGAACAATATTTTCAATTGCCTGGAATTGCTCATGTGCGTTAGTATAAAGAACGCCTATTACACAAAAACAGTATTTTTCTCTTGCTTGGAATTGCTCATGTGCGTAAGTATAAAGAACGCCTATTACACAAAAACAGTCTTTTTCTCTTGCTTGGAATTGCTCATGTGCGTAAGTATAAAGAACGCCTATTACACAAAAACAGTATTTTTCTCTTGCTTGGAATTGCTCATGTGCGTAAGTATAAAGAACGCCTATTACACAAAAACAGTATTTTTCTCTTGCTTGGAATTGCACATGTGCGTAAGTATAAAGAACGCCTATTACACAAAAACAGTCTTTTTCTCTTGCTTGGAATTGCTCATGTGCGTAAGTATAAAGAACGCCTATTACACAAAAACAGTCTTTTTCTCTTGCTTGGAATTGCACATGTGCGTAAGTATAAAGAACGCCTATTACACAAAAACAGTCTTTTTCTCTTGCTTGGAATTGCTCATGTGCGTAAGTATAAAGAACGCCTATTACACAAAAACAGTATTTTTCTCTTGCTTGGAATTGCTCATGTGCGTAAGTATAAAGAACGCCTATTACACAAAAACAGTCTTTTTCAATTGCCTGGAATTGCTCATGTGCGTTAGTATAAGAAACGCCTATTACACAATGACAATATTTTCAATTGCCTGGAATTGCTCATGTACGTTAGTATAAGGGACGCCTATTACACCAAAACAGTCTTTTTCAATTGCTTGAAATTGCTCATGTACGTTAGTATAAGAAACGCCTATTACACAATGACAATATTTTCAATTGCCTGGAATTTCTCATCTGCGTTAGTATAAGAAACGCCTATTACACAAGAACAATATTTTCAATTGCCTGGAATTGCTCATGTGCGTTAGTATAAAGAACGCCTATTACACAAAAACAGTATTTTTCTCTTGCTTGGAATTGCTCATGTGCGTAAGTATAAAGAACGCCTATTACACAAAAACAGTCTTTTTCTCTTGCTTGGAATTGCTCATGTGCGTAAGTATAAAGAACGCCTATTACACAAAAACAGTATTTTTCTCTTGCTTGGAATTGCTCATGTGCGTAAGTATAAAGAACGCCTATTACACAAAAACAGTATTTTTCTCTTGCTTGGAATTGCACATGTGCGTAAGTATAAAGAACGCCTATTACACAAAAACAGTCTTTTTCTCTTGCTTGGAATTGCTCATGTGCGTAAGTATAAAGAACGCCTATTACACAAAACAGTCTTTTTCTCTTGCTTGGAATTGCACATGTGCGTAAGTATAAAGAACGCCTATTACACAATGACAATATTTTCAATTGCCTGGAATTTCTCATCTGCGTTAGTATAAGAAACGCCTATTACGCAAGAACAATATTTTCAATTGCCTGGAATTGCTCATGTGCGTTAGTATAAGAAACGCCTTTTACACAAGAACAATATTTTCAATTGCCTGGAATTGCTCATGTGTATAAAGAACGCCTATTACACAAAAACAGTATTTTTCTCTTGCTTGGAATTGCACATGTGCGTAAGTATAAAGAACGCCTATTACACAAAAACAGTCTTTTTCTCTTGCTTGGAATTGCACATGTGCGTAAGTATAAAGAACGCCTATTATTACACAAGAACAGTATTTTTCTCTTGCTTGGAATTGCACATGTGCGTAAGTATAAAGAACGCCTATTATTACACAAGAACTGTGAAATTGATCAATGCAGCCTTACCGTTTTCTTTGCGCAAGTCATTTCAAATTCTTCATGTCCGTCAAGGTATGATCTTAGTTCTCTACGCATACACACCTATAACAAGAATGCAGTATATCGAGAGAAGATCAGTTTATAACGAAAAAATGCTCATAAAATAAACTTTGCTATTACATCATATTTTTTTTTCTTAAAATATTTTATATGTGATGGTTAATAGATATATTAGAAGTAAACGTACGAAACAGTTTTCAAATGCATGGAAAAATAAATTGTTTGGAACATTTTTGCCGACCTATGAAACCGGTAGGCGAGGCAAATTCATTTTTGCACATTCTAACGTAGTTCAGAATTTAACTTCCGCATTCCTTAGGCCTTACTGTATTAAAATTTGCTATTGCTTACATAAACCTTGTGAGTGTTCGAATTTGCGTGAAAACGGTGAAAATTCCGACTAGGCGTATTAAGGGTTGACTTAGCAACCATAGATTTCAGCATGATGTCGCTGTAATCATAAATATTTGAAGGGAAACATTGCTGATATATGTGATGACTTCCAGCGACTAGGAATCGAACCCGGATTGTCGCGTTACAGATTCAGCGCACTAACCACTGGACCACGAATGTGACTTCATTGTGAATTAAGTAATCAATTACCTCGTCTGATTGGCACGTGATGGTCGTAGAACACAGATGGTAGTCAAATAATGTACTGTTACAGTTGTAACATCGAATCGCTGTTAATAAAAGATAAAAACAATTGTTTCATGTCAATTTTGCACTTATTTTATCGTTTTAATCCAGTGAAAATGGTAATTTTATCGTTTTAATCTAGTGAAAATAGTGACTTTATCGTTTTAATCCAGTGAGAATAGTCATTCCATCGTTTTGATCTAGTGAAAATAGTCATTATTCGTTTTAATCTAATGAAAATAGTAATTTTATCGTTTTAACCTAGTGAAAATAGTGATTTTATCGTTTTAATCTAGTGAAAATATTATCGTTTTAACCTAGTGAAAATATTGATTTTATCGTTTCAACTTAGTGAAAATAGTAATTTTATCGTTTTAACCTAGTGAAAATGGTAATCTTAACGTTTAATCTAGTGAAAATAGTATTTTTTATCGTTTTAAGGTCGAACCACACTATATAAATGTTTCAAGATCTATATACAAACTTGGTATCATAGTAAACTTTGATTTAATCCCAATTCAACGCCGCGTCTTATACATGTATCTCCGTGCGTATTAACATGACGTTACTATGACGTCGTGAAGTTACCATGGAAAACGCGTTTTGACGTTGTTTCGTGGAAGACAACTGAACCAAGAAAAAGCTCATACAGGGCTTAATTATTACACGACAGGTAAATAGTTGGTACCACTCAACGCATTATGTAATTGCGAATCTAGTCGGGTAACATTATACATACACTTAATCTAATAGCGTGCTTTCAAAGAGGGGAAAATGTCCTGTCGGGCATTTTGTGCTTTTGTCAATTTATGACGTTTCAACCAATGCGAAAAATTCCACACGCCAGAAAGTGTTTAAACTTTGTTATGTTATAATTTGGCCTACCTGTAACAACATATCAAAGTTTAAAAAAGACTGACCTCGCGAAATTCGCTCAATATACTTTTAAAGTTGTATAGTGCGCACATAAATGACGTCATGTTTCTTTTTGGCAACGTTTTAGCGTCAATTGCTAATTCTGTGCTGGCTAAGCGCTATATTATCGTGCACAAGGTTTCTGAGACGTTATAGAAGCTGACTAATTTAAATCACACCACAACTGACCCATCACAATACTAGCGCTCATGAAGGCAATGCACCTACTATAGTCCTAAGTAATATGTCGCATTGTGTGTTCGATTCACCGTGTTTTCCGTTTTTCATTTATATTGCATGTTCTTCATAAGATGCTCGTTAAATAAAATACCAAACATCGAATGTCCCGTGGACATCAAGACTTACCGGTCCTGGTATTGTAGGCTAGACTCGCGTAATAAATATAATTTGGTAAAACGTTTCCGCCGAAATTATATGTTGATGGTAGTAAACCAAAAGAATATAAGAAATGGGATAGG
The DNA here is from genome assembly GCA_947247005.1 of Spisula solida. NCBI lineage: Eukaryota > Metazoa > Mollusca > Bivalvia > Venerida > Mactridae > Spisula > Spisula solida. Next base: position 51,428,012 of record OX365950.1, read on the forward strand.
GGACGAATGGGCGCAAGAAAATGAAAATATCCAGCGTTTAAAAACTACACAAATTCATAATTCCACATTTCTTCAGCTGCATTAATAAATTATAAACCAACTGGATAGAGTACGATAAGCGAGAACGAATGCAATAGGGGTCGAAACACAAATACGCGATATGGTCTCGACTTTCGGCGGGAAAACTCAGCGCTCGAAAAAGTGTTGTCCTAACGACAGACGCAACTTTTTTTAATGATGATCTGTGGTAATTTAATTGACCAAACGTCGATTAATACTATTAACATAGGCGCAAGAAAATGAAAAAAAACTAGTATCTAAAAGATACACGGATTTGTGTTGAAGCAATGCGACTTAAACACTGAAACGGGACACAATGTGCAAGTTCAAAAAAAGCTAAATGTAGAACGTCCCGCTTTTAAGGAAATATATTGTTTTAAGTTCTCAGAAAGCTAAATATCAATGGAATTCGAAAACAGTTGGGGTACCTAAACATTAACATCAATTTCTAAGTAGGAAAGAGGCATACACGTTTTTTTTACAAAATGCTTGATAGAATTATGTTTTCCAGTGTGGAGTTCGGGATCGTAAGTGTGAACAATTTTGTAAAGCAATGTGTGAATGGCCATCTAAAATATGTATGGTGGTACCTAACCTTTAACGTTAGCATAAAGTCGACACCGACACCCATGGGGGATCAGAATAACACCCCTCTTCCACGAATAGTGAAGCTAAAATGATTTTAAAATAATGCTAATGGGATATTAACGTGTGTATGCCATGTAGTTGAAAGGAATTGAATCTGATATCAGACTCTATAGCTAGCGGTGTTTGGGAACACTTTGATAGGAATGGCGTTTTCCAGTTAATGTCCTATTAGTAACCGTTTACCGACACCTAAGGCAATACAATTAAATAATTTAATTTAAGTCGCATTGTATTCCATGAATAATTGATTATTGTTAGGTGGCTGTACGCAAATAAGTGGTCGCGTGATGCAATTCTGCCGTTTTTGTCTAAAAACTCGCATATAAAATATACCAGATTTATGCTCTTTACATTCAATTGTGTTGCAGCCAAAAGGGCGCAGGTGCATCCTCTACCAGTGCAGATACAGCGTGATCTGACCAGAGGGACAGACTGAGAGAAAGCCCCTGAAGGGAGAGCGAGACATTAGATACAGGCATGTCCGGCGCTGCAGAAGTGCGCCTAGCTCTTATTTCGAATAGACAACCTGGTTCTTTAATGTGCCCGGTGTATAGCACCGATACACAATTTCCTGGCACTTCCAGATACTTTCAGACCACATGGCCAGATATAGTGGGAAATATTATAAATATATTCAGAAATGTCAAGTTCCGATGCTAGGGTTTAAACCCACGACCTTTGGATTGACAGCCCAGTGCGTTACCACTGAGCTAAATCTACTTTTAAAAAATATAAGTCTAAATGCATAGATTTGCGTGATGCAAAAATATGTTAGAGAGTACATGTGTGACGAGGACTGATATGTGAAATATTACAGGCATGCTTATTCACTTTCCAGTGTTATCGGCCGCATATGCCCGTACATACTAAAACTATTTGAAACACCGTTTACTTACATTTGTCTAAATAGAATGTGAATTTACTGAATTTAATTGTATTAACATTAATTACATCTTTCAGTGAACATGTATATAGTTTACGCCTCGTATTTGCATGAATCACTGTCGTAGGCACCGTACACCGGATATAGCCCCCTTACATCACACGAAAACGAAAGTAAAAGTGGATAGCGTTTTTGGACGACGGTAAATTTAGAATCATTTTTCAATAAATATTTATGTGATCCACTTGACGTGAACAAATTTAAGCAGCGGAATGATTATTTCAAAGCCCTAAATGTGGTCATTTCCTCTGACATTTCCTTATTTCTTGACACGCAGTACCGAACAGTATCACTGTTAAAGGACAATGCAGAAAAACGAACATTTTCCTTTTATTACAGCTAAATTATGCGTTTCCCAGAACTCTGTTTAAATTTAAAATTTTACCTGTCATGGTCTTTACCTACGTTTAAACCCTCATCAGTATACACTAGCTAACGAGCATGCAATTGAAAAAAAACCAATACCTTGTGTACGGAATCTAGCCTTTCACTGTACGGTATCTATTTTTTTCATCTAGCCACTGTACGGGGTTTAGTGGGGAATATGGTATCTAGTAATTATATTATTTTTGCTTTTTTGAATGAATACATATATGTTGTGTATTCAAATAGTGCTAATATCGATTATTTGTCAAATGGCTTCTAATAGGGCCTACATATGAGGGTCATTGATCCAATATTCAGGTCCCAGGATCAGAATTATATTGTCTATTTGTATCGAGTAGTACTTTTTAACATGTCCGCACCTAAATTATTGGTTGAATCTGCTTCACTAACCAAAACTTTACAAATAACAATACAAAGTTGAACTTCAAACTAACTTTAAGTCATCAAGTTTTTTTTAGATATTTGCCAAACCCTAATGTATGTGGAAATCACTTACTTCGTTGCTATGGTGACCAATTTCAGAAAAGTACTCTGATTGAGAAAATCGAGGAGTACGTTGTTTATAACAGTAGTATACTTTCTCTAAATGTGAACGTTTACAATTTGGATGTATATTTTAAAACTGAAAATATCATTCTAAAACTTGATACCATTTTGAACAGTTTATGTCAAGAATTGATCAAGTGCTGTATTTATAAAGTTCTTCTTACAACGACGTTGAATAGCGTTTGAATGACGTTTGCGACGTCACGCTAAAATGCTCTGAATATGGCCTCTACAAACAGCTGTAGCTTCCTTAAATATCTAGATACTAACAAAATTTCTTTTGCATTTTGCTTTATTAATATTACTCTTTTAAATAATAAAAAATCTCAAAATCAAATTATTTGTCAAAATAGCAGGTTTTCCTGGAGACTGGCTCATTTGTTTGTACGGCTAAAACTGAATGTGAATCTTTGGATATTTAGTTATTATTCAATTTACATCAGTGGCCCAAATAATGTACGATAAAATTATTCATCGGCGAAGATAGTGTTTTGCACTTCTGTCATGAGTGGATACGAATGTTAATCGGTCAATATCACTATTTTAAGTTTAAAATATGTAATTGTTTAGGTAATAAATGCAATAAAAATGGTTTTCATAAACGTTTTATGGCATATAGGTTTAGCAAAAGTCGCGATATAAAAACTGATAGAAAAATAGTATATTCGTCCGCAAGTATTTAGTACCAAATAAAAATATCATTGCCAAATTTAGAAATAACAATATTTTGGCAATGTTGGCATAGGTGAAGAACATGACAGGTAAAAGTAAAAATCTTAACAGAGTCCAGGGAAATGCATAATTTAGCTGTAATGAAAGGAAAATATACGTTTTTGTGCATTGTCCTTCAACAGTGATTTCAAGAAATAAGGAATGGTCAGAGGAAATGACCACATTGGGGCTTTGAAATATACATTCCGCTGCTTAAATTTGTTCACTTCAAGCGGATCACATAAATAATCACAGAATGATGATTACAAACTTACCGTCGTCCCAAAACGCTATCCACTTTTACTTTCGTTTTCGTGTGATGTATGGGGCTATATCCGGTGTACGGTGTCTACCAGTGTAAATGTTAATTTTCTCATATTTGCATGTATTGAGAGAAGTAAGGGGTATGTTATGTTATATTAATTTGTAAATATAAAGTTCTTAGAATGTAAATAATGTAGTCTCTGTTTTGTCCGTCCATCCTCCATAATTCTCCGTGCTATTTCTCTGTAACTACTGGATGGAATTCTAGGGTACTGTATTGAAAGCTACCTACAGATACCTGTGTTTGTATTTTACTTTTCAGTGTTTCCAACCAAGTATGTGTATTCACTACGACGCAAATGAACTGCATTGACAGGGAAACACAAATATAAAGGATATGTTTGGCATCATACGATATGCCTCGGTCCGAGGAAATGATTTTAATATAGTACTTACGGCATCGGTTACAATATTTCGGGCACACACTGCTTGCAATGGCTTCGTCTGAACACAAGTTTGGTGTTTTGGCCGCCAAGGATAAACATGCTTGGTGATCTAAATCATCACAGGCATACATCAAATGAACAATTCCTATCAAAGTAAGACCTGAAAGTTTGTTAGAAACAAGATCGTTATACGTGTCTACTAGAAATTTCAATAATACAAATGTACTATATAGTCCAGAAATAATATTTTTTTATGAAATATTGGGGATGAAAAAAATATTTTTTGTTTAAACGTTGGTTTCTTACTAGTAAATTTGGTACCTTTTTTAATGTAAGACTGTTGGTTTTAACCTTAGAGTTAACAAAATATCCTTATTTGTATTGACCAATAACTATAATTCTGAGACAATTCCAAAAAATTTAACCTACTTACCTATCCATTCTAAATGTGCTTGGGTCGGGAAGGGGAAACAAAGAATATTTTAAGTTCGGCCTGATATTTCAGAGATTTTAAAATTCTTGTTTCATTTCAATCGTGATAAATGCGGAATTCAAACGATCGCGAAAACAAACAAACTCTATGCTCCCATTTACGAATAGTGTATGTGTCGCTGACTTAGAATTAGAAGGTCGTAGTAAAAAATCAATATTTTGAGAAAACAAGAAAAAAAACTGTCTGAATACAACTCTAAGACCTGCCGTCCACTAGGACCCCGAAGGGTTCCCGAAGGCTAAATTTGCCTAATCGGGATGGTTCGGCATGTCTTCGGGACGTTCTGGAACCCTTCCGTGTCGTTCCTGTACGCTTCTGGAAGCCTTCTGGACACTTCGGGACCGAAAAATCTTCGGCATCCAAATTTTAAAACTTTTAAAATTTGGACGCCGAAGGTCTTGTTCGGGAGGGCTTCGGGAGGGCTTCGGGTTAATCGATAACCAATCGGCAACAGTTCGGGGTGTTCGGGAATCCATCGTGATTCACTCGGCACCTTCGGGAAGCCTTCTGCGAGGCTTCTTAAACATTTTTACCACCCCGAGCGGTTCCCGAAGGAAGCTGAAGCAATACCGAAAGCTCCCCGAATATGACGAATGGATGAGTTATACACACGGAAGCTATACCGATCATGTTAAGAAACATGCCGAATAGTTGCCGAAGGCGCCGATTGTGAACGGAAGGGATGCCGAGTCGAAGCAGTATTTCCCGAACTATACAAGAGCGACTGCGGAAGCGATCAGGTCAGTTTGCCGATAGTTTTAATCTTGAATATATCGTTTTTACCATGGTCCTACAAACCAAGGACAAGCTGACAAGCCCTAGAAAACGATGACATAACCAGTGTCCCTTGGTCTTCAGCTATTAAAGGAAAGCACCAGAAAGAGACACCCGGTATATCTTCCTAGGACTGTAATGTTTTTTCATGAGCTTAATTATATACGATCCCGATGGCAAAGATCCGCCCATTTTTATTGATAATTGATCCCGAAAGGTTCCCGAAACAAGCAAACTGTAATCGGGTACCCTTCCGCATACCATCGGGGTCTAGTGGTTGTTTCGGGAACCTTTCGGGATCAATTATCAATACAATTGGCGGATCTTTGCCATCGGGATCGTTCGGGATGTATTCGGGGATCGTTATACGAAATGTTGCAGAATGAACGCCGAAACCTATCCTAAGTAGCCGAGCTCAACGCGAATGAATGCCGACAGTTCAGGATTTGGTCCCGAATGTTTCCCGATCGTGCGGAAAGGTTGCGGTTACATTGCAGATTATGCGGAAGTGTTTACGAATAGTTGCCGATCAAATGCTGAAAGGTTGCCGATGTATATAAACGATGCCGAACTACTATCTTGTTATCAGTTGGAAGTTGAATACGATTGATGGAAGACGCCATTAATCTCGCTAGTTTCAGCTATAAAAATTAAAAGACATATTTTCAGCTACACAAATGTTGAATGACTTAGTTTCAGGTATAAAAAGCACTGACCTATTAAGTTCATGAAAAAACTTACAGTCCTAAGTAGATAAACCGGGAGTCTCTTTCTGGTGTTTTCCTTAAATAGCTGAAGACCATTGGACACTGGTTATGGTTTTCTATAGGGGCTGACACAGCCATATTTGGTAGCCTGTCCTTGGTTTGTAGGACCATGACGAAAACGATATATTCAAGATAAAAACTATCGGCAAACTGACCTCATCGCTTCCGCAGTCGCTCTTGTATAGTTCGGGAAATACTGCTTCGACTCGGCATCCCTTCCGTTCACAATCGGCGCCTTCGGCATCTATTCAGCATGTTTCTTAACATGATCGGTATATCTTCCGTGTGTATAACTCATCTGTTCGTCTTATTCGGGGAGCTTTCGGCATTGCTTCAGCTTCCTTCGGGAACCGCTCTGGATGGTTAAAATGATTACGAAGCCTCGCAGAAGGCTTCCCGAAGGTGCCGAGTGAATCACGATGGATTCCCGAACACCCCGAATTGTTGAGGATGGGTTTCGGATTACCCCGAAGCACTTCCGAAGCCCTCCTGAACAAAACCTTCGGCGTCCAAATTTTAAAATTTGGATGCCGAAGATTTTTCGGTCCCGAAGTGTCATTAAGGCTTCCAGAAGCGTACAGGAACGACACGGAAGGGTTCCAGAACGTCGCGAAGACATGCCGAACCATCCCGATTAGGCAAGTTTAGCCTTCGGGAACCCTTCGGGGTCCTAGTGGACGGCAGGTCTTATGGGAAAACAAGCTTTTTAAACTTCAGTTTGGTTAACATGACCACTTCCGATTTACATGGTAATAGGCTTTTAAAAAGCACATTGAGATGCAGATTTCAAATAATGTTTTATGCATGAGCCTTGTAAGGTCATAAGTAGTACCTACGACCTTCTAATTCTAAGCCAGCGGTGTATTGGACCATTTTTACGTACAAACAAGACTTACATGCTCGTCCAACATGAATATCCATTATAAACTTTGAACTGCGTTCTGTTTCCGACTAATTATAAAATTACAATATGGTTAAAACTAGATCTTAATTATATGTGTGTGTAAGACCTTGACAGATAAGATCAAATACACGAACTGCCCATATATGGTAGCTGCCATTTATTCGGCATGGTGTTATCGTTCACGTTAGACCGTTCGTAATTCTGTATATAAGAGACACTGCGTATAAAACAAATCACTGTAAGGCTTATTGGGATACTATTAAATTCAACTTGTATGACTTATTGTGAGCAAAAGCATTTGTGCTTAATGATCGCTGTATGACTTATTGGAATACTATACAATTCAAAGTGTATGCCTTATTGCGATAACCGGAAAGTGACTCGTTTATAATGCACCTATCAATGTTTTCCCCCAGGGGGCGGGGCTCCGGGCATACACGGGACTTTTGACAGAGGGCTGTTCCCGATAGGTGGGAATTTGACAGACAGAATGGTGCCGAGCCCCGGGGAAATAGACTTTGGTCGAAATTTTGATCCCGGGGGGTATGTAAAGCATCTCCCAGTGATGCGATTTTGACAAATTGCCCTTGCTCTAGGGTGGGAATTTAGACTTTGAAAAAGTAAAAATGTCAAATTTCCCTGGGTCGGCCCGCCGCCCCCCCCCTGGGGGAAAACATTGATAAAGTGCATAAATACACCATGAGAGAGGTGCCATACTTATATTTAATATTGAACATCCGACTTATTCCTACTAGCACAATACAATTGAACTATCAGTATGGTATGTCAAGTAAAATGTCACAGTTGGGCGGTTTTAAACTTTGCGTGTCTTTTCACATATGTTTAGAATGAGAAGGTCGTAAGTGCTACTTACGACCTTTTAAGATTCATACATATTTGAAATCAGCATCTCAATGCGCTTCTTATGAGCCTATTTTAATGAAAATCGGAAGTTTTTATGTTGACCAAACTGAAGTCTAAAATACTTGCTTGTCCATAAGTATAGAGTAGTTTTCAGATAGTTTTTTCTTGTTTTCTCAAAATATTGATTTTGTACTTACGACCTTCTCATTCTAAGCCAGCGATTTACTTTAATCACGTTATTTCTATAAGATGGTGCGATCATGGAGTATATATTAGTATTTAAGTCTCATCTTGGTACATTACACATAAACTATACAATTTACAAAATATATATCATACTGTACAAAGCCATCCTAAAAGAAATATAGGGGACTATCGTATCACAATTTCATTAAAATATTATTAACTCAAACTATTTACAATATAAATCTTTGTAGCCATTATTATCATAAGAGGCGCAGATTTCAAATTTACATCAGTCTTATAATGTCGTAAGTAGTACTTCTCATTCTTAACCAGCTATGTGTAAGTAAAAACTTGTCTAATCGATTGCTCAGTTCACGTAATCAATATCACCGGATTGAGACAAATCTATTATTAATACCAAAACTACCCGTGGAATTACCCACATTCATAACGAACCAACTAAATATAGATACATCTAAATATAGTACAAAATCCCATTGGAATTTCCCACTTACTCAGATGTTCGTATGCATGGGAACACAATACACGGGAATTGAGCCCCTGATAAGATAAGATTAAGTATATTTCCAATCAGGTGTCATATAAAATGACATAAATTAGATATAAAACATAATGAATTGAAATAATAATTATAACAACTAAGACTTTCTATTGTAAAGACAGCTTGATTCTGATATGGGAACCGCAATAAATAAAGCTTTAGGTCTAAAGAATCGTAACTCCCATTATGCACTAAGAAGGCATTTTACGTGGATTTGTTTTCGTGTTCAAGTTATCACATACTTAGTATAACATAGGGAAAACACCTCCCCATGAATCATGATTAATACTCATATTGAATACTGACCATAGTTTAAAAAGCTTGTTTTTCCAAAGGTAAATTATTTTTTCTTGTTTTCTCAAAATATTGATTTTGTACTTACAACAAACTTGCTTAAGTGGATGTTAGATAAGAGTCTAAAATACAAAATAACGATATTTTTTCACCAATGACTACTTATTGACGACAGAATGTTAAATGTATCTGTCGAAATATCATGCCAACACTCACAGGTAAGTAAAATGTATTGATGAAAAAATACTAATTTTTTCAAGAGTTGTTTCCCTTAGATTATAAATTGTGATTTTTTTGTTTACAATTCATTATTTTCTTTACAAACAAACTGGATGCTTTATTTCGTTTTCTGCCGTCTAATGGTGTTTTCCACCTTTGGGACTCAACTAAAGTGCTCAAAATGCATTATTCTGTAGACAGGTTGCCAAGTGATTGCCTTTTGAAAATAGCCATTTAAGGCATAATGTGACCTTAAGACCCTCTTATTATATACAATCATGCACTATGGTTAAAATACTAAGAGTAACTGTATATAGGGTTGTGATATTGATTATTTATGTTCATGTTTATTGTACTTGTGATGTATATTGATCATAGTTATATAAAAAAAAACATTTAAATCGGTAGCATGCTTAGTTTGTGCTTTAAATAGTAGGTGCAAATTCATTGGAACAAGAAGAAATTGACCATGGTACCAATATTGACCTTTCGTCGCACTTGTCGGAAATTTTAAACTCTTGGAATGAAATTATTTTGAGGTTATATCGCCATGATAGGTGATTCGGAAAAGAAAAATGTATGATATATAAATCTGAACTACTAAACGATCTATCAAATTTTATTTCCTGTAATTGAGTGGACAAATTAGATTTGCAACATTAGCATAAACATTCTGCAAGCCTGCCGCTGTGTTTACATGGAAGTAGTATTGTGGACTTGAAGCCAAAAACTGGTGATGAGCCTGATCTACATCTACTGCTATCACATGGGCAGCTCTAGATTGAAGTGCTTGTACTTCATAATCTGAGGGGTCAATTGTAGTTCTAGGGTCGTTTGTCAAGATCAGAGCAATGTTGGGATAATTCGGGCGATCTCCACCGGCGGTTGTTATAGCATGCTCTAGTAAGTAACTCACACCAACGGAAGCGTTACCATGACTTTTATGAAATGACACATGGCTTATGGCTGTCAGTGTGGACGATTTGGTCAGATGATCACCAATATCAAATACTGTATGGCCTGTTGATGTAAATATTCCCAGTGAAACAAGGGTATCAGTTGAGCCGATTGGAAGCATAGATACTATGTTCTGTATGAACTGTTTGACCATACGTGGCGCATAACCGGCGGAACCATCAACGACAATCATAAGGTCCGTGCAACATCCTATAATAGTGAATTGACATAGTACATGTAAATATGTAAAAATGATTATTCAATGAATACAATTAAAAGGACAATGCGGGAGTCGTATGTCTCAATATATCATTATTATAAAATGTATGACTCTTTACACTTAAAGGAACATTGTGGGAATCGTACGTCTCAAAAACAGCATAGTTTTAAAATGTATGACACTTTGCAGCCTCTTACAAGATTGAAAACCCAGACAGACATACGTCTCAATAATATCATTATTATAAAATGTATGACACTTTGCAGTCTCAACAAGAATGAAAACCCAGATAGACATATTACTCAATATATCATTATTATAAAATGTATGACACTTTGCAGCCTCTACAAGAATGAAAACCCAGATAGACATATTTAGAGGTTAATACACGACACAGCCGGGCAGGGAGGCGATAATCCGCCCGGAAAATTAATAATCACCTCGAGGGCTTCAGCCCGAGGGTGATTATTCATTCCGGGCGGATTATCAACTTCCGGCCAGGCTCTGAAGTGTATTAAAGTCTTTAATACAATTGTTCGATTTCATAATAGCTATGGAGAACAAATAACGTAAATGTTACTGATGTAGATATAATCTAAGGTTGTAACCCGCAATAATATGCGCTAAGAGTAATCAGAATATAACCTACATTATGAGCGAATGAAAACGTCGCATTTTTGCGGTTAAATGAAAATTTAATAATTAAAATTTTCTCTTAACAGACTTGACGTCTTGCGTTGGCGCTAATTTCTATCGGCCAATCAGAATGCAGAATGTTATATTCTAAGTTAGTTAGAACATATTAAGTAAATTTTAATGACTAAAAAGGCCTCGCTTCGCTTCGCTCGCTCCGCCCTTTTTAATCATTAAAATTTACTTAATATGTTCTAACTATAACATAAAATTGGCAAAGAAATCTTGCATATAAGCAACGTAACGTCATTTTGGCTCCAACGTGACGTCATGTTTACATGAATAACGTAACGTGCGCCCGTTCAGCCGGTCCGATTATGATTATGAGATTGCGGACCGGGCGGATAGGCGATAATCAATCACGTAATGGTCATAATCAGCCACAAATAGGCTCATTTTTGTTACTATATATAGTAACAAGTGTAGTAATACTCAATATATCATTATTATAAAATGTATGACACTTTGCAGTCTCTACAAGAATGAAAACCCAGATAGACATTTGTCTCAATATATCATTATTATAAAATGTATGACACTTTGCAGCCTCTACAAGAATGAAAACCCAGATAGACATTTGTCTCAATAATATCATTATTATAAAATGTATGACACAAAGCTCTCTCTACAAAGCAGCTCATAATAATGCAAGTGCAACAATGAACTGTTAGTTTATACTAAATTATTTTCGGTTGATTGTGAAACAAGTTTTCCAACGTATATTAATCACCCTCGGCACATCATTCCTGATGCTATCAATTGCCACTAGGGTATGGGAGAACTGAAGCCAATTTCCCTTTTATGCTTAGCGCCAGTAGCAAGGAATTACTTGTACCATTTTTTTCGTCATTGAAATGATGCGGCTTGGGATCGAACCCGTGACCCTGTTCTAAAGAGGTTACGTGTTCTGGTATGTTGGTATGAATACGTTATTACAAACCCGTACAGACAGGTATCATTGTTGTTGTTGTTGTTGTTGATCTTGTTGTTGGTGGTGGACTCATTGTTGTCGTGGAGACCATGGGATAGTTACATAAGTCTGTGGCACAACATGATACCGATATGTCACGTGACTTTATCTCACGTCCGAACATACTAACACCTTGCCATGGATCATCACAGAACTGAAAACAGTTTTTGGAAGGCGTAAAGCCTCTCAATACTACCATTGCATATTTCTTAATGCAAACTGAACCGCCATTAGGCTGCTATGTGAATCAGCATTCAAGTAGTTCCAGAAATTGTCAATATTCCCAATACTGCTACATATGTTTCTCCAAATTTTTAAACTGATTAATTCAATCAGCAACATTTGTTTATTCTTAGAACAACAATTATTGTGAAACTGTCGTTAAATCGATATTTTTGCAGATAATCACTCCGCCGGGGCGATATCGAACTTGTTTCGTAATATGAAAATGACGTTTTCATCAAATGTCCCGGCAGTTTAGCTTTTTTTAGAAACTTCAGATCAGGGTCACGTGATGGTTTTATCAATGAATCGTACATCGTCTGCAAAGAACTGTTATACAATCATATGGTGTGGCTATACTAGCTACTTTCTATAGATGTCTCACGCTGTGAGGGAAGTGATTACAATACGGTACTGCAGAATCTGATAAATACGCGCGTAGTATTATTTTAAAGCCACTTTTGATATACGCATTCAATACAAGTATTACATATACATTAATATACCCCTTTGTACAATTATTTAGATACTCAACATGCCTATATAGTCACATATGCATATTTTGACATTCAAGACAAGATCGGCAGTAAGAAATCGAACATTAAACGTGAAAAAGTCTGTTTAAGCTTTAGTAGCAGCAACCAGATCGCCTCCCACCAGAACTCTCAGTGCTTTGGTTATAAACGCGTGTAGTATAAGGAATGCATTATTAATCCTAGCAGTACACCAGATAAACTTGTCATCTACTTGAAAAATATACTATGATAAGTTAATGAGCGAGCGAAGCGAGCTAGACAAAATGCATTCGCTGTTTATCTAAACAGCATGCTACAGACTCAATCTAAGCTTGAAGATATTGACTGAAAAAGTAATTTTGCGAGGGGAGCAAGCTAAAAAAAACCACAAAGTTTATAAATTTCACCCACACTAAGGCTACTTTGGCGAAAAAGGGGAAGGGGTACGCACCCATCCAGGTACTACCATGACCTTTTACACAAGAACAGTCTTTTTCAATTGCCTGGAATTGTTCATGAGCGGTTATATATGGAAGCCAATTACACAAGAACAGTCTTTTTTAATTGCCTGGAATTGCTTATGTACGGTAATAAAAGGAACGCCTATAAGTCTATTACACAAGAACAGTCTTTTTCAATTGCCTGGAATGGCTCATGTGCGTTAGTATAAGAAGCCCCTATTACACAATAACAGCCTTTTTCAATTGCCTGGAATGGCTCATGTGTGTGAGTATAAGAAGCCCCTATTACACAAGAACAGTCTTTTTTAATTGCCTGGAATTGCTTATGTACGGTAGTATAAGGGACGCCTATTACACAAGAAAAGTATTGCTCAATTGCATGGAATTGCTCATGTGCGGTAGAGAAAGCAAACACAGTTACAGCATTACACTAAGCAATATGTTATCAGCCTTACCGTTTTCTTTGCGCAAGTCATTTCAAATTCTTCATGTCCGTCAACGTAAGATTTTAATTCTCTACGCATACACACCTATAACAAGAATTCATTATATGTATTTGGGAAGTTATTAACATTATATTCGGATACCCCTCACGACCAAAAATGAGCTTAATAGGCATACAACTAGGAACATGACAGGGGACTGTAGCCAGCATGCTTTCAAACATCTTGCAATATAAAGAAAACATTTCAATTTACTATGTAAGTGCTATTGTATGAGATAAATTATAAATAATGACTTTTAAAACAGGTGATTGTTAACTAGAATTACATTCTGTCTCCTTAATACCCCATGTCATTCAGGGAATTATCGAATTCAGGTGACCACTAAAACAATTTCAGCTTTCATTGCGAACTTGTTTTGATTGTTTATGCGGGTTTAATTAACGCCGTTTCTGAACATGTTTTAGTTATGAATTCGGCGGTCGGTTCGCCTAACACATTTTCTCCGGACTGTAGCCTAACGAGTGCACAGATTTCGCCCTAATATTGGGAAGTTCGACATAATTGTCATTTGTTCATGGAGGGGTATGTGTTAGGGTTCCCCACGACTAGGAATCGAACCCGGATTGTCGCGTTACAGATTTAACGCACTAACCACTGGGCCATGGCTGTGACTTCATTGTGAATTAAGTAAATCAATTACCTCGTCTGATAGGCACGTGATGGTCGTAGAACACAGATGGTAGTCAAATAATGTACTGTTACAGTTGTAACATCGGATCGCTGTTAATAAAAGATATAGACAGTTGTTTCATGTCAATTTTGCACTTATTTTATCGTTTTAATACAGTGAAAATAGTGATTTATTGTTTTTATCCAGTGAAAATAGCCATTTCTTCGTTTTAAGCTAGTGAAAATAGTGATTTTATCGTTTTAATCTAGTAAATATAGTAATTGGTTGTGGAGAAATTACATGGTTAAAATCGTAGTGATTTCAGAGTTAGCATGTAATACGAAAACTGGGGATTCCCCCAGTAATCTCCGCCATGCTTATTGATATTTGTAAATATATTTGGTAATTTGTCTTCTGCAGTGCATGATTTAATGCACAAGTCAATTGAAACCTCGCCCCCAAACAGGAGAAGGGATTTTACCATGGGTTTGAAAAAGCAAAAGTAAACATGTTTTCAATCTAGCACTTACGGCATCGGTTGCAATATTTCGGGCACACAGTGCTTGCCATGGTTTCGTCGGAACACAAGCCAGGTGTTGTTGCCGCCAAGGTTAAACATGCTTGGTGATCTAAATCATCACAGGCATACATCAAATGAACAATTCCTATAAAAGTCAGACCTGAAAGTTTGTTAGAAACAAGATTTTTATACGTGTCTACTAGAAATGTCAATGGTACTATAGTCCAGTCAGGGTAAGAATAGAGTGACGCAGCGGTCGAATCCACTATAACGGCTGCGCTCATTTTCGGGAATGCAAAAATTCGCCTTTTCAATGTAAAGCCGTATTTTTAGACTTCATAACATGCATCGTCAGCTTTTCTTCAACTTAATGTAGGGGTAAGAGATTTCATAAGTGGGTAAGGGGGATGTTTTTTTCGCGATATTCAGTTTCTAGTGATATTTCAAAAAAATTAAAATTATTGTTTCATTTCAATCGTGAACAATGTGGAATTAAAACGATCGCGAAAACAAACGAAACTATGCCTTACATCAACTACGAGCTGGTTTTAGAATTTGAAGGTCGTAAGTACAAAATCAATATTTTGATAAAACAAGAAATAACTGTCTAAAAACTACTCTTTACTTATAGAAAAACTTTTTAAACTTAAGTTTAGTCAACATGGCCACTTCCTATTTTCATCACAATAGGCTCATAAGAAGCGCAATGAGATGAAGATTTCAAATATGCATGCGTCTTACAAAGGTCTTACGACCTTCTAATTCTAAGCCAGCGATGTATTTGACAACTTTTACGTACACACATGACTTACATACTCTTCCAACATGAATATCCATTATAAACATTGAACTGCGTTCTCTGATTTTAAAATTACAATAGGGTTTAAACTGGGTCTTAATTGTATGTCTATAAGACCTTGATCATATTTGACAGATAAGAGTGAATTCAAACACGAAATACCAGTACATGATAGGATAGCTGTCACTTATACTACACGAAACAAGAAAAACTATCTGAAAAACAAGCTTTTTCAACTTTAGTTTTGTAAATATGACCACTTCCGATTTTTATGAAAATAGGATCACAAGAAGCGCCGTGTGATGCAGATTTCAAATATACATGAGTCTTATAGGGTCGTAAGTAGTACTTCTCATTCTAAACCAGCGACATGCATGTAAAAACTGTACCTAGTCGATTGCTCAGTTTACGTGATTGAGACAAATATATTGTTATCACCAAAAATACCCGTGGAATTACCCACATTCATAATAAACCAACTAAAATAGATACATCTAACTATAGAACAAAATCCCATAGGAATTCCCCACTTAATTAAGTCAATAGTTCGTGTGCATTGGAAAGCATATGTCCCAGATAAGATAATTATTTCAAATCAGGGGTAATATAACAAGAAAACTAAAATACAATTCATATAAAACTTAAAAATTGGAAGCAATTAAATAAGGGTTTAGGTCAAAAGAATCGTACTTCCCATCATGCACTAGAAAGGCATTATATACGGATCTGTTTTCGTGTTCAAGTTTTCCAATATTTAGTGCATAGAAAAGGCCCCCATGAATCTTGATTCAAACAATTGTACTCATAATGAATACTGACCGTACAGCCCAGTCAGGATATTGTGAGACTGACGTTGCTGTTTACGTGTACACAAAATATTACAACCATTGTACGATCAGGTAGAGCGAACATAGTATGTTAATATAGCATTGAAATTATAGCTGTCTGTATAAGCCTTTATAATTGGTTTTACACCGTAACAGTAGACTCGACGTCTGCTTCACTATAGTCTTACCCTGACTGGAATGTATTTCTAGATTGTTTATCGTTTCCAAGTCGCCTGATTGAAGTACTTAGAACTAGATACACGTACAAATTGCTTCAATGGATGTTAGATGAGAGTCTTAAATGGCTGTTTATGGAAATAGCTCATAAGCCACTATAAAACGTATGTCTTTAGTGTTCTTTTGAAGACCAATATATAATTATTCCTACTGACGGTAGACTGATACACAAGCTTGTCGCGCATCTAATGTCTTTCTAGTGTATAATGAGAGATACGCAAATGCGCACGTTAAAAAAGCCCCAGTAGGCCTTAAACGGCTATTTTCAAAAAGCAAAAACTTGGCAACCTTTTTTGAAGAAACATGGATTTTGAGCTTTTTAGTTGAGTCCCAAATGTGGAACACACCATAAGATGGAAGAAAACAAAATAAAGCCTCCAGTTAGTAAGTAAACAAATTAACTATATATAAACCATAAATTTATAATTTATAGTCTAAGGGGAGCAACTCTTGCAAAATTAGTATTTTGTCATCCATACATTTTACTCAATGTGATTTTTGGCAGACTATATTGACAGAGTCTGACATTGCTAACAGTCTGTCGTTAATAATTGGTCGTTTCGGAAAAACATCCTAATTATTTGTATTAAGTCTATTTATTTGTATTTAGTCTATTTACTGGGTGATCAAAAAAGTCTTGGGAGAGATCATGTGGCTTTAAAGTGTGTCTGTTAAGAATATTGTGTTTGGCAAAAACCCCTAAATATGATATGATTTGACATTTGCCTGTACATGAACCGAACAATTGCACAATTTAGGATACCAAACTCTTTCTAATCAGTACTTGAATAAAATACAGACATAAAGGTTTACATGCATGTCGTTATCTTGGCGGGGTAAACTCATAATTTTATACGCGGTTTGTTGATTTCCTGAAAATGCAAACCAAAGAAAAAAAAGATAAATTTAGTAAATGACGACATTTTTTAAAATTTATTCTTACTTCATTTATTGCCATGTATTGGTTATATCAGTTCAGAGTGGCACAAGAACTGTATGGATTAACTTACCGTGTATTATTACGGAACTATTTCTCTGCTTTAATGTATAAATCGTGTTTGATTAAATGTTGACATTATTAATTAATATTTTTTACATTTATTTAAATATCAATGGATACTTTTGCTTTAGAAAGCCTGTTTTACTCGATTATATTTTTGAATTCTATTTTAGCTTAGATTGAACAAAACGTTTTTAAATAGTTTTTTATATTTTACGCTAGTGTACTAATAATTAATCGGCCAATTAACGGACTACTTTCGCTATAATGGATGACAGTAAGTACCGCACTTGTTTGGATAAACTTAGATCTATTGGTCAAGATTTATTGAAAATTAACAACAGTCGAACATCTCTTGAGAGGAACCAGTATATGGTCGCGTACTTGGTTGCTGACAGTGAATTAGAAAAAGGGGACATAAGTTTCCTAGATAAGGTCCATGACTCGTTTCGTGTTGATGATCCGCACACCGAAAATATATTCAAATGTGGAAGATTTTTGTTTCTTATGAACCAGTACGACAAACAAAATCAGAAAATTATTAATCATACTGAAAAACTTTTACTGGACTCTGAAGGACAGTTGTTAGAATCCATAACTAAAGGACAGAACTTAACAGCAGATCAGTTGATAGAGTCGCCCTACCTTACATCCATGAAAGACGATTTTCTTAAAGTTGTTGGTAAAAGTGAGAAAAGTTATCTGATGATATTTTCTCATTATATTCCCTGTACAATAAAAAACCATCATTGTTCCCAGATTTTGGGTATGTTTATGGAACTAACAGGTCAACCATTAATAGTTGGTTACGAGAAAGTGTTTCCTAAAACAGACCCAAAGAAAGCGTTAGATGCAATGAAATCCATTAAAGTTGTTCAAGTTCCAAATGTTAGCACTGTAAAAAATTGTAAACAGATCACAACTGATCCAGTTATCAAGATGCCTTTGAAAATGCGCAATACATACAAGCAGAGAATAGGCCCCTATTCAAAACCGAATCACGGAACTTGCAAAATACAGAAATGTTATCCATACAGAGCACTCACCACTGATCCATATCATTTGTCAAAGCTTCAAAATTTATTTTCAATGTTTTAAAAACATCTCATTTTTTACATAAGTTTTTACTCTATTTGGACCTTTGTTTTTAAATGTAATATGGATTTTAAAATTACTCTTGCAATACTTAGCACACAAGTACATAGGTGATTGTACTAATTTCATTTTACCAGTCTTTGTTTGTTAGATGAACAAAATTATTGCTTTGTGGTGGTTAGTAAGTGCATTGAAAAGCGAGTCTTTACACAGTGAAGGATGCTGTACCCAACACATGTATGTAAAGTATTAAGGACTTGGCAATGTCCCCGATACACAGTCGAAATGACATCACACAAGCTTGGAATGTGATGTCGAAATGGCACCACACAAGCTCGGAATGTGTTGTCGAAATGGCCCCACACAAGCTCGGAATGTGTTGTCGAAATGGCATCACACAAGCTCGGAATGTATTGTCGAAATGGCATCACACAAGCTGCTCGGATTTGTTGTCGAAATGGCGCCACACAAGCTCAGAATGTGTTGTCGAAATGGCATCACACAAGCTCGGAATGTGTTGTCGGAATGACATCACACAAGCTCGGAATGTGATGTCGAAATGGCACCACACAAGCTCAGAATGTGTTGTCGCAATGGCACCACATAAGCTCTCTATATGCTGTCGATATGACACAATGGCAGTTCACCATGTGTTGTCAATATGGCACCAGACAAGCTTAAAATGTTTTGTCGAAATGGCAATAGACCAGAGTACTGTTTTATCAAAGCACTTACGAAATTCTTAAAGTTTGTTGGAGTTCATTTACTGAATCTTTATTAGTATTGCAGCTCCATTTACAACACTTTTTAATTGTAAACAAATTACAAAAACTTTAAATTTGATTGTAAGTTTACGTTTTCCGTAAGTCCTTTGATAAAACAGTACCACGTTCACCATGTGCTGTCGACTAGCTCAAAGAAGCTGAACCAGAAGTTACTGGCCTTATGTCATACAATATATGAGAACCTTATGGTTGGAAAAGATCTCCAAAAGAGGCATCAACAAGACAACAGTTATTCACTGACTCCATACAACAGAAGAAGTGGGGAAGTAGTGGACACACCCTAATGATCCGACAGCCCAACATCGCCAGACAAGCTCTTGACTGTAATCACCAGGTACTAGGAAGACAGGAAGATCCAACATAACTTCATGAAGAACACTGGACATTGAGGATGCTATTGGGAGAACCCGAAACAAAGGGTCACTGACCATCTAACCAACTACAGTGGAGAGCTACTCTGGAGGTGTGAGTAAGTATCAATATTCCTTACAGAAGCTGCAGCTTAACCTACGCAGGGGAAATGAAGAAGCGCTTTAATTAACGTAATATAGTTCCCAGGAAAGTAATTCAACAGCGACAGATCTGCTGTCTTGCTGTGCTGTCAAATGTAGACCGTCGTCTATGTTAAAATCGAAATAATAAATTCATGTTATAGCTCATAATATTTATGTTAGAATTATAACAAATTAAATGCAAGGGAGCGTACAGCAACCGCAGCACTATATTTGTTTATAATTCTATTATGTAACCGGCTTATAATAGTTTACCCTACTAAATTGTCTATCGAAAACCAGGGATTTTCAAAATTTTGTACCACTTATTCATATAGTTTTGCAATGGGCATAGTATGTTTTAAGTTGTTCATGAAGTAAATATATTTATTTGGACAATTTTGCTGTTTCCAATTATGTGTAGGGTAAACTATATATATGAAAAGAAGTCAAAACAAAGTAACAGCTTCTGCAATAGTGCTTGCCTATTATAACTTGGTTGAAATACGTGTACTCATAAATAGCTAAGTACGAATAAAAGTGTCGAGTTTATTGACCTGTAAAAATATATGACTGAACATCATAAATTAATATATCCTCAACTTCCTGTAGAAGGCTAGATCTAGTAGTCTAAAGTGTGCAGTTACTGTATATTTAATTAATTATGTATTGCCGACAGGTAAATAAAATCATACTTTACCGCAAGTGACCAATAAGATATTTTACTAAGTGTATCTTTTTATGTTTCTCCACTTCAGGAAATGTGACAACACGTGAACAGCTCCTGTATGATGACAACATGTGATAATATAACCCGGGTACTGACTACAATGAACACATCGAACACAGCTCGACTATGTAATATTTGTAATGTTTTGTAATTCGTGTATATACTGTAAATAAAACGAAAAAAAATGAATTCTTACGGAAGTATTTACTTCTCAAAGATTGTCAAAATATAGTAGATACGTGTACATGTAAGCATGCATATACAATTTACATTTTTTGTACTAACACTTGTATATATAACCCACACAAATGAGGGTACTCAATGAATGACACTTGTATATTACGATACAATGAATTTGAAATTCTACCCATAACAATACCATATATCCTTTCCGCTACCAAAGCAGACTAATGTAGACCATAAAAACATGGGTCGCCATTACCACTAGTGTACATAGAAGGACTGCCACTGATGCCTAAAACGTACTACAAAAAGTATAGTCCTCAAAACCAACAGCGTACAGCGTAGGACTACCAGGATTTTTTAGGTTTTGTCTTATATTTAAGCGTATTTAAAATACTTGTACCGCGTTTCTGGATTTGCTATGATGATACAACTTGCATTTATATTTTTAACCAAATAGTACACACTTAGCTGAAAAATTAATCTAAGTCATTTTTATTATAATATATTGCATAATATTGTTTTTAAAAATACAAGTTTCTCGTATTTTACCGCATTTTAGTACAAAAACAAATACATTATGTATAACAATGAACAGAAACGGCGTTATCGCCAATCAATAATCAAATGATCCGATTCAAGTTATTAAAGGATCCTCACTGTCAAAAAATACCAATTATCTTTAGCGATTGCTTTTGGCGATTATTATCAAACTCATTTTTAATTAGAAAATTAATATCTCATTTTCTACGCTACGGTAACTTAGGCAATTTTTGTGTGTCTGCATTATACGGCTTTGGTATTCTAAGAGTCGAAAAAAGCAGATCTGCCAATGACGAGTTTTGCAGGCTTTGAATCAATGACTTACACAATGACGCTATGGTCATTTTGTGATTTTTCTGATAATGCGGCAAAACTGCACTGAGGTAATTGATTTTTTCTTTTATCTGCATTGGGCGGCTTCGGTATTCTATGCTTTTGAAGATAACCAGTCTGCCACTGACGAGTTTTGAAGACAAATGAAATGAAAATAATGCACATAATTATGCCAATACGGTAGTCCATTGTCGTCAAAGGGCGGTATAGACGTATGCACATTTATACATTATGGATGTAGTGTCTGTTTATATTGGTTCCACCATTTTAGGCTAGTTTTGTATAGTGAAAATCTCATTTGAATGCTATGGTAGTTTCAGCTTTCTCGTTTTGTCTGCATTGGGCGGCAATGGTAATCTAAACTTTTGAAGATAACCGGTCTGCCACTGACGAGTTTTGAAGACTAAATTCAAGTAATGGGCACTATAGTCCGGCCCCAAACCCAAGCTACCTTGCATTGTAGTATAAAGTTTTTTTCTTTGCTGATTTCAGTAGACATGACCTTTCTAATGGAATTTCTGACGGGTGCCATTCTGTCACCCTTGAGCATTTTGAGAAAATTGGGGTAAAAGTTCCAAAACATAAACGAAACTGCGAATTTTTGGAATCGGTGAACTACCATGTCATTTATTATCATATTTTATAATAATTCACACTTATATGTAATTATTAAGTTGAAGTTTAAGTTTGCAAAATTCTAATGACGTGCATTTATGCAAAATGAGGTATTTTTGGGGTAAAAAAATAAAAGTTACATGGAAAAGTGCGAATTTTCGGAATCGGTGGAATTAAACGTCATTGGCCATTACATTTGGTAAACAATCGCTGTGATAGTTGTATAGTGACTTGCCATTGAGATATTAAACACCTAAAGCAAGGCTATGGTACAAAATGTGGTGTTTTTGGGGTAAAACACTCAAAAGTCTGAAGGAAAATTGTATTTTTTTGGATTTTGTACCAATGCAGACCTATACAATGGCATGTATCTTTTCTTTGGTGATTAATCAATATGCGTGGTATTAATAACCTTACAGTTTTGATATCAAACGTTCTAAGATTGGCTATTGTGCAAATGTGCAAAATGTGCTATTTTGGGGAATAACTTCGAAATATAAAGGAAAAGGGCGAATTGTTCGAGGTGGTAGACAACGCTGTCATTGTCGACGCGACATGTTCTTATGTACATGTAGAATTTAAATGTTATAAAATATTAACGGAAAGTGTGATTTATGGAATCCGTAGACTTCATTGCCCTTAGATATTTTTTGATAGTACATTTTTGTAACTCATTCTGATTAATAAATATTAACTTATGAGTGGAAATAGCAATGAAACCTAATGCAAAACAGTTACTGTCGTGTGAAGCAAGTTTACAATAATTATTTTGAGGATAAACATTTTTAAAACATACGGTGGATGAACACAAAATCTCAGTAGGAACACTTTGTTCCCTGCCGTATAAATGCACCCTAAAAGTGCAATTAAAAGTATCCCTGTTCATAGAAATGACTACTACATGTTTGACATTTGATTCGAATTAAATCAAGTGATTGAAAATGCATTCGGTAGGTCAACTTGTTTTACATTGAAATTATCAAGACCTGAGATTTATTTCGGATGATTGCACCTAATGAAAAGTGGAAGCATGTAATAAATTGAATGTATACACATATATAAAGAGGTTTCTATACAAACTACATGTATGTGCATTAATATTCTATGCTTTATAGAAATACGCAATCTTTTGAGAAGATATTAAATTTCATCTAAATGCATCAGCGAAATTGAATAGAACTAGGTATACAGATATATAAGAGAATTTGTGAATTTTCACCATTCGTAAAATAGATACATGTATTTGATTGATAGGTATTTAAACCTCAACAAGAGCATGTTATGTGATACTTATAATCAGTGGCTTCAGTATGTTGAATGTACCTAAAAGTATCCATGAATGCTGTGTACGTTACACCGTGGGACTATTACTAGCAAAGCCCACAGAACTAGTAGATGTTTTCTAATATAGACTAGGAAATGATGTTGTGCAAGGCAGAGATAGATTTTAATAGAGCCACGACTGACTTTTCCCTAGTGTTGAATACCAGAAACAGTTATCAAATCAAAAGCAGCACCAGGCGCAGTAGTTGGTATCCTATCCCGCTAGGAATGACTACTGGTATATCAGACAGTGCTTTGCCATCCTCATAGAACCGGGAATACCTGTCCGCAGCAGTGTTAGGTACCATATAGAGCATAGTATGGCTGTTCTATGCAATGTTCAATACCATTTCAAGTCTGGAATGACAGTTCCAGACATCATAAATCAAGGGGACACAGGGCAAGGTATAGTCAGAACATCCCCATAGATCAAGGAATACTAGTAGGTGTTCACAGCAGTACAACTAACCCATACGGTCATACCGCTGGCACTCAACCATACAAACAACTCTATATATGGACATGGCTTATAATCTTTACGTTTCTAGTCAGTTAGTCATACATAGCAATAACAATCAGTGTTTGGTAGTCTGTAAAGTTAGAAAAAGGTGTGTTATATACTTAGTACCCCGCACAGAGCAACAAAGAGCAGTTGCATACAGTGTTGGGTACCAATTAAAGCATGGCTGTTTCAGGTCATATATGTAACCTATTGAGCAAGTAATAGCCTCGCCGTAGGGCGCACGCTTTGGGATCGAGAGGTCCCAGGTTCGACCCAACTCTACGTCATTGCTTAATTTCTCAGAGCAAATTTAACCAACAATGCTCCATTCGACCAAGGTGTGAATTGGTACCTGTGGTGAAGTGTCTGTACTTATTCCTGGGCGCCGTATCTCGATGTTAGTTGCACACATACCAGGGGAAAACTAATCTCCTCAAGGAGGCTCGAACGCAGGTATCCTTAGGTAGCCAAATCAACATGGTAAGTTAATTGTCAAAGGGTGACTCAACGGCTTAATTTCTGAAAGTGGCCCGAAAACTCGGTAACTTTTTAACTTAACGCCAAATTTATTGCTTGCCCTATAGATTTACGGATGGCTGCGACTAGTAGTATTATGTATTAAATGAACAGGAATGACTCTGTCAGGCAATATTTAACCAGGGATGGCTTGACGGGTAATTTAGAATCCCTATAGATTCAGGAATAATCGTTGCCACGATTCCAACAGTATTAGGTAACCCTTTTAGGTCATAAATTGCTATGCTAACCTTTGGAGCTGGGAAAGAATGTGTTACATATCCCGTAGAGCAATAAATGGCAGTCCCAAGCAGTGTTGGGTAGCATATGAATGGCTGTGCCTGGAAGTGTTTGCTATCTAATAGAGCAGTGTTAGGTACCACAGAATGCATGTGACAGAAAGTGTCAGGTGACTCATGGGGTCCTGGAATAGACACTATATACCAAAGTAATGTAGTTTATGCTAGGTAGATTGTGAGACAAGTTCTGTCAACTCATATCAATTAATCACACTCGGCGCCTAATTCTTAATGTTATCCATCGCTACGGTGGCATGCGAGAGAAACCAGCGTCCAATTTATGCTAAGTATCTAGGGTATGCAAGGGCATTACTCCATGGTAGCATTTTATTTCGTCTTTGGTATGACAGGACCTGGGATCGAGCCTGGGACATCCCGCAATCTAAGTGGACACCCTACCACTAGGATATCAAGGAGTGAATATACATAACAGTATATAGTATCTATACATAACATGTATATAGCGCTATGAGTGACCGTGTCATGCAGGGTTACGTAGGTATAGAGCCAGGAGTTGCTGAGCCAGACAGTTTTATGTACCACAAAGGGTAACGAATTGCTGTGCCAGGAAATAAAAGGTAACCAATACTATTAGATAAGCAGCAGTGGCATGAACCCAATTATATTAGGAATGGTTGGTGACGGTGAGTCCTTTTAATACCCTACGGGGCCTAGCAAGCTTGTACTCAGTGGTAGTGGGTACTCTATAGGGCATGACTTGTGATGCATGTATCATGATGCATGAGTACCTCGTATGATCAATAATGGCGGACTTGGTGTTGATGAGTAATACAAAATAGTTATAAAGCCGGAAATGGCTTTATGTAGTGAAATCTGACTTGTCCGTAAATTCAAAATTTTCATATACGTTTGGATGTTTAACCCCAATACATCGTATTCAGCTCAAAGCATGGCATTAGATGATAGATAACTTGAACTGCATGATGATATGTACCTCACAGTGATTTACTATGAAGTTAAATTAATTATAACAGCGTAGTAAACCTATTTCCAAAATTCATACTTTTCGTTTCAATTTTGTATGTTCTATCCTTAAATTATATATTTTGCACCATAACATGATTTAAGATAATTGGTATCATTAATAACACATTACTATAGACTATATCATAGTAATTACAAACGTAATTATCAAAAAAAATTATCCATGACAGTGTAGTCCATCAGTTCCATCGCTCTCTCCGTTATATTTTTATTGTTTTTCTCCAACAATACCACATTCTGTACCATAGCCTAGCTTACGGTGTGTATAATCTTCATCGCAAGTAACTATAAAACTATTACAGCGATTATTTACCGTCCACCGAATCCGAAAATTCGCACTTTTCCATGCACGTTTTAACATTTTACCCCAAAAATACCCCCTTTGCATAATTGCACGGTACTAAAATTTTGAAGTCTTCAACAGCACCTTAATAACTACATATAAGTGTGATTTATTATAAAATGTGATAATAAATAACAATGTAGTTGACCGATTCCAAAAATTTGCAGTTTCGTTTATATTTTTGAACTTTTACCTCAATTTTCTTAAAATGCTCAAGGGTGACAGAATGGCACCCATCAAAAATTCAATTAGAAAGGTCTTGTCTACTAAAATCAGCAAAGAAAAAAACTTTATACTCCAATGCAAGGTTGGGTCAATTTTTCAGCGCCGGACATGCCTGTATCTAATGTCTCTCTCTCCCTGCAGGGGCTTCCTCTCGGAAACTTAGATTAAAACAACACTGGTGTATCATATGCAATCCAAGTATTGAGAAGTATGTCCTACAAAAACTAACAAGTACATTTAATGCTTCGTATTGCAGTGTACCGTATTAGCTTTATGCTGGACTATTGAAATATTCAGTTCGAATACAAATACCATAGCGGACTTTTGCATTTGGCAATAAACTTATAAACAGTACCTCAGTGTAGTAATGCGGATATCATAATATTAACAGAACTACCACAGTGTAGCGAATGTCGTACACTACAACTACCATAGCGTATAAATGTAGTATATTTTTGAAAATTCCTTCTATTTTCTATTGCAAAAAAGGTAGATTTTCACCGAAACCCTGCATTATTCCACTGTGGAAACAAGACCCCGTATTTTTCCGGTACGCAAAAGTCGTCTTTGGTAGCTGTTCTACAAACAATAGTGGTAATGGAGGACCACCAAAATACGGTCTGCATCAGGCGGCTCTGGAAGTGCATCGGTGTATGATAGTGGCAGCGGAAAGGATATAGCATTCGATCTATTACTATATATACATATATAGCTGGCTTAGAATAAGAAGGTGGGAAGTACTACTTACGACCTTCTAAGACTCGTGCATATTTAAAAATCTGCATCTCAAAGCGCTTCTTATGAGCCTATTTTCATGAAAATCGAAAGTGGTCATGTTGACCAAACTGAAGTTTAAAAGGCTTGTTTTCCCATAATTAAAGAGTAGTTTTCAAACAGTTTTTTCTTGTTTTCTCAAAAAATCGATTTTGTACTTACGACCTTTTAATTTTAAGCCAGCGATATATATAAGGAACCGACGATGAACAATATAATGTCATCTTTGAAAAATGTCAGCAAGCTTGATCGCTAGTCGATTAATTTGTTATCATAGGCCTCGTGATTCCAATTTGGACGGGATATGTGTTGCACTACCGTCTATTATATATGATACATTACAGTGTAGCATTACCATGTGTCTTTAACATCACTAAATGCATCAAATCCAAGACAAAATGTGTCATTATTGCTCCACCGTGACCGTAAGTACTGGTATTTTATTTATTTATCGATTTCTATGTAACATACATCAGTCTAAGGGAAATATTATATGCTTTCCATGAAATATAGGATCTCTTTCAGCAGCTAGGTCGTTTTTTTCTAGCACCATGTGAAACCTTTAGAGTGCTTGTTTGCGATCAGACTACAGTTTCAAGCCGTCTTCTCTTCCAATGTTTCACTGGGTGCTGGACAAAACGGCCGAGTTGCTCATAGGGATCATATATTTCGTGGAAAGCTTATATTTTAGACTGGCATATGTTTAATAGAAATCGGCATAGAAATAAGATACTTTCAGCTATTTTTGTTTTTTAATTTTGATAAATTTCGTCTTGGATTTGATGCCCTTTGTGATATCAGAGTCAAGTGGTGTTGCTGCACTGTATTATGTATAGAGCGATTTGCGATTGATCGACTAATACTTATTAGTATATGATATTTACGCCCGATACAATTTCCAATTCCTTGTAAGTGCTTAGATTAAATTGTAGGACATTCGGTTTGAACATGTCATAGGCTTGATCAATATTACGAAATACAAGTAGATACGTACATGTGTTTGGAATACCAGATATGACGTGTAGGCCAATATAACTTTTTTCGGAAAATATAACGGGTTGCAGTTAGTGTCAATGGAATTTTACACCACATGCTGGCTCAAAACATTGATAACATACTTGAAGCCCATTAGGGATTAAATGGCTATTTTCAAAAAGCAAAAACTTGGTAACCTATTTGAAGAGCCATGTATTTTGAGCACTTTAGTTGGGTCCCAAAGGTGTAAAACATCATAAAATGGAAGAAAGCTAACCTCCAGTTTGTTTACAAAATAATGAATTGTAAACAAAACATGCACAATTTATAATCAAAGGGAAGCAACTCTTGCAAAATTAGTATTTTGTCATCCATACATTTTACTTAATGGGATGTTTGACATACTGTATTGACACACATAGCTTACATTCTTTCGTCAATTATTGGTCGTTTCTGAAAAATATCCTTATTATTTATATTTAGTCTATTTACTGGAGGATTGGAAAAATGTTTTGGGAGAAATCATGTGTCTTTAAAGTGTGTCTGTCTAGAAAATTGCGTTTGGCAAAATCAAAACAAATAGGATATGATTTGACATTTGCCTGTATTCTCGTACATGAACAGAACAATTGCACAATTTAGGATACCAAACTCTTTCTAATCAGTACTTAAATAAAATACAGATATAAAGGTTAACATGCATGACGTTATCATGGCGGGGTAAAATTATAATTTTATACGCAGTTTGTTGATTTTCTGAAAATGCAACTCAAGGAAAAAAATAAGATTAATGAATGACGACCTTTTTTTATCTATTAAAACTTTATTTATTGCAATGTATTGGTGATGTCATTTCATTGTGGTGCAAGAACTTTATGGATAAACATACCGTGTATTATTACGGAACTATTTCTCTGCTTTAATGTATTAATCGTGTTTAATTAAATATTGACCTTATTAATTAATATATTTTACATTTATTTAAATATTAATGGATACTTTTACTTTAGAAAGTCTGTTTTACTCGATTATGTTTTTGGAATTTTATTTTAGGTTAGATTAAACAAAACGTTTTTAAATAGGTTTTTATATTCTATGCGAGTGTACTAATAATTAACGGAATACTTTCGCTATAATGGATGACAGTAAGTACCGCACTTGTTTGGATAAACTTGGATCTATTGGTCAAGATTTATTGAAAATTAACAACAGTCGAACATCTCTTGAGAGGAACCAGTATATGGTCGCGTACTTGGTTGCTCACAGTGAATTAGAAAAAGGGGACATACATTTCCTAGATAAGGTCCATGACTCGTTTCGTGTTGATGATCCGCACACCGAAAATATATTCAAATGTGGAAGATTTTTGTTTCTTATGAACCAGTACGACAAACAAAATCAGAAAATTATTAATCATACTGAAAAGCTTTTACTGGACTCTGAAGGACAGTTGTTAGAATCCATACTTAAAGGACAGAACTTAACAGCAGATCAGTTGATAGAGTCGCCCTACCTTACATCCATGAAAGACGATTTTCTTAAAGTTTTTGGTAAAAGTGAGAAAAGTTATCTGATGATATTTTCTTATTATATTCCCTGTACAATAAAAAACCATCATTGTTCTCAGATTTTGGGTAAATTTGTGGAACTAACAGGTCAACCATTAATAGTTGGTTACGAGAAAGTGTTTTCTAAAACAGACCCAAAGAAAGCGTTAGATGCAATGAAATCCATTAAAGTTGTTCAAGTTCCAAATGTTAGCACTGTAAAAAATTGTAAACAGATCACAACTGGTCCAGTTATCAAGATGCCTTTGAAAATACGCAATGCGTACAAGCAGAGAATAGGCCCCTATTCAAAACCGAATCACGGAACTTGCAAAATACAGAAATGTTATCCATACAGAGCACTCACCACTGGTCCATATCATTTGTCAAAGCTTCAAAATTTATTTTCAATGTTTTAAAAACATCTCATTTTTTACATAAGTTTTTACTCTATTTGGACTATTGTTTTTAAATGTAATAGGGATTTTAAAATTGCTCTTGCAATACTTAGCGGGATACCTAAGTACATAGATAATTGTACTAAATCAATTATTTTACCAGTGTTTGTTTGTTAGATGAACACAATTAATGCTTCGTGGTGGTTAGTTACTGCATTGAAAAGCGAATCTTTACACAGCGAAGGATGCCGTACCCAACACATGCATCTAAAGTGTTAAGGGCTTGGCAATGGCCCCGATACACAGTCAGCTAAATATTGCCCTGCAATCCGAGAAAACTTGATGAATAGCCAGCATCACCAGTCAAGCTCTTGACCGAAATCTACCAGGTACTAGGACTGGGAGATCCGAGAAAACTTGATGAACAGCCAACATCGCCAGTCAAGCTCTTGACTGAAATCTACCAGGTACTAGGACTGGGAGATCCGAGAAATTTTGATGAACAGCCAACATCGCCAGTCAAGCTCTTGACTGAAATCTACAAGGTACTAGGCCTGGGAGATCCGAGAAAACTTGATGAATAGCCAGCATCACCAGACAAGCTCTTGAATAAAATCTACAAGGTACTAGGACTGGGAGATCCGAGAAAACTTGATGAACAGCCAACATCGCCAGTCAAGCTCTTGAATGAAATCTACCAGATACTAGGACTGGGAGATAAGAGAAAACTTGATGAACAGCCAACATCGCCAGACAAGCTCTTGACTGAAATCTACCAGATTCTAGGTCTGGGAGATCCGAGAAAACTTGATGAACAGCCAACATCGCCAGACAAGCTCTTGAATGAAATCTACCAGGTACTAGGCCTGGGAGATCCGAGAAAACTTGATGAACAGCCAGCATCACCAGACAAGCTCTTGACTGAAATCTACCAGGTACTAGGACTGGGAGATCCGAGAAAACTTGATGAACAGCCAACATCGCCAGTCAAGCTCTTGAATGAAATCTACCAGATACTAGGACTGGGAGATAAGCAATAACTTGATGAACAGCCAACATCGCCAGACAAGCTCTCGACTGAAATCACCAGGGAAGACATGAAGATCCAATATAACTTGATGAAGAACACTGGACAATGAGGATATTAGTGGGAGAACCTGAAACATAGGTCACTGATCATCTGACCAACTACAGACGAGAGCTACTATGGGGGTGTGAGTAAGTATCAATATTCCTTACAGAAGCTGCAGCTTAACCTACGCAGAGAAAATGAAGAAGCGCTTTAGTTAACGTAATATCGTTCACAGGAAAGTAATTCAAAAGCGACATATCTGCTGTCTTGCTGTGCTGTCAAATGTAGACAATTGTCTATGTTAAAATCGAAATAATAAGTTAATGTTATAGTTAATATGTTAGAATTATAAACAAATTAAATGCAAGGGAGCGTACAGCAACCGCAACACTATATGTGTTTATAATTCTAAAGTTATTATGTAACCGGCTTATAGTTTACCCTACTAAATTGTCCAAACGAAAACCAGGGATTTTCAAAATTTTGGACCACTTATTCATATAGTTGTGCAATGGGCATAGTATTTTTAAGTTGTTCATGAAGCAAACATGTTCATTTGGACACTTTTGCTGTTTCCAATTATGTGTAGGGTAAACTATATATATGAAAACAAGTCAAAACAAAGTAACAGCTTCTGCAATAGTGCTTGCCTATTATTACTTGGTTGAAATACGTGTACTCATAAATAGCTCCATACGGATAATAGTGTCGAGTTTATTGACCTGTAAAAATACATGACTTAATCATAAATTAATATATCACCGACTTTCTGTAGAAGGCTAGATCTAGTAGTATTAGGTGTGCAGTTATTGTATAATTATGTAATTCATACTTTGCCGCAAGTGACCAATAATATAAGATATTTTGCTAAGTGTATCAATTTATGTTTCTCCACTTCAGCAAATGTGACAGCACGTGAATAGCTCCTTTAAGATGACAACATGTGATAATATAACCCGGGTACAGACTACAATGAACACTTCGAACTCAGCTCGACCATGTAATATTTGTAATGTTTTGTAATCCATGTACATACTGTAAATAAAACGAAAGAAAAAATATATGAATTCTTACGGAAGTGTTTATTTCTCAAAGATTGTCAAAATATAGAAGATACGTGTACATGTAAGCATGCATATACAATGTACATTTTTGGCACTAATACTTGTATAAGCCACCCAAATAAGCGTACCCTATGAATGACACTGCTATATTACCATGATCACGATAAAATAATGATCGTTGATACAATCAATTTATTCAGGTTTGTCACTTGTAGACAAACATTGCAATATCATAACGTTGTACTTTTATTGTTTTGAACATCTTAATTGGAGAAGAAGGCAGTAGAAACCAATACCTTATCCCCTAAGCCACATACTAATACACATAATATCTATAAAATAAGACATAAATAAAAACAATTGCAATGTTTATGTAAATAATTTTATGTAAACAAATGACTGGCCTGATTTAACGGGTTATTCTGTATAGTGCGCACATGATAATGTGTTGTTACGAACATGTATCCATTTGGTCAACTGTTGCAAAGTTGGTTTTACAAACTACTTAAGTAAACAGATATGATCAGTTTTGTATTAAAAACATCACTGATAAATCGTGCACATTTGATTAATCCACCTTTGTGGAGTATACCCTATTTTACCGCCTTTCTAATTTTCATGGGCGCACTATAGTAATAATCACAGGAATTTGAAATGCCATAGTAATCGATCTACTACTTTGTTGCGAAAATCAAATATATGGAACCGACGATGAATTACATAATGTTTGACAAAATTAGTAATATATATTTTGGAAACCAAGCGCATACATATGGAGATCACGTCGTTTATGAAATAATTTATTCATTGAACTCAACCCAAAGAAATCTTCAGTATTAAGAGTTCGACTTTTTTAAAACACACACATCGAATATTTTGCAAAATGCAACAGTTTAACTGGACTTCCACACAGATGACAAACTTAACAAAGCAAATAAAAAAATGAAATCTACTTTAAAGCAGTGGTCAAAACATAACCTTACCCTACTAGAAAAAATCACAGTCATAAAAAAACATATGCCCTATCAAAATTATTATACCCATTTAGAAAATCCACCTCAATCTACAATAAATGACATAAGTAAATCACTTTACACCTTTCTTTGGAATAATTAACCTGAAACAATAAGCAGAAACGTCATAATTCAAGACTACGAAGCCGGTGGTCTTAAAACGGTGGACCTAATTACTTTATCTATATACATGTAGCTTAAAGTCTGGGTGGGTAAAAAGGCTTATTGATCAAAATAAAGGAAATTGGAAACATATTTATACAAAAGAAATGAACTATTTGGAGGCGAATTATTGTTCGAGAGTAACCTGTCAGAAAAGGAAACTTAATGCAGTTTTAGAAATAAGATTCTAAAAGATGTGACCTTATGCTGGACTATAGTAAAACAAAACAATGACCAAACCAGTAAGCTAAATCAAAGCCTCTGGAATAACCAACGAATAACGACAAACAACAACACACTATTTGATAAGAATTGGTACAGAAATGGGATTAAATATCTAAAGCACATATATAAAACAGACAATTTGCTATACATGTACTATCATAGACCCCAAATGGGTCCTCAAAGAAAAATGGTAATTTATTTAAGACATTATGAATATGTACCTGTGTTTTATCGTATAATAAATCACATTCACTTGTTCAAATGCGTACAATAAAAACAACAACCTGACAGACCGAAGAAAACATGACGTAGGACACTGGTGCTATAATTCGCAGATATGGGATTATGTTTTGGAGAAGCGCAGAGAATGGCCAAATCCGGACCTAAGTGGAGAGATACCATTGTATCATTATGTCCTACTGGGACGAATAGGAATAAACATCATTGTGACCAAATGTCATAAAGATTAGGTTAAAATGGTAACATCTGGTGTCTATTACGGACGACGTGCAGACGAAAGACGGACTGACAAGGAGAGTCACAAAAACTTACATTGTCACATAGTGACAAGCGATCTAATAAAACACATTCTTTAACAATAACAATAAAACAAAATCAATAACACACACATTAAATACGTAGTCTAAAGCATATACAAGGTATTAACAAAGTTCGTTCTCAAATTTTTAGTGTTAATAGTTGATTTTTCTGACGTCAGAAGAAAATACAATTTTCAGGTTAAATTCCAGAGGGTTCTACCATTGCTCTAATCTTTCGAGCAGTAATTGAAGTTATTTGTGTAAGAAATTAAAATTGTACACTGCGTACAACGTTCAGATAAAATTTGGTATGAATTCAAATTTTGAGATCAAAATTGTTTAACACCCTGTATTGTACATACATTACCCATAGTCTTAAATACGTAGTCACTACATAAATGAATATTACTCAAAGTTTGATAAGGGTAAAAAAAATCGATATGCCATATTTCGACGTAATTTCGTGTTATTACGGGAAACTTCGGTACCGTTCGGAAAATTTTATAAACATCCGTAAACATTAAATATTTTTATTTTACGGTATTCATATCAATAAATCTGCTTAATAAATTATGTCTTGGTAATTATATTTGACGATCTTTAAAAAAATAAATTTAAAATAAAAAAAATAGTGACGAGTTCCTTCCCTTTGATATTCGAAGTCATAGAAACGCTCGCGAAATCAAGCCCCGAAATGACATGGCGAGCAGACTTATTCTCGACGTGAGGTCGATTTTGTCACCAAAACTGTGTTATTCGGAAGGGTTGAGGACTATTATCAGTCTAAATTACATTGGTAAACACCGTTGTGAGGACGAATACCGTTATTCTTATGAATTTTCGGTTGAGAACGATGGAAATCTCGGAAACAAACATTGAGCTGTTGAGAAAACGAAAGTAGAAAAAATATTTCTGTTGCACCATTTCGTCGAGAAGAGACACAATAATGCAAACCAGCCTATGTTGATGTTCATCACGATGCTTCTCAACACTATTGAGGTAAAACTTGCTAAAACATTGTGTTCTTGATCAAATATTCTTGTATCAGATGAGCGTTATAGGCTCCATTTTACATCTTGTTATTGTCAGCTCGACTGTACTTGGTCATTTTCAATTCAGAACTATTCTGATTTTGAATGGTTATTTTTGTGATCTTCGTGTAAGCATAGTGTTATTTTAACGAGATCAAATGGATAATTTAGTTTAAAAAGCTCAGTGGAAGTCTCGCTTGTTTTTTTGTAAAAGATGTAGGCCTACAAAGAATAGCCCATGTATCTACATGTACATATTTGTGAAAGAACTGGACTACATGTACCGAAATAGCCTTGTAGTAGCCGCAGGTCTATTGTTTAGTGTACTCGACTTGTAACCGGGAAAGCCGGGTTCAAGGTCCAGGCCTTTTTTTTGCTGAATTTTGTAGAGGCCCAGGCCCTTTTGTTTTGTGAAAATTTAGCACGAAAATCCTCAAAATTGTGAAAAAGTTGGCGCAGAAACTTTTCAAATTGTTATAAACTAAGCGCGATAAATCATCAAATTGTGAAATAATTTTTTCAGATGTTAGCTCTCAATTTTTGTCCACTTGTCCCAAACATGCATGTTATGATATAATACTTCATATCAAGTCCAGTACAGGAATATATGACTTTTTATCTATGTTTGGTTTGTTTGATGCTTTGTGGTGAAGTTGTGAAGGGGGCCTTTATAAATTGTGAAAGGGGCCTATAGGAAATTGTGAAAGGGGCTGATGAAGGCCCCTTGTATATAGTGAAAAAAAGCCCTGAGTTCACATAATACTTGTTGCAACATCTGTCTATTTGATAGAAAAACAAAACAAATATATCTGAAATATATTTGAACTGCTACAGATTCTTATAAAAGTAGTTTACCTTAAGCATTTCTGCACTAAGTATGCGACATGACACTATAAATCTGCCAAGTCACTTAGTGTCAACATAATAAACAACAAGGTGATAATAATTATTATTTATATTTGCAGGGAATCGAGAATGGTACGTTTCACTTGAAACAGTTGACTTCAAAACTAGAGATGCTGAAGAAATGTGTGCAGAATTGAGAAAGTGTAAAAGTGTAGTGTAACTGTGAGGTAATGCATGATTGTATTGTTACAGTTTGTTGCATAAGCAGAAGTAATGCGCGTCCATGTTTTGCAAATACATTGTTCCTAATGCAAAATTTAGGTTATAATTAAGCACCTATCCCTAATTCAACGATTTGAACTTTCTGTCTTATAATTGTATACATAATTCAGTTTGGTTGCTAAAATTGTTTTTGGTTGTAGTTACCATGACAATATTCCAAATAAATTCAAATTATATTGCAGTTCAGTCATAGATCTGTTCTTATAATATCTGTCTTTATTGGAGCTGTCATTGACGATTCCGATATATCGTTGATACATTGATATATTGATTTTCAAGTAAAGGTGAACAAGAAACAGACCTATCAGTTATGTAGCAGTCACTTAATGTGAATTCTACACTCTATATGTTTAATACTGGGTATAGATTCAGCTTTTGAAAATAGCACCTTTGGTTTTAGCTTAGATTTGATATAATTTGACAATTTCTGAACTTTCATTTTTTTAACGAAGAAAATGTTTTGTGCAGGACCACCAGGATCATATTAGTATATACATGTAATTATAATGTTATAATATTATTTGCAGGTTGTGAAATACTGTTGCTGAATACTACACAGATTGCAACAGTGGAATCAGACATAGCATATTACCCGGAATGCAGCACGGGAACAAGATTTTGCATATAACCCAGATCGGACCATGGAACTTTTTTCTGAAAGATTGTTAAATATTTACATATTAATAGAGGAATATATCGCGCAGTTGTTCCAGTCGTTGCCGGCAGTCACTAATGCTACTTTTATACTTGCACTCAGAAATGGTTGTATTGTTCAAGATTAGTGTCAGTGTCCATACCGTCTAAATTTGGATTGGCAGACAAAGTTCCTTTACTTTGATTCCATGTGACAGTTTTCCTGTGTCATAAAGTGCATTCTATTGTATAAATAATATTTGAGTGTCAATTAAGAACTTGGGATACAGAGTGTATGAGTTAATTTTCACCCATTACTCCATAGATATACAACTTGAACATTTATAAGTATGAGACAGGACATATAAACTTTATAAGGGTATGATTATACTTGTAAAGTATGCTTGGGTATATTGAGTTTAGCACACCTGTCATATAGTCACAAGGTGAGCTTTTGTGATCACTCGATGTCCGTCATTCCCACCCTTTTTGCTTGCATAGGCAGTAGAAATCACAATTTTACTATAATCTTTATGAAACATAGACACAACGACCATCGCAACAAATATTTATTTTATATTGGGTCATTTGGGGTTAAAAAGGTGTTACTTGGTCAAATCATACATGAATCTTGTGAAGTCGCAGGAGATCACTATTTTGGTCCAATTTTTATGACTGATCATCTCAACAAAATCTGGCTCAAGTTCTATATTGGGTCATAAGTGGTCAAAACATAGGTCAATATCATTATGTCAAATCATACATGAACCTTGTGCAGTCTCTAAAGGTCTCCAGTTTGGTTTAATCTTCATGAAACTTGATGACAATGATCCCTAAACAAAGTCTATGTCAAGTTCTACATTGGGTCATCTGGGATAAAAAAAAACTAGGTCACTATAGATCCAATCATGCATACATGTACACATTGAGTAGTCACTAGAGGCCACAATTTTAGTCTAATCTTTATGAAACTTTGTGACTTTGGTCACGATGATCAACTCAGGGTCATCTGGGGTTAAAAACTAGGCCACTGTGTTAAATAATTGATAAAGCTAAGTTGTCTTTTAGGGCATGTGGCTAATGCTGTGTTGATTGTGACAAATGGATGGCTGTCAGTTCACTAATGTCTAAAACATATTTGCTTTTGAATGAAAACATGACGTGTGTATATTCATTTTCTTAGTTAGATCATTAGCTATAAGCCAATGGATGTTTTAATGCGTTTTCTTATTTTTGGGGTTATACAATGGTCCAGCCAAAGGGAAGGAATTTAACTATTTCTGTATCCAGAGCAACCACAGTTTCAATCAGAATAATACAAATATTCAAGTTTACACAATCTCCTTTTAAACTCCTTTCTGTATACCGAGTTTCATAGGTCTAGCTTGGAAACTGTTTTAGTTATGCCAGGATTCCAGATTTTATAGATTTTTTTCTATTTCCGTTTCCATAGCAACCGCACTTTTTGTTATAATCAAAACATATTTAGATGTGCATAATCTCCTTATTGGCCCCTACCAACATACCAAGTTTTGTAATCCTAACTTAGAAACTGTTATGGTAGGATCCAGATTTTTACATTTTTTCATTATTTTTGTCTCCATAGCAACCACAATTTTTGTTAGATTCAAAATATTTTTGGACGTGCATAATTCCCTTATTGCCCCCTATCCACATACCAAGTTTCATAAACCTAGTTTGAAAACTGTTTGAGCTATGTCAGGATCCTGACTTTTGAGGAACAGACGAAGGGTAAACCTATGTCCCCTCAGGACCCAATTCCACGAAAAAACTTAAGTTATTGCTCAGCTGAGACTGCTATTTTAAAAGCATATTTTGTTGGTTAAAGGACTTTCATGTATACGAGTATAGATTGTTTCATCACAGTTAGATGCCAATATAATAGAGCAATACATAACAAGTCCGATTTTTATAGAAATAGTGCTTTAAAGTTAGAAACATTTAAAGTAAAAACTGAAGTCTGTTATAACAAGCTCAAGTAAGAAGATCTTTGTTGTTCATAACCGTTGGATTTCCATGAGCATTTCATACAAAAATCACCTACTAAATCAATATTTAGCAATAAATACACAGTTTGTGGTAGCAATCTACATCACAAGACTATAAGTGTAGTCATATAATAAATTTAAAATAGCAGTCTCAGCTGAGCAATAACTTAAGTTTTTTCCTGGAATCGGGGCCTGGTTGAAAACCGATAGGGGACTAAAAAAAAATTCTGAATTTTATGTCAGAACATACATCAACTTGTAGCAAATGATCTAACTAACAAAATGAATACACACATGACATGTTTTCAGTCAATAATGAAAAAGTTTCTGTGTTTTTAGTAAATGAGAACTCATTCTCCAGCGAGTACAGAAATAAGAGTATGCAAAGAAAAGTACATTTTCTGAAATAAATCTGTGGTAAACTTTTTTTATTTTGTTATTTTCTTATACAATATTGATTACTTAAAATTTGTATGTTACTATTGTAGCATGCCAATCATTTTATAAGATGATTTTATACCATTCTTTGAAAGGGAAATTTAAATATTTTGATAAATCTACTCATTCCAAACACTGAAATTGAAAGATAGAGGTGAAAGAAAAACATATGAAGTAATTTACAAATTTCTGTTACATATCATTTATAAACACATTCCATTGGCTGTGTAAAAACATAAAACTTTGCACAATTTATTGATTTTATTGACACAAAAAATAGAAAAATACTGTTAGGACCTTTTCTGAAATTTGCTCTATTTTGATATGGATGGTTACCATAGTTAAAATGGAATTTCTCCAAAACGGCGTGGTAAAAGTTTTAAAAAAATTATATTTAGACAAGCCATGTGATACCCTTAATGAAAAAGTTAGTTTCATTGGGAATCTAAATTTTGCCAATGTTGGATGGATTACCTTAATTCGACTTTGAGTTTTGTCAAAAAATTAAAAAATGTATGTTCCAATAAATCTGTGCTACTTTTCTAACAACCTAACACAGCCTTTCAAAAAATAAGCATACATATCACAAATTTTCCTCGTAATATGTGGACAAAGCTACTGATGTTTAGCATAAATGTCATTTTAGCAAATTTCATAGTTTTTCATGATGTAAACCTTCCCAAACCCCACGATAGCATACAGGGTATCCATTAATTCCACACATTAATAAATGCTATAACTTAAACATCTTTTAAGTTATTAAATTAAAGAAAACATGTAATTCCAGAGTATATGACATTTGTGTAAACTTTGTTTTGATCTAAAACAAATATTCCACAATAGAATCCTTATCTAGAGCAGATGCTCAATGTGACCACCCATCTTCTCTGAAACGAGTTTTAAACGTCGTTTTAAATTCTGTACATGACGTTGTTGCATGCAGATTAGGTAACCAGTCTCTTTTCCCGACAAATCGAATGTTTCATTTCATTGGACTAATCCAACAATATTCCTTCTTGAATGCACAGGTGTATTTGGACACTCTATGCAATCTTTCTTTTCACTAAAATCGTAGATGTTCCCTATTCATAATAAAGTTTATGATTTCTAAGGTTCAGACTTCTTGGAATACTGAAGATATATGACGTAATTAATGACGTTATAACGAAGCTCTGACGGCACAATATCAGATACTTTTTCATTTCAGCAGAAATTTGTATTTTATTACCTTTCCAACAACACCACATTTATACGTCTAAGTAAAGAAAAAGTTATAGGCATTTACTAATGTGCGGAATAAATGGATCACCATGTACACGTCTTGCTACACTTTGATATGTTGTACTTTTATAATTTGCAGAATACTGGGTATGTTAAATAAAAAAGTGTAGCACTGTCATCGTGTTTTTTTTCGGAAAGTTTTACGTCCTAATTCACAGTCGTGAAAATGTCAAGTTTGGCTAAATATGACATATTCTTCGCAGTTTTGTCAACATATTACAAGGGAAATGCTCATTTTTACGTAGTTAATGTTAGATTATTTGAATTATAAGTCATATTTATAGAACCATGACCTTTTGCTTTTTGAAAAATAACGGTGCCAAAAACAAGCCATTCGTGAACCTTGTCCATTCGAAAAACCACGTGTTGCATTTGGTATGAATTAACGTAATGTCGTCTTTTTTAGCTAACCGATAAGCTCTATTGACATGGACTAAAGTGGCAAAAATGACATTGAAAGGTCGACTGTCCCTTTTCTATTCTCCTATTGTACAAGACCCAAACCGCCAAAAAGATGCTTGAATGCAGCACAAACATATTATTGAGGATGGGCTTATCAGAACTTGGATATAAACATCGTCACTCGTTTGCAATATTGCAGATGTAACGT
The DNA here is from genome assembly GCA_947247005.1 of Spisula solida. NCBI lineage: Eukaryota > Metazoa > Mollusca > Bivalvia > Venerida > Mactridae > Spisula > Spisula solida. The sequence continues at coordinate 51,469,504 of OX365950.1, forward strand.
TATTGTTCTGAACATCCCAGCAGCCCATCTTATGCAAAATATTCACAAGGAAACTTTTTTTAACCCTTTTCAAATTGTGCGTAGAATATTTATTTCTCAACGCATATCTAATACTGCATATACATGTATTGCACACCACACACAGCCTTCGATCAAAACTACATGTATTTATTTCTTGAAGTTTATCATTAAAATAAATACTGTTCACGAAATTAATACTTCAATACTACATAAAGTGCTCGCCCTGATGTCGATTATAGACTTTTGAATTATATTTAATAGTAAATGAACATAATTATTTCATCATTCAAACAAAAGTTTTAAAAATACATAACATAACATATAGTTTATTTGCATTAAATACAACATAGTTCAAACAGCCAAACAAACAAAATTAACATAATAAGTCACTGTGATAAATACATATATAGCCAGAACAAATATAATAATACATGTAATGAAAAGAATGCATATTAATAATAACAGAGTTATATAAACAGTTTGTATGTGTCAGTATGGGTAAAAAGTGACATTATCAATTTCTATTAAGGGAAGCATAGTAAATATATTTAGCGATTTGCAAAAGTGTACGGGTTGAGGTTGTTGACATGAGACATGTAAATTTTTGTATGGTTGGCCAGCTAGAGAAATACGTTTTGAAATATTTGGTTCTTAGATTCCTATGTTTTGGACAAATTATAAAAAATGGTATTTATTTTCAACGACCCCATGTTGCATTGTAGACAAGTCCTATTATGACGTTCTATATTAAAGTATCTTCTAGTTTTGATAGCTATATCATGACATGATAATCTAAATTTTGTAGAGCGATTCTGTACTTCTTTTGTTTTATGAAAGATAGGTATTTTTAATATCAAAAGTGTGTTTATATAGACTATATGATGTCAGTTTACTAGAATTATTAATACTTGTATACCATGTTTGTTTGTAAATGTCCAATATACGTTGTTTAATACAAAAGTAATTTATGTCAATTACATATTGATTATTTGATTATTCCAAATATCAAGCATGCCTATACATGTATTACTAAGTAATGTTTTAATTTGGGAAGCCGAGTTCATACCGTTGTAACTGTGGCCATTATCTGTATCGTTTGCTAAAACTTCGTATATTTTAGTTAATAGAGTATTATTTGATTTCAGGAGTATTGTCCAATATCTAATTATATAGATCAGTCACTTGTAAACAAACAACAGAATATCATAATTATCAGATATAATATTTCTATTGTTTCAAATGCATAATATTATCTCATAAAAAAGGCGGTGAAAACAAAATTTTAACAAATACAAAAAATACATACTAAGTAACTTAGTACAATATTATGAAAAATAAATTCAAAAATACAATTGATTCATCTGATAGACAATTCATCAACAGAAACATGAAAAGAAGAACAAACATGCATGCTCATCCATATAAACATCACATACACAGCAATGAGACAACATATATGAACATCAATAAATTGACAGTACAATCAAGACATCAAGAATACAATTCTGTAAATGAAAATTTACCTACAAAGTACATGAAATATATGCATGTCATACACAAATAATAGCATAGTATATCTTTATACTTACAAGGTTAGCTTTAAAAGAAGCTAGAAGTGGCTCAAGTCGTATTTTTTAACAGGAGAGCTGTGGAAATGAACAGAACATTGTGCATAAATTGTAACCTCATTGTGTTTGTGTTTTCGGGTTTCACGCCGTTTCTGAACAATTTATCAGTTATACATATGTATATGGTTTCGATTAATTTTGGTAAATACATTCCATAACAAATTTCGTACATTTATTAAGCCATTTAAAATGTCTTCACTATATAACTTACATGTATATTTCTATGGTTACAATAAAAATCATTTCGTCGAAAATGACAATAAAATTAAGATAATCATGACTTTTTGTCTCTTTACACGTACATATTACTTGGGTAGCTACAGCAGTCATTAGTGCACTGGATATGTAATCCGGCCATCCGGGTTCGACATCCAATTGCAACAGGTCGTACCCTTCCATGAAGTAGAGTCCATTTCCTCTTGTAGATAAGTTGCTGGTTCTTGTGCAAGGGTACATTGGTAATGGTTACAAAAGAGTCCAGGAAAACTGGTAAGGATAATTGAAACCATATATAACTGATAAATTGTTCAGAAACGGAGTTAGACCTACTATATGTGTGATTATTATTTTGGGTAATTTTACTACAATAACATTGTAAAGCATGTGTTTGGGCTTAATTAATTGATGTATTTCAAGAGAAGACACGAAAATAAGAGACAGAGGTATACGAACCGAGCCACTTCTAGCTTTTTTTAAAAGCTAGCCTTGTGAGAAACTCAATGGACCATAGCAACAAATATGGACGCACCCGTGGCACCCGTGAGAAATCCTAACCGCTTTTGAAAGGCCGTTTTTCATGGGTTATGTTTTGTCTTAACCAATCGCGCTGTCTGTTACAATTGCCGGGCAGTCTGCCTGTAACCTGGCTTCGTGTTGGTGATAGGTGGTTCTTATAGTTAATTCCTATCATAATACTGGCTCGCTGTGGCGAGCAAGCACAAACAAACAAATATTTGCAATATATGCACATGCTATTAGGAACATACTTCATGTAGATGCAATGATTTAATACTATTCATGAAATTAAACATAAAGACATATTATATAATATCTAGTCAATATATCATTATCATATACAATAATACCAACACAACAACATCTCAATAACCTTTGATTCAATGAATATAACAACATAGTCAACAAATTGGTATGATTTGGGACAAATAGTGAATGCGAATACATTGACCACGGTCAAAAAGACGATTACTGAGAAATAATGACATATTGTTAATTATTTAAGATTAAAAATCTCCTATGTCCTCAATTTGTATTACAGGATTACATTGTTTATATCGCATTTGACCTAAGTTTTGTTGGTATGATCATTGTGACCGAGTTTATAAACATTAGACTAAAATTATTGCCTTTAGTGACTTCGCAAGGTTTTTCTATGATATGACATTGTGACCTAGTTTTTAACCCGGGATGACCCAATATCAAACTTGACCTAGATATTGTTAAGATGATCACTGTGACCGAATTTTATAAAGGTTAGTCTAAATCCCTGACATCTAGCGTCTACGCAATCTAATTACGGACGAAAGACAAACGGGCACCAGACGGACGGACGGACGAAGAGTGAGCACAAAAGCTCCCTCAGAGTGAGCTAAAATAGACGTCGAATTTCGGAGTCGAACACAAACATAAAAAACAAAGATGCAAATATGAGTAAATGTATGTAAATTCGTAAATTCGTCTTACCACTGAGCCACCACGGTAGCATAGTAGCATATGGTGTTTGTGCAGATAAAGTCTTTTCAATTTTTGTTACCAAACTTTTGATTTGGAATAACCTTTGCTATAAATAGACATGCTTGTAATTAGCACATTATCGTGCAGGACTATACCTGCATAACCCGGTCCTGATAAGCAATAAGCCACTGGTGAACAGACCAAGCTCAAATATCGCATGTTGAGAATCGATGGTTCGAATAAAGTAATGTGCGTAAAATTCCTTCATAACGATAATTTTGTTTTGCATAGAACCACATACACTATCAAATATAATGCAGAAAGTGTATGTTTCCGAAAAACTTTCAGACCCAGCTGAAATAATATCAGGTGTTCCACAAGGACCCCTGTTATTTCTCATTTATATAAATGATTTACCATACCATATTAAGTCTTCAACAATATTCAGAAGATACAATTCAAGACATTCACTAAATCATTCGATCTGATCCGGACATTGTAGACTCATGGTGCATACAAAACGCTATGATAATTAATGCACACAAGACACAACATATAACCAAACAACAAACCTAGCATCCCAGACATCAAATTGAAATTACAGAATTGTGATATTGAAATGTCAGAAACTGAAAGACTTCTTGGAATCAATGATGATAACACACTCAAATGGAAAACTCACATTGACAAAAAAATGGAATGCACAACTCTATCTTCTCATGCAAATCAAACAATACTTAAATGTACCAATAAGAAATTTAATTTTGTTTTTAATGCTTACATCCTTCCACACCTTGATTATTGCTGTTCAATTTGGACTTAGAATATAACCTTCATTATGAGCCAATGAAAACGCCGAATTTTGGCGGTTAGATGAAAATTTAATCATTAAAATTTTATCTTAACAGACTTGACGTCATGCGTTGGCGCTAATTTCTATCAGAATGCAGAATGTTATATTCTAAGTAAGTTAGAACATATTAAGTAAATTTCAATGACTAAAACAGGACTCGCTTCGCTCGCTCCGCCCTTTTTAATCATTAAAATTTACTTAATATGTTCCAACTATAAGTTAAACAGACAAAAATTTAATCGACGAAATTCGTAAATTTCGAAAACGGGCAGCACGCATCAATCTTGACGTAAAAGACTTTCACACTCCCTCTAAGATTCTTGTCAATAAACTTCATTGGATGAAATTTGACAAAAGTGTTGAATATAAAAAATCAATCATTGTGTTCAAATCACTCAATGATAATGAGTTTCCAAAATGCATTCAACAAAAATTACAAATTAAACCAAGTTCATTCATGTAAACTTAGATCCGTAAAAAATGAAGAAATATTTGTACCATCACCAAAGTTTGAATTTTCTAGAAAATCACTTGTCTACTCGGGATAAAAAATATGGAATGATATTCAAAAATCAGTACGAGCAGCAGACTCAATACAGAAATTCCAAAATGCATACATCAAATGGAAATATCCATAGTGAAGCATTATATGCAATAAAACAGACCCACCATGCGAATGTATTTTTGAGTTCAATATAAGTTTACCAATTGCTATCATGCCAATTTATTAAGAAATGTAAGATAAAAAATGTTTATTTTCATGAATCATACACTTTGTTCAATAGTGCTGTCTAAAGATCAGTTTAGACTACGCAAATTGTTGCACAACGACTGCTTGTAATTGTTTTCGTTCTGTATACACTCAGTGTAAGACTAGTGCAATTGTTTCAGTAATGTATACACACAGAAAATTGTTGCATGAACTCATGAACTTGTTATAATATATAATTATATTATGTATACACGGTATACAGCGCTACCTCTCGAGCGCCACCCTTCTTTGAGCAACAACCTCATGATCATATTATACCTGATATTTACTACACAGTTCACCCCTCCAAAACATCACCCTGGCCTAATTAAAGCAATATCCTTCTAAAATAACCTGAGGTATCGAAATCTTTGATAATTGTTTTTTATATTGATCAATTCAAGTTTCATGAAGTCGTCTGTCAAGGGTACCTTTTTGCCTCTCAATCTTATAAAATATTAGATAATTGCACAAAGTTGGGCTTATCAGGATGAAAATGGATACCTGACAGCTTTCTTACCCTCTTATCAGTAAATTGATGGGGAAATTGTTGCACGGAAATAGAGCAAGTTCTATTTGATGAAATTGTTGTGCAACAATTGTGTTGTGGTTGTAATAAACTCGATTTTACAATTCTTGTAATTGACACTACTATGCAATGTACCCATTTGTATATTTATCCATCATTAGCCGACGTCATTTCGACGTAATTTCGTGTTATTACGGGAAACTTCGGTACCGTTCGGAAAATTTTATAAACATCCGTAAACATTAAATATTTTTATTTTACGGTATTCATATCAATAAATCTGCTTAATAAATTATGTCTTGGTAATTATATTTGACGATCTTTAAAAAAATAAATTTAAAATAAAAAAAATAGTGACGAGTTCCTTCCCTTTGATATTCGAAGTCATAGAAACGCTCGCGAAATCAAGCCCCGAAATGACATGGCGAGCAGACTTATTCTCGACGTGAGGTCGATTTTGTCACCAAAACTGTGTTATTCGGAAGGGTTGAGGACTATTATCAGTCTAAATTACATTGGTAAACACCGTTGTGAGGACGAATACCGTTATTCTTATGAATTTTCGGTTGAGAACGATGGAAATCTCGGAAACAAACATTGAGCTGTTGAGAAAACGAAAGTAGAAAAAATATTTCTGTTGCACCATTTCGTCGAGAAGAGACACAATAATGCAAACCAGCCTATGTTGATGTTCATCACGATGCTTCTCAACACTATTGAGGTAAAACTTGCTAAAACATTGTGTTCTTGATCAAATATTCTTGTATCAGATGAGCGTTATAGGCTCCATTTTACATCTTGTTATTGTCAGCTCGACTGTACTTGGTCATTTTCAATTCAGAACTATTCTGATTTTGAATGGTTATTTTTGTGATCTTCGTGTAAGCATAGTGTTATTTTAACGAGATCAAATGGATAATTTAGTTTAAAAAGCTCAGTGGAAGTCTCGCTTGTTTTTTTGTAAAAGATGTAGGCCTACAAGGAATAGCCCATGTATCTACATGTACATATTTGTGAAAGAACTGGACTACATGTACCGAAATAGCCTTGTAGTAGCCGCAGGTCTATTGTTTAGTGTACTCGACTTGTAACCGGGAAAGCCGGGTTCAAGGTCCAGGCCTTTTTTTTGCTGAATTTTGTAGAGGCCCAGGCCCTTTTGTTTTGTGAAAATTTAGCACGAAAATCCTCAAAATTGTGAAAAAGTTGGCGCAGAAACTTTTCAAATTGTTATAAACTAAGCGCGATAAATCATCAAATTGTGAAATAATTTTTTCAGATGTTAGCTCTCAATTTTTGTCCACTTGTCCCAAACATGCATGTTATGATATAATACTTCATATCAAGTCCAGTACAGGAATATATGACTTTTTATCTATGTTTGGTTTGTTTGATGCTTTGTGGTGAAGTTGTGAAGGGGGCCTTTATAAATTGTGAAAGGGGCCTATAGGAAATTGTGAAAGGGGCTGATGAAGGCCCCTTGTATATAGTGAAAAAAAGCCCTGAGTTCACATAATACTTGTTGCAACATCTGTCTATTTGATAGAAAAACAAAACAAATATATCTGAAATATATTTGAACTGCTACAGATTCTTATAAAAGTAGTTTACCTTAAGCATTTCTGCACTAAGTATGCGACATGACACTATAAATCTGCCAAGTCACTTAGTGTCAACATAATAAACAACAAGGTGATAATAATTATTATTTATATTTGCAGGGAATCGAGAATGGTACGTTTCACTTGAAACAGTTGACTTCAAAACTAGAGATGCTGAAGAAATGTGTGCAGAATTGAGAAAGTGTAAAAGTGTAGTGTAACTGTGAGGTAATGCATGATTGTATTGTTACAGTTTGTTGCATAAGCAGAAGTAATGCGCGTCCATGTTTTGCAAATACATTGTTCCTAATGCAAAATTTAGGTTATAATTAAGCACCTATCCCTAATTCAACGATTTGAACTTTCTGTCTTATAATTGTATACATAATTCAGTTTGGTTGCTAAAATTGTTTTTGGTTGTAGTTACCATGACAATATTCCAAATAAATTCAAATTATATTGCAGTTCAGTCATAGATCTGTTCTTATAATATCTGTCTTTATTGGAGCTGTCATTGACGATTCCGATATATCGTTGATACATTGATATATTGATTTTCAAGTAAAGGTGAACAAGAAACAGACCTATCAGTTATGTAGCAGTCACTTAATGTGAATTCTACACTCTATATGTTTAATACTGGGTATAGATTCAGCTTTTGAAAATAGCACCTTTGGTTTTAGCTTAGATTTGATATAATTTGACAATTTCTGAACTTTCATTTTTTTAACGAAGAAAATGTTTTGTGCAGGACCACCAGGATCATATTAGTATATACATGTAATTATAATGTTATAATATTATTTGCAGGTTGTGAAATACTGTTGCTGAATACTACACAGATTGCAACAGTGGAATCAGACATAGCATATTACCCGGAATGCAGCACGGGAACAAGATTTTGCATATAACCCAGATCGGACCATGGAACTTTTTTCTGAAAGATTGTTAAATATTTACATATTAATAGAGGAATATATCGCGCAGTTGTTCCAGTCGTTGCCGGCAGTCACTAATGCTACTTTTATACTTGCACTCAGAAATGGTTGTATTGTTCAAGATTAGTGTCAGTGTCCATACCGTCTAAATTTGGATTGGCAGACAAAGTTCCTTTACTTTGATTCCATGTGACAGTTTTCCTGTGTCATAAAGTGCATTCTATTGTATAAATAATATTTGAGTGTCAATTAAGAACTTGGGATACAGAGTGTATGAGTTAATTTTCACCCATTACTCCATAGATATACAACTTGAACATTTATAAGTATGAGACAGGACATATAAACTTTATAAGGGTATGATTATACTTGTAAAGTATGCTTGGGTATATTGAGTTTAGCACACCTGTCATATAGTCACAAGGTGAGCTTTTGTGATCACTCGATGTCCGTCATTCCCACCCTTTTTGCTTGCATAGGCAGTAGAAATCACAATTTTACTATAATCTTTATGAAACATAGACACAACGACCATCGCAACAAATATTTATTTTATATTGGGTCATTTGGGGTTAAAAAGGTGTTACTTGGTCAAATCATACATGAATCTTGTGAAGTCGCAGGAGATCACTATTTTGGTCCAATTTTTATGACTGATCATCTCAACAAAATCTGGCTCAAGTTCTATATTGGGTCATAAGTGGTCAAAACATAGGTCAATATCATTATGTCAAATCATACATGAACCTTGTGCAGTCTCTAAAGGTCTCCAGTTTGGTTTAATCTTCATGAAACTTGATGACAATGATCCCTAAACAAAGTCTATGTCAAGTTCTACATTGGGTCATCTGGGATAAAAAAAAACTAGGTCACTATAGATCCAATCATGCATACATGTACACATTGAGTAGTCACTAGAGGCCACAATTTTAGTCTAATCTTTATGAAACTTTGTGACTTTGGTCACGATGATCAACTCAGGGTCATCTGGGGTTAAAAACTAGGCCACTGTGTTAAATAATTGATAAAGCTAAGTTGTCTTTTAGGGCATGTGGCTAATGCTGTGTTGATTGTGACAAATGGATGGCTGTCAGTTCACTAATGTCTAAAACATATTTGCTTTTGAATGAAAACATGACGTGTGTATATTCATTTTCTTAGTTAGATCATTAGCTATAAGCCAATGGATGTTTTAATGCGTTTTCTTATTTTTGGGGTTATACAATGGTCCAGCCAAAGGGAAGGAATTTAACTATTTCTGTATCCAGAGCAACCACAGTTTCAATCAGAATAATACAAATATTCAAGTTTACACAATCTCCTTTTAAACTCCTTTCTGTATACCGAGTTTCATAGGTCTAGCTTGGAAACTGTTTTAGTTATGCCAGGATTCCAGATTTTATAGATTTTTTTCTATTTCCGTTTCCATAGCAACCGCACTTTTTGTTATAATCAAAACATATTTAGATGTGCATAATCTCCTTATTGGCCCCTACCAACATACCAAGTTTTGTAATCCTAACTTAGAAACTGTTATGGTAGGATCCAGATTTTTACATTTTTTCATTATTTTTGTCTCCATAGCAACCACAATTTTTGTTAGATTCAAAATATTTTTGGACGTGCATAATTCCCTTATTGCCCCCTATCCACATACCAAGTTTCATAAACCTAGTTTGAAAACTGTTTGAGCTATGTCAGGATCCTGACTTTTGAGGAACAGACGAAGGGTAAACCTATGTCCCCTCAGGACCCAATTCCACGAAAAAACTTAAGTTATTGCTCAGCTGAGACTGCTATTTTAAAAGCATATTTTGTTGGTTAAAGGACTTTCATGTATACGAGTATAGATTGTTTCATCACAGTTAGATGCCAATATAATAGAGCAATACATAACAAGTCCGATTTTTATAGAAATAGTGCTTTAAAGTTAGAAACATTTAAAGTAAAAACTGAAGTCTGTTATAACAAGCTCAAGTAAGAAGATCTTTGTTGTTCATAACCGTTGGATTTCCATGAGCATTTCATACAAAAATCACCTACTAAATCAATATTTAGCAATAAATACACAGTTTGTGGTAGCAATCTACATCACAAGACTATAAGTGTAGTCATATAATAAATTTAAAATAGCAGTCTCAGCTGAGCAATAACTTAAGTTTTTTCCTGGAATCGGGGCCTGGTTGAAAACCGATAGGGGACTAAAAAAAAAATTCTGAATTTTATGTCAGAACATACATCAACTTGTAGCAAATGATCTAACTAACAAAATGAATACACACATGACATGTTTTCAGTCAATAATGAAAAAGTTTCTGTGTTTTTAGTAAATGAGAACTCATTCTCCAGCGAGTACAGAAATAAGAGTATGCAAAGAAAAGTACATTTTCTGAAATAAATCTGTGGTAAACTTTTTTTATTTTGTTATTTTCTTATACAATATTGATTACTTAAAATTTGTATGTTACTATTGTAGCATGCCAATCATTTTATAAGATGATTTTATACCATTCTTTGAAAGGGAAATTTAAATATTTTGATAAATCTACTCATTCCAAACATTGAAATTGAAAGATAGAGGTGAAAGAAAAACATATGAAGTAATTTACAAATTTCTGTTACATATCATTTATAAACACATTCCATTGGCTGTGTAAAAACATAAAACTTTGCACAATTTATTGATTTTATTGACACAAAAAATAGAAAAATACTGTTAGGACCTTTTCTGAAATTTGCTCTATTTTGATATGGATGGTTACCATAGTTAAAATGGAATTTCTCCAAAACGGCGTGGTAAAAGTTTTAAAAAAATTATATTTAGACAAGCCATGTGATACCCTTAATGAAAAAGTTAGTTTCATTGGGAATCTAAATTTTGCCAATGTTGGATGGATTACCTTAATTCGACTTTGAGTTTTGTCAAAAAATTAAAAAATGTATGTTCCAATAAATCTGTGCTACTTTTCTAACAACCTAACACAGCCTTTCAAAAAATAAGCATACATATCACAAATTTTCCTCGTAATATGTGGACAAAGCTACTGATGTTTAGCATAAATGTCATTTTAGCAAATTTCATAGTTTTTCATGATGTAAACCTTCCCAAACCCCACGATAGCATACAGGGTATCCATTAATTCCACACATTAATAAATGCTATAACTTAAACATCTTTTAAGTTATTAAATTAAAGAAAACATGTAATTCCAGAGTATATGACATTTGTGTAAACTTTGTTTTGATCTAAAACAAATATTCCACAATAGAATCCTTATCTAGAGCAGATGCTCAATGTGACCACCCATCTTCTCTGAAACGAGTTTTAAACGTCGTTTTAAATTCTGTACATGACGTTGTTGCATGCAGATTAGGTAACCAGTCTCTTTTCCCGACAAATCGAATGTTTCATTTCATTGGACTAATCCAACAATATTCCTTCTTGAATGCACAGGTGTATTTGGACACTCTATGCAATCTTTCTTTTCACTAAAATCGTAGATGTTCCCTATTCATAATAAAGTTTATGATTTCTAAGGTTCAGACTTCTTGGAATACTGAAGATATATGACGTAATTAATGACGTTATAACGAAGCTCTGACGGCACAATATCAGATACTTTTTCATTACAGCAGAAATTTGTATTTTATTACCTTTCCAACAACACCACATTTATACGTCTAAGTAAAGAAAAAGTGAAGTTATAGGCATTTACTAATGTGCGGAATTAATGGATCACCATGTACACGTCTTGCTACACTTTGATATGTTGTAATTTTATAATTTGCAGAATACTGGGTATGTTAAATAAAAAAGTGTAGCACTGTCATCGTGTTTTTTTTTCCGGAAAGTTTTACGTCATAATTGACAGTCGTGAAAATGTCAAGTTTGGCTAAATATGACATATTTTTCGCAGTTTTGTCAACATATTACAAGGGAAATGCTCATTTTTACGTAGTTAATGTTAGATTATTTGAATTATAAGTCATATTTATAGAACCATGACCTTTTGCTTTTTGAAAAATAACGGTGCCACAAACAAGCCATTCGTGAAACTTGTCCATTCGAAAAACCACGTGTTGCATTTGGTATGAATTCACGTAATGTCGTCTTTTTCAGCTAACCGATAAGCTCTATAGACATGGACTAAAGTGGCAAAAATGACATTGAAAGGTCGACTGTCCCTTTTCTATTCTCCTATTGTACCAGACCCAAACCGCCAAAAAGATGCTTGAATGCAGCACAAACATATTATTGAGGATGGGCTTATCAGAACTTGGATATAAACATCGTCACTCGTTTGCAATATTGTAGATGTAACGTTATGGTTCTGAACATCCCAGCAGCCCATCTTATGCAAAATATTCACAAGGAAACTTTTTTAACCCTTTTCAAATTTTGCGTAGAATATTTATTTCTCAACGCATATCTAATACTGCATATACATGTATTGCACACCACACATAGCCTTCGATCAAAACTACATGTATTTATTTCTTGAAGTTTATCATTAAAATAAATACTGTTCACGAAATTAATACTTCAATACTACATAAAGTGCTCGCCCTGATGTCGATTATAGACTTTTCAAATATATTTAATAGTAAATGAACATAATTATTTCATCATTCAAACAAAAGTTTTAAAAATACATAACATAACATATAGTTTATTTGCATTAAATACAACATAGTTTATACAGCCAAACAAACAAAATTAACATAATAAGTCACTGTGATAAATACAAAGATTGGAACGATGTAACAAATCTCACATATATTGCGACAATCTTCTGAAATTTCGTGAACTCGTTTGTTCTCAAAAGCTTGTATCTCCTAGTATAAGGAACACAGGCAATATATATATTATTCAGCTTTACAATGACTCCTCATTTATTGAAATCAGTCGAGAAATAAAACAATATACCCAAAAGAGCCAGACCTACTCTTATTTTAATGGAAATTCAAAGTTTATCAGAAAATATAGTCTGGAGAATTTGACACGACTGTCGACCTTCAATAAGCATAATTTAACAGCTGATATATTTCTATATTTATAAGCCCATTTGTATGCTTTCATAAGCGGAAAGTATCACGGAGACGCTCGAGGTGAAATACCCACACACATCTAGAGGACCGATACTGCACGATTTGCTCGCGGAAATTTATATATTAAACACAAGAACCTTGTAATATATTGATGCATCAAGGCCATGAACATGTCAAATTCTCCGTGCTATACCCTTTGTGCCTCATTCAAATAATAATTTCCTGAATTATATAAGAGGTAGAAAAACAAGTTACCTCATACAATAGAAGACACTTAGCTCTTCAAAATGAGACTTTGGTCATTCAAATAGGATGACCAACAAAACCTTTGATGCAAAACAACAGAATCTGCTGCATGCTATCTTGTATTTTCTCCCAGATTTCAATTAGGAGTCCAATCTGTGTGTTTAGATTTTTGTTTAAACATACGCAAACACTACATGTGTAAGCAAACACACTGGGTGACAAAAATTGTAACAAGACAGAACAGCAACCATAGTGCATGTACAAAACATAATACATTATAAAACATACGAGTACATCAATATAGCTCATTTCCCCCGTATAATTCAGTTTAGTTAGTGATAAAATATTTCATCGTTATTTTCTGGCAATCCTGCAAGCTCACTCACCATAGGCAGACGTATGTTGTCTATACAGGCTAGGCGTGGCAATACTTCGTAGATTAAATTCATCCCGCATATTATGATAAATTGCGCCCATATATTGAAAATCAACACTTTTGCCACTGATGAATGTGCTTGCAGTTTCCTTAGTTAATAACGAGACAATCATTGTTAATAAACTAAATTTATCTATATGCAAGAAATAGCAATTAACACAATTTGTTCAATAAATTAACAATTAAAGCGATATTTAGCTTTGCGTCAGATGAGGCGTTTTTAAAGTCCTCGAGTGTATGGCAGACCGTTTATATAACTTTAATAACATTATACTTTATTCGGCATGATACATATCATATACATATATAGCCAGAACAAATATAATAATACATGTAATGAAAAGAATGCATATTAATAATAACAGAGTTATATAAACAGTTTGTATGTGTCAGTATGGGTAAAAAGTGACATTATCAATTTCTATTAAGGGAAGCATAGTAAATATATTTAGCGATTTGCAAAAGTGTACGGGTTGAGGTTGTTGACATGAGACATGTAAATTTTTGTATGGCTGGCCAGCTAGGGAAATACGTTTTGAAATATTTGGTTCTTAGATTCCTATGTTTTGGACAAATTATAAAAAATGGTATTTATTTTCAACGACCCCATGTTGCATTGTAGACAAGTCCTATTATGACGTTCTATATTAAAGTATCTTCTAGTTTCGATAGCTATATCGTGACATGATAATCTAAATTTTGTAGAGCGATTCTGTACTTCTTTTGTTTTATGCAAGATAGGTATTTTTAATATCAAAAGTGTGTTTATATAGACTATATGATGTCAGTTTACTAGAATTATTAATACTTGTATACCATGTTTGTTTGTAAATGTCCAATATACGTTGTTTAATACAAAAGTAATTTATGTCAATTACATATTGATTATTTGATTATTCCAAATATTAAGCATGCCTATATTACTAAGTAATGTTTTAATTTGGGAAGCCGAGTTCATACCGTTGTAACTGTGGCCATTATCTGTATCGTTTGCTAAAACTTCGTATATTTTAGTTAATAGAGTATTATTTGATTTCAGGAGTATTGTCCAATATCTAATTATATAGATCAGTCACTTGTAAACAAACAACAGAATATCATAATTATCAGATATAATATTTCTATTGTTTCAAATGCATAATATTATCTCATAAAAAAGGCGGTGAAAACAAAATTTTAACAAATACAAAAAATACATACTAAGTAACTTAGTACAATATTATGAAAAATAAATTCAAAAATACAATTGATTCATCTGATAGACAATTCATCAACAGAAACATGAAAAGTAGAACAAACATGCATGCTCATCCATATAAACATCACATTACACAGCAATGAGACAACATATATGAACATCAATAAATTGACAGTACAATCAAGACATCAAGAATACAATTCTGTAAATGAAAATTTACCTACAAAGTACATGAAATATATGCATGTCATACACAAATAATGGCATAGTATATCTTTATACTTACAAGGTTAGCTTTAAAAAAAGCTAGAAGTGGCCCAAGTCGTATTTTCCAACAGGAGAGCTGTGGAAATGAACAGAACAATGTGCATAAATGGTAACCTCATTGTGTTTGTGTTTTCGGGTTTTACGCCGTTTCTGAACAATTTATCAGTTATACATATGTATATGGTTTCGATTAATTTTGGTAAAATACATTCCATAACAAATTTCGTACATTTATTAAGCCATTTAAAATGTCTTCACTATATAACTTACATGTATATTTCTATGGTTACAATAAAAATCATTTCGTCGAAAATGACAATAAAATTAAGATAATCATGACTTTTTGTCTCTTTACACGTACATATTACTTGGGTAGCTACATCAGTCATTAGTGCACTGGATATGTAATCCGGCCATCGGGGTTCGACATCCAATTGCAACAGGTCGTACCCTTCCATGAAGTAGGGTCCATTTCCTCTTGTAGATAAGTTGCTGGTTCTTGTGCAAGGGTACATTGGTAATGGTTACAAAAGTGTCCAGGAAAACTGGTAAGGATAATTGAAACCATATATAACTGATAAATTGTTCAGAAA
The DNA here is from genome assembly GCA_947247005.1 of Spisula solida. Classification (NCBI taxonomy): domain Eukaryota; kingdom Metazoa; phylum Mollusca; class Bivalvia; order Venerida; family Mactridae; genus Spisula; species Spisula solida. Next base: position 51,485,303 of record OX365950.1, read on the forward strand.
CGGAGTTAAACGTACTATATGTGTGATTATTATTTTGGGTAATTTTACTACAATAACATTGTAAAGCATGTGTTTGGGCTTAATTAATTGATGGATTTCAAGAGAAGACACGAAAATAAGAGACAGAGGTATACGAACCGAGCCACTTCTAGCTTTTTTTAAAAGCTAGCCTTGTGAGAAACTCAATGGACCATAGCAACAAATATGGACGCACCCGTGGCACCCGTGAGAAATCCTAACCGCTTTTGAAAGGCCATTTTTCATGGGTTATGTTTTGTCTTAACCAATCGCGCTGTCTGTTACAATTGCCGGGCAGTCTGCCTGTAACCTGGCTTGGTTTTTGGTGATAGGTGGTTCTTATAGTTAATTCCTATCATAATACTGGCTCGCTGTGGCGAGCAAGCATAAACAAACAATTATTTGCAATAAATGCACATGCTATTAGGAACATACTTCATGTAGATGCAATGATTTAATACTATTCATGAAATTAAACATAAAGGCATATTATATAATATCTAGTCAATATATCATTATCATATACAATAATACCAACACAACAACATCTCAATAACCTTTGATTCAATGAATATAACAACATAGTCAACAAATTGGTATGATTTGGGACAAATAGTGAATGCGAATACATTCGTCAAAAAGACGATTACTGAGAAATAATGACATATTGTCAATTATTTAAGATTAAAAATCTCCTATGTCCTCAATTTGTATTACAGGATTACATTGTTTATATCGCATTTGACCTAAATTTTGTTGGTATGATCATTGTGACCGAGTTTATAAACATAAGACTAAAATTTTGCCTTTAGTGACTTCGCAAGGTTTTTCTATGATATGACATTGTGACCTAGTTTTTGACCCGGGATGACCCAATATCAAACTTGACCTAGATATTGTTAAGATGATCACTGTGACCGAATTTTATAAAGGTTAGTCCAAAACCCTGACATCTAGCGTCTACGCAATCTAATTACGGACGAAAGACAAACGGGCACCAGGCGGACGGACGGACGAAGAGTGAGCACAAAAGCTCCCTCAGAGTGAGCTAAAATAGACGTCGAATTTCGGAGTCGAACACAAACATAAAAAACAAAGATGCAAATATGAGTAAATGTATGTAAATTCGTAAATTCGTCTTACCACTGAGCCACCACGGTAGCATAGTAGCATATGGTGTTTGTGCAGATAAAGTCTTTTCAATTTTTGTTACCAAAGTTTTGATTTGGAATAACCTTTGCTATAAATAGACATGCTTGTAAATAGCACATTATCGTGCTGGACTATACCTGCATAACCCGGTCCTGATAAGCAATAAGCCACTGATGAACAGACCAAGCTCAAATATCGAATGTTGAGAATCGATGGTTCAAATAAAGTAATGTGCGTAAAATTCCTTCATAACGATAATTTTGTTTTGCATAGAACCACATACACTATCAAATATAATGCAGAAAGTGTATGTTTCCGAAAAACTTTCAGACCCAGCTGAAATAATATCAGGTGTTCCACAAGGACCCCTGTTATTTCTCATTTATATAAATGATTTACCATACCATATTAAGTCTTCAACAATATACATTTTCAGCTTCAGAAGATACAATTCAAGACATTAACTAAATCATTCGATCTGATCCGGACATTGTAGACTCATGGTGCATACAAAACGCTATGATAATCAATGCACACAAGACACAACACATACAAATATATATTACCAAACAACAAACCTAGAATCCCAGACATCAAATTGAAATTACAGAATTGTGATATTGAAATGTCAGAAACTGAAAGACTTCTTGGAATCAATGATGATAACACACTCAAATGGAAAACTCACATTGACAAAAAAAATGGAATGCACAACTCTATCTTCTCATGCGAATCAAACAATACTTAAATGTACCAATAAGAAATTTAATTTTGTTTTTAATGCTTACATCCTTCCACACCTTGATTATTGCTGTTCAATTTGGACTTAGAATATAACCTTCATTATGAGCCAATGAAAACGCCGAATTTTGGCGGTTAGATGAAAATTTAATCATTAAAATTTTATCTTAACAGACTTGACGTCATGCGTTGGCGCTAATTTCTATCAGAATGCAGAATGTTATATTCTAAGTAAGTTAGAACATATTAAGTAAATTTCAATGACTAAAAAGGACTCGCTTCGCTCGCTCCGCCCTTTTTAATCATTAAAATTTACTTAATATGTTCCAACTATAAGTTAAACAGACAAAACTTTAATCGACGAAATTCGTAAATTTCGATAACGGGCAGCACGCATCAATCTTGACGTAAAAGACTTTCACACTCCCTCTAAGATTCTTGTCAATAAACTTCATTGGATGAAATTTGACAAAAGTGTTCAAATCACTCAATGATAATGAGTTTCCAAAATGCATTCAACAAAAATTACAAATTAAACCAAGTTCATTCATGTAAACTTAGATCCGTAAAAAATGAAGAAATATTTGTACCATCACCAAAGTTTGAATTTTCTAGAAAATCACTTGTCTACTCGGGATAAAAAATATGGAATGATATTCAAAAATCAGTACGAGCAGCAGACTCAATACAGAAATTCCAAAATGCATACATCAAATGGAAATATCCATAGTGAAGCATTATATGCAATAAAACAGACCCACCATGCGAATGTATTTTTGAGTTCAATATAAGTTTACCAATTGCTATCATGCCAATTTATTAAGAAATGTAAGATAAAAAATGTTTATTTTCATGAATCATACACTTTGTTCAATAGTGCTGTCTAAAGATCAGTTTAGACTACGCAAATTGTTGCACAACGACTGCTTGTAATTGTTTTCGTTCTGTATACACTCAGTGTAAGACTAGTGCAATTGTTGCAAAATGATTGCATGCAATTGTTTCAGTAATGTATACACACAGAAAATTGTTGCATGAACTCATGAACTAGTTATAATATATAATTATATTATGTATACACGGTATACAGCGCTACCTCTCGAGCGCCACCCTTCTTTGAGCAACAACCTCACGATCATATTATACCTGATATTTACTACACAGTTCACCCCTCCAAAACATCACCCTGGCCTAATTAAAGCAATATCCTTCTAAAATAACCTGAGGTATCGAAATCTTTGATAATTGTTTTTTATATTGATCAATTCAAGTTTCATGAAGTCGTCTGTCAAGGGTACCTTTTTGCCTCTCAATCTTATAAAATATTAGATAATTGCACAAAGTTGGGCTTATCATGATGAAAATGGATACCTGACAGCTTTCTTACCCTCTTATCAGTAAATTGATGGGGAAATTGTTGCACGGAAATAGAGCAAGTTCTATTTGATGAAATTGTTGTGCAACAATTGTGTTGTGGTTGTAATAAACTCGATTTTACAATTCTTTGTAATTGACACTACTATGCAATGTACCCATTTGTATATTTATGTTGAGGTCCATATGGAAGATTACATTATTGTAAATATGATAGCCTCGTCATATAAATACTTTACTTACTTACTTACTTTCGTACACTGAAATAAGGTTCTAACTAGACATCATGTTCCTTCTGCCAATAACTTGACTCCGCATGAAGATGTTTGAAAATGACTGGAAGAATCCATATCTCTTAAAATGTCCCTCACCTTAGCGTTTGGTATTTGCTTAAAAGCGTCCATGACGTGAACCAAGTCGAACGTAATTCTCTTAGCAACATCATGACTTACAACCGATGAGTTGTACCCGAATTCCAGACTGATGTCATACGTTTGTTTGTCATACAGAACATGTAACGAGGTTTCATATACATGTCGTTTGAAGAACATTTTGTAATTTAGAACGCTTCGATCAAAGTTCGTGATTTGGTTTATGTGTGTGAGATCCTCCATGATAATCCTATGTCGACCGATCTCTCTTTTTAATTCTTCGGACTGCATTTCGTTCATTATGAGGTCGTAAGGATATGCGCTGTTCTGAGTCATTGAGTTAAGAAGATCTGCGCTAGATTCCAGATACTTCGCCACGCTTTCTAAGTTTCTGAAGTCCCCAAGGATGGGTACTCCATTTGAACAGCTTATTATGGAATCATGCAGATCACGAACATGTCCGCGCATATCAACGTATGTGACGAGTGGAATGTAGTTCCTGTTCGTTTCTTTGTGTAGACAAGCCATGTAAGCTGACGCAATGAAGTTGAAGATTGATATATTTTTGGCTTCAATAATCAATTTCGCCATTTCTTTCTGGACGCTTACTGAAATCTCAGTCCAATCAGCCTCATCAAAATTACTGTTCAAGTTTTCACCTAAAGTGAATGGCTCAATATCCTTCTTGAACATCTCATTCCAAAATGTTTGCAAAGTTCGAGCTCGTGGTATCAACGCTCTTCGGAAGGCGGTGACAGGGGAAATAGTTTTTGCCTTCGGTTCTGGTAGTGGCTGTTCTTCTGCGTACGCTCTAGCAACTTTGGACAATTGTTGAAATATTAACGTCAGAGCAGGCAAGTCTCCTAACAAACCGTGAAGGAATAACCGAAATCGAGTTTTTCCCCCTGAAATAGCTACCTTAGCGCAAATAGGAATAACCTTAGTGATATCCATGCGAATACTCTGTCTTTCATCTGTTGCAATAGCATGGTCTAAACTGTCGAATGGGACCTCTTCTAAAGGCATTTCAACATCGTCAAGTAAGCAGGAGCTATATGGGCATTCGTCCACTTGAAATTTCCGACGAAGGTCCGGTTCAATTTTCAAAAGATGTTTAAATACGATTGCCCAGTCTTTCATATTTAAGGTCCGGTGTTCTTCAACAATCTGAAAATCAACTTGTCGCATGATGTTTTTAGTAAATGGGTCCTTTTGGAAATCATTCAATAGACTGACCTGTGTGAATGGAACCTCACCTTCTAGGTATTTTGACAACTGTTGCGTTTGCTCGCCAATCGAAGCTCCGTGATTACTGCTGTATGACGCGTCTGACAAGCGTTCTAATATAAAGGTGTCTACCGAGCCAACAGTGGTCGTATCTGAGTATAACATAGAAATAGGAATTTGTAGTTTTGTTGCCTGTCGTATATAATTAACAAAGCTCAGTGAAACCATTGAATCAATGCCAAGAGAACCAAATACTAATTTCTCGGTTATTTCAATACCGGGACACACAAACACATTAGCAATCGTCGCTCTAACAAGCTCTTGTACCATTTCCACACGTGTTGCAATGTCGCTTTTGCGGAAAGCAGCAATGTCAAGTATGCTGCTGTTTTTCTTTGTTCTCGAAGTGTTGCCACCTCCTGTGAGTGTGACATATTTTCTAGGGTTTCTCGTAGTAAACGACGTATCTTTCAACTTAGTCCAATCAAACTTGCCGTATACAATCTGCGTGCGGTTTGTCATTATTGCTAACATAAAGCATCGTCGAATTTCTTCCACGGATAAGAAAGAGAATCCCTTTTCCTTCAGTTTTTCTGCCTTGCTGTTTTCAGCAGCCATACCGACGGACAGTGCGCTCCAGTTAATACTTTGTGCACACACTCCACATGATCTACGATAATAAGCAAACGCGTCCATGAAAGCATTTCCAGCCGCATAATTACACTGACCGGGATTGCCAGTCACAGAGACTACTGACGAATGCATGATGAAAAAGTCAAGATCCATATGTTTTGTGGCTTCGTGTAGATTCATTGTTCCAAGTACTTTTGGATTTAATACTTTCTCAACATTCTCTTCAGTCATATTTGTCAATAAACAGTCATCAAGTACACCACCGCCATGTAAAACACCCTTCATTTTTACTGTATCACCAAGCGTGGCATCGATTTCTTTGAATGTTTCCTTTAGTTTGTCTAGATTGGTAATATCAGTCCTACAGGGTATGATTTTACATCTATATTTGCTCTGTAAATCAATTATTTTCTGCTTTTGATCCGTGGATGGGTTTCGTCTCTGAATCGTTGCAATATATCCGGCGCCCATTTCTGCCATATACCGCAACAGTTCCCAACCAAGTCCGCTGAGTCCACCGACAGTAACGTAACAACATTTTTGGCGAAAAAGGTCATGTTCAGATACCTTTAAAGGTATTGGAACTGTTTGGTCATGAAGTGACTGGACTGCGTATGGATGATGGAAAAAATCCCCGCAATTTGGTTTGACATATGTAGTGTAATTTAATATAAGAGATTTTGTTTCGATATCGATTTCCTTCAACTGCTGAAACACAATAGGCACGACTTCTATCAATGACGTCTCTTTAAATACCGCCTCCGTATTCAAAAGATTCTGTGTCAAAAGAGGTGCAGTTCGTTCCAGCCAAATCCTGTTGTCTCTTGGCAAAAGCTGTTCATAAGAGACAATACAAGACACACCAGGAGTTTTCTCAATCAGCGTTTTTGTTTGTTTACGAGAAAGTTTCGTTAGCAAAACTATGATTTCTCCTTTGTTGACCCCGCTTTCTTCAACCAAGTTCTTGTCCAGCACAGAAACACGCTTACATTCGGAAAACATGTATTCAACGAATACTTTGGACGTTCCCTTCTCATCAATTACGACAACAGAACAGGGGTGTTGATTACATATACGTACAATATGATAGAGCAACACTCCTATTGTCATAATACCGGGAAAGTATGTTATTTGGTTTATATCATATGTACATGACGCAGGAACTGACACTGGATTCGATGCCTCTGTTGGTACACAAAACCCAAGAAACGATTCTTGACCGCCAATAAGTTGACCAGTACCCTCCACACACATTATGGAATGTCCAATGCGCTCTTTGCAATTCCTATCAATGTATTCGTCATCATCATTGTCTTCTAACGTTACAGGGTAAAGTAGAAGATCATGCAGACAAAATGAATGCAAGTGTAGTGTACAATAGGCATCTTTTTCATGTACCGTTTGGTCAGATGATTTTAGTGAAAAGTACGGATTATCAAGCAAACCCGCACTTTCCGATTTTAGTACGACATCATCACACTGCGAAAACGAGGTCTGAAAGATGTTTGGGTTACTTTGGATATCAACGTTACCCATTTCACTGTAGAACATTTTTCCGTCGCGAATCATTATCTCTACGGAATCTGAACGGTCACAATACGTCAGATTATGTAACACAGCCAAATCCTCAGGCTTTGTAGTAACATCAACAAGACGGAGATCCAGGTTAGGATACTCATGCAAAGCAGACCTTACCATACCCCACAACACAGCACCAGATAGGTTGGATAACGTGGTACTCGCAGAAGGAACGGTAACAACATTTTCGGTCACAATGATTATTGCACCTTCAAATGTGTTCTTTTGAGCTCTCTCTATCAATGCTTTTGTAGCCATGAATATGTTCTTGCAATCTTCGTAAACCTTCAAATTATTGACGCCTTCTAGTCCAATTGCAATAAGTAAAACAACATCGTAACGTTCCAAGGAAATAACTTCATCATTAATTTGGTGAAAATCTGCTTTGACACCAGTCAACGATGTGTAGTTATCCATGAACGTTTTGTAACCAATTACCAGCACCCTTTTTGAGTCTTTTCCTTGTTCATATGAATCTTTTGCAACAGTCGCAAAGGAACCTTCATTCCAAATCAACTGGTATGCCGTGGGTTGATTCGTTTCTTGTACGTCTGACATATGCTTAATGAAGAAGTTCATAATTTCAACAATTGTATCTCCACTCGGTGTAAGGAGCCATGCATTGAAATACTTTCCATTTGTTGAAGTACGGACTATTTTAGCATAGCCAAACATGTGTTTCTGAAGCGGTCTATTCAATCTGACTGAATCAATTTGCAAAGGCAGGTAAGTTTGTCCTGCAGACCCACTGTTAAGAACCCCAAACGTCTGAAATAGTCCGTCTAAAACAGACGGGTGAATGTTTGTCAACTTCCGTTCATCTAATATGGCATCGGGAAGGTCGAATTCCGTGAGACACTCGTTGTTGGAGGACCACGTCTGACTCATCAATTGAAGATTTTCCCCGTAAGTAAAATTCATAGATTTTAAACATTCGTAACTTTTGCCTTTTGTTCTATGTGTTGTACATCTTGATTGTATTTGAGCAATGTCTCTCCGAATATCGTTTGATTTAGTGCAGGGTTTTATTGTTATTTTGCAAACATGAGACTCTTCGTGACGGACGAGCCATTGACAACTTCCTACAACACTACCTTCAATTGATTCTACGACATCCATAACTTGATGACGTTCTGCTTCTGGCATCACGGATTTCAGAAATTCTACTGATACACTCATTTCGTAGGGATTCAAATGCGAAGTACAAATACCTATTTCAAAAGCTGCGTCGACGTAATATGCGCCAGGGATCAATGGTCTGCCAAAGATGAAATGCTCAAACACAAATGGAGTTTTGTTAGCATCAATAAGAAGATGAAACCTGCTTCTGACACTCTGGCGAACGTACATATGCGTATCCTTAGAACTTTCAAAGCCTCTCAGACATAAAGCTCTCTTCGAAGGAACGTGTAGAAGTTGTGTTTTGTTAAAAAAATATCTTGGTATTGGAACAATATTACCTTTGCTCACAATGTGGGTCAAATCAGTATTGACGCCAGCACTATGAAGATGACTGAAAGACCTATATAAGCATGTTACCTCATCCCCTTCATTCATGGATGCCAAGGACACTGCCTTTTTTCCAGGGATAATGTTTTTTAAATGCGCCTTGAGAACTTGTTTTGGACCTATTTCAAGAAACACATTTTCCTGATTTTCTTTTATTGACGCCTGCACAGCTTGCATGAGTTTTACCGGTTTCCGTATATTATCCACCCAGTATGCAGATGTCTGTACATCACTCCCCGTCACTTCTTCCCCTGTTACGGTAGAAATTTGGGTGGTTGTACTAGATTTGTGCTTCAAAGTTCCAACTTCCTTTGTGAATTCGTCCAAGCTCGACTCAGTATATTTGCTATGGTATGCACAATTAACCTTTAGTGTTTTCAGAAATACTTCACACCCATTTCTTGTCATTTCTGTGAAGTCGGTTTTCACTTTGTTTAACAAATCTTGCGGTCCGGATAATGTGCATGATGTTGTACTGTTATAAACCGCAATATTCACATCATCATCATACCGTCTGCACACATTCTCCACTTCTTCCATACGTACATTGCCAACAACCAACATTGATCCGCCTGTACATTTAGCTAATGCTACAGATCTATTGTACACCACGGATACAGCCTCCTCAAGACTCAATGCGCCTGATGCAAACGAAGCAGCGACTTCTCCAACGGATTGGCCGACAATAACATCAGGGAACACCCCGAGACTTTTCCATGTTTCAAACAAGGCTATTTGCACACAAAATATGGCGATATGGTTTATCAAGGGGTCATCGTAATCGGTATCTTTCATTAACATTGCGCTGACACTCCAACCAGTTAAAGGTTTCAGAAGACTGTCTAACATATTTACAGTATCAATGAATTTTGCGCATTCCGTCATCATCTTCTTGCCCATTCCTGTCCAGGCAGTTCCAACGCCACCGAAGAAAAAAATCACATGACTTCGCCCTGGAGTTTCAAGTTGTTCTACCTCAAGTTGCTTTGTGCTAATTTGTTTGCGTATATCATGTGCACTTTCGCCAAACAAAAGTACTCTGTAGGGTAGATGGTCACGCTTATAAACGGATGTGAATGAGATGTCTCGTAATTCAAACAATTCTGTTTCCAATGACTTATCAAGGTTTTGAATCATCGCTAAAAGAGATACTTTATTCATTGCTGACAGACTTATAACTTTGATTTGAGAATCATCTTCATTCTCGATGGCTTTCCGCAGTTTTGATCTACTGGTGACAATCGCATGCGTGTTGGACCCACCGAATCCGAAGCAGTTCAGACAGCCATGCCTTTCACCATATGCGTTTGCTGGCCAATCGGAAATGTCAACTGAGATAGTCAAACCACATTCGTCCAGCTTTATATCTCGGTTAATGTTGGACATATCTTTCTGTATATGTAGACTGGGCACAAATTGTCCATGTTCCATCATCAGAAGAATTTTAATCAGACTCACAACACCAGAGGCAGATTCTAAATGTCCTATATTTGTTTTAACAGATCCTATACGAATGCTAGGTACATAATTAGATGCGTCGGATGACTTGGGTAGTTGGCGTATCTTGTCTGGCGCAGTTTGTGTTTCTAGCGAATCAGTTAGTTCATCATTTTGGTCCCAGTTTTTCCGGTAGGAATTTATGAAATTTCCAAGAGCTGTTGTTTCAACCGGATCGCCTACAGGGGTTCCTGTGCCTGTATAAAAAATTATTTCCACCATCATGGACTTATTCATGCGACTATTGTGACATTAAATGGGGTTTTACATGCACTTTTATGCACAGAGTAACATTCTTTATCAAAGGACCGTTCTTAGTTTTGAAGTTGTCTGGTTATCAACCAGCCAAATCTTCATTCCAAAGCGGCGTTTTAATATGCCATAAGTTTCATCATGCTATTAAGTTTTTAAGCAGAATTTATTTTAGTAACGGAGACCCATCCTCATACATCAGTGGTTCGTCAAGTTCCCAGACTACCCCCTGATTTAATTCCCTTCATTCCGAGCGTAAACCTGAAAATAGCTAATTTCGTGGACATCTGGTAATTCCGTCTATCGTCCAATCAAAACACTCGTTACGCTACGCGGGGAATTTTATAAACAAACTGTAACTGTAACAAAATGTAAACATGGATTGAGTAATGGGATTTAAATATTTACGAACCAAATTGGATAAAGTACATTTTAAACTAAATCTAGTTTACAAAGCAGCCGTTAATATAATTACAGATAGTACTGTACGAGCGGTTAGATATATCGAGATATGAAATCAGTGAATAGATTATTCCAAGGTCTTTGACGACGAGTGTCCATGGGCGTGAAGTCGTGAATCGAAATAGATCTTTAGCTGTGTCAGACATGCAAACGACGATTACAATAAGTCGCAGACATTAGATCTAAATGAATAATAAAAGTAAAACTGAGACTGTGTCCGTGAACTTCTAAAACGGAAGTATAAACAATTTGTAAACAACGATCAACAGACAGGTGCCCTCGTAACTCGGAACTGATTCGGATGTTAAGGTAATAAACAAACATTTTCTCGTTCAATTGTTCTGAATACTATCATATAATCGAAAAAAACGTTGCAAATAAGTTGTTCTTCGATTGTTATTCCGAACAATAAATTTGAATATTTTTTTTATTAAAGCTTGATTTTGATTGGACGATGGCAGGAAAACACCCGAGACAAAATTTCCGTCAAAGCTATAAATAGAAATGAACGAAATGGGTTTGATTGGTTATTTTTCGTTCATTTGCGTTCGAAAAGGGTCGTATTGAACCAGAGTGTGATATCACTAGTGAAGAATACACTGGTGAACGAGAATGCGGAGACCATGACGCCACCGGTCCAACCTTCAAACCCAAGCTTCATTTTCACATAAGCTACATACACCGCAAATTTCATCATGATATCTCATTACTAACTGCAGTTATTGAGCGGAAAGTTATTTTTCTATTTCCAACGGTAATATATTGCGGACGCCCGCCCATACACTATCCCGTCCGCAATTGGCCCGCCCACCGAAATCGCCAATCTAATAACCATATAAACTGGTCCATTAGTGCGATAATATAATTTTATATAATATAATTCATATAATTTGTATATTTAGCCTAGATCAAGAGGAAAATTGTACGTGTTTAATTTCTTTACCATGTGCTTCGATATATTGGAGAGACGTAGGATCTGCATTATAATGTTTATACATCGTCTTCAGCAGTTCAAGTTGTTGATCACTAGATGGTGCTGCCATTGATAAAGCCGTCCGTCCATCTTGATTCGTGCCCGTTTTTATAAGGCCCCATATCTTGTTTTCGTCTTGTACAGCCTGCATTTATATATTGGATTTGTTCCACTGAATTACTATGTGAAGTTGTGTTGAAACTTTCAATGTGTTTTTGTAAACAAGCCAAAATCAAAGATCTATATATTACACAGAACATAAACTCCATAAGAGCTATGTGAATTTTGCATCAAAGCATATACCAACACGCAGGAAATGATCTAATTTAGAAAATATAAACCCGTATGACATGTTTCGTTCATTTATGAAGAAAGTACAGACATTTTTTGGAGTTTAATGATTAAATCAACGTAGTCCCTTCGGGCGGAGCTTATATCCTTCACTGCAGTGAGTAAAGATATAACATTTATTTCATGGTTGGGCAGAACTCCATATCTCTCCAGTTATCAATAAATATAAAAGCTTGTTTGACATCAATATCAACTCATTCAGGTCGTGTGGTCTAGTTGTTAGAATTTGTTCGAACCCATGCTGAGGTTTATTAGCTAGAATATCAATGCTATGATAATGCATTTTTGTTTACCAGAGTTTTATGCATAAAACTAGTTGTACGTAATCTGATTGATGAGAATGGTGAATACATAATGCGAATGGCTAGTCTCCATGGTACTCAAAGCACTACGGAAATCCTAAACTTGCGTTAAACATTTGATTTTCTTTATAATACTTTAACAGCTACAAAATAGACTCAGATCTGGGTTGTAGAAAAGATTTAAGGAACAAGTACTGCATATCTATTTTCTCCACTTTTAGTCTACAACGAATTATAAAGAATTTAAATTTGAACGCAAGTTTAAGATTGCGATAAGTTATTTCGTAACACAGTACTCATACGACTAAATAAGATACTGCTGGTGGTACTTGAAACCCAAAATAAATAATTCCTCACTAACCTGTTTGTATGATTTAAGAATAACAATACCACATCCTTCACCGCGTACATATCCATCAGCAGTATCACAGAATGTCTGACATTGTCCTGTGGGTGACAACATACCCGCCTTACATAGAACAATGAACTGATCTGGACTTAACATAATGTTCACTCCACCACATACAGCCATGGTACTCTCGCCTACAAATAGACCTCAGCATTAGTTTCTTATACACACTCAATATACACTGTCTGTCTGGACAGAAAACTACCAGGTTTACATTGAAGCGCAAGCAGGTTTCAGGGCTAACATGGGTACTATACTGACAATAGACTTGTTTTACACAGTGTTATTTCTCATATCCCTAAATCTGGTAAAATGCTCTTCTGTGCTTTCGTTGAATTTCAAAGGCCTTTGATTATGTTATCAGAGAAAACTTATGGTCTAAACTAATTAGGTTCGGATTGCGAGGTAAAATATTAAATATTATTCGTTCTTTAAACATTTATGTTATACTGGGATTTAACAAATTGGAAATCAACTGAGTGACGAATATTTCTGCTCGCTAGGTGTCAGAAAAGGCGAGTGCATAGCCATGTTTTTTTATTTTCAATGTTTATATATTGTATTGAGGATTGTATTGTATTGTTTTTCTTCTTCTGGATTAGAAGGTATTGATATATAAATGGTCAATGGCATTTCAAATACCGATTATACCAATTAAACTGTAAACTGAAAAAAAGAGAAGATATTCACATGTTTTAAGTATTTATTTTATTATACACATACGACATTGTCATATTTGCGAATACAGCCGCAGAATAACAATCCGGTTTGAATAGATTATTCAGTTATTGCGACACATTGTAACTGGTAGTTTACATTAGTAAAACCAAAATTCTTATATTTAAGAAAGGTGATAGAATTGCAGATGATTTAAACTTTTATTATAACAACCATGAAATTTAAATAGTGAAGGAATTCAATTACCTAGGTATTGTCTGTGATTATTTGAGAAGCGTTTTCACCATGTGAAGTTGACCTTGGAACATCTCCAGTGTGGATAATTTACAGTATCGAAGTTAAAATCATCTCGTTTGTCTTAAATTTTAATAACAATTTGGCCTGTTTCAATTGTAAGATCTAGATCTAGGACAGATGCGTGTGTATCTGATGAATTAGCCTTATATAAAGCATGTGCTATAATACCACAAAAGTTGTTGAAAATATGCCCACGTTTTTTTGTTTATTCATTTGATAAAGCAATTTTAAACACTAGAAAAATACAAAGAGACAATTGCAATGATAACATTTTATTTAAATTTTTAGGAAAATAATGTCAACGAATTCAGGGATTGCATGGACGTATTCGTTTTAACTAAACCGATACTAACAAATTTAATTAACTATTTTAATACCACAAATAAATGTATTTTTTGCAATTGCTGTATATTCTTATTCAACAAATCACTTAGTATTTTACCAATTCAGATACATTGGTTTCTGTTGAATAAAATGGTGGCTGTATAGTTGTTATGTTGCCAAATTTTTAAAGGTAGGATGGCTTATTAATGTATTTCGCCGTTTTGTCTGCTTTAATATAATTATGATAATTAAATATTAACCTGAAAGCCCTTTAACCTTCATAATGATTTTATTTTGAAAATATCTTTTTTATGACCCACAGAGTACGATAAACTGGTCATTTAGCACAAGTTATTTCCTCAATTGGATGTTCTATTGTGCACCATTTAATTTATATAAATTATGTTTGTAAGTGAAAGGGCAACTGTTGGACATTGAAAGTGAACACTGTAAAGCTCATTTCATAGTGCGATAATGAATATTTAAATAATTGTATTTATCATTATTTGGAACATGCTGGAAAATGCATGTATATATTCTATTTAACGGTTCTAACAATGATAACAACTGTTTTCTATAATAATGTAACCTTTCTGCTTACTGTCTTCCAAAAGAACCAAAAGAACAGTGTTCTGTGTGCAATAACTTGGCCCTGACACCAATCAATCAAAATTGTGTACACTTGGGACAACAAAATATACGACATGAAAATGTACATGACACTGTTTCATCAGATACATGTAAGTACACTGTATCATAAATTAGATAGTACAATCATACCCTTTAAGATTAAATATGCACGTACACATTGAACATTTAATATACGTACGGATGTATGCTTGTTTTGGTATTTGTACACTAGTGGACACGTCTGACTAAATATTCTGATAAGACTGTTTTAGTTTAATTGATGATATAAGATAACTATCAGTTTGCTTAATTTTATCAGTGACATTGTTTAATTATTATTACACTATGCTGAAGCGGAAGATGGGTGTCTAAGCTTTTTTGCAGCTGAGGCTGGGTCATTAGGATTTTTGTGTTTGGGGTTGGCTCATACTGGTTTTTTAAAGATGAGACTTTGTTTTAGCTTTATGACAGCTGGGACTTGGACTATCGAGTTTTGAGAGCTGAAATTTTCAGCGTTTATGTTCACTTTTTCATTCAGTTGAAGGTTGGGCATTATGCCGTGTAATTTTAGTATATGAAATTAATGTTTTCTGTGTTCGGCTTTTTAAGTTGAGTGCTGCCTTCCCTGGCCGACATTCTTTTATCATTTTCAGATATATGTTGATATGTGGCCTCCGTAGCTCAATGGTTAGCGCGCTTGCCGTCTAATCTGGCGACCCGGGTTCAAATCCGGATGGGGGCACACATATATGCCTGCCATATTTCAGCATAAAGCTGACTGGCAAATAAAGGCTATGCTCGGCACTTAATTTTTTTTTTAAATATTGCAAAATTAACAAATCACATACCAGCCCTGATAGATTGACAACCTAAGTGAACGGCAATCATGGAAGAAGAGCAAGCAGTGTCTACTGTCATACATGGTCCATGGAGATTGTACACATGGGATACCCTGCTAGATATGTATGTTGAGCTCATTCCAGTAGCAGAATAGTTAGTTTCCTCCACATGGTCGTTATAGGACAAGCCTTTATAATCATCGTTCATAGCACCTGTAATATGACTTATGTATCAGAATATATATCATTGTATATGTAGAAGCCGCGACCGTGGTCCAGTGGGTTATGAGTTTGATTTACAGCCCGTTAATCATATACGAACATTTAAACAGTGTAGCATTACTACCTGCATTTTGGCTAAAGGTCCAAGACGAAATTAGTCAACATTGGAAAACAAAAATAGTCATAAGTATTTTACCGGTATTTCTTCGTCAATTTCTACCATATCAAATATCGATTTGGACCTGTAGCGAAAGTCACGTTGTATTGCTACACTGATATAGTCGGTATTATGATACATATCAACCGATCACTGGTGTAGCTTGATGTAGTCCAATTGATACTGGTTATTTTGGTTACTTTTTAGGGGGTGCGATAGCCGACTGGTCTAATGTGTTCACAATTTATATTGCTAGGCGATGGCTACCAATCCCACTATACGTACCGACTTATTATGTGTGCATGTGGTTTCAGCGTTTACAACTTTTCAAACCAGGTCCCATACAAGGTTGCTGTAATATTGGCTACGAAATGCTAATACGAACAGTGCTAGTTACTTATAGACAAAGCATGTAAAATATAATTTTTGAAAATAAAAACACTGCAAATGTTAGATTAAGGAAGAAAAGTCAAACTTTATTGTACATGAATACATATCTCGGTACACATCGGATTGCAAAAATATCTGCCTGCCTTAATAGTTGATCAAATGGTCTCTAATCACGTACATGTAAATACCGTGATCTTAACTGTGAGAACAAATCAAGGACCAATGTTTTCAAACAACATTAACAAACTACGTCACCAGCCTTTTGGCCAAAGGCTCGCTTATTAACGTGCTTTGATCGTGTGCTTTCTAGACTCGTTTAAGTAATGTCGATCTCCAAAGACAACTTATGCCAGAAACTATAATTCCCCATTTCAAGACGTACTGCTTCAACGCCTTTGCAACAGAGACAACCTAAATATCATTCAACAAACATATCGGACAAGTCACAAGTACATAAAACTCTATCAACGAATTGACTTTACCTATAAAGACGCCAGTTCGTGTACCATTCAGTTGGTCTCGAGTGATCCCGCCATCTTCGAAGGCCATGTGTGCACATTCTAACACGAGTCGCTGTTGTGGATCTATAGTCTCTGCTTCACTTTTGCTGACTTTGAAAAACTCATAATCCCATTCGTCATGACTGCAACAAAATAAAACTGGTATTGTTGGGAACCATATGACCGTACAAATCATGCGAAGCATTTTCTGAGAAGATTGTTCCTATATCCTATATTGTAATTTGGTATGGATACCTTTTCATTTCTGTGAAATTATATTAAAATCGCAACAGCAGTTTTGAGAAAAAGATTTCTTAAGTGTTCTGGAAAGGGAATGAACATGCAAATTAGGATACTTTGTAGACTCAATACTAGTTGACGTTTCTGAGAAAATATTATGAACAGTTTCTGAGAAAAGTTTCAAAGTTCGTATAAGACAAACACTGCTATCCTCGGATAGTCGTGTGTTTTATCGAATCATGTTTCAAACTGTGAATCTGAAAGATGACCAGCCAAGTATCATTTTGGTACGGTTTAACAAAATAGGTCAAGCAGTTTAGAAAAAGTTGTTTGAATAGTTGTCGACGACAGACGGATGGCGGGCGGATGACGGACACGTCTACCGATCTCTGTCTAGAAGCTCAGCTCAGTCGGGTTTCCACTTGACAATGGATACAGGAATGAGGTACCGGTATTAGTGGTTGAACTTGTTTCACTATCGACACAAATATGATACAAAAATTGATATAGATCTACTCTGTACTCTACTCACCCTTTTAGCAGACCCGCTTTTTTCACAAAGGTCGTTCCTGGTTCACCATGTTCATTGTAGAAGTGATCGTTGTTCCATCTCTCTGGTGGTATATCAACAATATGATTCTCACCATTTACAAGTACCCGCCAAAACTCGTTAATATTGTCTGCCCCAGGGACTCGGCATCCGATGCCAATAATGGCGACATCTTCACCCTCCATATTCTAAAAAGGGATAGTAGGTTGATCGTAAATCTACATCGGTTGTGAAAATTTACAACATGTTCTCATATGTTATCCCAGTTTGAATGGTCGTTTCCGGTGCTGCTAACCAGTATACATGTCCATGGTAGTTATCTATGGTCCCTGGTCTATGGTAGGACCAATAAAATTAAAACAGACATTTTTGAACGTGACGATGATTTAAGTGGTGCATGTACCCTTAAAAATCTAACGTCCAGAACCTAACATAATAAGTGACACATTTTGGCTCGTTACGGAAATATATTGTCAATAGAGAGGTCGCGATAGGAGCGTGTACGAGAACCTGTACGTGTAGCTAACTATACATATATACCTAATCTTTGTAATTAAAATTGGCGTGCTAAACACGTGTGCGTAAACAATCACGTGACAGATGGAGCACAATTTCTTCATGAATCGATGACGAGTGTTTATATAAACTCAATCAGACCACGGGCGATGAAATCATAGGGGTCTGTATCGACTTACTGGTGCCTCATTCACTAGATATAGATAACAGGGAAATGACTAGTATCGAAATTCCGACACCACCAACTTTGCAAACAGTCTTGTAACTTTTCAAAAATTGCAATTAATCACATACTGTTTTCTTCAGTAGCAAGCTTATATATTTATCTTCGAGATACAACCAATCTTATGTGAAAATATATCGCGCTCGAGCCGTTACAAATGCATTCATGTTGAAAATATACCGAAAAATAAAAACAGGACAAGAACATGGACAGGCCCTTTTATTATATACCTACAAAAGCGAACAAGAGGGTCATTGGCCCTAAAGCGCTTACCTGATGACTAGCAGTTGAGGCAGAATCAGTATTTGTTATGATATAATCTTGATATTTGATGCAGATTTAACAAATACACATTTTGTGGCCAAGTTTTATAAAGATGAGGTAAAAAATGGTACCTCAAGAGTATAAACAAGGTTTTCTTTGAAGTGATCTGGTGACCTAGTTTTTGCCCCCAAATGACCCAGTTACGAACTTGACCTAGATTGGAGAGACAAACATTGTGACACAGTTTCCTAAAGGTTTAAGTAAAAATGTTTCTTCAATGTGACCTGGTGACCTAGTTTTAATTACCAGGTGACCAAGTTGTGTACATGACCTAGATTTTATAGAGACAAACAATTAGACCAAGTTTCATAAAGATTAGACAAAAAGCGTGATAATTTGAGTGTGAACAATAATTTTCTTTGATGTGACCTTGTGACCTAGTTTTTTTACCCCAGATGACCCCGTAACAAATTTGACCTAGATTTCATAGAGACAAACATTAGGTAAAAACTGTGACATCTAGAGTGTAAACAATGTTTTTCTTTGATTTGACCTAGTGACCTAGCTTTTACCCAAAATTAAGATTATGTCAAAAATATAAAGATTAGGTAAATGGACTATTTTGTTTGCGACGTCGGTGGGTTATTTATCATGTTGCTATTGACAACTTCCGCTGTTCAAAGAATCGTAACGTCCGCCCCTGGATTTTTAAGCTTTACTATTATCTTTATTTGTCGCCAAACTGATGCTTATCTAACGCCAAATTCCAATTACGTATTTCACGTTTACGCATATGAATTGATATATGCAATAACATGTTGCTAGAATATGAAGGTGTCATACAACAGATTCTGAGAGTGGACATCCTCCTGAACATTTTGTGCATACTCCAAAGTTAGGTTACCCCCTCTGGCACCTGGACTAATATGTGTAATTTCGCCAGTGAACAAATCCGATGTATTTATAATACACACTGTATAATACTGATATGCGTACAAGCTTTGACTGTTATTGTACACGTTGACTTAATATCGTGTACACATCGGATTCTAGTACACGGACATCGTTTGGCATCCGGGTGGATCACGTTCGGCTTCGGGTAATTGTAACCCAAGTACTAGTACATTTGCTACGAGCTCTGTACACTTTTGCAAATTGCTAAATATATTTACTATGCTTCCCTTAATCGAAATTGATAATGTCACTTTATACCCATACTGACACATACAAACTGTTTATATAACTCTATTATTATTAATATGCATTCTTTTCATTACATGTATTATTATATTTGTTCTGAATATATGTATATGATATGTATCATGCCGAATAAAGTTATGTTATGTTATGTTATGTATGAGTTGATTTTGGCATCATGGCTTTCGCCGACTCGTAGAGGACTTGGAAACTATTTCACTGAGCTTCCGAGTCGACTTGTCTGCTATGCCCGCCCGGACATCGTACGATTTCTACGAATATCGTATGCGCCTGCACGATCAGTGATTAAGCACCGTTACGATTCTAACATTTATGGACCCGCTTGAGTTGTTCTAATCATATGGCCATCGTGCGATCTTTATGGCCCAGACATTAATACAGTCACGAAGTGCATAAAATGAAGATAAAAATCTTGAAAAATACTTCAAATAAGTCTGATATACGAGTGCACTACATGTAATACACAGACTGTAAATAATATATTTTTCGAGGGAGTTTAATTTCCGTTGATTTCGTTGTTGAACTCGACCATGAAATCTAGTCCCAACGATTGATCAACCTCTCAATTTCAGACATAAGTTAACCCTTTCACGTTCTGTAATTCACGAATTAACGACCCCGCGAAAATGCATTTTTATACCAATCCACGAAATTAAATACCCACGAAAATATGTGATTTTCCAGTATGTGGGAGCACAGGAATGGGATAAAATGTACAAATAGTTTGATGTCTATATCTTTCAACACACTTGTTAGCACACGATTGTATTGTTTTATCTCATAATGACGTGGTTGAACTTTCTAGTTTCGGTTCTAAAAATACCTTTTTCTAGACAGGGCGTTCATAATAAGGCCAAAACCAATAAAATAGAATGGAAAACAATCCATTTCGAAATACTATGGTTTTCTAATTTATGGTAAGGACAGATGGGTAGAGCTTAGTGCTATTTTTAAAACATCGCTGTATTTATCACAATATTTCATTTCAGATCCATATAAGCGAAACAGCATCAACAAAATGTAATCATCTTTCATTAATTTTCAATGTTAAGCAGGACCTACATTTTGTACATCGTATTGTCACGGTTGCTTTTTTACAAAGACATCTATACGTAGTACGATCGAAGTATCTCCTTCAGCCAGAATTCCTTCGACCATATGGAAATATATTTACAATTTGGATACCATGGGCGTAGGAGAAGGGGGGAGGGGCTGGGGGCAGGCCCCCCAATGTTGGGACAGCGGGGGCCATCATATCGTTTGGCCCCCAAATAATTCAGACCATAATCATAATTTTCCACCTAAAATAGTCTTGTAATACGGGTAATTTGCTTTTTATCCTTGGTTAAAAAGTCTAAAATGTGAATTTTCGTGCACGCTTCGCTCGCAAAATTGTTTTTAATCGCTGAAAAATGTTATCACGTAACTGTTGAAAAAAGCTACAAAAACTACCGAAATATCTTGTAAGGTAGAGTTTGCACCAGCTCCTATATTGCTTTTAAACTTTGTCATTGCTATGTTAAATTCCCTTACTATATCACTTAACTCTCAGAAATCGGGCATCTGTACAATAATTATGAAAAATATTTACAAAATAAGGACTTCATTTTGATTGATCTTGTAACAAAACATGTCTTGTAAAATACCAAATAATTATCTCAGAACGCACCAGATTGATCCAATGGTTTGAACATTTTTCCCGTGGGAGCATCTTCCCGGACATCCCTACTCACCATACTAGTTTATGAAAGGGTTCATTTTTTACCGGTATTTTGACAAGCAAACAACTTAGTAGATATACCTTACCTTGGTTATTATAAACACAATCATTCGCCATAGGTTTTTACACTTAATGTGACCCCCACATATCTCAAAAAAAATGTTCGCCCCCTCTCCCAAATGTTTGCCCCCCCCCCCCCCCCCCAATGTTGAAGACGCTCCTACGCCTATGGGATACATATACATTCTGTAGAACAGGTAACTGTATCTTTTTTAAAATTTATGTTATCTAAGAAAGGTGCATTTGTACTAAAGTGGTCAGATTTCCGTGGTATCAAAAACAAGAATTGGCTTTCGATAACTTCATAAAGTAATTATATTCATGGACAACATCGTTCGAACTACATCCATGCAAATTCCCATCGAAATTGATCAACTAGTTAAAACGTTTTACCATGACATGTATACCGTGGTGTCCAGTCAGTCACTGAGGTGCATTCAATTGAAACGACAATGCTATTCTAAACAAGAAAAAAGTGATTTCACGCCCTATGGGTTTATTTTCTTATTTATAAAATATTGTTATCAAATAAAAGATGAAGCTCTCTAGTTTCTGATTATGTAATAATATATAAAATAACACCAGTATTATTGAAATATTTACAAACTGCACGTCAGTGACTTTGTGGTCAATTTCCTATGTTATAAACCTTTCTAAGATATTTTTGTTTACTCTTTATTAATGACACAGTTACCTGTGTTCTGTAGTCGTGTAAAAAAACTTCGAAGATCAAAACTATAGAAATCGTCTATAACTCACCACAACATATCCATATCGATAAATAATATTTGAAGAACATTCATTCTCACAAAATAATCACCCAGTACGCTTCGCTCTGTTAACAGTGCGATTATATAACCTAGTCTGGTTTTCAAGAATACATCTGTTATCTAAAAGTGCAGATAAAGTGTCGTCGTGATGCGTGCATTATGGATGTTTTATAAATTACCCATAACTCGGTCAATACATGTTTGACTTGCTAAAACTTTTATTTAGAGCGGCTATTCAAACGTGTGTATTTCTCGCACAAATACTGATTTTCTTTTGAAATTTACCGTTATGACACTTAAAAGACATTCGTAAATGCTTACGTGAAAATTATGAGCAATCATTTAATGAAAGTTTGAGAATGACAAGTTTATTGAAAATGCATTGAACGAAACATGTCGCGTTTTATGGGTTGCGCCGCGTTTGCATACATGGGGTTGGTCAATCACGGGTACTACGCGTTATATGTATATCCGTATACTTGTGACGCCTAATTCCTATAGAGAATAAATGTGTGAAGGTATTTCCAAAAAATCATGATCATATGACGCCACATAAGACAATTACAAGCAAATTATACGATTTATTGGGACAACCCTCGTATAACGAGAAAATGCTTATAATTTTGTTATGATCCGTTCGATATTACTCAAGCTTTAACTGGTAGCATTATACATACATTATTCATGATTACAGCGACATCAAGCTAAACTCTATGGTTGCTAAGGTAACCCTCAATACACCCAGGCGGGGCATTTTTCCGATTTTCACCATTTTCACGCAAATTCAAACCCTCACAGTTTTCATGTAAGCATGAAATTTGGTACTTGGACTTGTGTGGATCATTTTCTCGTTCGGTTGTGTGTTGGGCATTGTGCATTGTATGTTTTTTTTTCTGTGTTCGACTGGTTAAGTTGAGTGCTGCCTCCCTGTCCGACTTAATATTATCTTTTTTTCAAGTGTATGTTCTATTCACGGAGGCAGAAATAAAGACAATAATGATAAGAATAATGCTTATATTTAGGTTAATATTTGCTCGCGTTTTGCCTTAAGGTGATTCCCAACTCTTCAGTTGAGCGGAAGTTTAAAAATCGGTGTAAATAAGACGTATTGAAAGGGTCTGGCTACCATGATGAAATAATACGAACAACTTAAAATTGATGTGTCCGCATGTTCTCATGTCTTAAAATCGCGAATTTACTGTGTAGTCATTACTATATTATATTATAATAAGCTTGCAGAATAAAGCTATAGCTGAAATTTCATGTGTCATTTATTCCAAACGTTGAAACACCAACACTCGCGAATACTAGCTACAACGTATGTGAAACGTAATATAATGCGCCCACACAAGATTGTATCCAAGTTTTAATATTTGTTTAGCAAGCATCCCGACTACTTTAGAGGAATGTTCTTTTGCATTTATTTCATAAGAATATAGACTAGCTAATACAAAAGAGCATGGACTCATCTTTAATTATACACATTTTTCAAAAACAAATTATCGCGAAAACTGGATACAACGTATTCAAAACGTTGATGTATTTTGTAAACTCTCCTGGTTTTCGACATTTCCGAAATCACTAAAGAGGCAATTAAAAACATCTAGCCGAGCAACTGCTATGAAATTTGGGATAAAACTTCTATAATAGTTACTCTACTGGTTGCATGTACGAAAACAGTATGTTGTTCAACTATTTTTTTGTATAACTTTAAAATGAAAAATCACATATTTTAAAATATCATTTAAAAATACTATGACATGCATAGTCTAAAACAAACGTTATCGTGTGATTCCGTATATATGACATTTCGTGCATGCCAAGTTTCATGTAATTAAATGTCAAACTTTTTCGGTGAAATGCAAATTTCAGTTTTTAGGGTGGGTCCCCAAAATCTAAAAATATCTTGAAAACTAGCCGAGCAAAACTGTTATGGGTTTGCACAATCACTATTATGAGTGTGTTCTTCATAAAAATCAGGTGTTTGATACCTCTCGTACAGAAAACATTAGGAATTGGGATTTACCTTAAAAGTCAATGTCTGACGAGTTCCCCCTTGATCTTGTTGTGCTTATTTAGCCTCGGTACCGGGATAACCCATGTGGGCGAGCATTCTCTATTTTTATAGTTTCTATATTATTTATTCATACCATATTTAATATTTGAATGTTTGCGTGTGCACTAATACTGTTTATAATGTAGTTATACGTTAAATTATATTTAACTACTTGTAAAGATAAAACTACAATGTAACTATGTTAAATATAAATTAAAACTATCTTGTATGTAAAAATGACTATGTCGGTTTGCACCCAAGCCGAACTGCCCGTTGTAAGAACGATTTTGATTGGTTCATTTACTATCCGATTTTGCAAACGAAAAGTCACCACAAAATCAGATAGTAAATGTAGCTTGCACTGTCAGCCAAGCGTCGCACGCTGTGATTCTCCTTTTGACCATAAACTTGGAAATGTATTCTTAAAGTTAAAACCACCATGTTGTTGTTTTTTAATGTGACGATATATCTAACATTTTAATTAACCATACATAAAGCTAGGCGGAATCTCTACCAGTGTAATAATTCCCCGGTTGAGTCAAATACCGTCGTGACCAATGCGGATGTTCATGTGGATCATGTGGATCCTGTGAATTCAAGTCCTTCTATTGAACAGTTAATAGGTAAACTCTCGGCAGATATGCATATGATGTTTTCAGCAATGACGGAGCGCATGAACAAGCTCGAGTCAGGATTAGAACATCGTATTTCAAGTAAGGTGGCACAACTCCTAGATAAGCGTGTGAATGTGGAAATGGGTCGCATACGAAAGGATATTGACGCACGCCTTGAAACATTCAAGGATACTATGAAAGCCGAGGTGGTAGCAGACATGAATGACATGCACTCTAAGATACAACAAGTGGCTTCCACAGCACCTGCGAATTTGGCGCCGGATATTGCTCTGAACGTTGTGATCAGAGATCTACCTGAAACTAGAAACGAGAATATTGAAAATAAAGTCAATGCCTTAATCAAAGATGGTTTGCGTATCAGTGATGTTTCATGTGCGAGTGCTGAGCGGAAACAGTCGAACGGTAGCAAACCCGGTGTTGTCATTGCTCATTTCAAGTGCCATGATGATAAACGCAAGGTTATGTCGAAGAAAAACAACCTAATTGACCGACCACAATACGAGCGCATATTTATAAACCACGACCTCTCACATGCTGATCGTCTAATGAACAACAATTTCAAAACCATCCTAAGTGCTTTAAAGAATTCAAACTTGTCCCTGAAAGGAACAAGAATAGTGCGTAAGAACACCAACAACGAAAGAAGGAGCGACAGGCGAGATCACCCAAACCAGAATAACACTCGTGATAATACGCGTGATAGAAGTGATTCTGGTAACAATCGCGATAGTGGTGAAAGAGTTGCCCCGAACAATCGCAATTCAGGCTGGAATCGCGTCAGTGGTAGAGGCCGTAACGGATACGGCCAGCGTCATGGTTGTCAACAGAATCGACGTAGATAGGTAACAGCGGGTTTCTGGAATGTACGGGGATGGAATGCCGATTCCAGCTCCGATAATTCTATTCTACGGACTGCATGTGCTTCGTTCAGTGACTGTGATATTTTAGCTGTAGCTGAGACACATCTTTTATCTGACTCTGTTTTAAACATTGATGGTTTTAAATGGTTTGGTCTGAACCGAACCATGATTCATAGACGTGCAAAATCCGGCTCCGGTGGAGTTGGCTTTTTGATTAAAAACTGCATATGTGATGAATTTGATATTACTATATTGGAAAGCTCTTATGAAGGAATTCTTTGGTTGGAAATGTGCCATAAATTTGATAATTATGTGTTGTTTCCTTGTGTATGTTATTTGCCTCCAGAAAATTCATCACGACATGTTGATGTAAACTCTTTTTATGATAGTTTGTTGACAGATATATATAAATACCAAAATGATGGTCTTGTTTACATTTGTGGGGATTTCAATAGTAGATGTGGTCATCTTGAAGACTATATAGGCGGTGTAGATAATTTACCTCCACGTCATATTGTTGATTTCAAAACAAATAGTTATGGTGAAATTTTTATTGAGTTTTTAATTAATGTTAGTATGTGTATTGTAAATGGTCGAAACTATATAAATAACGATTTTACCTCTGTGTACCTCAAAGGTCTATCTGTAGTTGACTATTGTGTAACTAGTCACGAAACTTTGTCACTTTTTTCAAATTTTTCAGTTGTTTCTACAGCTGATTTGATAAATCAGTGTGGTCAAGTAAACAGTTTACTGTCAGGCAATTTACCAGATCATTCTATGTTAAGATGGAGTATTAATCTTGAGTCTTTTATGTCTACGAATCATACTGACCAAGTGTCCGATGAATCTGTACATGTTGAATCATTTGATAAGTTTGATTGTCATAGTATTCCAGAATCTTTTATGCTTAGTGAAGATGTTCTGATTAAAGTAAATAACACTATTGATCATATTGAACACGGCTTTAGAACACAAACTGATATTGACTCAGCCTATAATTCTTGGTGTAATATTTTAAAAGATAATATGTATAATTCGCTTCCATGTAAAATCATTAATCCAGGTTCGAAGGGTAAGTGTTTTCGTCCTGGGAAGCCTTGGTGGAATGATAGGCTAAGTACTTTATGGACTGATGTAAGCAAAGCCGAGCGAAAATGGCTTTCCTGTTTTAATACTAATCTAAAAAAGAAATTGAAAACTGATTATATCTCGGTTCGCAAACGATTTGATCGGGAAGTACAGCGCTCAAAACGTTTACACTGGTACTCACTCCAGACTAATTTGATGGATGAGTGTAATGTTGACCAAACACAGTTCTGGAAATCCATAGGAAAGGTTGGCATTGGTAATGCCGGTCGCAAATCTATACCTATGGAGATCCAGTTACCGGATGGCTCTACCTCTCAGTGTGTCACAAGGGTACTTGAAAAATGGAAAACTGATTTTAGCACTTTATTAAACAAAACTCACACAGTTAACACCACTAGTCAGGATGGTGATGATTGTATAGAACCTGATAATGAATCTTTTAATGATAATATATCTTTTTTGGAAGTTAAAAAGGCTTTGGATGATGCTAAGAGAGGTAAAGCCTGTGGTGTTGATGGTATTCCTAGTGAGGTGTTGAAAACGGATACATCAGTCTTGTTCTTACATTCATTATTTAATGTTTGTTTTACCACTGGAGTTGTTCCATCAGTCTGGGGGAAATCCATTATTAATCCAATACCTAAGTCGTCTACTGCTGATCCCAGAGATCCACTCTCATATCGAGGCATTTCTTTAGCATCATCTATGTATAAAATTTATTGTAGTGTTCTCAACAAAAGACTTAGTAAATGGGCTGAAGATAATGATAAAATTGTTGATGAACAAAACGGTTTCCGTAAACACCGCAGCACTACTGATCATATTTTGTCTTTAACAAGCATTTTAGACTGCAGAAAAAAGAAAAACTTATCAACGTTTTGCGCTTTTATCGATTTTAGTAAAGCATATGATTTTATTAACAGACGAAAATTGTGGATAAAGATTAAGGCTGCAGGTATCTCCGGAAACATGTTTTGTGCAATTAAAAGTCTGTATTCGTCCGTATCTTCATGTGTTCGAGTTAATCAGTTTAAAACTGAATGGTTTGATATTAATTGTGGATTGAGACAAGGTTGTATATTGTCACCTATTTTGTTTAATTTATACATAAATGATCTGGCCATTTATTTAAAATCTTTTGATATTGGTGTGAATTTAGATGACGATCGTATCTGCATACTGTTGTATGCCGATGACATAGTACTGTTGGCAGAAACTAGTACAGATTTACAATTTTTGCTAAATGCTTTAAATGACTGGTGTAGCATTAATGATATGTCTATCAATTGCACGAAGAGTAACATTGTTCATTTTCGTCCGAATTCATACGAGAAAACGGATGCTATTTTTAGATGTGGTAATAATCTGTTAAATGTTGTTACAAAGTACACGTATCTTGGTATTGTTCTTAATGAACATTTAAATTATGATATTACTGCTAAAGTTGTTGCTCAGAGTGCTAATCGAGCTCTCGGTTTGGTTATTGCAAAATGTAAATTGTTGGGTGGAGTCCCGTATAATGTTTTTACCAAATTGTATGATTCAGTTGTCTGGCCTGTTATTGCGTATGGTGCCGCTATTTGGGGACAAAATACCTTCTCATGTATCAATGCTATCCAAAATAAAGCTATGCGTTATTTCTTAGGGGTTGGCAAGTACACTCCGAATGCGGCCCTTGTTGGAGAAATGGCATGGAAGCCACCTATAGTTCGACAGTGGAGCTGTATCTCTACATACTGGACAAGGCTTAATTCACTACATGCATCTCGTCTCACTAAACGTATAGCACTCTGGGCAATATCTCTAGCAAATCATTCTTGTAAAAACTGGCATTACAATGTTAAGCGGAAATTGTTTGAGCTTGATTTGTATCATTACAGTGACATCAATATAGTCATACCGAAACATAGTTTTAAACGCTCTGTGGAGGAACGCATGTTCAATATTTTTAAAATAGAATGGCTTAATTCTGTACAACAGGTTTCTAGCCGAACTGGTAATGGTGGAAATAAATTACGCACCTATGCCCTATTTAAACAACAAATGAATGTTGAAAAGTACTGTAAAATGATCATGCCGTTTAGTCATAGATCTGCTTTTTGTAAATTCAGATGTGGCGTGGCACCAATTAGGCTGGAAACCGGTAGATATGAAAGGTTACCTTTACATGAAAGAACCTGTCCTTTCTGTAATGTATGTGTTGAAAATGAATGCCATGTGCTGCTTTATTGCAGTTTATATGACGACATACGTAATACTCTATTAGAGCGAGCTACAGAAGTCTGTGATATATTTCATAATTTGTCCGACCATGATAAACTGGTAGTATTATTTACTCACCCAGATTTGATTCGTTTAAGTGCCAAAACCTGCTGTTATATTTTAAATCGTAGAAATTCTTTTATATGTAGATAGTATGATTTTAGCATGCTTACTGTATTTATGTCCTGTTACACGTCTGTCACGTGTAACCCTTTTATGATTTATATGTTTTAACGTGTTATTTTTATTACATATACTATATTACTACATTTTTAATAATAATTAATATATTAAAAATAGGTGTATACATGTATATAATAGCATTTTTAAATTGCAATACTGTTGTGAATGTTTATAGTCTCTTATAATTCTATATAAGAATGGTCACATAATAATGTTTATGATATTTAATATGATTGTAACTGTATATATGTGAATGAGACTCAAATAAAGAATATATATATAAAAAATAATTTGCACCTACGCGCCAATTTCTCGTGTATTTTACGTGTTTTGATATTTCATGGTTTAGCGAACCGCTGTATATAAGAAAACTTTATAAATCTAATATTCTGTTATTCGATAGCATATACACAAAATTACATGCAGAAATATTCATAGATAAAAAAGTTATAAGGTAAAAACACGAGTTATTTTTTTACTACATGTATATATGACAAATCTTGTGTGATGAACTCCTCACAAACTGTTGATTGGAATTTCTTTAAACTGACACAAATTAACAATCTTAACGTGCAGATGACCGTAAAGTTTTAACAGAATTATGGCCCTTTGTTACTTTTACTATATACCCCATAATGAAAATCTTGTGCGTCGAATCCTCACAAACTGTTGGTTGAAATTTCTTCAAACTGTCGCAGATGGAATTTTCGCTGTGTATTTTCTTTTACCTGAATGATGGAACTGGCAACTTTTAATATTAATATAGTCCACAAGGCTAGAGAACTCGAAAAATGATGTTACCTCAACCCGCTACTCCTCTCTCCTTCACCATTCGAAATGATTTGTGTTATAATGGAGACACCTGTGTCCCATGGACACATTTTCTAGTTAGATTAGAATCTGCGTTAGTTACTAAATTAAACGTAGCGTACATTATCATCCTATAGTACGGAGAATTTGACGTGATCCTCTATTAACATTATTAAACAGCAGGGGCCAGGATTACAACAAATACTTACACTAAGCACTCAATACTCAAATATTGAAATTCACCCTTTTGAGGTTCATTGTGGCATATTTTTAGAGCCAGATGTTGTAAAAATGTTAAATTGGTACTAAACATTGTTTTTGGCTTACTTCCTAGTTTGATTTAGTGCATTTGTAAGCTATAATTGCAATTCATCAGTCTGAGTGCTGAGTGTGGCACTCGTATTCAATAATTACATTTACACCTCATAAATAGTACAAAGTGGGAAAGAAAATTTATCAAATGATATTTTCAACACTCATTAACTATATTTTACATTTTCCCCATCTAAATTTGCAATCTAGGACAAATAATAGCTCATTATATAACATTTTCAATATTTGAGTGCTGAGTGCTGAGTGCTGAGTGCTGAGTGCTGAGTGTAAGTATTGGTTGTAATCCCGGCCCCTGATGTAAAATGTCATTCCAAACCGAATGTGCACTATTTACACTGATGAGGGGATGGATGGACCCCGAAACATGTCAGTGAGTTAAACATTATATATATTAGTAAGTTGTTGCTGATATATTTATTAAATTATTCCAAACTAGATGTGTCACTTTGGAAATAATATTGTTCTCGTCTAAACTAATTTTCGACAAAAATGATTTTAATTTTTATGTAAAAGATTTAAAACTATCTAAGATATAAAAGATAAAATTATAATTATTGTTCTTTGTGATGATTCTAAACTAGTTACCAATTCCTAGATGAATTATTCAATTAAGAAAAAGTGCATTTTACAGTTGGTGATGTAGAGAATCATGTACGCTACGATTTCATGAAATGGTATACATGTACACTGTAGAGAACCATGTACGCTTTGATTTTCTCAAGATTGCCTGTAATAGGAGCTCAAAGCACCTGTAATCGCATCAGATTGCCGGTAATAACCGGCTCAATGCCTGAGAAATAGCGGGCCTGCAGATTGTGAATTTCATAATTATTATGTTTAGTAGAAAAGTCAGTTGGTGATGTTATCCGTTGCGGTTAAACATGGCCGCTACACAATCTTTTCTCTATATAGGGTAAACTCAGATAGTACATTCAGATAATTTGAAACCATAATTATGCAGGTGTACAAAACGTTACATTTTACAAAATAATGCCTCTTCACCAAGATGTGAACTTGACCAAGGTGTGAATTGGTTCCTGTGATGACGGTGTCTTTATTTAATAATTAATTTTGTAATGAGTGTCTACATACCAACAATGCTGCACAAAATACATGAAATACATTTCCCAAGTAATGGTCACTGTGATGTACTGTACACCGGATATTGCACGTTAATTTGAGTAATAGCATTACTTTTCGCGACATTGGACTGGCAATGAATGTAAGTTCAGCCTCGATATTTTCCAAACAACTGAATCCTTCACGCATCCAAAATAGTTTTAAGCGTTTTCAGATATTTATATTGCCATAGGAGACATCAAGCTATAGCAGGTATTCGTTTAAATGCTTGAAATGAATTGTGATACAAGTAACAGTACATAGTATTGATTTTTACTGTACCGAGTATTGCCGACTATATCGTCTTTGTACGGAGTATTGAACAACATTATGACTACATCACTCATTTCAAAATGCTTAAAACTAAGCAATTTTAACACAAATCACATAAAGACAAACGTAGTTTCCCACAGAGGACACACAATAGCTGATCTGAATGCAAACATTAAAAAGCATGCAGCGTAAAGTAATTCAACTTCCTACGATGAAGTCGTAACACACATTGGAATAAATGACATAACAAAATCACGCTCACTAAAATCTATTGCCACAGACTACCAAACACTCCAACAAACTCTTGTGGAACACTCCCCTCGGGCTAAACTCACTATGTCATCTATTCTTCCAATGAAAACCAGGGAGGCCAACAAAGCAAACATAGATAGTGCAAACAATGCACTTCTTGAACTGTCTACAGTGAGTGGCCATGGATTCGTGAGTAACACTCACTATTCGAAAATAATCAATCCCTGTATTATGATGAAGTACATTTGAACTCTAAGGGAGCTCAAACACTGACTTCAGTCTGCAGCAGATATGTAAAATCAGCCTGTAACTATCACAGTTTTCCCCGACTTCAGAATAAGAAATCCGGAAACTGATAAATAAATCACCTAGTAAATCATGTGAGCTTGATCCAATTCCAACATGGCTGTTGAAGGATTGTTTAAATGAACTACTGCCAATATTAACGCGACTATTCAATGTATCACTTGAAAACGCTTATGTACCTACGGCTTTTAAAAGCTCAAGAATAAGACCACTGATAAAGAAGCCAGTCCTTGATCAAAATGAAATGAAAAATTACAGACCGGTGTCAAACTTACCTTTTATTTCCAAAGTTCTTGAGAAGGTAGTCGATGCTCAACTAGATGATCACTTAACACTGCATAATCTGCACGAAGAACGCCAGTCAGCATATAGAAAATTCCACTCTACTGAAACTGCTTTACTTCGTGTGCAAAATGTTCTCTAGACCAGAATAAAGCTACTGTCCTCGTCATGCTTGATTTATCAGCAGCATTTGACACCATTGATCACACCGACTTGAAAAACATTTCGGTATAGTAGGCAAGCCATTGGAATGGATGAAGTCCTATTTGTGTGACCATTACCAGACTGTTTGTATTGATGAAGAACTTTCGAAACCAGTCCTGATGAATTATAGCGTACCTCACGGTTCTGTGCTTGGTTCCAAAAACTACATCATGTATACAAAACCAGTCGGTGCAATCTGCAGAAAGCATCAACTGCAACACCATTTCTATGCTGATGACTCCCAGCTGTATATGGCTTTCAAACCGAAGGATTGCGTTTCACGCGATGAAACACTGCTACGAATTGAAGTATGTCTGAAGGATATCTTGCACTGGATGAAAAACAATCTGTTGAAACTAAATGCAGATAAAACAGAGGTAATCCTGTTTGTACCG
Organism: Spisula solida; assembly: GCA_947247005.1. Lineage (NCBI taxonomy): Eukaryota > Metazoa > Mollusca > Bivalvia > Venerida > Mactridae > Spisula > Spisula solida. The sequence goes on from OX365950.1 coordinate 51,518,812, forward strand.
AAACGGAATACCAGTGATGCTGAGAATCTCACAGTGAAAGTTGGTGATGCTGTGATCAGACCATCACCGGTGGTGAGAAACCTTGGTGCCATGTTGGATTCACACCTGAACATGGACAAACATGTAAACTCTGTCCCCAGGTCTTGTTTCATGCAGATCCGACAAATAGGTCAAATTAGACAATAGTTGACTGTTGATGCAACAAAATCCCTTATCAATTCCTTAGTAACATCAAGACTGGATTATTGCAACTCATTGCTGTGTGGCTCCCCAAAAACCATTCCGAACAAACTCCAAAATATTCAAAATACAGCTGCACAAGGATACCGCGATACAATCACATCACTCCTGTGCTAAAGGATCTTCACTGGTTACCTGTACAATACAGAGTGTAATACAAGGTGTTGACTCATGTTTACAAAGCACTACATGGAAAGTCCCCAGCCTACATCAGAAGTATGTTGGAAATATATACTCCACAAAGACAGCTTAGGTCACAAAATGACTCTATTCTTCTAGTTGTGCCGAGGATGAGGACTGTATCGTACGGCGATCGATGTTACATGGCTGCAGCACAGAAGCTCTGGAATGCACTGCCAACAGCACTCAGAGATAGTAAAACATTACCGTCATTCAAGAAAGCGCTAACAACGCACTGTTTTACAAAAGCTTATTCTGGCTGATTATTAGTTTGACTTCTTAGGGGTCTTCTTAAAGGTAGTACATCTATACCTTTGGAGACGGTTTCTCGCAGCAGTGGTATGTGACGCTGTTCTTGAAACACTAGTACATTAGGAAACAGTGTCTTATGTTTTATATGTCGTGCATAATCTCGTCGTAAAAGAGAGATTGTTGGTTTTCAGTGAGATGTTTGGCTCATTGGACTAACTTTAATGCATAACATATAATACCGGCTGGTGGAGTAATGCGCGTGTGGACTGGCCATATACTAGTAGCTTACGAAGCCAATCGGATTTAAAGCATTCAATGCTTATATTTGTTTTAATTACAAGTTGTCTGCTGCAAATTCATATTTTATCCTTAAACTATAAACTGTATAATATACATTTGTTGTTATGTTTGCATGTATATATCTATACTTAGTACATCTAGAAACGCAACGTTTTTATCCCCGATTTTTTCTAACTTGCATTGTACATGTATACTTGAATTTTGTGTAGTAGTGTTGCATAATCTTGTGGAAACTTGGCCATCATCCAAATTTTATCGATCGTGTTACGTACATCACGTGCACCGATATAATCACAAAAACATGATTTCCACGTGCACCGTTTACGCATGATAAATTTTGGTATAAATTGCATCGAACTTATTGTAAAGTATGCTAGTAAAAAGAAAATCACAAAAGAAATGACATAAGTTCCGGAATAACAATAGCATGATTGTCCGAATATGAGCGAAATCAGGCCATCTAGATGCTTACGACAGAGGTGTCAAACAGGAGTTTGCATGACGGTTAAATTGTCATGCGCAGAAAATTTCTCGTCTACAAGCACGATACCAACACACTGGCACCATTTGCGACCGCCCAAGTGCAGATCATCAATGCGTAACAACTGCCCCACAGGACCAGTAAGACAGCGTGAACCAGCTACAGACCAGGCTCTAAACTGCTGCTGACAGTGTTCAACATCTTGTTCGACATCAAGAATAAGTAATCAATCAATATTTGATCGATATTTTACATATTCACTTAAAACAACGATTCCGAAAAAATAGCGATTTTATCATTTTTTTGTTCCGTTATTTTTCGGCCGCACTATGCACCAAACCCTGCTCTGCACCTAAGAGTAGCTCTATGTGATAAAATGTTACAGATTTATTGATAATGGAATCAAACAGCATCAAGTAAATGTAGTTTAGCGTGTACCACCAGGTTAAGAAAATATTGAAAGTAGACCCAGTGTTGCGTTTCTAGATGTACTCAGTATATTTCAAATTGTTTTAATAATGTCTTCAATGTGATTGGACAACATATTTGAACGTGTAATTACATGATAAAAGTGCTATATAAATAATATGGTATAATAATAATAATAATAATGTCGTCCAAAGGTACACAATTGTACAAAAAGACAGGACATCCTTTTCGTCGTGGCCCGGGAGAACAACACAAGCAGTACAATCATCGTCATCACATCCGGAGACCATACTTTCACCGGCCAGGACCCTCGCGAGGATATCCACTTCCGAAGATGTATACCAAACCTCCTCAACACCCCATGATGCCACCACCTCCTCAATTATACAGTGGTCATCCACGCCCTTTCCTATACAATCATCCACAGATAACAACACTCAACCACAGAACAACATAAATAATCAAGACGTGATCTTACAAACTGAAAATGTCATATCCATAAAAGATACAAAGTTTGACAAAAATGGATTGAACTTTCTGCATTTAAATATACATTCTTTATACTGTAAATTCTTTGAACTAGCAAAGCTTGTAGATGAACTACAAAATTTAAACATAATAGGAATCTGTGAAACGCTTTTAAATGACTCGCACCCTGATGCTATATCCAATCTACTAATATACAATTTTATATGTTTAGAAGTGACATAGAAACAGACAATGGCGGTGGAAGTGTAGTATATGTAAAATCAACCATACCATGCGAGGAAAGGTCAGACCTTAATGAAAACAGTGACATAGAAGCAATTTGGTTAGAAGTCAAACTCAAACATCAGAAACCATGTATTATCGGCTATCTCTATAGACCACCATCATCACTTGTTGCGTGGATAGATAAATTGGAGGTTATTCAAGAAAAACTTCAAATTGAAAACAAAGAAATTGTTCTATTTGGTGATTTTAATTATAACTTTTTTGACTATTTTTGTTCAAATACAAGATGGAACATCTTTATGAATACATTCTACCTCACACAGCTAATTACACAACCAACAAGAATCACACAAAGAACGTCCACAATAATTTATCATTTGTACTCAAACAATCCAAAAAATATCACATACACAGCCGTACCACACTCATCCATCAGTGATCATTACCCAATTTGCTTTACAAGAAAAACAAATACAAAAATCAATAAAGGTCGAATGCATTTAACAATCAACTACCGATCAATGAAACAATTCAATGCTGAACGATTTCTTGAAGATCTATCTCAACAACCCTGGTCATTGATAATAGAATCTGTCCGGTATGCAATGATGGTGTAGAAAATGAACGGCATGTTTTGCTTAAATGTCCTTTATACGATAATATAAGAAATACATGGTTTGATAAGGCTAGAATCTGTAGAAGTGGGTTTCATAATTTATCAGATAATAACAAATTAGATTTTTTATTGTCCGACTGTAAGATTGTCAAATCTGCTAAATCCTGCCACCTCATATTAGAAGAGAGAAGAAAATATATGTACAATGTATGATAATTAATGATCTGTCTCTCAACTTTGTATATACAGGTTTATTGATGCTTTGTAAATATTATAGGTCATTAGGTCAGTAGATTGTAAACAAAACAAATATATATAATATATATAAATGGAAGCCTGTCTCATGACTGTTTTAATCACATACACATATATGAAATCCTGGTTTCATATATGTCTATCTGCTTATCAAACAGGCATATTGCAATTTTAAAAGTATAATCTTTTTTTTAGATTATGCAATTATTACTTTAGACGTATGATATTTTATGCAATGATAAGTTATATTTGCTAATCTGTTCAGTGCTAATCTGATTAGAGATGATACATGTTTTTAGACTATTTTTACCGGCTTAGCATATAGTGTGCGATTCTCTAAGCTTTTGTTAAATTTTACACAGTAATTTATAATGAAATTTGAGGTATACATTAGATAATTATTCAATAACATACCACGATTACCAAATGTACCTTAATTTTTAATACATGTAATTTGGAATAGTAAGGAGGATAATTAATATTTGTCAAATACTTTCAAGTAACAAATCTTTTTAGATTGACCATTCATGTTCAATATTGCTGTAAATTATGATTGCTATTTGTATAACTGTGTGTGTACATGTAATGGATTAGACAATAAACTATGAAAACTTGATAGACATGTTTACTGACCCAGATGATGGACTTGATACATTCAATACTTTATTTCTCCAAACTCTTAACACTCATGCACCAAACAAACAAAAACGTGTTAAACTAAAAAACCAAAATAAATGGTTCAATGATGAAATATTAGATGCAATTCACAATAGAGACTACGCCAAAAAGACTAACAATGACACTGATTTTAAAAAATGGAGATCAACAGTAAGATCACTTTCACACCATGCAAAAAAGATTTTTTTCACAACGAAATTCAGAATAACAGCAAACAACCAAAGAAACTATGGAAAAATCTAAAAGATATCTCTGGCAAAACTGAAAGCCACCAAACACATTACATAAATGATGAAAAGGGTATACCAATCACCGACCCTAACAAATCAGCAGAAGTATTCAATACATATTTCATAAATGTTTTCAAGAACGTCAATAACATACAGGAATGTAATGATACAACTACATCAGTCCTAAAGAATATAACACAAGACAAAATATCAAGTGACACGCCAAAATTTGTTATTCCCCATGTTACAGAAAAATATGTAAAAGAGCAATTGGACAAATTAGACATTACGAAATCAACTGGTCATGTCAATATAAGTGCAAAATTTCTGAAAACAGCATCTCTAATAATAGCGAAACCTCTTTCATCCATCATAAACATGAGCATAAATGTAAAAAATAATTCAAAAATCTCTAAATCAATCAAAAGTAATTCCCATATTCAAAAAGGGCAAAAAATCAGATAAAAGTAATTATCGTCCTATTTCAATACTTCCAGTCATATCAAAACTGTTTGAGAAACACGTCTCTGATGAACTCCAACAATTTTTTGAAAGACATTCCTTGTTGCACACCTCACAATCAGGACTCAGAGCCAAACACGCTTGTGAAACTGCACTTACAAATATAGTTGATAACTGGATCAGTGCAATAAATCATGGAAAATTTGTTGCTACATTGCTCATTGACTAGTCTTGTCCAAAGCATTTGACCTTGTCACCCACAAAATTCTTATAGACAAGCTCAAATATTACCATAATGTGTCATCAGAGAGTACAGCATGGATAACTTCCTATCTGTCAAACAGAACACAGAAAGTGTGTGTTTCCGCAAAACTTTCAGACCGAGCTGAAATAATATCAGGAGTTCCACAAGGCTCAGTCTTGACTCCTGTTATTTCTCATTTATAAAAATGATTTACCATACCATAAGTCTTCAACAACAGACATCTTTGCTGATGACACAACACTTTCAGCATCAGGAGATACAATTCAAGAAATTCACCAAACTGTTCAATCTGATCTTGACATTGTAGACTCATGGTGCCGACAAAACTCCATGATAATCAATGCACAAAAGACAAAGCATATGTATATAACAAAACCAACCAACAAACCCAGCATCCCAGACATCAAATTAAAATAACAGAACCATGATATTGAAATATCAGAAAGTGAAAGACTTCTTGGAATCAATGTAGATAACCAACTCAAATGGAAAACTCACATTGACAAAACAATAAAAAAATGCAACTCACAACTTTATCTACTAATGCGAATCAAACAATACTTAGGTGTACCAACAAGAAAATTATAAAAAATATATAGAAAATTTTATTTTAATGCTTACATCCTCCCACACCTAGATTATTGCTGTTCAATTTGGGCTAACACAGACTAAAAATCCATTGACGAAATCATTAAATTTCAAAAACGGACAGCACGCATCATTCTTGATATAAAAGACTTTGAAACTCCCTCTGAAGTTCTTTTCAATAAACTTCAATGGATGAAATTTGATAAAATAGTGGAATATAAAAAATCAATTCATGTGTACAAATCACTCAATGATAATCAGTTTCCAAAATACATGCAACAAAAATTTACAAAATTAAACCAAATGCATTCATGTAATCTTAAATCAGTAACAAATGAAGAACTATTTGTATCATCACCAAAGTTTGAATTTTCTAGAAAATCATTTGCCTACTCGGGACCAAATTATGATATGATATACCTAAGTCAGTACGAGCATCAGACTCGATACATAAATTCCAAAATGCATATCTAATGGAAATACACATAGTTACCCTCTGCTATGTAGAGTTTGGGGCTTCTAAGTCGAAAAAGGGGGATAATTTGGACAAATAATGCAGGACCATTACCTACTCATGTATAGGTCCTCTTGGTCATGAAGGTAAACAAATAAGCATTTCTTAGTCCAAAAGGGGGCATAATTTCAACAAAATGCTAAATATTATCTTCTCTTGTGTAGGGGTTGGGGTCATGATGGTGAACAAGTATGCATAGTATCAAAGCAACATATCAATGCACTTTGAACATATTAGAGGTTAAAAAACCTGTACCTAAACTTTAACATCTGTATTTCTAAGTCATAAAGGGGGCATAATTTTAACAAAATGCTAGATAGAGTTACCCACCCCTGTGTAGGGGTTGGGGTCATGATGGAGAACAAGTATCCATAGCAATATGTGAATGCACTTAGAGGTGTAAAGACCTGTACCTAAACTTTAACATTTGCACTAAGTTGAAAAAGGGGGAATAATTTCACCAAAATGCTTAATAGAGTTACCTATCCCTGTGTATGGGTTGGGGTTATGATGATGAACAAGTATGCAAAATATCAAAGCAATATGTCCATGCACTATGAAGATATTAGAGGTTAAAAACCTGTACCTTAACTTTAACATTTGCATTTCGAAGTCCAAAAGAGGGCGTAATTTCAACAAAATGCTTGATAGAGTTACCTACCCCTGTGTATCGGTTGGGGCCATGATGGTGAACAAGTATGCAAAGTATCAAAGCAATATGTCCATGTACTATGAAGATATTAGATGTTAAAAAACCGATACCTAAACTTTAACATTTGCACTATTTGCACTAAGTAGATAAAGGGGGCATAATTTCAACAAAATGCCTGATAGAGTTACCTACTCCTGCATATGGGTTGGGGTCATGGTGGCAAACAAGTATGCAAAGTATGAAAGTAATATACAGTCAGATCTCGATATAACGACACCCGATATACTGACAAATTCATTATACTGACATCAAATTTGGGGACAAAAGTATTAAAATGCTCTTTGTATCAATTCAGTATACCGACATATTCGTTACAACGACCTTTTTCTTGGGAACAAACAGCGTCGTTGTATCGAGATCTGACTGTATCAAAGGACTTAGATAATATAAGAGGTTAAAAAAACTGTACCTAAACTTTAACAAAAGGGTTACGCCGACGCCGACGCTCGGGTGACTGCAATAGCTCCCCTTATTCTATGAATAGTGGAGCTAAATACTATCTACGACCTACCATTAGGACAAGAGTGTGAGCAGCATATTCCTGGTGTATATATGGAATCTACACAGTATTGACGATCGCAGTCTATGTACTTAGTATATACGCTGCCGTCGGCGGTACAAACCAGTGGTTCGCATGGATTATCGAGGACATATTCCCCTGGTACGCATCCTCGTCTTGTAGTAACCAATGTAGTGGTCTCATCTGGAAAAATATAAGAATTGTTATACAGTGTGAACCATGTACATGTAGTTACCTATTCTAACACAATCAGCTTTTTACCTATATAAACATAGAGACACCCGAGATGTGTATGCTTAAGAAATAAAAATCTGTTCGCGTTTATTGTCGGTGAATAAAACACGGGCAGGAGTTCGGATGCGGAAAAATTAAATCACGAGTGCGTAGCACGAGTGATTTAATTTTCCGCACCCGAACGAGTGCCCGTGTTTTATTCATCGACAATATACAAGAACAGAGTTTTTATTTCGATTCTAAATACGATAATATCCCGCACTATTTAACTGCGCGCATTCCATTCTCACCCATTTGACATTGAACATAATTCCACGCTGAAATTGAGTGGCTTATTAGCTGGTACAATTACCTCCCTCGTTAATGAAAACGACCTTCGTAATTTTCTGAAGGAAATACCACATTTTAAACATTGAAACAATTTTAATAACACGAGTATATGGTATCTATTTCATAAAATGAAAAATATAAATGAATTGATTAACAGAAGCTTTAATAAAACTTGGTTTCTAGAGTATATTGGAGTTTCTAAAAATAGATGCGTCATAGCTGTAACACTTGATTCTCGTGCAACTCGCCTTGTCATCGTGACTCGTAGAAAATTTTACTATAAAGTTTACGTTCATTCATTCATAAATATGTCACGTGATACTGGGCGTAAATAGAAACAGCCAATTTGATAGGTATGTTTTATGGGGGTAATAATACATTGTTAGGTCCGCTCTATATTTAAACGATTAATCCGCAGATCGTGTTAGAATTACCGTTAAAACACAGCTACGGCAAATTACTTAATAGCGTTCCGAGGAAGTTAATAGTGCAGTGGTTAGTTACTATGTATTGCTGTGCTGTCAAATCTGAAATATTTGCCATGTTAGAATCGAAAAAATGAATAATTACCAGTGTTTTATCTATTATAAAGAACGGTCAATTGTACGGATGTGTATATTAAATCATTAGTATTACGCACTCATGATTTTTAAAATTACTACGCTTCTGAACTCGAGGCCGTGCTTTATTCGACGATAAAACACAAGTACATATTTATCATTTCTTAAACATAACTGTCAGCAAAGGAGACTCTGTACGAAATGTGAAACAAGATTTAACTTACAGTATTCACTATGTGACAGTTGTTACCATGGAGACGATATTGATAAGGTGAGAACATTGTTATAGAGATGTCCCAACCAGGTGGGTTTTGGATGAGTGGGTGGCTTTTGGGTAGGTAATGGATGGATGGATGGATGGAGCACAGCCTTTATTTGCCAGTCTGCTTTCTGCTGAAATATGGCAGGCATATGAGTGCCTCCATTCTCATTTGAACCCGGGTGGCCAGATTAGACGACAAGTGCGCTAGCCACTGTGCTACAGGGACACATTGATAGGGTAAGAGCATTGTTATGGAGATGATGTTGCAATAGAAACTGTGTTGCGATACCAAATAGAAACCAACCTTGAAGTATCCGTACTCCAGCCAGATCAAAAACATAAATGCTTTTCAGTGTTTCCACATAACATAACTAAAATTACTAAGTCTATCGGACGAGACGTTATGCGAGCTCCCGTGTATGATGCTTTACGTCGGCACGTAAAAGAACCAAGGGTGCTTCTGGAAATGGGGCATCTTTTATTTCACGCACTATTCACCAAAAACTTAAGTGACTAACCTCGTCTGGGGGGGGCTCGCCAAAATAGATTTCCGATGACGGGGATAAATAAAATCATATAAACTAAACTCACACTTACCTGGTGGAATTGTTGCACATAGTCCCAAACCGAATAGAACGCAAACTAGGAGTATGGAACTCATTGGATTTTACAACTTTATAACTCAAGGAGTAAAGATACTTATACCGTATTTACAATTAACGTTTTAGTCACTGTAAATGACAATCATATCAGACAATTTCACATTCTGACTGTTTATATACAAGCGAGGTTTAATACATATAGAAGACAGCCATGAATTCTCCCGTGTGAACCATGTCAGCTCACGGATTTAGTTACATCACCAATCGTCAACCCTGTACATATACTGTCTGGTTCCCGTCTCATATCTTACAGTTTGGCCAATCTAATGTAATGTAAGATTTGGGGACAGGAACCAGACTAGTTCATATATAGATCTACGTATATGGACAATAGGATATGAACTTATTTCACCCATTATGTTCAAATGTTGAACAGATGCACTCTATTCAACCTCGTGGGAGTGAACTGAATTGAGGAACGGTCTTCTGGCGGGCTTGTAAACATCTACGTATTTGACCGTTTAGTAAACAATGACATATATAGTCAGCTACTTTGGAAGTTATAATAATAATAATAATAATAATGACTTTATTTTACGAGGTTAACACATTTGCATATAAACACAATCTTCCATGCGGACCTCAACATATAATGCATACATTTAACATGATAGTTGCAAACACAGTAAACTTAACAAATGAAATGAATGTAGATGATACATATTAACTTAGATGAATGATGAAGATTTTGTACAAACATGTCTTAATTATTAAAATATTTTATTGGTAGTCCCAGTCTTGAAACTTCCATCTTATATACGTTCTTTTGAACTGTTCTAGAGAGCTAGCTGTTCTTATATGAAAGGGTATCTTTTCCCAAAGTGTTGGTCCAGTGTAGCGTAACGACGTTCGAAAGAATTTATTTTATGGTTTTGGTTTATGAAGTAATTTTTGACTAGACAACCTAAGGCCTGATTCTTTAACATATTTAAATTTATTTGAGATATATTCAGGACATTTTGGGTTTTTAATATCTAGAGATTTGTAAACTTATTACTTTTTTGTATTCGACACGTTGTATAAAAAGATCACTGGATGGTGCATCATATGGTTGTAGTACGGGGGTCCCAGGTTCGATCCCAGGCCGCGTCATACCAAAGACGTAATAAAAATAGTACCAGTAATTCCCTTGCTAGACACTCAGCATCAAAGGGAAACTGGCTTCTCTTCTCTCATACCCTCGTGGCGATGGATAACATCAGGAATGAGGTGTCGTGAGTGGTTAATATAGGTTGAGATACTTGTCTCACAATATTAACAAATTAATATAAACATAGGAAGTTGGAAAAGGGATACATAACACATAACAGACGGCTGTTTAAAACAACCGTGTTTTTAGCTCTAGGTGAGCTTTTGTGATTGTTTTTTGTCCGTCGTCCGTCCGTCTGTCAGTCCGTTAGACAATTCATCGTTAACACTCTAGCACTTTCAATTTTGCTTTGATCTTCACAAAATTTGGTCAGTAGTTGTATCTCAATGAAATATAGGTCAAGTTCGAAGTTGGGTCATGGGGGGGTCAAAAACTAGGTCAAAAGGTGAAATAATAGGAAAACCTTGTTAACACCCTGGAGGTCACATTATTTCTTCACCAAACTTGGTCAGTAGTTGTATCTCAATGAAATCTAGGTCAAGTTTGAAGTTGGGTCATGTGGGGTCTTAAACTAGGTCAAAGGGTCAAATAATAGAAAAACCTTATTAAAACTCTTGAGGCCACAATTTTGCTTTAATCTTGATCAACTTTAGTCATAATGTCTTTCGTGATGACCTTAAGGTCACGTTTGAAGGTCATGTGTGTAAAAAACTAGGTCAAGGTGTCAAATAATAGCAAAACCTTTTTAAAACTCTGGAGGCCTCAGTTGTGTTTTAACCTTCATCAAGTTTAGTCAATATGTTCATCTTGTGACCATAAGGTCAAGTTCAAAGTTTGGCCATGTTTAGCAGGTGAGCGCCCAAGGATCTATGATCCTCTTGTTATATAAAAATGATCAATTTGGTTTATCAACTTTAGTTGCGTGTGTAATATAAGAAAATAAGTTTAATTTCGACGAAAAAATCCAAGTTTTTCTATGTTACTTGTTATTAATCAGCGGCACACTGGATAATAGACACGGAAGTTATGAAGAACTACAGCTACAGATATATATATTTTCTATCGATATCATAATCCATAGATAATGTAAGTAGCGTACTATTATTGGCCAGTGTCTGTACAAATTCAATGCATACTCTAAATTTAGCACTGGGGCATTATTCGGGTATTTCCCGTTTTCATTTGATTTCAATATCGATTTGTATAGATAAGCAATCGAATACTGTACTCAGTGTTTACCTACGCTTATAACGCCTATAGATTGGTCCGCGCAAACCATACGTCATAACTACATTAGCAATAAATAATATTTCAGATTAAAAATATAACCCATTTTGAAAATAAATATGACAGTGGATATTTGGATTGCTTTTTGTTTGTTTACTATGTTAGGTAGGTACACAGTATATTTAAGGGGGTGGTTAAATATATATACATGTATAGTAATATAGTGCTTATATCTCAATAGCGTTTTTTCTTCAAATTGAAATTTGTTAGATTAAGTTACGTAAGCCTAGCAATTATGATGAACTACATTTATCCATGGAAGTAAGCAAAAAATAAATGCTACAGTGTAGTAAAGCGAATTTATCGAAGCATGACAGCACTTTCTTTGCAAATCTTGTATCCAACAAAATTCACTAGTAATGATTTCGTATCCATTGAGTAGTTGATGTTTAATATATTTTATTATGAATCCAAAAGTCAGTTCGATACATTTTATTAGAGGGGCTGTCTAAATAAACGTATGTACAGTCACACTTACAACTAAGACCACCATTTGGAGTAGTAAACACTGGTCTCGTTATACAGTTGGTCTTATAAGTGATGTTGAACATGAGCAAACTACGGTGGCATAGAGGGGACGCATGAAATATTATATTTATCAAATATGCACGTGTAACTACCACATGAGCCCGTGTTGGCTATCGCGTGTTAGCGATAACGTGCGCACGTGTTTGTTAATACGTGCTCATGTGTTTCTATTACGCCGATTCAGTTTTAGTCAATTATCGAGCACGCACGTGAAAGCTAACACGTGCGAACGTGATACTAACACGTACTCACATGATAGCTAATACGTGGGCACGTTATAAATAAATATATCATTTGTCCCCTCTATGCCGCCGTATCCAACCGAAGAAAATATACCTGCAAATTGCCGTCTTAATATTGAGGTGGTCTGATTAATGAGGTGGTCTTAACGAAGGCTTTACGGTATAGCTTTTATGTTCTTAATCTTGTTGTACAAATCGATAAATCAGATCCGTTACTTGTTTACAAAACATTGTGTACATAAAAATTGCACTCTTTTAAATGTCTTATTTTAAGACATATTATGTGTACAATGTATTAGTGTGTAGCTTAGTGAATAATGTATTTTTGCAATGCCTTTTACCCCAACTTAAATGTTTAAAACAATAAAAATACGATCTGTTTGTATACAAGTGACGGCCTGTACGTACACCAGTGTATATAGTTATGTAGGGTATTCAAATCCCTTTTTAACCCAATAGATCAATAACTCACGACATGTATTTATATATCTGTATATCGATAATTGAACTTCCTATACGTTCTGTATTTCAAAAGACGTTGTTTATTCAATGTGATATTCACAATTAATTACTAATCTAACATTGGTGACGTACCTCACATGAGGAGTAATTTGTTTTTATGATTTTATATTTCAGTGAACAGCGTGTGGGCTGGTGGCTGTGGCGGATGTGGTTGTAAGTATGACTAACTTTGTCAATATCAGTTTTAATAGTCATTTAACAGTAACTATACTTGTAGCGATTGTTCACGTCATCTCAAGAATATATTGCATATAGTAAATACACGTATAATGCTTCTTATGTGTAGCTGTTGCTCTTAACAATGAGAAAACAGGAAGGCTTCTTTCCACAAGGATAAGTTTATTATGTAGCGGACAGATCAGTAATCAAAAGCCACACAGAAACGACGGCAGCGTCTAGCCATCTACGCAAGAGTTTGACGAATCACCCACATCCCCTAAATAATGGGTATTTCAAGCAAGCCTATATACTCACTCCGCAATGAATGTCATTTAAGTTTACTTACCAGTTTTCGAAGGCCAGCTGTACATCCACTTTTGACCGAGCTATCTAAGAAATTGTGCTTTCGAAGTCTCCCCAGGGGGGGAGGGGGCTATTTCTCACCTGGTTTGTGAGCAGCCAACATCGAGATACGTCGCCCAGGATTATCGAACATACACCGACACCGGCCTCACAGGAACCCATTCACACCTCGGTCGAATGGGGGCAGTATTGGTTATTGTTGCTCAGAGAAATTAAGCAGCGGTGCAGAAAAAGGATCGAACCCGGTCCCCCTTGATCCCAAATCGCACGTTCTACCTCTAGGCCACCGCTCTCCACACGATGGTCAAAACGTAGTCAAAGGTTAAATATGTTAACGTGTGCAACAAACATTACCATTTCAGATTGGTAATATGTTTTGTAGGATTTTTAAAAGCGAAGCTTATAATTATTTGCTAAACATTGCAAAATCATGACGTTCACCACAACTTTCTCTCAGTCAGTGCTGGTACGGCAAGTAGTGGTTGCAGGGGAAAATACAAACACGTAGTGATTGTAAATACATGTGACGATACTCTCAATGTTGGCGTACATTAGCGTTAACCGATTCCGACGTTATCAGCGTTTTTAACGTTTTTTTGACGTTGCAAGGATTATTTAAGTATTTCGAATACATTTCTTCTGCGTACTTGTATATTAATTGGACTAATGATATATATTTCTTATCATTTCAGATTGTACGGTAAGCACAACTTTCGTTTAAATGATTGAACAATTATGTTATATTCTCCACGAAATGACTAAAATGCTGAAAGCGAATATTGCCTTGTTAACTCATTCAAAGTAGCAATGCGACTATAAAACATATAACTCCAGGAAAACCTGCTATAATGACACTATGTAATTACTACATGTAAAAAGGTTTTAAAAAAGGTTTAAAATAAGAAAAAATGGCATATCTATAGATTCAATTTGAAGTCATTTAACCATATATTACAATATCTTAGCTTTAAAATTTCTTATGAATTATGTCAAAATCACTTACTTTGTTGCTATCGTGACCAATTGCAGAAAAGGACTCTATTTGCGAAAAACGAGGAGTTAGTTTTTTTAAATAGTAGTAGCCTCTCTAAATGTGAACATGTACAATTTGGATGCATATCTTAAAACGTATTTAACATTCTAGAACGTGATACCATTTCGAACAGTGTATGTCAAGAATTGATCAAATGCTGTATTTATAAAGTTCCTGTTACAACGACGTCGAATAACGTTTGAATCACGTTTGCGACGTCACGCAAAAATGCTCTGAATAGGGCTTCTACAAAACCGCTGTAAGTTCTTTAAAAATCAAGATACTAACAAAATTTCTTTTGCATTTTGCTTCATTAAGATAACTCTTTTAAATAGTAAAAAATATCACTATCATTTTTTGTCAAAATAGCAGGTTTTCCTGGAGACTGGCTCATATATAAAAGATCGTGGTTGCAGGGGAAGTAACAACACGTAGTGATTGTAAATATATATGAGCCAGTCTCCAGGAAAACCTGCTATTTTGACAAAAATATTGACTTTAAGATTTTCTATAGTATTACAGAATAATGTTAAATAAGGAAATTGCAAAAGAAATTATGTTAATATCTTGAGTTTTAAGGAAGTTACAGCTGTTTTTGTAGAGTCCCTCTTCGGAGCTTTTTGTGTGACGTCGCAAACGCCACTCAAACGTTATTCGACGTAACTGAAATAAGTATTTCATTATTACACCACTAAGTATTTGATCAATTCTTGACATAAACTGTTTAAAATAGTACCAAATTCTATAATTATGTTTCACTTTTCAAAATATATATCAAAATCGAAATTGTTTGCATTCAGAGAAAGGCTACTTCTGTTTTAAACAACTAAATCCTCGGTTTTCTCAATTGGAGTACCTTTCTAAAATTGGTCACCATAGCAACAAAGTATGTGTTTTCGACATAATTCATAGGAAAATTCTGTGAGGTGTTCACATCGAATATACTAAAATATGATAATTATAATAATTAATAATTGAATCAGGGTGGTATTTAATTGGAGAATGAGGATAACCAATCATTTCGCCTGTTATTAACCAAGAGTTTAATATGGTGTGATCTGATTGGTTGTCCTTATCCGTATGACTGGAGAAAGATTAATGTTAAATACCATTCCTGATTTATTGCTTTGTAATTGTTCTGGCTAGGCTATGTTTTAGTCATCTTTAAGGTTAATAGATACACGTATGTTACCATTGTTCTATGTCTAATGAACTCTCCAAACATACCGTTGGCTTAGAATTAGAAGGTCGTAAGTGCTACACACGACCTTAAAAGTCTAATACAAGTATGAAATCTGCATCAAAAGTAGCTTCTTATGAGCCTATTTTAAGAAAAATCGAAACAGGTCATATTGACCAAACTGAATTTAAAAAAAGTTTTTTTTTCATAAGTAAAGAGTAGTTTTCAGACAGTTATTTCTTTTTTTCTCAAAATATTGATTTTGTACTTAGCCAGCGACATTTCTGGTCAATAGATACACTTATGTTTACCATTTTTCGATGTCTAGAGAACTTGTCAAAAATATGTTCTGATTATTTCAGAAACTAAATCCATGTGTAAATGGTGTATGCCATACATCTGATGGTGGTGAACATTATTCATGTTCATGTTATGCTGGCTGGGGAAGTACAAATTGCAATATTGTCGGTAAGAATATGATTACATTAAGTTAAGTCTCAATAGGGTTACCATTCATCAGCTAGTCTAGTATGATTCCGAGAAGCTTTGTGTCTTGATTAAAGTTTCACCCACCTCATTGGCTTAATAACGATACCAAATGAAACCATACAATCAAAATAATGACGCGGATTTAATTTGAAAAGAAATAATACAATTCAAAAGACTTGTCGTCCTTTGTCCCTTCTTTGAGTAATATTCTGGTACAGAATGAATAACAAATTCAACAATAGTACCAATATTTAGAATGCTTGACTATCTACATTACAAAGGACATCGCTTATATACCATACCTACGTACGTGGCAATGGAGATACTACTATGAGGGAACAGGTGTACTTAAGATGTAGAATGTGTTTCTTGCTGCTATAGGTCCACAACATACCACCGCTCCTTTTGCGTTTTTGATGAATCCATGCCTCCTTCCATTTCCCATTTGATTTGATTTCCTACATGGATTTTAATAATCACTCGATCCTAAACTGACATATGTTGGCATTTTGTACCGATATCTGTTTGTAACTAAAATATAAACTTTATAAAGATATTGTCTAGTATTAAATTCCGTTTGGTATAGTAATTCACAGTGTTTAAATACGACGCGAGGCTAAACTGTAGACATATTAAAACGAGTCAACTTCCGCTTATCGCAATAAGGAGTACACGTTGAATTATATAGTCCTGCAATAAGTCGTACAGTGATAGGAAATCACTGGATGTTTCAAACCCAATACGCCATACTAGTCGAATTGTGTTGTATCCCAATAGGTCGTACAGTGATTTGGTTTATACGCGGTGGTAATTCCCTGATTGCCTTGATTGTCTGTTTTTTGTTTATATTAATTTATTTAAGGTCGATTGTGAAACAAGTTTTTCCAACTTATATTAATCACTCTCGACACCTCATTCCTGATGTTATTCATCGCCACGAGGGTATGAGAGAAGAGAAGCCAGTTTCCCTTTTATGCTGAGCGTCTAGCAAGGGAATTTCTGGTACCATTTTTATTTCGTCTTTGTTATGACGCGGCCAGGGATCGAACCCGAGACCTCCCGCACTCGAAGCGAACGCCCCACTACTAGGCTATCGAGGAGGCGGGTTGTCTGTTCAGTGTATATGCATCCACAAGACCCACCAAGTAGATGTTACAGCCACATTATCTCTCCCAAAATATTTTCCGATCATCCACGGTAAATAGACTTGTGTTTATGTACATATATGTAAACTGTTGGGCTTCAAGCCTTATGTTTATGAAATAAATATCTATTTATGTCTATCTTATTGCAAGGAATTGGAACATTTTTTACAAATGACCTACAATTGACGATATAATGTTAAATGTATTTGTCGAAACAGTATGCCAAAAATCACTGTATGGATGACACAAAATTATACTAATTTTGCAAGAGTTGCTTCCCTTAGATTACATTTGTTTTGTTAACAATTGATTATTTTGTTAACAAACCAACTGTAGGTTGTATTTCGTTTGCTGTTATATTATGGTAAATTACACCTTTGAGACTCAACTTAAGTGCTCAAAATCCATGGCGATTCAAATAGGTTACAAAGTTATTGCTTTTTGAAAATAGCCTTATGTGACTTTTAGCCTCACAGCGTATATATAAACCTAATCACGGTATGGCTTATTTGGAGAATATACAATTGAAATAGTTTGACTTATTGCGAGCAAAATCATCTGTGATTTCCGGTCCATGTATGACTTATTGTGAGACTATATAATTCAACTAGTATGACTCATTGCGAGCAAAAACAAATGTGATTTCCGATCACTGTATGACTTATTGTGAGACTATACAATTTAACGTATATAACTTGTTGCGACAGCCGGAAGATGCCCCGTTTATGTCTAGATTTTAGCCTCACAGCATATTTATAAACCTTATCACTGTATGACTTATTAGGAGAATATACAATTCAACATGTATGACTTATTGCGATACACTGTGAGCCTATACAATTCAACATGTATGACTTATTGCGATACACCGTGAGCCTGGTTATTTACCAATATAAATGTTTTTACATCTCCAGATTGTTCAAACTCTGCTGTACATTGTAAGAATGGTGCCACGTGTAATCCGACTGCTGGTAGCACAGCATTTACATGTTCGTGTACTACAGGATGGGTTGGCAGTGATTGTGGAGTAGTAGGTACATATACACTGCCCACCAAAAATAAGTGTACAAAGGTTTTTTCTCCATTTACTCATTAGTAAGAACACTGTTTACAGAACAGTAAAGCAGCACTTTTTTTAAAGACAAGGAATAATTTTGTTTAATAAACGTAAACACCATACATTAATTACTACCCTAGGTGCAAAAAAGTGTCTTTGTCAGACTTGAAAGGTAATTTTGTCGTAAAAAGATAAACAATTTCAGCCTATTTGCCATATGGCTGTTTGATTCAAAACATCTTCATCTTTACGTCTACCTCTTTTTTGACTCATTTAGTACCTCTATTTTCAGAAATTTGTATAATTGTGAATGTCTGATAAACAGATATTGAATAAGTTAACCAAGTTTAATTTTGCAACTGTATACTTATTTTTTGCGGGCACTGTAAATAGATCATTCTGGACAGTCACTTGTTTTATAAATATATGAATAGTCCGTTTAATCAGGAATGTCACTTGTATACAAACATTGCAATATCATAACATTGTAGTTTTATTGTTTTAAACATTCTGATTGGAGAAAAAGGTAGTGAAAACCAATACCTTATAAAATGTTTAAAACAATAAATCTACAGTGTTATGATATTGCAATGTTTGTATACAAGTCACAGACCTGAATAAACGGACTGTACCATCATATTTATGTTTAATTTTGCACCTGTACTAAGCACAGGGGATTGTACAATGGAAAAAGAATAAAAATAATTATTTGTAAAATTTAATTATCTGATTGTGGAAATTTGGGACTTTAATGACATTTTAGCCTTAATTATATTTTTACTATTTAAATTAATGTGCGCAAGTGTGTATCGCTGGCTACGCCCCCAGCCGCATGTAACAAAAGAGTAAATAACAAACAAGAGTCACTGCGTATATTCTTCTAGTACCCAAAGATGACAATCTGTCATGAACAAATGAGCCACCAACTGTAAATAGCCGGTCATTATTTGCGGACAATTAAAAAAAGAAAGTCTACAACATAGATATCAAAATAATGAGATAAATGTTGACACTAATAATAATAATAAAGATTTTATTGAAAGAACACTAATAATAATTAAGGCTTTATTGAAAGAAGCAACACAGTTGGGTATACCAAATCTTCCCTGTGAGCCTCATTAAAGAAGCTATTATTTTTCGATCACGTATACCGGTATATTAATTTTGTACATATTTGTTACAGATTGCTCCCTTTACTGTCAAAATGGAGGAACATGTGTCCATACTAACGGAGGAGCATCACACCAATGTACATGTGCTGAGGGATGGATGGGCGATGACTGTCAATACGTAGGTATGTAAACTAACAGTTTTTTAAACAGCGATAGTGGAAGCATGAAATTGGCAGCCTGGCAGCGTGAAATTGGCAGCCTAGCAGACTGGCAGCGTAAAATTGGCAGCCTAGCAGCCTGGCGACTTGAAATTGGCAGCCTAGCAGCCTGGCATTGTGACATTGGCAGCCTAGCAGCGTGACATTGGCAGCCTAGCAGCCTGACAGCGTGAAATTGGCAGCCTAGCAGCCTGGCAGCATGTACATAGAAGGAAAATGACTTTGGAACAAGGGCGACTATCGTACAAATTATCTGAGAAGTCGGGATAAGAGTGACTAGTATCGTATTACTTGGAACAAAATAAATTATTTTCGAACCTCCCGCATTATTTAAAATATTGCATCCATGTCCCTATTTCGTCTAGTATCGTTATTAAAATGTATTTATCTTAAACTTGAACTTACTTAAGTTTCAGCTGTCATAACATCGAAATACCAAATGCCGATCTGTCAAAAAGGTGAATGTCCTAGTTTCATCTATAAAAAGGCTGAATGTCCTAGTATTTCTTGGAATGAAATAAATAATTTTCTAACTTCTATCTTTATTTTAAATATTGCATCAATGTCCCCATTTCGACTAGTGTCGTTATAAAACTGTCTTCGTCGTTTTCAGATTGTTCAAGTTCCATATACTGTCTGAATGGTGGGACTTGTATTCCTATAAATGGTCGATACGATAAAACCTGTATCTGTGCGTATGGATGGGAAGGCTCGAACTGTCAGGATATAGGTATGTAGTGATTCTTTACCAGTTTTTTTGTTCCACATATTAGTTTTAAAAAGCCACGGTTCCACTCAGCATTTTGCCTCGGCAATGTACGTACTCCCGAGTCATCAGGATATCGGGAACAGGTTCCTCGTGATCTAGGGGAAGTCATGAGACAGTTTGTGGTATTAGAAGGAATTGTAATGAATCGGGAGGTATCTGAAGAAATCGGGAGAACATCGCCGATGTGGAATTCCTCAGTGCGACCTAACTATTTTATTGTCCAATTTCGATGTTATATCGCTGGCTTAGATTAGAAAGTCGTAAGTACAAAATCAATATGTTTGGGCATTTATTTGCTCGACCTTTTATCCATCTTCAAAGTTCTACTTGTGTGTGAATCCGTCATCGAACACCTTTGGGTATTTTTCAGACATATGTACACCCTATCAGAATGCCGACATTGTATTTGCCATCGATGGCTCGTTAAGCCAGGGCAATTCCACTGACTTCGAACAGAGAAAGGCTTACGTGAAGAACTTCATTTCAAAATTTCTCGTCGGTCCAACAGATTACCGATTCCAATTCAGCGTATTGACGTATTCGTCTATACCAACTGTTCATTTTTATTTGAATGAATACAAGGATATGACAGACCTACTAACCGCAGTAGATGGTATACCGATGGAAACACCAGACATTACCAACACCGGGACAATGTTAAAGACCGTCAGAGAAGAAATATTTGACTCATCAAATGGTGCAAGAACTTCAGTAGAGCAATATCTCGTAGTTCTTACAGACGGGTTGTCGTCTGATTTACTGGATACAAGAACACAGGTACGTCACACAAAATTGAGTTATTATTTTCAGATATATATTTTTGAAAATGAATCGGTTTGAAAGATAACCAACACGTTTTTGGAAGTTTGGAAGAGCAAGTAAGTCCAACCGTCCGGAATAGTCATGTCCCAGAACCTGAAGATTGAAGGTTCATTAACAAATTAATGAACATATTTACCCAACGCTGGTTTTGCAGTTAGTTGAGCAGTCCAAAATCACCAGATGGACATGCGTATCATCCTTATTTTTAGCAATCAGAAACGGTGGGAAAAATATATGTAGACTTTTTTTATCGCATTACACGTCTACAAGTCAGCAAGCTTAATATGACAGCTTGAATACAGGAAAATCAGTACAATATCGCTAATGTCTGATAAACAACAGCGTTAGATAAAGCAAATGTTGTCCGTCCATAAAATGCCATGAATTATTATTATGTAATTTCACCTCCACTTTGTATTACAGGCAGACTACCTCAGATCTATGGGTGTTAAAACATACGCCATTGGTACAGGAACTAGCGTGTTACATCAAGAACTGATCGACATAGCAACATATTACGGTCACGCGTTCACCATGGTAACACCTGATGCATTGCAAAGTTTGTTACACAAATCAATGTTTGGATGTGAAGGTATATAAATAACATGGTACTTGCCCGACTGCATGGCAATACGTATGTGCAATATACACGTACACATCAATTGATATGTTCGCCTGTTAAGCAAACACTACAAAAATGGAAACAGTTTTAGTTTGTAAATGTTACGCAAAGTATCGTTTTTCGTACGGAAGTTGACTACAAGATACACTGTACGAACTCATACACAATCATATAAACGAATTATTAGTCTTGTATTCAATTATAATTTGATAGTTTCTGATTGTAATGCTGAATCCGACGTTTAATTCATCTTTTACTTTATGGTCCCCTACCTGTTTTTGACCGGAGAGGACTATAGGTTTGCCCTCCGTCCGTCCGTCCGTCCGTCCGTACGCACCCACTTGTAGTTGTGGGATGTGGAACAATAGGCTATATTTAGATTCTATTCATTCCGTTGCTTATGGGGTTTTACAAACAAAAGAATGAACAAAAGAAAATCCAACAACGTCAAGTCAGTGAGAACGTCCGCCCGTCCGTCAAAAAATCTGTATCCTGACATAACCGAAACAGTTTCCAAGGTAGGTTGGTATGTGGCTAGGGGGCAATACGGGTAATATGCACGTCTAAAAAAATTTTGATTATTACAAAAATTGTGGTTGCTATGGCAACAGAAACATTGAAAATGACTTAAAACCGGTAAGGGACTTCTGTATTGCTTGCAATTCTTAATGACTTGTTGTTTTAATATTTTCTATTTCTTTCTGGATTGAGTTACGAACGACGATGTTGACGTTCATTCAACAACAAACACTATCATCATCGCTTTTCTCAGAGACGCTGTGCATCCAGGTTAACAGAACTATGTCTTTAGTATTATACATTTTACTCTGCCTTTCCAAAGGTTTTTGAATTTTCTTTTACAGACTGTACCGATCAGATGACAGACGTAGCATTATTGTTCGATGTTTCATCTGGTACCTCTCCAAAGCAGTTGGATACTCTTATAAAGGCAGTGACACGTGTAGTTAGTTCATCCAACATAGGACAGTCTGATGTACAATTTAGCTTTATAACATTCTCAGATCAGTACAAACATGTATATAAACTCAACACGTACACTGATGCTGCTGACCATATATTTGCCATCAATTCAAACATTGACTTAGACCCTGTAGATGACAGTACACTATCTGGAGTACTGACTTATGTCTCGACTGATGCATTCCTGTCAACAAACGGTGGTAGAACGGATGCCAGAAAGGTTGCTATAGTATTCTCATCAGGAGGAAATTTTACTGATGATGTAGATGACATACTAACGAACATTCAGACTTTGAAGGATAATGGGGTTGTTATTGTCGCTGTTGGTGTCGGTCGTTCCGCTAACATCGATAACTTGCTGGCCGTTGCATCAGATCCATCGCTTGTATATGTTCTTGGTGAAGATATGTTTACAGATGTAAATGTCTTGGACTCTCTTAAAAGTTTGCTGGAATATAGTGATTGTTCACACTTCCCCTGATACATACCCGAGTAAAGGCCGAGTTAACCCTTGTTGACACCCAAGGGCGGAAACAGAGAGAATAAGGCGTTCTTAATATTGTAAAAATGAAACATAGAATGTTTAGATCTATAATTTCATGTACCAAAATATGATATAACCGTTTTTATGTTCCTTGTGAATTGTAATCTGTGATTTGTTCGAGTATTTCGTGTGCAGTGCTGACTTCCCCATGCATCAAAGGTTAGCCAAGTTCCCAGACACCATGGTTCTGGTGTCAGAGGAATACGCTGATGGACGAGACTGTGCATCCCCTGTCTGTTTTTTTATTATCTTTTTGTGCCATTATTGAGTGTGTTATGAATACTATGTGGCTTACACATAGTAA
This sequence comes from Spisula solida, assembly GCA_947247005.1. Taxonomy (NCBI): domain Eukaryota; kingdom Metazoa; phylum Mollusca; class Bivalvia; order Venerida; family Mactridae; genus Spisula; species Spisula solida. The sequence goes on from OX365950.1 coordinate 51,542,763, forward strand.
AATATGCACGCACGACGCGTTCATTAACGCTTTCAAAATACTAATCGTTGGCTTAGAATTATAAGACGGTGTTAGAAAATGGCGTTCAGGAGCGGAGCTGGAATTATTTTAAAATATCGTCGATTAACGCATTTTAAAGCTTATAATTATGCGTTTGAGTCATGTGTTTTGTTCTTGGAATAAACAAATAGCGCTAATATTCGTAACAATAATCAATTATTCAAGGAATATAATGCGAGTAATACTAAAACTGATTAAACGTTTTAATAAAATCAATGAATAGGGGTAACGGTACCCAGTACTGTACGGTCGTAAGTGTAAGAGATAGTTTAGTGTTGCCATAAATAGCACATTACGTTGAAAGTACAATTTCCACCAAAGATATTAAAAAACACCAAAGATTGGTATTTAATGAAATTAATTTCTTCTACGTTATACTAAAGCAATATTTCTAATTAATGAATGCATAAGGAATTCCGCAAGTCGTTGATCTGCCTGAACAATGTGTATCAAACCTGTTATATTTATCATGAACACATTTCGATTTATGGCTACGATTTGGGAAGACCCTAACAGTTTTTAAGATATTCTTGGACTTTGGGAAAACGCCCTAAAAACTGATTTTTGCTTTTTACCAAAACAGTTTGACATTTAACAACATGAAATGTGGCATGCACGAAATTTCGTATGTACAGACTGGTATGGGAACATTTGTTTTATGCTGTGTCTGTTGTTTGTATTTTTAAGTTTATTTAAAAAATATTTAAAAAATCATTAAGTAGAGTAACAATTATATAGATGATATTTGTTTGTTTTTATTGAATATGGTTTATATCTCATCGTGTAGTAATATAATTCAATATTTTCAAGGGTGCGTAGTAGTAAAATTCTATCACTACAAGATGAGATATTAACCATATTCAATCAAAACAAACAGGTATTCTAATTAGTTTATGCTTATCTGTTGTCATATGCCAAATTACCAATGTAGTTAAACTGTGTATGAATACACTCAAGGACTTTAAAAACGCCTCACGTGTTTCAAAGCCACATATCGCTTAGATATTTATTTTATTGAACAATAATTTCACATGCGTCGTGTTAATTGCTGTTTTATGCATATAATCAATTTAGTTTGTAAAAATATGATATCTATGATGGCTAAATATTATACTTGGCCAACTAAATAAATTTGATAATCTAATGATGTCAAAAAATAAAAAAAAGTCATAACAAACTTAGCGAAATTTATTTACCACTCTAACCAACTCAGAAAGGAATTAGAGTAAACCATTTTCATAAAAGATGTACATATAAAAGTATTATTTTCTGAAATTCCCCGTGATAAAAATGATCCTATTTCTTCTATTAACAATTATTGACTACTCATTGTATTTATTTATAATATTTAAAAATGAATTGCAAACACATTTATATCAATTCGTAATTTCATATCTTTCTTGTCTTAGCTTCTCATCATAATATGTCTTAAAATTCTCAAATTCTCAAAATTCTCTTATTCACTACATCTGTTTATTATGTACGTATATATGTAGGCTAGAAGAATGTACAATTGTTTAATGCTGAATAAAAGTTGTTGTTGTTGTTGTATTTATTTGAGTCTCATCTATATTTTTACAACATATATATTGCACACAACATAAAGCACAAATCATATATAGCGACTCTTATTAAGAGTTATAAGAGACATTATCTACATTATAATAAAACATTTAATTATCACAAGGTACATCTACCGTATATAAAAATCTAATAGTACACATTTTTACATAGTATATGTTTAAAACTGAAAACCAGTTGTTAATCCTTATTAAAATATAAATTATAAAATATAAATTAGTAAGATACTGAGATTTACCGTGCACTATAGCGCATATTTAAGAAATGACTTATGAAATCTACTTAGGACCAATCAGATTGGTTCTAATTTGATAAACAACTGTTCTTCAGACGAACTAAAATATTATAATTTAACCAAATACATACATGGTTTTAACATTCACATTATGTAGGGTATAGTTAATACAGAAACTCCTTATTTTTCACTACTTACAATATTTTGCATTTGTTGATAGTGTTGATCCACGTTCCATCCATAAACTTACCGGAGATCTTCAGCTAAATAGTTTTGGTCTACCGTATACACAACGCTGTTGCATACATTTTTCTCGCCGAAAGTCGAGACCATATCTGTTATTTGTGTTTCGTCCCCATCTGATTCGTCCGCGCTACTCGTACTCTATTCAGTTCGTATGCAGGTAGAGTTATGGAATGATGACTCTGTGTAGCTTTTAGTTACTAGTTAATTTCGTTTTCTTGCGCCTATGTTAATAGTATTGATCGACGTTTGATCCATTAAATTACCACATATCATCAGCTGAACTCCTTCAGATGTGAGTGGGTTAAGAACTTCTTATAGAAAACAATGTGTTCAAGTAAATGGATCTGTTTCTAGCCTCCTCCATAACGTTACTAGTGGTATTCCACAGGGTTCAGTCCTCGGACCAGTACTGTTTGTCATATTTATAAACGACCTTCCGGAATGTGTTGACTCAATGTCTACTTGTTCGCAGATGATACCAAATTATATAGACAGATAAACTCTGAAAGGGATGTATCTATTCTACAACATGATTTGAATAGCTTATTTGATTGGAGTTCAAAATGGTTGCTTAAATTTCATCCTGAAAAGTTCAGAGATGTTATCCATTCACAACAAGACCAGTTATCAAACTGAAAACAAATATCATATGAATACTTATAATGGGGAAATTACGTCCCTGGAATCAGTTGAGTTTGAAAAGGACCTAGGTGTAACTATAGACAACAATCTGAATTTTGATAAACATATTCAGCTACAGATAAATAAAGCTAACCAGATAGCTGGACTTATGGGAAGGTCGTGGATAATAGCATGTTTAAACTTTTACTCAAGTCTCTGGTCAGACCAAATTTAGAATATGCAAGTAGTGTATGTTCTCCATATAAGAAAAAAGAAATTGAAGCTATTGAAAATATTCAAAGAAGAGCGTCTAAAATGCTACAAAATATGAAAGATTTAAAATATGAAGAGAGATTGCGTAAACTGAAACTTCCAACATTAAAATACCGTAGGATGAGAGGGGATATGATTGAAACATTCAATATATTGAAAGGAATTTATGACAACAAAGTTACTGGAGATATTTTCAAACTTAGTGACATCTCAATTACTAGAGGAAATAGCCTGAAGCTAGAAAAAGTAAGATGCAACAAGGACTTGAGACTTAATAGCTTTACAGTTAGAGTTGTTGATTTATGGAACAGTCTTCCGGAACACATCATTATTTCAAAGGACATACATCAGTTCGAAAATAGGCTAGATAACTACTGGAAATCCCATCCTCTACGTTTTGACTTTAATGCGGATTATAAACTATCACCGGAAGTTAAACGTATTGTGTATCATAATAACGAAGAGCTGTATACAGTGCACCCATCAGTGCTGCGTGCAGAATCTACATATGGTAACATAAGGTAAGGTAGCAAAATAACGACAACTGATTTCCGAGCGCTGTGCTGCAATCTAATTTAATCGCCGTGGAAATGAGTGAGTTTACTCTATACATGTACATAATTACACAATTATATTCTGGAATCTAACGTCGTCTTGAGAAAGTGCAATTTCTCTTAAAAACGTTCTTTACAAATCGTCTAAATTTCGGATTGAAGATTAAAGCGATATATGGGTTTACGGCATTGTTTATAATAAACGACTTCGATGCTATTTGTATTCCTACATCGAATTCATGTTCTAGCGTTTGGGATGTGTGTTTCAATGTAAGGCTTACAATAAAGTAGGGAACCAAGCTCAGTATTGATGCGGCAGTGATGGCGATCATCATTATTGTTACATTTGTATCTAAATTTTCACGTGAACCGGATGTCTTCTTATCGTATTTACGACCCCTCATCCCGTACGTGGTTTTCAATATCAGACTCTTGTGTTAAGTTGGATTTCTCTTTTGTCATCGTCGAAAAACGAGCTTACGATGTATTTGGAGATGTTGATTCATTCTGAGCCGTTCCCGATTACCCGCAGGTGGTGATTCGTTCTGAGCCGTCCCCGATATACCCGCAGGTGGTGATTCATTCTGAGCCGTCCCCGATTTACCCGCAGGTGGTGATTCATTCTGAGCCGTCCCCGATATACCCGCAGGTGGTGATTCGTTCTGAGCCGTCCCCGATATACCCGCAGCTGGTGATTCCTTCTGAGCCGTCCCCGATATGCACACAGCTGGTGATCCGTTCTGAGCCGTCCCCGATATGCCCGCAGGTGGTGATTCGTTCTGAGCCGTCCCGATATGCCCGCAGCTGGTGATCCGTTCTGAGCCGTGCCCGATATGCCCGCAGATGGTGATTCCTTCTGAGCCGTCCCCGATATGCACATAGGTGTTGATTCATTCTGAGTCGTTCCCCGTGTGCCCGCGATGGTTCGTTCATTTTGAGCCATTTCCAATGAACTCGGTGTAGTTATTGGTTCATCCTGGGGTGCTACAAGTGTAACCAACTTCTTTTTCCGCCTAATTATTTCATATTTCCACAGTGTCCAAGCAATGATTGTATACACCAGACATAATGAACCTATGACAGGAAAAACAGTATTAGGTCGACAAGAAGTGAAACTGTCACCAATGTTTTTAACTCAGGGTTCTTGGTGTTTGCACAGTAATGAGCTTCAATCACTCTACCAGTATCAGGGTCAGTGATGTTGAATAGGACACTGTCGGTGATTATTGAATCCTTTACTGAAGTCACGAGCGCAAACATTACAACGCCACCAACACAGAGTTTCGATGTATTAAACGTGAATTGCCACTGCTTCGGTCGACATATTTTTCTGTATCTGTCAACGCAAACTACAAGTAACATGCAGCCTGATATTCCCACCATCCAGTGGTTGCAAAAGGACATCAATTTACACCCAATTTTATCATCAAAGTTGTAAGGAAAACACATCTTAATAATAATCTCACTGAAAACTAAGCACGCAATCAAGTCTATTGATGCAAGGTACATGATAAGACGATTGGTCGTAGTTCGGGGAGCTTTGCGGCCATAAAAGGCGATTGACGTAATATTCCCCGCCACTCCAACAACTATAACAAACACTACATATCCCATGACAACCGCAAATTCGCGTGTTTTGTTCTTGTTTAGTTCTTGTAAAATTTCATTATCCGTCCTGATATCCATTTCTAATTTAATAAAAACGTTTCTGTTTTGCAGTTATATATCACCAAACGCCTGTCTACTACTGAACGGTTCTATACACAAATCAAAACATAAATAGTCTTCATCGCGATATGTGTGAAAGTTATTCGTATTGATCAGTAGAATTGACCTGAAATATTAGAATATTCCATGACCTTCCTTCGTTTATCACTGATTGGTGTTATCATCTACGCTGCTCTATGCCCGCTCTACTTCAGCACCACAGCTACAGTGTGCGCTAGAGACATTTCTAATGTGATGCTGAAACGGGAAATAGAAAAAACGCGACAATTAATTTTTTACGCTTAAGGATGACTATTTTGAAAATCGGAGAATGTGATTCAGTGCAGGAATACATCGATTAATTAATACTAGATAAGTATAAGAGTTGAGCAAAAACAAATAAGCAAATTAAAATGCGTCTGATGATTTTATAAATTCCAATTTTATATATGCCTTAAACGACTATTTCCAAAAAAGCAATAACTTGGCAACCTACTTATTTAATGATGCATTTTTGAGCACTTTAGCTAAGTCCAAAAGGTGGAAAACACTATGAGATGGATGAAATCAAAATAAGGCCTCCACAAAATCACGAAATGTAAACAATAAATGCGTTATTTAAAGTCTAAACTCTAAGGGGAGCAACTCTTGCAAAATTAGTATTTTGTCATATATACATTTTATTAAATGTGATTTTTGGCATAATATATTGACAGACATAGCTTACATTATGTCGTTAAAAAGATTTTGTTTTCATTTTTTTCAATTATCCAAGTTCCTGTGCTCAGTGGTTTAAAGAACGTGCTGATACATTCAATGGGCTATAGAACCATACCGAATGATATCATTGGATGAGACATGTCTCTAGCGCACACTGTAGCTGTGGTGACGAAGTCGAGCGGGCGTATCATAGCGTAGATAAAAACACCAATCAGTGATAAACGAAGGAAAGTAATGGAATAGTCTTATTATTATGTTTCAGGTAAATTCTGCTGATCAATACGAATCACTTTGAAATTCACACATAAACGCTAAAGACAATTTACGTTTTGATGTGTGTATAATTTATATATTAAACGTTCTACGTATAGAACCGTTCAGTAGTAGATGTTGTATCAGCTGTTTTATGTATTCATGTATAACTTGGTGACTATCTAGTCACGTGGTTTTATATAAACCATGCATGCTTACATCAGTTACTCTCTGGACTCCTATGAGACAATACTTACTATGTTCCTTTATTAAAATACGTCTATACGTAGAATCATTGTTGAGTTCTATATGACCACCGGTCACTAATACAACAGTAGACAGGCGTTTGGTGATATATAACTGGAAAACAGAAAAGTGTTAATTAAATTAGAAATGGATATCAGGACGGATAATGAAATTTTACAAGAACTAAACAAGAACAAAACACGCGAATTTGCGGTTGTCATAGGATATGTAGTGTTTGTTATTGTTGTTGGAGTAGTAGGGAATATTACGTCAGTCGCCTTTTATGGCCGCAAAGCGCCCCGAACTACGACCAACCGTCTAATCATGTACCTTGCATCTACTGACTTGATTTCGTGCTTAGTCTATAGTGATATCATCATTGGGATGTGCTTTCTTGCAGACTTTGATGATAGAATCGGGTGTAAATTCATATACTTTTGCAACCACTGGATGGTGGGAATATCGGGCTGCATGTTACTTGTAGTTTGCGTTGACAGGTACAGAAAAATATGTCGACCGCTGCAGTGGCAATTCACGTTTAATACATCGAAACTCTGTGTTGGTGGTGTTGTTGTGTTTACATTCGTGATTGCTGTTAAAGATTTTGTGATCCTCGACGACAGTGTCCGTTTCAATATCACTGACCCTGATACTGGTAGTGTAATTGAAGCTCATTACTGTGCACACACAAAGGACCCCGAGTTAAAAACATTGGTGACAGTGTCTCTTCTTATCGACCTAATACTGTGTTTTCTCGTCATAGGTTCATTATGTGTGGTGTATACAATCATTGCTTGGACATTGTGGAAGTATAAAAGATTGAGGCAGAAAAAGAAGTTGGCTACACTTGTAGCGCCCCAGGATGAACCAATAACTACTACAAGTTGTTTGGAGGTGTCTCAGAATGAACGAACAATCGCGGGCACACGGGGAGCTGCTCAGAACGTATCAACACCTGTGTGCATATCGGGGACGGCTCAGAGTGAATCAACACCTGCGTGCATATCGGGGACGGCTCAGAACGGATCACCAGCTGCGGGCATATCGGGGACGGCTCAGAGTGAATCAACACCTGCGGGCATATCGGGGACGGCTCAGAACGTATCAACACCTGTGTGCATATCGGGGACGGCTCAGAATGAATCAACATCTCCGAGTTCCATGGACGATGCTAAAACATCCCAACATATGAAGACAATTATTATTAATGAGGAAGCGGAAAATAACTTGTCCAATAAAGGCAAAAAGCCATGTGATGCAAACAGTGACAATCATTTTTCGACGATGACAAAAGAGAAACCTAACTTAACACAAGAGTCTGATAGTAAATACCTCGGGATGAGGGATCGTAAATACGTTAAGAAGACATCGGGTTCACGTGAACATTTAGATAGAAATGTTACAATGATGATGATCGCCATCACTGCAGCATCAATACTGAGCCTAGTCCCATACTTTATTATAAACCTTACCTTGAAACGCACATCTCAAACTCCAGAACAGGAATTCGATATAGGAGTACAAATAGCATTGAGGTCGTTTATTCTTAACAATGCAATAAACCCATATATCGCTTTATACTTCAATCCCCAATTCAGACGATTTGTTAAGAGCTTTTTTCAGAGAGGTTGCACTTTCTTAAGACGACGTTAGATTCCAAAATACTGTTGTATAATTATGCATAGATTAAACTCACTCGTTTCCAAGGGAATTAAAATTGCGTAAAGAAAGTTGAAATATAGAGATTTCACGGGATTGTAAATGTATGAATTGACGATATGACAATTTATGAACATAACTTTGTTGGAACAGTCTTTCTGTTATTTGAAGTTGATTAAAGTGTATGATTTATCATGAGTTTTAAATACGTTTATTGCCCGTTTTAGTTAATTTATAAGGATGCATTGTGTTGTTTTGTTCTTCTTTCAGCTATAAGATATGATTTATAAATGCTGAAATCTATTAAGTTGATGATGATGTTAATATTGGTATATTCTCTTAGTTCTGCTTAGACGTAACGCACACAACTGGAACCACTAAACGTTGTTTTGTTGACTTAACGCGGAAAACGTTTTTTTTGTGATAATCAAGCATTTACATACATTGTATATAAAATTTACATTTATGTATATGATCTACTGTTTACTACTACGCTAACACGTTGCTAAAGTTAAGTTTCGGTTTGGTCTATCAACATTGTTATTATTGTTTCTGTATTTACAATTTTACATTGCTTGATTGTATCAAGAAAATAGAAAATCTATATGTATAACATATTTATTTCCTTGTATAACAATTGTTATAATTTAACATCAGTATTTGTGTACAACAAGACCCTTATGCTATGTTTTATGACCAGCAAACATGTGCTTATATCATTAATAAATGGATAACCATAAATCTTCTTTACAGGCGGACACTAATACAGTGACTCACCGGTGTAAAGTAAACAACTCATTCATCCCATAATGACAAAATGCATAGCAATCGGTTCAACAAATAAATCAATACATTTAGATCAATTAAATATCTGGTTAACAATATAAAACTGGAGCAAGTCAAAACTCAAAAACTTCCTGACGTCTATATTGATCATAATGTCAATTGGAATGAACAAATTAAATATGTTTGCAATAAATTGAAATAAAAAAATACACTGTTCAAAACAAATAAACAACTACCTAACTAAGGACATGAAACAACTTTATTTGAATTCCTGCATATTATTAATCATGGATTACTGTTGCGTTGTCTGGAGCATATACAGTAAAACAAATATCTACAAAATAAAAATTCTACAGTGCTAAAAAAATACTTCGAAAATCTAATCGCACTAATTTCATTGAACTTTTGCAATAATTAGAATGGTTATCGTTTGAAAACCGATGTAAATATCTTACTGCAATCATCATAATTTAATACAACTGCTTAATTGGTCTCACTTCTTCATACTTACAAAATATCCTACATTTTGCTAATAATACTTCATACACATTGAGATTCACCACTCATAGAGATATATCACATGCGACGATAAATACTAGTTATAGTCAAAAAACGTTTTCCTATGTGGCAATAAAATAAAATTGTACTGATGTTTAAAATTATTTACACTTTTTATATAACATTGCTAATGAAATAAAACTTTAAAAATACTCAGTTTACGTTTACATAATACGCTAATTAATTATGTGGCTTTTGAAATATGGGGGTGACGTATGCTACCCTGTTACACTACCGTTTATACATTGTAATCTTGTACATGGTAGTGACAAGTGCAGAAGTATCATAATAATTATATTAAACTAAATTCGTTGAAAATTTAGTGAATTTAACTTGAACTGTTTGAGAGATATCTGCAAAACTTAAAAGATAGCGTTAGAAGTGCCGTTAAGTGTGTATATATAGCAAGCGTGACTCATTTAGACATACATGGTGATAGTGGATGATTCTGACGGAAAGTTGACTTAGTTGAAACTTTATATCTACGTCGCAAAATCTCGTCATCCAGACTGACTTCAATGTGGAGACGACATTAGATCTACTAGATCTCATTTTCAAATAAATTGATCTCCGAACTTATGGGTCACCAATATAATTACTGGTACATGTATTTATATTGAGAGGAAACACGAGGAAACACGAGGAAATACGAGGAAACACGATCACTAGATATACAGAAGATAATAAACCTACTTTCGTCTCTCATCTCAAGTGTCGGATTCCAAGATCATACACTGATAATAATTCCAGCGACCAAATGTACTGGTGATCATACAATGATTATCAATTAAGCATCTCTAGTAAGTCTAAATCACTTAGTGGTTGATTGACGCATTCTCAAATTACCATGATACCGTGGTAAATGACCTGGAACTGATTACTACTCGTTAATACAAAAACATTAATGTACTGAAATTCCGTTATTTTTTAGTTTCTTGCGAAGGTAACTATATAGCACAAAGATAAAGAATAATATATTTACACAATGTTTATCAATAATACTAAAATATCAATTTTACAAAAAAATCTCTCTCTTTTTACTCTTTATCAATGATACAGAAGCAGTGTATCAAACATTCTACACTGCACAGTAGAGTATCCATATATGCATTAGGAAACAGTATTTCGATGGTTTGTTCCGTTATGGGCAAAGGGGTATATTCTACAAATGTAATATAATATATATATCATTTATATATGCATTTAACTTGCTTTAAACGAGGGATGATCAATAAATATTCGGAAACAATGTTCTGAATTTCTTTATTCATTATTTTTAGTCTAATAAACAGTCATCATTTGTACAGCTTAAAAGTAACACACATTTAATATAAAAGGAAAGTACCAAACCACCCAAACATGTAACGGTCAGGTTTTTTAATTATCTCATATGACTTTAATGGAAGGTCATTTTCTCAGCAATGCCTGGTCCATGACGATGTGAATGCAACTTTATGACCTGTGGTACTACACATAATTATTGCAGTTTACGAAAATAAGGGAGATGTTTCTGTTGCAATTAGTCCGAGACATGATGCTACGCAATATTTCGTTTACCAGTCTGCTGTATCCGAAATCAATAAAATGCCGGACATCATCCTGAAGCTGAATGTTTTTCATTTAAGTAAATATATAATCAAGAAATAAAAAAACATGAATACCAGGGCATTTCGCGTCGTTTTAAATGCCTAGGGGGAGGGATAATTGTATACATGTATAATAATATAGCGTTACTGTTTAGTTTTCATTATAGGCTGCTTTAAATTGGGAAATATATTATTTGGGATAGGGGAATGGGACCGAATTTCGGCATTCTAAAAGCGAAAACATGATATATTATTGCATGGTCCGCCATTTTGTAACTGTACTAAACATGTGGTGTGTTCTACAGTCTATAATTGATAAGCGAACCACATGTTTACAGCTGAACTTCGAATTAAATCAAACTAGTTTAAAACCATTTCGAAACCACCAAACTGAAACCACACCGGTTCGTTGCCGATTATAGTCATTCTTTACCCGTGAGACGGCGTTGGTGTGTGTTTTAACATTTCTACTTTCACTTTCGCTTTTAAATTGGTAATACTCGTACAAGGGCAAGTGCTATGTACATAATTATTATGAATTACCCGTTTCACATCTTACACCACGTTGAGCAGTTTGTTCACTTTTGATCACTTCCCAGCATACATATATGTTTTCGCATAATGGCGAAAATCGTTTTTATGACGGATCAAACGGGTCTGACGGATTTTACGCGCTACCGGAATGATCGGGTTTTATTCTAACCTACAAAATGGCTGCGCCCTTGTGGAACAATGTGAAACTGATCAGTTTTAGTATTTTGAGGAGGTCCTCGATTGGTTTCAGATTCTGTTCGACCTCAAAACATACAATTAAAGAGTTGTTGTTTGACAGTTCGAAGTTAGAAGGCGTACAAGTGTCAGCTGTAGTAAGAAGTTCAAAAATACTTGGTTACTTTCAGTTTCAAAATTTCATATTCTGTAAATAACTGGTAATACATTTAGGATACCTGTAGGATGATTTTGGGCTCTGTAGTAAGGACAGTGTCCTTTTTAAGCCCCCCTTCTTGTAGACTTGATGTAGCACAAACTTGTATGGTTAGTCACAATTACATCAGAATATTGGTATTGGTCACAGTTTGATATATATGGCACTCAAACAGTCATCCCATGATTGACTTTTTAATATAGTTTATAACTGATAAGGTATATCGCCGTGCCAGTGACAGTCCAACCATATTTTAAAAACTATTCACGTCCTTTGCATCTAAAACATTCGGCGGTAACGCATTCCACATATCAATGACTCTCCTAGAAAACTGGTTCTGTCGTAAGGTGGTTCTAGAACTTGGTACATCCAATTTTAAATGGTGACCTCTCGTTGATGACGAGTATGTAAAAAATTTGTTGAAATCACAATCATCCAGTCCTTTCACTATTTTAAAGGTTTGAATTAAGTCCCCTCTTTTACGTCTATGTAACAAGGATGGCAACTTTAGTGCTTTGAGACGTTCGCTGTATGATAGATGTCTCAAGCTTGGTACTAGTCTCGTCGCCCTCATCTGAAGTCTTTCTAGGCTATCAATATCTTTTCTCAGACACGGGTACCAAACAACATTGGAAAATTCTACATGCGGACGCACTAATGCTGTATATAGTCTTAGAAATGTAAACTTATCCATGTATTCAAATGTCTTGCCAATAAGAGCCAATATACTGTTTGCCTTGTTGATTTTTGTTGATATGTGCTTACTAAACTTAAGGTCCTGTTGGAATACAACTCCAAGATCACACTCTTCATTAGTCTCGATTACTGGTTTCGTTGTCATCACATATTGTTTATTTGTATTTCCATTGCCAAAGTGAATAACTTTACATTTGTCCACATTGAACTTAAGTTCCCATTTTTCAGCCCAGATACACAGGGAATTTAAATCTTCTTGTGAACGATCAGAATCACTTGTAGGAGCATATAATTTTGTATCATCAGCAAAAACCTTAATGTTAGAGTCCACAACTTCCGATTGAACTCTGGATTAGATAAGATAAAGTTTATTTCTAATCAAGTGACATATATAACATGATACATAAATTTCATCTAAAACATAATGGATTGAAATAATTCACCATATCCAGATATCGACATTACTAGTTAAAACCCATTTTCTGGGATTACGGAATTAATTGAGCGGCAATGTGCGAGATATGCCACGTAAACATCAGGGTGGTTCCTGCATATAGCGTTTAGAGCAACCAGGTACAACAATCGCGATTATTTTAGCCTAATGATAAGAATTTGTAAAAAGTCTTACTTGAACACATGTCAGACAACACTATTTGACGACCTTGCTGACATTATTTTTGCCTAAATAATATGTTTAACTTGAAAAATGCATATATTTTCTCGTCATCAGTATCGATATATGGAAGTGGCAGTGTAGAATGAAATATTTCAATTATAAAGCATATTTTAGGATAATTCTTGTTAAAGTTTAAAAACAAAGATGTTTGATGATAATTGTTTTATACGTTTTTCATGTAAAACGTTGAAAAAGAAATTTTATATACACTCCCGCTATACGGCCTATTGCTTGCTACCCCGCTGACTGTGAAATTTTGAATCTGGAAAAACAGGTATTATCCAGTAATGTCGATATCGAGAATAATTATAGCCTAACAATTAAGAATTTAGTAATTTGGGGAGCAGTTTCCTAGAGGTAAGGAGCGCGCTTAAGATCGAGAGGTCCTGGGTTCAACCCCCATCTAGACCACTGCTTAATTTCTCTGTGCAAGAATAACCCACATGCTCCACTCGACCAAGGTGTGAATTGGTACCTGTGAGGGCTGTGTCTGAACATCAATGTTGGCTGCACACAAACCAGGAGAGAAATAGTCTCCCCAGGGAGACTCAAACGCAGGTTTCATAGGTAGCCCAATGACCAGGGTAAGTTAAAATTTCCAAGGGTTGTTGAACGGCTGCTCAAACTGCTGAATACAGCCCTCGAAAATTGGTAACTTAACTTAAGAATTTCTAAAGTAATTAAGGCTTGATTCTGATTTGGGAACAAAAATACAAATGTAGATAAAGCTTTAGGTCTAAAGAATTGTATCTCCCATGACTCCCACCATGTTCTTGAAAGGCAAATATGAATTATAATTTATATAAGTATCGGTTAATTATCAAATATTTATTACAAAATAGAGAAACCACTCCAACTCAATCTAATTGGTTGCTGTGTATTCCAGGGATGGTTGAAGTCGTGCAGAAAACAGAAGAAATATACATTTTTTCATTTAAATGATGGAACCAGTCGTGATAGTCTTCAGGTAGTCACAGATACAATGCCTTCATTAAGGTATTTACAATAGAATACACACTATGTTATATATGTTGAGGCCCACATTGAAGATTGGGAAACCAAATTTGTAGCCTCGTTAAATAAATTCTTTACTTACTTACTTGGAAGTATGTGTAAAAACATGTGCATTTTAACGCTTGATATGATGAGGTTTGACTCTGGTGATTCTTTGCAGCTTGTATCTTTGTATTTAATGATATAATTGTACATTGTTTCGTAGTGATTGTTTCATAGTTTCATAGAGATAAGATGTTTATCTATTATGCATGAGAGTGTGAGAAAGAAAAACTTTAAAAACCACTCAGAGTGAATTTTTGTTACTATTGTTATGAACCAATGCATGAATGTATCCTCTTCAAACGTAGTGACAATGCTTATAATACCTAGGCCAGGTTTGATTATATAATATAAAAAAAAAAAAAAAAAACAGTAATAAAGAATGAGAAAATTAGTTTTAGTTATTTATGTTTCAGCTGAATAAACTTTCTGTATTGTGTTGCAGTAATCTATCTGTGGGTTGTAGTGTTAAAATTGAAGGCCATTTAGTTAAAAGTCTGGGCAAGGATCAGATGTTTGAACTGCTGGCAAACAATGTCACACTTCTCGGTGAATGTGATAATGAGGTAAGTGTTAAATGAGTAGTTAAATCGGTCACTGCCATTCCATAAACAGGTCCAGGGATGGGGGTTGGACCTTTTCACTGCTACTAGTACATGTATTCCATAAACAGGCCAGGGGAGTGGACTTTTTCACTGCTATACATGCACAGGTCCAGAGGGGGCAAGGTCCTCCCCCGCCTGGAATTTTAGCAAAAATGTCATTATAGAGGGCTTAGAGATTTATCAGGACAACCCTCTAAGAAAGATAGCATGTTGGACCCACTGAGCTAACTACAATGTAGTTGGTTGGACTTAGTCCAGAGACATCACTTATTGGTTGGACCCTCTCTGTGAAGAATTTCTCGATCTGCACATCCATTTTGATTGCACATATTCCTACACGGTTTTCACTGTTGGTAGAGAGCAAGATTGTCGTCCAGAAAATCAGGATTTGATTCCATGTTGGCAATGTTATAAAACAGGCTGTGTAAGAAGAGATACATTTCTGCATAATAAAAACAACCTACTTGTCACTTTTACTTTAAATTTGTCAGATGCTACATACCAAACAGGGTTGTAATATTAGTGTACATGCATGTAAAGTACAACCTCTGTAGAGCAGTACCCTTTGGGAGCTGCAAATATTGACTGTTGCATAGAGGTGCCCTGCCAAGGTTAAATTTTGCGTAAATATCAGCTTAGGGCAATTTTGAAGGTTGTTATAGAGAGGTTGTTGCTCTACAGATGGAGAGGTTGTACTGTATGTATATTTTGATTGCAGGTATATCCTCTGAAAAAGATACATCATAATGCTGATTCACTACGACATTATCCTCACTTGCGTCCTAGAACAGAAGAATATAATCAACTCTTACGAGTCAGAAATACAGCAACGATGGCAGTACATAGATACTTTCAGGTAAACTGTTACACTGTTGTTGTTTCAATTAACTGAACACGCGAGTAAAATTATGAATTTGGGAGATACTCGATTCATTTCAACATAGCATTCTCTTTTTTGCTTATTGCATGTAAAAATATATAAAAAACATATCAAGAACTTTAGTTATGGACTGTGAAAAGACGACGTTTGCAATGTTGACATCGACGGAGCCTCGAATTGAACTTATGTTGACCTCGTTATTGTTTGTTTGTGATCGACTGAGGCATTTGTAATTTCGTAGTAATTTGGTTTTTCCCTGCCTAATTGGCTTATGACCGCTGGCTTCGAGGGCCTAGTAATCCTGGTGCGCTACCCTAGCTCTTTTTTGATATATAAATTCCTTGGTTGTATAGTGTGTCCGCTGTACTGTACCTATACAGTCATGCAAGACTACCTCTTGGTTACAAACTTCATCTCTAGCTAGATGGGAAACACGGAAAATTGTTTCAAAAAGACCTAATTCACCGGCGTCTTAATCCACTTTATCCAATCCATCACCACTAGTGTATGAATAGTCTCACCCATTTTGTCTATAATATGACTGAATGTTTAAGAAATAAACTATGAAAAACCGTAGAATACCGGCTGTAGTTTGGAGTTCTGACGCTTAGGAATAACAAACGTCAGAATGATAAACCATTGTATATCAAAGGTATACTACGGCTTTTATATGTTTTATTGAATATTTTATTTCGATTCTAACATTATTTAAACTCGGAATTATATATTAAGCAAGTGTTACTTTGTAAGAGTATGTTGTTAGTCCCCTACCAGTTTTCAACCGGAGGGGACTATAGGTTTGCCCTCTGTCCGTCAGTCAGTCTGTCTGTCGGTCCGTCAAAAAATCTAGATCCTGACATAACTCAAATAGTTACCAAGCTAAGTTTATGAAACTTTGTATGTGGATAGGGGGCAATAAGGGGGTAACGCATGTCTAACAGTAGTTTGATTCTGACAAAAATTGTAGTTGCTATGGCAACAGAAACATTAAAATAATTTAAAGGTCATGGCTTCAAACCGGTAGGGGACTTCTGTATTGCTTTCAATTCTTAGTGTATGTTTACTTTACTTATTTACCTGCATGACCTCATTAAAACGGCGTGATGTCACTTTCATTGTATATCAGTCGTTGTTTATATAGGCGAAATCGTGGGTCATGTGAGAATAATATATAACCTGTTTCAGGATAAGGATTATATATATATACACACTCCAGTGATTACATCCAATGATTGTGAAGGTGCGGGTGAGGTGTTCCATGTAAAGGTAGGTTAGAATTACAGTTTGTCTCCAACTTTACAAGAACATGAATTAATCATCTGATTTGATTTGATAGTAATGTTCATAAATTCACTGTTAAAGGTTCATCATGACTTTTGTTGAGCCCACTTGCGGTGAGCGAGACTTAGTCACCACTTTTGGTGTAGGTTCCTGCGTATGTGCGTGTGCGTCCTGGGTGCGATTTTGTCCGGACCATAACTTTGTCATGCTTTGACCAATATTTCTTATATTTGACATAATTTTTAACCTCCATGAGGCAGAGTGTCATGCACACCACCAGGTTCCTATCTCAAAGGTCAAGGTCACAGTTGGAGGTCAAAGTTTAAATTGAAGCTTGTCTAAACCATTACTTTGTCATGCATTGACCAATCTTTCTTATAATTGGCATGAATGTTAACCTCTATGAGGCAGAGTGTCATGAGCAATCCAATGTTTCTCTCTCAAAGGTCAAGGTGACTGTTGGAGGTCATAGGTCAAATTGAAGTTTGTACGGATCATTTCTTCTATATGCATGGTGGGATTAGATTTAACTTGGAGCATTTGAGTTGTTGCTTCTTATTCAACTTGCGCCGAGGCTCGACATAATTTGCCCGAGGGCATGAATTTCTAGTATAACTTTCATCTTACGTCCTGTAAGCATAGTGGATAGAACACTAGCTTGTCACAGGAACGATCTAGGTTCTAAAACCAAGTCAGGCAGGTTATGTTTTTCAATGGTATTACTTATGGTGATGTCCTCCACATGTGAAGAAGTTATCAGTTGTTTCACAATAGACCTACAATAAATAAGTATAAATCAATGACCAGTTCTTAGTTGAGATCATTTAGTGCTCCATTATACATGTACATGCTGCAGGGGTCATACAATTTCAGACTTATCCGGAAATCCGGATTTGCTGCACGCGTTGTACATGAAAGAATGAACTTTTCTGCAGAAAATTGAAGTTATTTGATGAAAAAATACGAAATATTGAGTATTGACTGAGTTATGGTCATTTGAAATTTCATATGCTGAACTTAAACAATTGAACAGAATTGGAATAGTAGGTTTGTGTCCTCAAGACACCCAAAACAGACTTGGGTGGCTTATTTTCAGGATTGGACATTATGCCTCAGTAGAACCCTTGTACATGTCAGGCCAAAACAAATTAATTATGTGGTCCTAGTAACATGGTGAAAAAAATGAGGGTCAGTTGGTAGGAAAAACATTTTATTTTTCTGACCCATGCAGGCCATTACGAAAACCATGGAAGAATCATCAATGGCGGTACTTGAGAATAATACATCCATAAAATTGATATTGGAATCACTACTTTTGTACTGTTCTGTAAAATAGCCGATTTCGCAAAAAAGGATTTTCTTTCTTTGCAATAAAATGTTTAGGGTTGAGTAAAAAAATTAGAGCCGGTCGGGCTACTTGAATCACATCATTTGTTTTGGCCTAACTGATTGACTGTATCTTTCAGACTGACGTGTGTTCAGGTTCAACTAATACTAACTGTGATACACCAGACAAGGATGAAGGCTGGTTCTTTGATCATCCTTCCTATCTTACAGTATCTGGACAACTCCATCTCGAAGCTATGACCGGGTATGATTGTTAATGTACACTAGTATTGGGCCCTTCCCCAGAAAATTTTTAAAGGCGCTTGGGCATTGCAGATCCACAAGAATGGCTAAAAATATTTGATGAGCCACAACTGGGTACTGTTATACTAACATTGCGTAAATCTACGTATACATAATTCCTTTAAGCAAATTTCTAAGTGCGTAAAAATTTACTAATCGATCGCAAGTTGTTGCATACATTTAGGTAAACCTATTGAATATTGAACGTAGACCGGGCCACAATATTACCAATATATTAGGAACCAGAATGAATAGATATACATAAATGTTCAATACGTTTTGATGATTAAACATATTTTTGTTACTAATCACAGCCTATAAAAACATTTAGCTGTCAAAATCAACAGTGGGTGTTCATATTTGTGAACTTAGGGTCGGTTTCTCTTTGCGTAGAATTATGCCAAAACTTACAGCAGAAAATGAGAAATACAGTTATGTAGGAATATTAGTCATCCTATGTAGCTGGCCACTTACAGATCTTAATCAGTGTTGACCAACATTAGCAGAGTTGTGGCCCTTGGAATTATGAAATTTTGTATCTGTTGCTCATTACTATTAGTATTTGACCTACATTTGTCAAAATTTGTAGGAAGTTTGTGTAGTTGAGTTACAGCCCTTGACATGGCCTTATGGCTAGTTGAGGCATCCATGTCATTGGGATGCATGTAGATTTATCACATAAATACTTTGATCTTCCATGTGAAAACAAATCATGGAACAATGTTCTCCAACGAAAATGTAAAGTCGTCAGCTTAAATTTTTTTTTTTTTTTAATGCCGAGCATAGCCTTTATTTGCCAATCAGCTTTATGCTGAAATATGGCAGGCATATATGTGTGCCCCAACCCGGATTTGAACCCGGGTCGCCAGATTAGACGGCAAGCGCGCTAACCATTGAGCTACGGAGGCCACAGCTTAAATTTGTTATATCTGACGTTATTTAAACTCGGTAACTATGGTAATGTGATAAAAAGAATCCTCCACTCGTTGTCTTTGGGATCAACATTTCTTAAACGAGGCTCGAAAACAGAGGTTATTAAGCCAGTGTTTGGCCATATGGCTGGTGTGAGCATCCATGTCATTGAGGTGCAATTAGTTATCTCAGTGCTTTCAAGTTTGTTATACAATTCAAGTATAGTGTTGAATGAAAACATATGATCATTTAATACCTGGTAACCATACCGAACCTCTCATTTCAGTGCGTTTAGAAAGGTTTACACATTTGGTCCAACATTCAGGGCTGAGAATTCCCTGGGAAGACATCATTTAGCAGAGTTCTATATGATAGAAGCAGAGATAGCTTTTACTGATGGAATAGAAACTATTATAAGTGTAAGTAAATATTTAAAGCCCCATTATGCCTTAAACAGCCAATTTAAAAAAGCAATAACTTGGCAACCTATCTGCAGAATGATGCATTTTGAGCACTTTAGTTGAGTCCAAAAGGTGGAAAACACTATAAGATGGAAGAAAACAAAATACAGCCTCCAGTTGGTTTGTAAACAAAAAAGCGAAATGTAAACAATTAATGCATAATTTATAGTTTAAGGGGAGCAACTCTTGCAAAATTAGTATTGTGTCATCAATAGATTTTACTAAATGTGATTTTTGGCATACTATATTAACAGACATAGCTAACCTTCTGTCATTAATTATTGGTTGTTTCTGAAAAATGTCCTAATTCTTTGTTTTTAGTCTTATTTACTGGATGATCGGGAAAAATCTTTGGGAGAGATAATGTGGCTTTTAAAAAATAACAGTTGTATAGTGACTGTTATACAAATGGTTTGGAGTTCTGACACGTAAGAATTAACCATGAAGGCCGTAGTCCTGAGTGGTTAATACAAAGTGTCAGAACTACAAACAATTGTATATTTTGTTACAAAGTGATACTACCGCTTTTGAATATTTTATTTCGATTCTAACATGATTTTGAGCTTAAAGTTATATATTAAGCCAGTGTTACTTTGCGAGAGTATGTTGTTTACTTTACTTGTTTACTTGCCTGACGTCATAAAAACGACGTGATGTCACTTTTAATGTATATCAGACTTTATACAACGCTAATTATGTACTAATACTTTGTATATATAGGCGAAAAAGTCTGTCATGTTTGAATTCGTCATATACCCTATAATCCACAGTAACTGATTTCAATAATTTGAAACCAATTTTAAAATCGTTTATTTGAAATCGAATCAAACCGGTTAATTGGCCGCCACATTTAAAGTGGTGTTACCTTGCCTTAGGACTTTAAATGGTGATGTAATGTAATATGTGTGTATAATGTAAAAGATGCATATTTCAGGAGATGGAGAATCTAGTCAAACATACATGTTCAGATATCATAGACAAACATGAGGAGGTGGTGTCTGAATTCTGGAAATCTTCAAAGATTGATAATCTGTCTACAATATGTAATAACCTAATCAATAAAGATTATATCAGGTGTGTAGTATTATAGTTACTTTATTTATAGTATTCAGGGGGGGGATAGTATGTAGAGTTTGTGAAGCTGGTAAAACAATAACAAACATGTATATGAGTTGAAAATGGGCTTTCATTAAAGCCGTAGAAACATAAAACTATGTACAAAGTATGTACAGCAAAGTAGTAGCAGAGAATTCACAGACCAAATAAAAACTACTATACATATTATCTCTATTTTTGTGCCAGGTGTACATGTTTTATTAATTACATCTCTTGTCTTTATGTGATTTAATCACAAACCTGTGTTGTATGTGTGACAAATGAATATCTATGAAGTAAAATGTTGAAATTTTGACTAAATTAAATGACTGCTGATTTATTTCAGAATGTCATATACTGAGGCTGTTAGATTATTAGAAAAAAATAATGACATTTTCCAGTTTAAAATAAAAGTAAGTATTCCTCTTTTCTTCCTAATTTTAATGTCTCTCATTAGTTTCTTTAAAAACATTTTTATTATGCCCCCCATTTTTGATAAGGGGGTATATTGCTTTGCATGTGTAGGTCGGTTGGTCTGTCTGTCAGTAAATGGTTTTCATATAAAGACTCAAAAACACTTTGCTCTAGGATCTTCAAACTTGCCATGGAGGTTGGTCTTCTACAGTAGATGACCCTATAGATTTTGAGGTCAGTAGGTCAAAGGTCAAGGTCACAGACATGTACCATTTCTGACTATTGGGCTGCCATGGGGCATACGTGTTTTACAAACATCTCTTGTTGATTGTTTGTTTGCATCCATTGGGACATTTGCAAGTGACTAAGTGTGTGGTCATTCATTCTATGCCTGCCAAATTGACCAATTGTGCAACTTCTATGGAAGAGACATTGATTGTGATACAAGAATCCAGGCTGGATTCCTTAGTTCCTTCCGAATGGACTCCTTGTTTCTTTAAGGTGACCAGTGTGTAGCACTAATAACTGTTCGACTTCCTCTCAGTTACCTACCAGTTCACCCCTAGTTTGATGGGGAACACTGAAAAGCACTGAAATATCCATGGGTG
Source organism: Spisula solida (assembly GCA_947247005.1). Classification (NCBI taxonomy): domain Eukaryota; kingdom Metazoa; phylum Mollusca; class Bivalvia; order Venerida; family Mactridae; genus Spisula; species Spisula solida. The sequence goes on from OX365950.1 coordinate 51,565,085, forward strand.
AAAGCTTTCAGGAATAAGCCACAACTTCAGGTTTTTAAGGTATCAAAATGTGCGTTTTTTGCTCACCTGTCACATTGTGACAGAGTGAGCTTTTATGATCACTAAGTGTCCGTCGTCTGTTCGTCGTCTATCCATGAACATATTGCTTGTGTAGACACTAGAGGTCACTATTTTGATCTAATCTTTATAAAACTTGGTCATCTCAACAAAATCTAGTTCAAGTTCGATATTGGGTCATCCGGGTAAAACACTAAGTCACAAGGTCAATTCATAGAAAAACCTTGTGTAGACACTAGAGGTCACAATTTGGACCTAATCTGCATGAAACTGGGTCATAAGGGTCATCTCAACAAACTCTTGGTCAAGTTTGATAGTGGATCATTGGGGTCAAAAACTAGGTCATAAGGTCAAATCATAGAAAAACCTTGAGTAGTCACTAGAGGTCACAATTTGGACCTAATCAGTTATGAAACTCAGTCATTATTAAAAGGTCATCTCAACAAAATCTAAGGTGAAGTTTGATATTGGATCATCGGGGGTAAAAAACTAGGTCAAATCATAGATAAATCTTGAGTAGTCACTAGAGGTCACAATTTGGACATAATATTTATGAAACTCGGTCATAATGGTCATCTCAACAAAATCTAAGGTGAAGTCCGATATTGGGTCGTCAGGGGTCATGAACTAGGTCACAAGGTAAATTCATAAAAAAACTTGCAGTAAAGGCTGAATTTTCATGAATCTTATTCAGAAATGAAAGTGGTTACTTTGCTCACCATAGGGGCTTGCATGCACTTCTGCTACAGATGAGCCACCTAGGCCTTTTGGGTCCTCTTGTTCTTTATCTCCTTTATGTAAATTGTAACCATGCATATCTGGAATTTTATTGTTAAGAAAGTTGTTTGGTTATCTTTGATAGATTTATTGATATTTTACAGTGGGGGAATGATCTACAGAAGGAACATGAGAAATACCTGGTCAAACTATGTGATAATACTCCTGTATTTGTCACAGATTATCCTGCTTCTATTAAACCATTCTATGCTAGACGTAATGATGATAATACGACAGTAAGTACACACGCACTGAGTCAGAAATACCTGGTCAAACTATGTGATAACACACCTGTATACACACGTACCAAGTGAGAAATACCTGGTCAAACTATGTGATAATACTCATGTATTTGTCACCGATTATCCTGCTTCTATTAAACCATTCTATGCTAGACGTAATGATGATAATACGACAGTAAGTACACATGCACTGAGTCAGAAATACCTGGTCAAACTTTGTTTTAGCTTGTTTTTCCATAAGTAAAGAGTAGTTTTCAGGTAGTTATTTCCTGTTGTCTCAAAATCTTACAACTTAATTCTGAACCAGGATATACTTCATGCATGACTACAAAAGTATCTTTACTTGGACTCTGTGAAGAACCCATTATTTATGTCATACCTTATGCTTTATACTTTGGAAACTGCACTTGATGAATACTAGGTCTAGTTGACCCCTTTCAGGCAGAATGTTTTGTGTTTATATCTACGAGGGTCATTTTTTTCAAACAACGGGAATTACCTTTAATATGTATCATGCGAATTTTGATTAAATTTTTTTGAGGGTTTTTGAAGATAATTGATAGTTTGCATATCAATTGATAGTTCGCATATCAATTATCTTTAAAAAAACTCAAAATAATTTAATGAAATTTCACATGGTACATATTTAAGGCAATTCCCGTTTGTTATTTTATATATTGAATGACCCTCCTATATATATTTGAACATTGTGCACTGGTTTACAGCAAAAATCTCATTCATTTTTAAACATCCCGTATCTGTATAGGTTGCTGCGGTAGATCTCCTGGTACCAGAAGTGGGAGAATTGTTTGGTGGTAGTTTAAGGGAAGAACGTTTACATGTAATAGAAGATAGGTTGGATAAACTTGGTATCACACAGTCATATCAATGGTAAGTGGGCATATATGCAGTTACTGTACTTGTCCGAATATGGTCAAACCATTATTGAATACTGGGGTTGTCTTTACATTTGTATGAACAATATTAAATAAACCTAAGCTGCTGCGGTGAGCAAGTACTTGAACTGAATTCTATTCCTAAGTGAAACTAGGGTGCTATATTTTGTGTTTTATTAAATAAGGAGTTTCTACTAAAACCTTGGTCCCACTGAGCATTTTTTGCCTCGGCGATGTACTCCCAATTGAAATTAATGAGCTATCAGGATTAAGTTCTGTGATGTGGGAAGGAATTGTGATGAAAAGGGTAGTAACGGAAGAAATCGGGAGAACATCGCCGATGCGGAATTCCTCAGTAGGAGGATAAGATAAAGCGGAAATACGCATTTAAAACTTATTAATGTACTGTATATTTCAGGTACCTGGATTTACGACGCTATGGTTCAGCACCTCATGGTGGATTTGGTATGGGCTTTGAGAGACTGTTGCAGTGTTTTCTCGGTGTAAATAATATCAAAGATACATTACCCTTCCCCAGATGGCCTCATCATTGTTTGATGTGATTATTTATTACTATAAAGTATATGGTGAAGATTAATTGTGGTTAATACTGTAAACCTTGAAATTATTTCGCGCGATTTATTTTCGCAGAGTTTGCGAGTGGTAGAAATTCGTGAAATTAAGTGCTAAAAATGTGAAAATGGGCCTTGCAGGAAACATAGAAATGTGAAACTTTGTAGTCGCGAATATGCTGATGATCATCAGAACGCGAAAGTTAGTATTCAGGAAAGTAAATCGGTTTACATTATACATTCAGCCTATACCTGCTTACAGGCCATAATCAACCTTCACTCTAAGCAGTATCATCTAGACAGTTCTGGCCCCGATCTCCTGAAGCATCTCCAGTAGAAATCTAAACTCAAATTGAGATTTTGCTAAAATCAGAGTCGGAATTAGGGATAAATCTGGAGCTTCAGCTCTTGAAAATTTACTGTAATGAACTCAGAATAACATTTCTGTTTAGTGATGCTAATTTTGAGTCGAGTCTTTTACGAAAATTAACATAAAGACACATGCCAATCTTTGAGATAAGGAGCTTGTTGCCTAACCAAACCGCTATCGAGCGCTCGGTAGCGCTACGCTAGGAAACGGCTTGCTTCAAAAAATTATATGCTACCGACGAGCGCTTGCGAATAGCAGACCGTTTCGTAGCAAAGCGTTATTGAGCGCTACCGAACGCTTTCTTGTGCAACGTACGGCTTCGGTAGCGCTTGCCTAGCAAAGTGTTAAGAACGGTATGCTATCGGCGAGCACTGCTCGCTCGTAGCGTGTCGTTACATAGACGTAGGAAAGTGCTCGGTAGCGCCTTTTCGAAGCGGCTTGGTTTGGCAACGGGCTCCTGATCTTGCTCAGATTAAGATGCTTAGGGAGATTGGGGCCTGATCATCTGATGGTAGACTTAGGGAGATTGGGGCCTGATTATCTGATGGTAGACTTAGGGAGATTAGGGCCTGATCATCTGATGGTAGACTTAGGGAGATTGGGGCCTGGTCATCTGATGGTAGACTTAGGGAGATTAGGGCCTGATCATCTGATGGTAGACTTAGGGAGATTGGGGCCTGGTCATCTGATGGTAGATGTCAGTGCAAAAACTTTTTATATCAAGCATGTCTAGAGTAAAAATGAAAACTATAGCAGCTTAATGTCTTATTTTTATCCTAGTATGCTAAACGATGACATACATGTATAAAATGATTTACATGCATAGATTACATAATGAATTTTTTTTTTTAAAAATACCTAGAGTAGAAAGAAAATGCCAATTACGTGACAAATTAGAAGATGAGATTCACTTTATACTAGAATGCCCTCTATATTATGAAATACGAAAACAACATATCAAACTATACTTAAGCAAGCGACCAAATATCCCTAAAGTTGTAGAACTTATGTCATTTGAAAACCGAAATATTTTTATTAACCTCTGTATATTTACAAAAGTTTGAAACGAACAGATGCAGAATAATGTGCACGTTAGCACTCTTCTACCTACTGTAAGAATAACTAACTCAGAATACACTATAAATTACGTACTTCAAACATTTCGAGATTACATAGTGGCATGATTACTCTCATACGAATAACTCTTATTTAAAGTTACAATGTAATTTCAATATAACTCTTTTTTATCGTTGATTATTTGCACTTATTCTGCAAATACTAGGTACCGGAATTGAAAATAATAATATGTATACATGCATGTTTTGTTTATATTATATGCATAATTGTATATATAATTATGTCAATGCATGTTTGTACTTATACAAACGAGGGTTGCCTGCAATACTGTAGTACTTTCTAACGAGGGTTGCCTGCAATACTGTTGTACTTTCTAACGAGGGTTGCCTGCAATACTGTAGTACTTTCTTCTTAACTGATCAGTACGAGTTACTACAGTTTTGCGGACAACCCTCGATTAATGTGAATCCATGGGCATTTTGCCTTCAATAATTATCAAAATAAACTATCTGTTTAAAATGATTAACATGCATATATTAGCCATGCTAATGAAAATGTCTGGTTGCTTTTTAGCTCACCTGTCACAAAGTGACAGGGTGAGCTTTTGTGATCACTCTTCGTCCGTCGTCCGTCCGTCGTCCGTCCGTCCACAATTTGTTTGTGTAGACACTAGAGGTCACAATTTTGGCCTAATCTTTATGAAACTTGGTCACAATGATCACCTCAACAAAATCTAGGTCAAGTTCGATATTAGGTCATTCGGGGTCAAAAACTAGGTCACAAGGTCAAATCATAGAAAAACCTTGTGTAGTCACTAGAGTTTACAATTTTGGCCTTATCTTTATGAAACTTTGTCACAATAATCATCTCAACAAAATCTCGGTCAAGTTAGATATTGGGTTATCCAAGGTCAAAAACTAGGTCACAAGGTCAAATCATAGAAAAATCTTGTGTAGTCACTAGAGGTCACAATTTTGACCTAATCTTTATGAAACTTGGTCACAATGATCATCTCAACAAAATCTCGGTCAAGTTAGATATTGGGTTATCCAAGGTCAAAAACTAGGTCACAAGGTCTAATCATAGAAAAAACTTGTGTAGTCTGTAGAGGTCACAATTTTGACTTAATCTTTATGAAACTAGGTCACAATGATCATGTCAACAAAATCTAGGTCAAGTTCGATATTGGGTCATCCGGGGACAAAAACTAGGTCACAAGGTCAAATCATAGAAAAACCTTGTGTAGTCACTAGAGTTTACAATTTTGGCCTTATCTTTATGAAACTTGGTCACAATAATCATCTCAACAAAATCTAGGTCAAGTTCGACATTGGGGTCAATATGGGGTCAAAAACTAGGTCACAATGTCAAATCATAGAAAAACCTTGTGTAGTCACTAGGGGTCACAATTTTGGCATAATCTTTATGAAACTTGGTCACAATAATTACCTCAACAAAATCTAGGTCAAGTTCGATATTGGGTCATCCGGGGTCAAAAACTAGGTCACAATGTCAAATCATAGAAACACCTTGTGTAGTCACTAGAGGTCACAAGTTTGGCCTAATCTTTATAAAACTTGGTCGGAATAATCATCTCAACAAAATCTAGGTCAAGTTCGATATTGGGAAATATGGGGTCAAAAACTAGGTCACAATGTCAAATCATAGAAAAACCTTGTGTAGTCACTAGAGGTCACAATTTTGGCCTAATCTTTATGAAACTTGGTCACAATAATTACTTCAACAAAATCTAGGTCAAGTTCGATATTGGGTCATCCGAGGACAAAAACAAAGTCACAATGTCAAATCATAGAAACACCTTGTGTAGTCACTAGAGGTCACAATTTTGGCCTAATCTTTATGAAACTTGGTCACAATAATCATCTCAACAAAATCTAGGTCAAGTTTGATATTGGGTCATCCGGGGTCAAAAACTAGGTCACAAGGTCAAATCATAGAAAAACATTGTGTAGTCACTAGAGGTCACAATTTTGGACTAATCTGTATGAAACATGGTCACAATGATCATCACAACAACATCTAGATCAAGTTTGATATTGGGTCATCCGGGGTCAAAAACTAGGTCACAAGGTCAAATCATAGAAATACCTTGTATAGTCATTAGAGGTCACAATTTTGGTCTTATCTTAATGAAACTTGGTCACAATGATCATCTCAATAAAATCTAGATCAAGTTCGATATTGGGTCATCCGGGGTCAAAAACTAGGTCACAGGGTCAAATCACTTCAATATGTCATTGGGTCTAAATGTGATGTAAATTATAAAGCATAAGACAATTAATTTGAAAACCTTGTACATGCAATAGAGGCTACCATTGGGGGTTCATGAACAACTAGGACAGGTGAGCGACCTATGGCCCTTTGGGCCCTCTTGTTTACAACGACTAAATGTATTTTGAGACCATTCATGATCGCTATTGTGTGTGAATGTTTGTACTTTATGTAATCTATGTAGTATTCATAATTCACTCAATAATGGTACCAAAAGATAATAACAAAACAAAATTGAAGACGTTCTCTCGTCCACGAGTGTATTCCTCTCTCCAGAACCATGGTGTCTGGACTTACTTGACTTAACGTCTGGGGAACTGTGAACAATCAATATTTTCCAGCAAACTTTTACGAGAATCTAAGACATCAACATCAGTAAAATATCTTCACCAAGAACATAATACAAGCGATGGATCCGATGCAACAGTCAGCAAATTATCGATATTAGCAAAACAACCGACTTGGGTCAAAGTGACAATTATCACTTTTCTCCTAAACTATCAGAGTTATTGCTTTGAAACTTACAACACTTGTTCACCAATACCTGACCATGTCAAGCAAGACTCATAACTCTGATCTGCATTTTGCATGAGTTATTGCCCCTTATTGTTTAGGTCCACTTTTCTCATACCCAATGTGGGCTAATGCTTTGAAACTTTCAACGCTTGTCCACCATCAATACCTGACCATGTAAAACAAGTCTCATAACACTGATATGCATTTTGCATGAGTTATTGCCCCTTTTTGGACTTAAAAAAATTCCTTGGTTAAGTTTTGTGTTTAGGTCCACTTTTCTCATACACTATGTGGGCTATTGCTTTGAAACTTTTAACACTTGTTCATGATCAATACCTGACCATGTCAAGCAAGACCCATAACTCTGATCAAGATTCCAAGATTTATTGCCCATTTTTTTCACCATCAATAACTCACTTTTTTAAACAAGACCAATAACACTGCCCTACCTTATGCAAGGGTAATGGGCCTTTTCTACAGTGACAATGATCAGATGAGCGGCTGCACCCGCAAGGCCGTGCTCTTGTTGAAGATATAACAACACCGCCTATTTAGCTCACCTGTCACAGAGTGACCTTTTGTGATCACTCTTCGTCTGTCGTCTGTCCGTCCGTCAACAATTGGCTTGTGTAGACACTAGAGGTCACAATTTTAGCCTAATCTTTATGAAATGTGGTCACAATGATCATCTCAACAAAATCTAGGTCTGCTTCCATATTAGGTCATCTCGAGTCAAAATCTAGGTCACAAGGTCAAATCATAGAAAAACCTTGTGTAGTCACTAGAGGTCACAATTTTGACTTTATCTTTATGAAACTATGTCACGATGTTCATCTCAACAAAATCTAGGTCAAGTTTGATATAAGGTCATCTGAGGTCAAAAACTAGGTCACAAGGTCAAATCATTGAAAAACCTTGTGTAGCTACTAGAGGTCACAATGTCAACCTTACCTTTATGAAACTTGGTCACCATGATCATCTCAACAAAATCTAGGTCGATCAAGTTCAATATTAGGTCATCTTGGGTCAAAAACTAGGTCAGAATGTCAAATCATAGAAAAACTTTGTGTAGTCACTAGAGGTCACAATTTTGACTTTATCTTTATGAAACTAGGTCACAATGTTCATCTCAACAAAATCTAGGTCAAATTTGATATAAGGTCATCTAGGGTCAAAAACTAGGTAACATGGTCAAGTCATAAAAAACTCGCAAAAAGGTGAATTTTAGGTCACCATAGAGGTGTGCATGCACTACTTTGACAGGTGAGCGTCCTTGGGCCCTTTGTGTCCTCTTGTTATGCGTATCCAGCTGCTTTGGAGAGGTACCCTTCAAACATCGAACAAAAATGCTACGTTATCTTATCGGAACAGTCTGTAAAGCCTAGGTCCCACTGAGGAATTCCACAGCGATGTTCTCCCGATTTCTTCCGATACCACCCGATTCATCACAATTTCTTCCGATATATAACAAATTGTCTCATGACTTCCACCCAAGCTTCCCCTAGACCACGAGGAACATGTTCCCAATGTCCTGATACATGTAGCTCATTAATTTCAATCGGAAGTACATCGCCGAGGCTAAAATGTTCATTGGGACCTAGGCTTAACAGGGAATTCAAAATCTTATTAAAAGACAGAATAAAATGTATAAGTATATCAAACACATACACATATATAGTTCTGATTATCTGGATGAACGACGTCCTGAGAAAGGCAATGGTGATAGTGTTTATTGTTGAATGAAGGTCAACATTGACGTTGGTAACTCAAATGACAGCAATCCAGAAAGAAATAGAAAGTATCAAAACAAACAGTAAACTATTCGTCATCGGTTTCAGTGAGTCATGGGCGGCACAAGAAACATTTCATCATTCCAAGAGCCATATCTCTGATAATACTGATCAGATCCGAATAACAATACGTATATAGGCTGATATTCCTATTCCTGTGAAGTTTGAAGACTGTAGCACAATTACTTATCAAGTTACAGACGACATAAGATTTTGCGACGGACAGACCGGTGGAGTGACAAGGTCTTCAATATCAGGTATTGTCCGTTAGCGATCAGGCTGGACCTTAATATAAAACTGCAGGGATGACGAATTCTGTAAATCGCTGAAACAAGTCAATGTAGATTGAGTCGGTGAGAAATATGAAATACCTAAATATTCATGTATAGTCATGCAATGTTGAGTAAATATCTCACTACGGGTAAATAAATAATAATGAAGGAGTTGACAGCAAGATTTTTGTGTTATTTCATCTTTTTTTCCTCAACCGGTTTCATATTTAATCATCAGGAGGAATTAACGTTGTAAAAATCATGCTGTCAACTCCTTTATTATTACTCATGTATATTTAGGTCTTTGGAAATATTCTTAATCTTCTAGATCATTTTGATATTAATTAGTCTTCAGAACCAACGAGAATATACCGTCAGCCACTATGAACAATGGACAGTCACTCTTTGGAAATAATATATAGTGAAGTACACATTAACCACCGAATGAAAATCATGTACCGCCCCTTCTGTATATTCACCGGAGATAAACGGAAATGACCGAGCTTTCACGATGTTATAAAATTACATATGGACCAAGGGAGCTAATGGAGACTAATAATAAAATTGAATTGTCGTTCTTGCACTCTTGTGAAGAAGCCTGATTCAAAGTCGTTAATTCAAAATAAACACCAAATCACATTTTTCATAAAACCTCCGTAGCTTGACAGAACTTGGACAAGATAAAAATAACACACGATCCATTACTTTCGAAAACGAAAGTAGCTCGTTTTTTCACATCGAAATCGAAACTAGAATTTTCGATTCACCTGGAATAAGGTAAGGGGGTACGGAAATACTCCCAAGGATTTAATTAGACGGTGATTTAACAGACAGGGGCAGAACATTATATCAAAAGGTAGGTTACATCATCTACTTAACTTATATAATAAAATTGTTTAAAATACACAAAGAGGAAGTAAAAAGTACGTAAGAATGTTTATATTTGTTTCATGTTGCTAGGCTCATGACTGACATATTTATGATTCTGTCATATTTTATGACGAAACAATAATAAATTAGCTAATAGTGGAGCTAGTTTTTAGCTCATTCAAAGATATTAGTTGTAAATGAATATGAATCAAAATTATTCCTGGTAAATGTATTTATAATAGTTCATGGAGAATCGTAGTATGCTGCTATTAATAAATGTAATATTCAAACCTCTACAGCAGCTGTTTTAAGCATTTAACAATGCATGTACTGTTCTCCTTGCATGCATGGAATAGAGCAGAACACAACAAACTTTATTTGCACACAGATTATCATGTTATATCATGTGAACAAATATTTTAATAATGGTATCGGTTAAATTATGGTTGTATTGAAATGTTATATTGTCAATTATTGCGGAATGTTATCAAATTACTAGATCAATGAGTACATTTCTTTTGACAAAGATTACGGTGTCCTATATGTTCGGTAACTGGTATACCACCAAACGAAAAATTTGATAACAGATTGTTTAAATTTATAACATTGTACAAGTAACATTGCACCAGTTTTGTAACCTCTTCAGAACGACGCCTTACAATGTAACCTCTTCAGAACACAGTTAACTGTATCATTGATAAAGTGTAAAAATAGTAGTTTTTGTTTTCTTTTTTAATAAAACTTATGTTATCTAAGAAAGGTGCATTTGTACTAAAGAGGCCAGGTTTTCAGGGTATCACATACAAGAATTGACTTTCGATATCTTCATAAAGTAATTACATTCATACACAACTTCCTCCATTTCTGAATATGTAAATATATTAAAATAACACCATCAGTTCCCGTGTTTTTAACCTTTCTAAGATAAAATAAATTTTATAAAAACAATTCCTCTTGATCAATTATACAGTTACATGTACTTCAGAACTGCATTATTAACATCGTAAATAAGATTTTGCCAAATGTACATTATAATCTATACATTGTTTGTACATGAACAATAATTTCTTTCAGTTGTATTTGGATAGCATGGCATCCCTACCTATTGTTGCCGCTGCAGTGAAGCCTCGAGTCCTAGTTGCTGCCATCGACTTCGGTACCACATTTTCCGGCTATGCCTACTCCTTCCTCAGCGACTTTAAAACTAACCCTCTGAAGATTCATACCAACAACTGGAATGTTGGTTCTGATAGCACAGGGTCATTGAAAACATCATCATGTGTTCTATTCGACCCTGATCAAAACTTCCACAGTTTCGGGTACGAGGCTGAAGATCATTACGCTGAACTAGCTGCCGAGGAGCAACATCACAAATGGTTTTACTTCAAACGATTCAAAATGCATCTTTATGAAAACAAGGTAATATGAATTATGTTCTAAGTCTTTGTCCATTTGTATTTCGGCTATTCGTTTTAGTCATTTAGTATCAACATAAAAATCAATTACATTGTACATAGTTTTGTTTCATATCGTTTTTGTATTTGACATTGTGTCAGTTGTAAAAAGATTATATAAAGTCAGACAGGGAAGGCAGCACTCAACTTAGCCAGCCGAGCACAGAAAACTTTAAAAACACACAAAGCACAATGCCCGACTGAACCAACCGAGCACATGAGACATGAAACACATACAAGGCACAATGCCTAACTAAACAAGCAAAGATCCGCCCAAGTCCAAGCTGTCGAAAAGTATAATAAATTATTAGTATCAGCAACCAAAATACTGATCGCCCTAGCTGAATGACTCAGTTTCCACAACAAAACGACTATAATGTAAATCGAGAATTCGGCTGACTAATGTTTGACAATGTTGCATGATCCAAAGGTCCGACAATTACATGTATATTAGCCCCTAAATAAGCTCCGACAAACAAAGTAACGCGTGGTTACTTCTCTATTGGCGTAAGATCAAATAACTTCACTTTTGTAATTTATGACGTTGATTAATTGACCTTCCTGCATAATAATTATGCAGAAATGGGTCAAGTTACATAACTGAATGTTTCGTTTCAACTTTCCAACAAAACACGAACTTTTCTCCGTATGAAATATGTCTACTTATCTACAGAATCTGACGAGAGAAACAAAGCTTATAGATGACAAGGGAAATAAAATGGTGGCAATTAAAGTCTTCTCAGCTGGGATTGGCTACTTGAAGGATCAACTGGTCGAAAAGGTGTCCGAAAAGTCCCCTGAAATATTGATCAATGATATTCATTGGGTTCTGACCGTACCTGCTATATGGGATGATTCCGCTAAACAGTTCATGCGAGAAGCGGCTATTCAGGTAAAAATACTATATTGCTTGGCTAAAAACATGGAACAGGACTACTTATCTTTGCAAAATATTCCAGTTAGGTTTGTGGGTAGAATGACTCTCATACGAGATCCTCCGATTGTCCTGGGTGATATTCAATATTGATCTCATTTCATTAGAGAATAGGGATAGCCAATCATATCGCCTGTTACTGACCACGAGTTTAATATAGTGTGATCTGATTTGTTGTCCTTATCTTTAAGTCAAGTAAGATCAATATTGAATACCACCTCTTGGTTCTTTCATTTGATACAAAACGTGTTAACGAACGAGGGTCTCGTATATCTCTTCTATAAAAGGCACCATCCATTGTCATGTTTCATGTTAGTAATGATGTGCCATTGTTGTATATATGTATTCTAAATCTTATTATCATATCAATATCAAATTTCCACAGGAAACAAAGTTAGTACATTGCTCTACATACAGTCCTCATTCCACATTTCAGATGAATAATTTTAATCAGATCAATCTATCTTCTAGGCTGGTATAGACACGAACCATCTATCTCTGGCTTTAGAACCCGAGGCAGCTAGTCTGTTCTGTAAACATTTACCGATAGAGAAAGTGACAGGAGAGGACGGTATGGATAAGATTGCTAGTTTCGCACCTGGACACAGATATCTAGTGCTTGATGCTGGAGGTATGTATACTACCCGTATATTTAATAATGTGTACACAATATATGTACTGTGTACCCTCTGAGCAACACCCTTTGGTAATTGCAAATATTGTTTGTTGTTTAGAGGTTGGTGCTCTACAGGAGTAAAACTTATAGTAAATGGATACTTCTGGAACTTGAATTTTTATTAACATATCTAAAGTTTATTTTTGTAATAAAAAGTATGTATATATTTAATATATGAGCACATGTTACATTCGAGTAAATAAATCAAGGTTAACGTATTTAGAAGATATTGTGTATGTGTCTTTGAAGGTGGAACAGTGGATATAACAGTACATGAGACACAGGAAGACGGAACAGTTCGAGAAATATACAAAGCTAATGGTGGACCATGGGGTGGCACATCTGTGGATGAAGCATTTCTCAAAATGCTCGATGACATTGCTGGAGAAGATACGATGGAAGTCTTCATACAGTAAATACTCTGTCAGATAGAAGATAAGAAAAAATATATTGCGATAATGCAGTGTTAAACACGTACCTGTATTTTAAATAATTGAGTGGGCTGTGGTTTTTTTTGTAATACAACTAATCAAATGCCTAAGCCCCCATGTGACATAGTATGACTTATCTTCATTAGCTGGTTGGTACTGTGTTGTTTTGATTTTCAGAGAGTACAAAGACGATTACCTGCGTCTAATGAGAGAGTTCGAGGTGAAGAAAAAAACGTTTGGGCCACAACTTGGTGGTAGTAAAGTTCAGTTCAGAACTCCTGTTAGTATCCATACTGCTTACTCTACCGTCAATGGGCAAGATTTCAGGTGGGCATTCATACGATTTGGTCTTGATAACAGTTTATATATATATTAAAAGGTTACTGTCTTACAAAGTTCGATAACTCTGAAAGAAACACGTGTTTCGTTAAGTTGCTCAATCCGACCAAGGACATGTATGCAGTGTTTGAAAGAAAACACTAGAATAAATACTACATGTATTACGTACGTAAACAAATGATGCTGCAGCATGTTACAACAGAAACCGACACATTTACATTCTACATAATTCTCTAAATTTCTTAACTTATTGACAAAATGGTATGAAAGTCAATATGGAATTGATATGCTAAATTCGAACCCCCATAACTGATTGCTACGTTTACTGCATACTTGTAAGTGATTACATGAATGATCATCATATTGCAATTTGAATAAAGAACACGATCTTCCTAGTGACAAAGCGTTCACTGATGAGATGAATTTAATCAGATTGTTTTTTTTTTCGTGTTATTCCAGACGAAGCCTAATGATGAAACAAGACTTAAAGGACAATGTGACCTTCACAGGAGACAAACTTCGAGTACAGCCGGATCAAGTTATGGGACTGTTCCAACAAACATGTAGAACCATCATTGATCATCTGAAGGACATCCTCGGCAAACCGGAAGTTGCTGGTATTGAGACCATTCTGATGGTTGGCGGATTTTCTGAGTCGATGATGCTACAACACTTTGTCAAGACTTCGTTCCCAAGCATCATTGTCGTCATACCAGAAGAAGCTGGGCTCGCGGTACTGAAAGGGGCCGTTATCTTTGGGCATAACCCAACTGTTATTATATCACGATGTACCAAGTTGACATACGGCATTAAAACAAACACGGTGTTTAGACCAGACATCCATCCACAATCCAGAAAGGTTACGAGCTATGACGGAACGGATACTTGTAAGGACTCTTTCCATGTACATGTCCCTATAAATCGTGAAGTCGCTGCAGGACAGAAATTCGGAGAAGAATCTTACTGGCCGGCAGTTAAATATACAAAATCTGTTTCCGTGCAAATATACACATCAACAAAGGCAAAGCCAATATTTGTTGATGAGGCTGAATGTTCGTTTTTGGGAAAGCTTGATGTAGATCTTTCCAATATTGAAAGGTACGAGGACAAGAATATAACGGTACAGATGATGTATGGGGGTACTGAACTTGACGTTGAGGCAAAGGTTGTCAAAACCGGACAGGTGTTAAAAACGTCACTGGACTTCCTTTGCTGAATATTACATACTGCCAGTTTGACCAATGTCTTGACATTTCTGGGTACATTCATATAATCCTGTGATATTTGGTATTTTGAAGACTGTCTCTACTTTCTAAAATGATCATTTGATTAATGTATTAATAATGCAACTGGCGTGCTAATTATATGTTGAGTATCATTGTGCGTATTTTTTGTTGACTGCAAACGAATCAAAATGCAAACAATAATGCCCTATCTTTGCAAAATCCAACAATTTACTCAAGAATATACGAATAAAAAGCTGATACAATAATGTTGGTACATGTTAATATTAGGTACTACATGTACATGACTATTTTTATTTCATTTTCGGTACAAAAAGCGACATTACCAACGAGATAAATAGTAATTACATTATCTATATACATGTATATACCCGTACGCCTTGGTGAGATTGAGAAGGAATAGTATAATGAAATATTAAATCGGGCATATGCTTAAACCATTTGAGTGACGTTGCCATTGACAACCGCGTTCGTTTAGACTTTTTGTTAGTATTCACTATCAGTGGTGGATCAATTTGAAATAAAATTATAATTATACATATATAAAACGAAACTACATAACAGGCCTGCCATAATAAAATCATGCAAAAGCCTGAGATTTTAGCAAACATTGAATTCAATCGCGCGATGATGACAAATTCAATATTCTGCGCTTAGCGCGCGAACCGCCTAATTCATGTCGCTTAGCGCGCGAACCGCCTAATTCAAGCCGCTAAGCGTGCGAACAGCCTAATTATAAACCAATCAAGCATTCAAATGGCCTAATAAAAATGCATTTATTAAATTTTAATTAGATAAAGCAATACAAACTAATTGTTCTGTAATATAAAGGTCCTAGAATAAAACCAATGTAGAAGAGCGCCCTACATTCAAAAAAATTGGTAGCCTTGCATGTCTAGGCTAAATTAAAAAAAATATGC
Organism: Spisula solida; assembly: GCA_947247005.1. Classification (NCBI taxonomy): domain Eukaryota; kingdom Metazoa; phylum Mollusca; class Bivalvia; order Venerida; family Mactridae; genus Spisula; species Spisula solida. The sequence continues at coordinate 51,580,814 of OX365950.1, forward strand.
AATTTCCTCAATTCTAATTAATGAATTTGCAAAATATATTTACCTGACGTGAACAAAGATCGACAAGTACAATGTATTTCAATCATTTTCGATAATAGACACATATAATACAATCAGAGCTAAGCATAAAAATGAAATTAATAATATAAAAATGCAGAAAAAGCACGCCATTAGAAGACCGACTTTAAAACCATCTACGCTAAAAGTCGTTTTATACATGTTTATGGAAAATAAAAGCGTCCAAGTAAGCCAGATCGAGTCAATTAAATCTGAATCAAATTTGGGAAACAACGAGAGGTAGTACATTTTATGACACGTGCTTCCTGTTAATTGCTTTGTCACCAATTATACCGACTCGCAATATACACCATCGTTATGAAAACGGTATACACTGTTGTTGAGAACCATGAACGCTTTGATTTTATCAAGATTGACGGTAAATTGGACCTCACAGCCGGTAAGCCTGTAATCACATCAGATTGCCGGTAATTACCGGCTCAATGCCTGAGAAATGGCAGGCCTGACATAATTTAAAACCCGCATATTTCGTCGCCCGAGAACCATAGACTGTTCTATGTGTCTTTTTCTTGTTTTCGAGAAAATCAGGTTTTAAGAATCAGGGCTTTATAACTTTTTTTTGCAGGCGATTCTAACAGAAATTGGAATGTGTTTTATTTATGTAGATCTCAGGAACACTTCCAAATATGAAGAATAATTGATTCAAACATACCGCACTTGAAATCGGTCTCCTGCAGATAGAACAGTATACAACCATTTAAGTTTACATCACGTGACTAAATGGGAGCAATCCATTGGTCAAAAACGCAGATAGAACCATTTGGTTCTCAAAAAAACCCAGGAAAATTGCTAATAGAACAAAATGAATCTGTTGATATCTAAATATAGAGATTTTCCCCAAAGAAGGCAATATCACTGTGACATAGCTCTTATCCAGAGCTTTCCAACGGTATATAATACTCATTTTTGGCAATAATGACGATAGAACATTATGATTCTCGGCGACGATTTGTTGATCACCCCCTCGTATGTGAATGGGTACGAATCATGCGTGGTTAATTCATTTACATAATTGGGTATAAAATATTGAAACATTTATCATAATAATAAAAAACATAATCAATAATTGACGAAATTGACCTAAGTTGAGTTATCTCATATCTGAGACACGCTCTATATATTCGGACGTTCGTGATCCTAACTAGCGTTTGTTGTATCTTGTATACATGTTTATTGGCTGCAATAAAGTGTTGTTCTTTTTATGCTGTTATTTTCTTGTCACAAGTCGTGACTCCGTTGGTATCCTGTGAATTTGGTGCTATGACTAAACGAATTTTCAAGAGACGAACAGAACGAAGGCTTTTGTCTCTAGCAAAAGAGAAAAAACCTAAGGTTATGATCAAGTAAGTGACTAGACAACATAATCATGAGTTGTGGTTAGCATTGATTACTTCTAAACCCTTCTACATACTGTAAAATCACATATTTTTGTGGGTACATGTACTAGTATTACATTTCGTGGATTTTGAGAAAAATGCATTTTCGTGGGGTCGTAAATTCGTGGATTACAGAACATTTAAGTGTAAACCCATGCCTGAATTTGAGAGGTCAATTAATCGTGCGGATTATATTTGTGGTCGAGTTCAACAACGAAATCACAGAAAATTCAGCTCCCTCGAAAAATAATTATTTTACAGTGAATACGAAATGTGTATGAATAGGCAGTTAAAGGCATTGGAAATGGTATGAATAATCTAATTGTTGTCGAGACGCTTTGTACATTTCTTCCGTTCAAAAATATTTGTTGTTGTTTTTCAATTTGAAGGTCAAGTTCAAAGTTTGGCCATGTTTAGCAGGTGAGCCCCCTAGGATCTATGATCCTCTTGTTTATATTATATGCATAATTGTATATATAATTATGTCAATGCATGTTTCTACTCACAAACGAGGGTTGCCTGCAATACTGTAGTACTTTCTTCTTAAATGCTAAGTATGAGTTACTACAGTTTTGCGGACAACCCTCGGATCATGTTAATCCATGGGCAGTTTGCCTTATTTTTGAAATAAACTATCTGTTAAAAGTGATTGACATGCATAGAATAGTCATGCTAATGGAAATGTCTTGTTGCTTTTTTACAACGACTAAATGTACTTTGAAAGTGTTCATGAACAGGTCGTGCTTGATCGTTTGTACTTTATGTAATCTATGTACATTTGTAGTATTCATAACACACTCCTTAATGGTACCAAAAGATAATAACAAAACGGACAAGTCACATTGACGGCGTACTCTCGTCCACGAACGTATTTCTCTGACAACAGAACCATGGTGTCTGGACTACCTTCACTAACCTCTGGTGTATGAGGATGCTGGGACGATTATACTATCTATCCTACGGTCCCTGGAGGATGGGAAGGCAGCGTTGCTCACGAAATACTCGAACAAATCACAGATTACAAGTTCTAGTCACGGGGAACATATATTAAAACGATTATATCATATTTTAGATTATATTTTGGTAAATTTGAGTGTAGATCGAAACATTCTATGGGTTTTTTTTACAATGCTAATATTTTGCTAGCTAATGTTTCACAAGAACGCCTTATTCTCGCAGTTTCCGCTCTTAAGCGTCAACAAGGTTAACTCTGGTGTCTATCAAAGTAACTGAACAATCACTACATTCCAGCAAGCTTTTAAGAGAATCTAAGACTTTAACATATCTTCACCATGCACATATACAAGCGATGAGTCTGATGCAACGATCAGCAAATTATCGATGTTAGCAGAACGGCCGACACCCACATCGACTACTATCGCCCCATTGTCCTTCAAAGTCTGAATGTTCGTTAGTATGTCATATATATACATCATTATTAAATTTTCCTCCTGCTGAGAATACTATAGCAACGTTTCTGGCATCAGTTCTACGCCCGTTTGTTGACAGGAATGCATCAGTCGAGACGTAAGTCAGTACTCCAGATAGTGTACTGCCGTCTCCAGAGTCGACATCAATGTTTGAAATGATGGCAAGTTTACGGAGTGTCACTAAAAGTTACCACTTATATACATGTATACCTCTGTATTTTGTATTCAATATGACCTATCGGTACAAAAGTTTTACAGTGTGTGCATTTGAATATTGTCAAAGATCAGTCGTGTTCGGCTTTTTACACAGTGTAACGTGATGTTTAAAATATAATAGTCAATAAGGTGGTAACTTTTCATTGACGCTGAGTATACATGTATGTACTGATCTGAGAATGTTATGAAGCTTAATTGCACATCAGACTGTCCTATTTTGGAAGATATAACAACGTGTGTCACCGCCTTTATAAGAGTATCCAACTGCTTTGGAGAGGTACCAGATGGAATATCGAACAAAAATGCTACGTTATCTTATCGGAACAGTCTGTAAAGCCTACGTCCTACTGAGGAATTCCACATCAGCGATGTTCTCCCGATTTCTTTCGATACCACCCGATTCATCACAATTCCTTCCGATGTCACAAACTGGTCTCATGACTTCCACCAAGCTTAGGAACCTGTTCCCAATGTCCTAATACATGTAGCTCATTAATTTAAATTGGGAGTACATCGCCGAGGCTAAAAATGCTCAGTGGGACCTATGCTTAACAGGGAATTCAAAATCTTTTTAAAAGACAGAATAAAATGTATAATATCAAACACATACACATAATATATAGTTCTGATCATCTGGATGAACGACGTCCTGAGAAAGGCAATGATGATAGTGTTTATTGTTGAATGAAGGTCAACATCGACGTTGGTAACTCAAGTGACAGCAATCCAGAAAGAAATAGAAAGTATCAAAACAAAAAGTAAACTATTCGTCATGGGCGGCACAAGGAATATTTCATCATTCCAAGAGCCATATCTCTGATAATACTGATCGGATCCGAATAACAATACGTATATAGGCTGGTATTCCTATTCCTGTGAAGTTTGAAGACTAGCACAATTACTTATCAAGTTACAGACGACACTCTATTTTGGGACGGACGGACAGACAGACGAATAGTTCTGGATACCATAACTAAATGGTCTTTTATTTACACTGACGTGTAGACCTGAAATGGAATGATTATCGTCAAATACCTTGGACTAACAGACGAAGTGACAAGGTCTTGAAGATCAGATAGTGTCCGTTAGCAACCAGTCTGGACCCCCATAAATGTACGATAATATAAAACTGCAGGCCGGGATGACGAATTCTGTAAATTGCTGAAACAAGTGAATGATTATTGAGTCAGTGAGAAATATGAAATACCTAAATATTCAGGACTTTAGATATTCTTAATCTTCTAGATCATTTTGATATTAATTAGTCTTCAGAATCAGCGAGAATATACCGTCAGCCACTATGAACAATGGACAGTCACTCTTTGGAAATAATATATAGTGAAGTACACATTAACCCCCGAATGAAAATCATGTACCGCCCCTTCTGTATATTCACCGGAGATAAACGGAAATGACCGAGCGTTCACGATGTTATAAAATTACATATGGACCAAGGGAGCTAATGGAGACTAATAATAAAATTGAATTGTCGTTCTTGCACTCTTGTGAAGAAGCCTAATTCAAAGTCGTTAATTCAAATTAAACCCCAAGTCACCTTTTTTATTAAACCGCCCAAGTCCAAGCTGTCGAAAAGTATAATAAATTATTAGTATCAGCAACCAAAATACTGATCGCCCTAGCTGAATGACTCAGTTTCCACAACAAAACGACTATAATGTAAAATCGAGAATTCGGCTGACCAATGTTTGACAATGTTGCATGATCCAAAGGTCCGACAATTACATGTATATTAGGCCCCTAAATAAGCTCCGACAAACAAAGTAACGCGTGGTTACTTCTCTATTGGCGTAAGATCAAATAACTTCACTTTTGTAATTTATGACGTTGATTAATTGACCTTCCTGCATAATAATTATGCAGAAATGGGTCAAGTTACATAACTGAATGTTTCGTTTCAACTTTCCAACAAAACACGAACGTTTCTCCATATGAAATATGTCTACTTATCTACAGAATCTGACGAGAGAAACAAAGCTTATAGATGACAAGGGAAACAAAATGGTGGCAATTAAAGTCTTCTCAGCTGGGATTGGCTACTTGAAGGATCAATTGGTCGAAAAGGTGTCCGAAAAGTCCCCTGAAATATTGACCAATGATATTCATTGGGTTCTGACCGTACCTGCTATATGGGATGATTCCGCTAAACAGTTCATGCGAGAAGCGGCTATTCAGGTAAAACTACTTTATTGCTTGGCTAAAAACATGGAACAGGACTACTTATCTTTGCAAAATATTCCAGTTAGGTTTGCGGGTAGAATGACTCTTATACGAGATCCTCCGATTGTCCTGGGTGATATTCAATATTGATCTCATTTCATTAGAGAATAAGGATAGCCAATCATATCGCCTGTTACTGACCAAGAGTTTCAGCTGTAAAAAAGACTGAACTACCTATTTTTAGCTGTCTGGAGTCTTTAACCTTAAAAATAACAGTAAATGGTAAATCAGTTCAGCCGCACAACGTTGAACCGTACGTTCCTAGTATTCTGTGCGTCTGAACATTGTTTTCTTAAATTTCTTGAAATTAATCTGTGAACCCTTGTGTATCAACTCCCAAGCCATTGGACTTCAAATTTTAATCAGATCAATCTATCTTCTAGGCTGGTATAGACACGAACCATCTATCTCTGGCTTTAGAACCCGAGGCAGCTAGTCTGTTCTGTAAACATTTACCGGTAGAGAAAGTGACAGGAGAGGACGGTATCGATAAGATTGCTAGTTTCGCACCTGGACACAGATATCTAGTGGTTGATGCTGGAGGTATGTATACTATCGGTATATTTAATAATGTGTACACAATATGTACTGTGTACCCTCTGAGCAACACCCTTTGGTAATTGCAAATATTGTTTGTTGTTTAGTGGTTGGTGCTCTACAGGGGTAAAACTTATAGTAAATTTATGGATACTTCTGGAACTTGAATTTTTATTAACATATCTAAAGTTTATTTTTGTAATAAAAAATATGTATATATTTAATATATTAGCACATGTTACATTCGAGTAAATAAATCAAGGTTAACGTATTTAGAAGATATTGTGTATGTGTCTTTGAAGGTGGAACAGTGGATATAACAGTACATGAGACACAGGAAGACGGAACAGTTCGAGAAATATACAAAGCTAATGGTGGACCATGGGGAGGTACACCTGTGGATGAAGCATTTCTCAAAATGCTCGATGACATTGCTGGAGAAGATACGATGGAAGTCTTCATAAAGTAAATACTCTGTCAGATAGAAGATAAGAAAAAATATATTGCGGTAATGCAGTGTTAAACACGTACCTGTACTTTAAATAATTGAGTGGGCTGTGGTTTTTTGTAATACAACTAGTCAAATGCGTTAGCCTCCATGTGATATAGTAGACTGTTCTTCATTAATTGGTTGGTACTGTGTTGTTTTGATTTTCAGAGAGTACAAGGACGATTACCTGCGTCTAATGAGAGAGTTCGAAGTGAAGAAGAAAACGTTTGGGCCACAACTTGGTTGTAGTAAAGTTCAGTTCAGGACACCTGTTAGTATCCATACTGCTTACTCTACCGTCAATGGGCAAGATTTCAGGTGGGCATTCGTACATTGTTGGAAATTATAGCGATTTAGTCAATCAGTATAATATAAAGTTTAACGTTTTCAGAAAAGGCTACTGTCAAGTACTAAGTTTGATAATTCTGAAAGAAACACATGTTTCGTTTAGCTGTCCAATCCGACCAATTACAATGTATGCAGTGTTTTGTATAAAACACTAGAATTACCGGACTACGTTACGTTTATTGCATACAAGTGATTACATGAATGACCATTATCTTGCAATCTGAATGAAGAAAAGCGTTCACTAATGAGTGATTTTAATCGGATTGCTTCTTTTTGTTTTTATTCCAGACGGAGCCTAATGATGAAACAGGACCTGAAGGAGAATGTAACCTTCACAGGAGACAAACTTCGAGTACAGCCGGATCAAGTTATGGGACTGTTTCAACAAACATGTAACAACATCATTGATCATCTGAAGGACATCCTTGGTAAACCGGAAGTTGCTGGTATTGAGACCATTCTTATGGTTGGCGGATTTTCTGAGTCGATGATGCTACAACACTTTGTCAAGACTTCGTTCCCAAACATCATTGTCGTCATACCAGAAGAAGCAGGACTCGCGGTTCTCAAAGGGGCAGTCATATTTGGGCACAATCCAAACGCCATCTTTTCCAGGGTTATGAAATTCACATATGGTATAGCAGTGTATCAGCGTTTTAAAAAAGATAAACATCCTGAATCGAAAAAAGTCGTTCTTGATGGAGTAGAAAAATGTGAAGACTGTTTTGATACACATGTATCGATCGGCCAGGAGGTGGCTGCTGGCACCTCGTTTGGGGAGAAGACCTACTATCCTGCTACACGAAAATCTACCCGTATTTCTCTTAGAGTTTACACATCAACCAATGTGAACCCAAGGTTCGTGGATGAAAAGGGATGTACTCTGCAAGGAAAGCTCAGTGTTGATTTGTCTCACATTGAAAGCTACGACGACAGAAATATATTGGTGAATATGAAGTATGGAGGGACAGAGCTTGAAGTAGAAGCAAAACTTGTTAAAACAGGAGAGGTTTTGACAGCCACATTGAATTTCCTTGGCTAATCATCGTCCGCTCATGTGTACACTATGACATCATTTTATTTATATTCAAATAATCGGCTCTCATAATACTGTGCTGTGTGTACTTTGGTAGAATAATCTAGGACCAAATATGCTTGAGATTGAATGATAGCAACATAAGATGCTAGAGTCATGTGTTTATTGAAAATAAGTATAGGAAAACTGAACAGTAAAGGAGGATCAACTATTTTAATGAAAAACAAACAAATGAATGATCGCCCAATCAATGACAATGAAAAGTCAAATAATTGACCACCTAACACGAAGCTTATGATTGGTATTGCCTACGTGCCTTCTCAAAGTACACGACGTGTAGATGTAAATTGTATGTTAAACATCAGCTAGTTTTATTTTTAATTTTATGACTTACAGTTTCTAGCAACATAGACATACACTCAAGGACTTTAAAAACGCATCACCTAATTCAAAGTCTAATATCGCTCAAAGTATTTATGTAATTGCAATATAATTTATAACAAACTTAACTGCTGTACACGTAGGAAAGATCAATTTATACACATGTAAAATTATATTGCAATTACATAAATCCTTTGAGCGATATTGGACTTTGAATTAGGTGAGGCGTTTTTAAAGTCCTGAAGTTCTTTTCAATAAGCTTCAATTGATGAAATGTGATAAAAGAGTTGAATATAAAAAAATAAATTATTGTGTACAAATCACTCAATGATAATCAGTTTCCAAAATACATGCAACAAAAACTTACCAAATTAAACCAAATTTATTAATGTAATCTAAGATCAGTAACAAATGAAGAACTATTTGTATCATCACCAAAATTTGAATTTTCTAGAAAATCACTTGCCTACTCGGGACCAAAAATCTGGAATGATATACCAAAATCAGAACGAGCATCAGACTCAATACATAAATTCCAAAATGCATACATCAAATGGAAATACCCATAGTTAAACATTGCAACAAACAGACCCATCATGTGAATATACTTCCACTTCAATATAATTACAAAAATGTATACAAATTTCTATTGCGCCAATGTACTATTTGCAAATGTAAGTGATAAAGTGTTTATTTTCATGAACATATACTGTGTTCAATAAAGTGCTTTTCTATTATTTTCTTTGTAATTAATATGTTGTTATTTATATTTGTAAACTGTCTTTGGTGCAATGTACCTATTTATATATTTATGCATATATGTTGAGGACCATATGGAAAATTGCATTATTGTAAATATGTTAGCCTCGTAAAATAAAGACTTTACTTACTTACTTACTTACTTACTTACTAGTATAGTCTCCCGATGCTGCAACAATAGAATTTGTAATATGGGTAATATTGAAATGCCGATTAATGAAGGGAAATGCAAACAGTATCACTTCGAGTTTTAGACCTTCAAAAATGCAACGAACACTCAAATGTTGATTATGACCTAACCGTAGTGTATATGCAATTCGAAATGATTCTATATATTTTTTGATACATTGCTTCACATAACATGATAGAGGTTATTCGATTTCATTATTAAAATAATGAAAATAGTGCATGTTCATTTCTGTTCAAATATAAGTTGAACACCTCTCGTAAATGTAGATTAAATATATCTTAATTTATACACACGATGGTCATAGTCATGTTAAACTGTGATGCTAGGTATATAATACAGTGTACTTCAATGTATATGAATGAGACTTAAAATAATAAATGATTTGAAATGTATAATCTTGCTCAATGTTTGCTTACGGTAGATACAAAGCTAAGTGCGGTGAAACCCATTGAAAAGCCATTATATGTATAGTGAGTGTCATATTTTATGCATACATTGTTAAATAACGCAGATGACGAGGCCTAAATGAGTATACAATGTCAAACAATTTAAATAAAGAAAATATTCGCTGCCTTCGTCATTTCAAGAGTGCAACATTTACATGTTCGACGACATTTGGATTTTCACTTTCGTATGGTGTTTACTGTCCGAATATTATCTCAATGCTGCAAAAAGATCATGGAAGCACAGGAGGCATAAAAACATGACATACTACAACCACAAGGTACATCCAGTCAAATTACATATCACCCAAAGGCGCAGAAGATGGTTATGCCATACACTACGCAAACCAGCTCCGAAATTCACTAGACAGTCCGCTTCATGGAACCCTCAATGGTAAAAGGAACAGAACAAGGCCTAGAAACAGTTGTCCTTATCCTTAAGTCAAGTAAGATCAGTAAGGAATACCAGCCATGAATTGTCTGTTGTAAATTTAAAACCGTACATCGAAAAAAGGAGTAAATTTAAGCTATCCTTATTACACAACATTTTTATTATTGTGGGCAATTTTGCATTGCAATAAACTCTATTATATTGCCTTATGGGTGTGTTGGCTGGGCAGGTCAACGATAACTTGACACATTTGATTCTAGACTATTATCGGTAGATGTTTTGATATGCAGATGTCCAAGTACGGATTTGACAAAGACGATATTTATAATATGTTATCTGGTGGATTTAGAATTTTTAAGGGTGTGTCAGTTGAGTTTAGACCCCAAAGAGCATGGTATTTCTGTCGTCTCGTTGTGCCAATTTCGTAGGATGTTCACATTTAGAGTCTGACAACGTGCCAGAGTTGCTGCTAGTGCTCGAATAATCGTATTTTACGCATCTTGGCCAGTGGACCATTTATTAGTCAATTTTGTAAAAACTGTAGGGTGACCAGACATTATTTAGTAGTGATGTGTATTCCATAGTTGGTCGCACATATGTCTTGTAGGCATTAAAATGTTTGCTTAACATAGGAGGGATGGATCGTAAAAGCATACGTTACGTCAGATGAAGGATAATAATAAAGACTTAATTTAAAGAGGCAACACCGTTGGGTATACACAGTCCTCCCTGTGAGCCTCATTAACATATTTACATATTATGTACAGTAAAAATAGAAGAAAATAACAATTAACAAGAACAACAATAACAAACAAAATAATGACATGGCTGAAAAAGAATTAAGTTTAAAATGTACTATCATGCATAAATAATGAATAGGTACAGTAAGTATTGACATAAATGGTTGTAGCTAATTTCTGGTCATAAAATGATCTTTCAATAAGAGCTGGGAAGAATATCTATTATACGTCCCTGATAAGAGAAAAGTTTTTGCTGACCACCAGAGCACCAGCACTTCAGATATTTGCTTTTGAACGTGTTAACTCTTTCAGATACTCTTATATAATAGAGAAGTGAGTTCCATAATTTAGCACCCGAGTACATGTCTATGATTTTCTGAAAAAATTCAAGTCTCGATATCAAATGATCCGTGATCTATATGGCCTGTTGTCTGTTTACGTAAAAAGTTGCTCCATGTAATTTGGGAAAAGGTTATTGAGTGACTTGTAAACAAGAATGTTTTTAGTAGCTTACTCGATCTGAAAATTTTCCAAGAAAGATCAGAAAATATTGTGACCTCAAGATTGCTTAGTTGTATTGAGAACTGAATCACCCTTGGAAAAGGTATTGTTAATACGGTTTCTTTTTGTGGTAATTTGTCAGGGTCGTAGGACATTTGCTAATCAACTGCCCACTCCCAGGATAGTGTAGGTCTGCTTGAAGTTGGTGTGAGTCTCGTCTTGAATAGAACGATAGAGGAGGTAGTCATCAGCGAATAATCTAGCTGTGGATTGAATTTTGGGGGGCATGTAAATAATGTGTTTTTATATGATCTTTGTTTTTATATGAGCTTTGCTTATACATACATGTGTTGTTTAAATTTCATGTGATTTGCGATAACCGAGTGTGTAGGACTAAAAACATGTGCCCGTGTAAAAATTCAGTACCGCCGTCTATTACACACCCCACAGTACCGCATAAAAACTATTTAAACCGACAGGTATCCACTTCCGGTTATTTCATTTCCGGGAAATTTCGAAAATAAAGAAAGTGGATTGTTTACAATGGTTTTCGACTAATTGAGAAGTAGGAACAATAAAATAAAACATGGGTTAGTATTATCTGTTATGTTTCTTACGAATCAGACCAACTTACCCGATAAATTATATTTAATTAATGAGTTGACACACCTGTAATTAACCTGTGATTGTTCAAAAAGTGAATCATCAATAAATTATGTATGTAATTTGATATTCGAAATGCTTAGCTAACATTATTGGCATAGAATTAATTCAAGTCCAATAGTTTATCTTTATAAACTTTATAAGTAAATTAATGGAGCGGCTATAAAATTTATAAATCACCTGATACAGGTGTGATATATGTAATTCGAAGTAAACGTCTGTTTTAGGGGATCCGACTAACTCACTGGTAAAGGGTCAACTCGGCCGGTATGTAAACTTGGCCGGTATTCTTCGGCCAGACAAACTGGGCGGGTTTAAAAATTAAAATGGTCGGACTCGGCCGGAGTCTTGTCATACTCCTTATCACAGAACTTCTTTGGTTTAGGAGACTGTGTCTCACTATCTCTCTTGCGTTTTTGTGAACTCACACTCACAGATGGCACACTGGTACTCGTAGAAGGGTTTTTGTTTGCTGATTGTATAACAAACCGATCCATGTTGTGATCAGATTTAACTAGACACTCAAGAATAAATATTCAAGCCTAATAATACATTCTCTAAAAAAATCCGGACACTTAATCTCAATGCAATAAATAATTCAGTAAAAAGTTATCACTTGCACAGTTTCCAAAGTTCATTGATAATAATCACTTGACCTAATTAACACCCAATTACAGATACCTACCTTAATTATCGATGTCATTCTTCTACTCAATCTTTCAAAGAACATCGTCTAAAGAAATCGGCATACTATAAAGGAGTTGTCACGAGTCGTGGAATAAATCAACAGTCTTTCATGTTTACGTATTTTTCACACATGTATACAGCCATGTTACTAATGACTCATTACGATGGTTACCAGTTTCTCAATCGTCTGAACGGCGAAAGCGTGGTACCAATATTGAGGCGATAATATATGAGTAGCTCGAATGATAAACTTTGACTGGAACCCCATGTTTGTCGGTATTTTGGCTAAATTCTTTGTTAAATATCGGGACCAGTCTACATTAAACCTTGTTAATTTCTGCGTCTGCTTGACACGCGTAGGCGTGGCTTGCTTCTACCTTTACCGTTGAAATTATCGATAATGGGCAGGATTAAACTAGTTTGAACCGGTAACGACTGGATAATCATTACACGGACAGTTGTTTATTGCAAATGCATAGTAGAGTAAACAAAACAATTGATTTTGAAAAATATACAATTACTGGGCTGATATTTTGGGATTCTTGGTAGCCCGATGTAATTTTCTAGTTGCCCGCGGGCTCCGGGCAGTTGATTTATCGGACACTGCATTCAGTTCCGGCTGAGTTTGAGCTTGCTGAATAGGAATTCCGGCCGAGTTTTACCGGCTGAGTTAGTTATCCGCCGAAGAATACACAGCCGACTTTGTATTCCAGCCGAGTTGACCATGATTCAACTCACCCCTCTACCAACTCACTCCCTCACTAACTTGCCCTGGATTTTGATAACTCCTGATTGTCCAACTTCGGCCATTCGATCGTTTGGAAACTTGTATCATAGGCGACATAAAGGTGTTACTTTGGCGGCGGCTGCGGCGTCACAAATTGCTTGTCCGGAGCATAACTTTGTCACCTTAAGTTCAAATGACTCAAGAATTGGTATGCATGTTTCTTGCAATAAGCCGGAGTGCAGTGTGAAGAACCATAACTCTACCTGTCATAGTTTTTGAATTATTTCCCTTTGATTGATTTTATTAGAGCATTTCTTGTTCGGAGGATAACTTTGTCACCATGAGGTTTAATGACTTGATACTTGGTATGCATGTTTCTTACCAAAAGTCCAAGTGCAGTACACAAGAACCGTAACTCTACCTTGTGCCATTTTTCAATTTTTTCCCTTTGATTGATTTTATAAGCATTTCTTGTCCGTGGCATAACTTTGTCACCATAACTATTAATGACTCAAAAATAGGAATGCATGTTTCTTTGCTGTGACATGAAGTGCAGTGTGCAAGAATCATAACTCTAGCTTGTGTAGTGTTTGAATGATTCCCTTCAGATTGATTTTATCAGGACATTTTTTTGTCCAGAGCATCGCTTTGTCGTTTTTAGTTCAGATGACCAGAAACTCTTGTGAGTTGATATGTAGCCCAATACTGTATAGTTTTCCATGACAAATGTGCATTTCGTCAGGCGACACATGCGACTGGCGGAGCTTTTATTAATGCAAGTTATTTAATAAACCACCGTTTATGTAACACATGAATGATGAAAAATTAATGTGTTATTTTGATGACAATTAATCTAATTTTCCGATGTTTTTATCTTTGATGAGGGGGTTTTTTGCTTTGCTCATGTCTGTCTGTCAGTATGTCGGTCGGTCGTATAAAATGGTTTCCGTTCAATTACTCAAAAATGCTTTGACCTATGATCTTCAAACTTTACCTGGAGGTTGGTCAGCAACAGTAGATGACCCCTATTGATTTTAAGGTCAGTAGGTCAAAGGTACAGGCCTTTACAATTTCTGACTATTTAAACGGTTTCCGGTCAATAACTCAGAAACGCTTTGACCTAGGATCTTTAAACTTTACATGGAGGTTGGTCAGCAACAGTAGATTCATGAACTCTATTGATTTTGAGGTTAGTTTGTTAAAGGTCAAGGCAACCTTCACCATTTCTGACTATTGGGCTGCCATAGGGGCATATGTGGTTTAATTAACATCTCTTGTTTCATATTGAACTAATTCAACTATTAACCATTTTAAGAAATTTTCTTTCAACAAATCCATAATATTTAATGTAAATATTTTTAGGGTGGTGAGTTGGTGTATTATTTTTTAGAGGGGTGGGGGTGAGTTGGTCATTGTGTAAAGCAAATTATCCAAATCCAGGGTGAGATAGTATGCCCGTGAGAAATTATATTAAGCATATAATTGTGTTTTATTTATGTTTCAGCGTTCACAGAAAGAATTGGCAACATCCCGTTTGCCTCTCTGATCGCAACCATCATTGTGTTTGTTGGAGTCGGCGTATTCTGTGGTACCTTGTACCGTGCCTTAACTATTATTCTCAAATCTGTGATGCAAGAATTGTTCCAGTTTAATGTAAGCTGGTAAGTGTTGCCTTGTTTATATAATATATTACTTCCATTTGTTGTCAATTATGAATCTTTTTCTGATGAATTACATCAAACTGAGCTACCTGTTACAGCACCTGGCAAAACTTGACAAGTAAGAACTTGACAGCTTGTAGAATCATGTACTATAAAAATACATTAAAGATTTACATGTCTGAGTACCATATATGGTCCTATGCCATTAGATCCTTGGAAAAATCTGCCGAGTAAAGCCAATAAAGCAAGACTTAAGGGTTTGGTTGGTGATTAATGAGCCTAAATATTTTATTTACAGTAATAAATAATAAGGCATTTCAGAATGCACCAGATTGCACCATGTTTTCCTCTATTATCAGGATGGCATACTTGCCTCCTACCCCCTCCTAGCATATAAATATAAATCAAGCTACACATCTGTAATTTCAGGAAGTCCTATAGCTTCTGAATCTGAAGGGTCATTTTGATACTTTTGACCGAATTTTACCATTGTATACGTAAAATACCCATGATTACCCAGAGAAAATGTCCCTTCAAAACAAAGTCTTGAGAGTCAAAATGTAGCCTTTTGGAAATTTCAAGGGTCAAAACCCCTACTCCCAAGTCAAATGGATCCCCTAAATTTGAAATTTAAAGATCTAGACTAATGGCGTACTTCATTATAATCCTTCAATTATTCTCTTTCAGGTTAGAAGTGTTGCAGATAGTGTTTATTGTGATTGCTGTTGTCATGGCATTCTTTGCAATCCTTCTATTGGTGTTTGGTTTCCTAGCAACCGGAGCAACTAGGAAGAATGTCTACTCTGGTGCAAGTTGCATCATGGGAGGTCGTATTTCTGCAGCATTTGTAAGTTCAGTTTTTTCAGTCAGCATCTCTGACATATTTGGAGTACAACTTTAACCATTGCAGTTATGTTAACCCTGAATCATACTATTTCATCTGGAGTACACCTTTAACCATTGCAGTTATGTTAACCCTGAATCATACTATTTCATCTGGAGTACACCTTTAACCATGGCAGTTATGTTAACCCTGAATCATACTATTTCATCTGGAGTACACCTTTAACCATGGCAGTTATGTTAACCCTGAATCATACTATTTCATCTGGAGTACACCTTTAACCATTGCAGTTATGTTAACCCTGAATCATACTATTTCATCTGGAGTACACCTTTAACCATGGCAGTTATGTTAACCCTGAATCATACTATTTCATCTGGAGTACACCTTTAACCATGGCAGTTATGTTAACCCTGAATCATACTATTTCATCTGGAGTACACCTTTAACCATGGCAGTTATGTTAACCCTGAATCATACTATTTCATCTGGAGTACACCTTTAACCATGGCAGTTATGTTAACCCTGAATCATACTATTTCATCTGGAGTACACCTTTAACCATGGCAGTTATGTTAACCCTGAATCATACTATTTCATCTGGAGTACACCTTTAACCATGGCAGTTATGTTAACCCTGAATCATACTATTTCATCTGGGGTTCTCATTGATTTAAACATTAATATTTATTAGTCCCGTACATGTTTTCAACCAGAGGGGACAATAGATTTGCCGTTCGTCAGTCCGTCCGTCAAAAATCTGGATCCTGACATAACTGTTTCCAAGCTAGGTTTTTATAAAACTTGGTATGTAGATAGGGGATTATGCATGTCTCAATATATTTTTATTCATACAAAAATTGTGGTTGCCATGGCAACAAAAGCATTGAAAATAATCTATAATGGTCATGGCTTAAAACCAGTAGGGGACTTCTGTATTGCTTGCAATTCTTATTGACTTGTTAATTAATATAAAACTAAGTCGAATACAACTTACCAAATTGTGCTTAAATGTTCGGAAGAGAAAACTGCATGTTTATTTATAATTTAAAGGCTAATTTAATCTATTTTTGATAAAAGCCATTATCACTCAAATAACACCATTCTGACTAAAAATATAAATGCTCATAGTGATCCGAAGACACTATATTACGATTTAAGGTGCTTGGGGAAATCCAATAGTGGCTTTATGTGGTTTGGTACCCCAGCTCATTAATTCTGCTCCTGGGTGAAAGCTTGGGTAATAAATAACTATCAAATAACAAAAACAACATTTAACATGTCAAGTCTGAGTACCAGTCTTAAAATGTTTGTTTATAAGGCACACGGTTGAATTTGTTCTTTATCTGATGTGAACAAAACAGTTAAGTTAAAAAAAGTTTTCGAGAGCCGCTTTCAGCAATTCAGCCATCTATTGACATGTTAACTTCCCTTGATCATTGGGCTACCAACATGCATTCATGTTTCCTTTGGGAGACTATTTCTCTGCTGGTATGTGTGCAGCCAACATCGAAATACGACACCAAGGAATATTAAACACGAAAAATTAAAAAAGATTGAACATGTACAGACACTGTCCTCACAGTCACAAGTACCAATTCACACCTTTTAAATAGAGCATTGTAGGTTAATCTTGCTCAGAGAAATTGAGCAGTGGCGCAGAAGGGGATCAAAGACTTCTTAATCCCAAAGCATGTCCTGCCTCTTGGCCACCGCTTCCTAATGAACAAATGAGATGGATACTATTTATTTTATTTGATATTTTAATTTTGCTTCTTATCAGGGAAGGTAACTCTTCCTGACATATTGATCATATTGATTGTGGAATACAGAGTTATCTAAAATTAATTAAATAGCACAATAATGCAGGTGTTATTGTCATACTTGTAACATTGCATGTAACTGCTTGAGTTCTAATTTGTGTGTTTTCTGAGTTTTTTTTATCAATTAAGTACATGTAACTCTTGTGGTCTCAATCTCATTTAAACCAAACCCTTATTACGCTTCACTACTTTACGCTGATACAGGATCTGACAGCACTCTGTGTAGGGTCATGTCAGTGTGAACTTTACGTCATCCAATCAAATTGCTACTTTCACAAATCTGAAAGTGCAATGAAACACTGCTGAGGCTACATGACATCATTGTGCGCTAGAGAGGTCATTTGAACATGACCTCTTACGGAGTGTAGTCAAATCTCTAACAGCGTAAAAACATGGAGCAAATGTTAGGGTCTGATTTTAATGAGATTGTTGTGGTCTAAAACTAATGTTGATCATTATGTAACAGTATACACTTTAAGTGTTAAATTTACCGATTATGAAAATCAAATTTTTATATTTTAAGATGAAAACACTGATTCACGTTTATTTAAATGGGGTTGTTATGTATAATGCATATTGTCATGTACAAATGTCATATGTAAAAAATGGATTTTTATTAATTTTCAAAAATGAAAAATATCCAATATTTCATTCAAAGTCAACATTTTGGTAAATGAAGCACATTGCCTTAAAAATGATTTACTTTCAATATTAAACCAAATAAAACTGCAATTTTTTACTTAAAATTGTTTCCATGCAATCTAGCCCTCTATTCTGTAAATTTACAGATTGAACTTTCTTGACCTGAATTTATTTGACAGCTGAATTTATTTGACAGCTATTCTTGTAGTTAAATGTTACATGCATGTTGTTGATAATGAGGTTTCTGGTATATAATGATCTGATTGGTTGAAAAGTTGGTCAATATTGCTATATGATGTACGGGTACTCTGACATTTTTAAGTGAGTTACATTAGGTACATTATGTATTTATGTCCTTATTCCTTTATGAGCTATTATATCTGGCCATGATCTCCCGAAGCATCTCAAGTAGAAATCTCAACTCAAATAGAGATTTTGCTAAAATCAGAGTCGAAATTAGACATCAATCTGAAACTTCAGCTCTTGAAATTGTACTGTAATAAAGTCAGAATAACTTTTCTGTTTAGTGATGCTTATTTTGAGACTTACATGGAAATTAACATAAAGGCACATGCCAATATTTGAGATGAGATCTTGCTCAGATTGCGATGCTTCAGGAGATCGGGGCCTGATCACACCATGCAATGTTAATTGTTCAGTGTTGTACTATTTTTTCAAGGTTTTCTTGAGGACATCCCATTACATGTATATTGTTGTTTTGGTATAACCTTATCAGATCCTAGTTATTGGGCGATTTATATACGGAGGTCGGTCACCTTACCAGTTTTCCTGGACTCAACTCTGACCACAGGGCAATCTAACCATTCCACAAGGATCAGCAACTTTTCCATATGTGGATTTAGGATTCAAAACTACTTGTCTGAATCAGCAACAGTGAATGGTTTTCCTTTATACTCTATATATCCATATGCAGCATATGTCTGTCTCTGAGTATTGGACAATTAGGTGACAAGTTGTTATTCTCTATTTATTCATATGCAGCATATGTCTGTCTCTGAGTACTATGGACAACTAAGTGACAAGTTGGTATTCAGACTGCATTGTAACAGTCAATTTTCATGGATTGGCATGGCCTTTCGCTACTGACGAATAGCAGGCGTAAATAGTTTCACAAAATTGATATTTCAACTAGTACATAGACGAAATCTCAATCAAATAAAAAGTACTGGACTTGATCCATAATGATGTGCATCACATTATTTGTTATTTGTTTTGTATGATGCAGGGGTGCTGGGGTCCATTTCCTATTGAAACATTTCTGGTTTATTATATTATTTATCTTTGATGGCTGGTATTTAAAATTTCAACTTGTACACCCCGTCGCTAGTCTGGCTACCCGACTAGATAATATTTTGTCAATCAATAATCATAACTTTATTTTCAATTTTAGTTATATTTTATTTTGGGCTTGATTATCTATGTAGTGGGGTGACAATCAGCTCAAAAGTGGCTTATTTAAGGAGTAGGTGACAACTCAAGTAGAACAAGCAATGTTATATACCAAAATGTTCGCCTATGTCTGTACTATATGGAACTGCCGGCATAAATTGTCAATGCGTGGTGCGGACACGGAAATCCAAGATGGCGTCCAAGATGGCCGCCATAATTTACACATACACTTAAAATTCTATGTTCTCATGCAATTTTTTTATTTATGTATGTAGTCACAAATATTTGCTTGGATATTATTCATTTGATAATGTACATCAAATGGAGATACAAGACTGACCACTGTGAGGTCAAGGTCGTGGTCATTTCAAGGTCAAATTACGAAAAAAAGCTGAAAAAATTATGTTTTCTCACTTGTTTTCTTGTTTTAGCAGATGTTTTATATTTAAGTTGGTATTAAAAGTGATAAAAGTGTTGGTAAGCACATATTCTCTTATTATTAGTTCAATTTTCAGTTCAAAATATTGAAACTTTGTCAAAACTGACATTATTATGCATGTACATGTTGGCCGAGATGGCATTCTTAGATTGCTAATTCCCTATTTAAAATTTTAGTATTCAATTTTTGACAGTATTATTTCTAATGGTATGATTAAATGTTTGTCTAAACATTATTAACTTCGTATTGTACTCCAAATGGACTTGAAAAATGACCACTCAAGGTCAAGGTCAATGTCATTTCAAGGTCAAACTACCAAAAATACCTGAAAATTTGATATTCTGTCGTAAATTGTTATTATAAACGAATGCTGAACATTGTATTTTGTTTTAGATGTGATAGCAGGTATTCTAAGTGTAAATTATTTCATTAGAAGTGATATAGTTTTACTGCAAGTAGAAAATCTATTTAAATTTTTGTGATGGAACATAAGCGATTCTACGTAATGTACAATATTGCAGTCGTGAATGGTTTTTCCTTGATTGTTGAATCTCTATATTTGACAGTATTATTGTTAATGGTTCTATGACAACATTGTTACATATTAGACAGTTATTATATATAATAATGCACCTATCAATATTTTGCCCCAGGGTGGGGGAGTGGCGGGCATACAGTGGACTTTAGACAGAAAACAATTCCCAACGAACGGGATTTTGACAGGCCCTTTGATTCCCGATCCCAGAAAATAGACTTAGGCTGGATTTTAGATTCTGGGATTGGGGAATTTAGACACAGCAAAAAGCAGACTTGCATTGCTGCAACCATTTAAAGATGGCAGGCCATTTAATATACCAAGCATCTCCTACTGTGGGAATTGCAACAAAACATTTGGACATGGTGAGTCACCTCTTGGGCCTAAGATGGCTGAACTATGTGATGGTTAGGTATCCCTTATGGCCGGATATGGCTGAATTTGTATTGGTTTACTACATAGGGTCTGGTATGGCTGAATTCAGTGGTTGCCTTTGTACCCCTAACATTTTAGATGACCATAATTGGTGGTGGTCATTACTCGAATAGGGCCAAGGATTGCTGCACTCGGTGTGGGGGGAGTACTCCGTATGGTATGGTATTGCTTTAATAAGTTAGGCGGGTACACAATAGGGCTTGGGATGGCTGAAATCTGTAAGGGTGGGAACTCAATAGGGTCTGGTATGGCTCAATCTGTGATGGTTAGCACACAATGGGGCTTGCAATGACTGAAATCTGTGATGGTGGGTACCCAATAGGGCTTGGGATGGCTGAAATCTGTGAGGGTGGGAACTCAATAGGGCCTGGGATGGCTCAATCTGTGATGGTGAGCACACAATAGGGTTTGGGATGGCTGAAATCTGTGATGGTGGGTACGCAATAGGGCTTGGGATGACTGGAATCTGTGATGTGGGTACATAATAGGGCTTGGGATGGCTGAAATCTGTGATTGTGGGTACCCAATAGAGCTTGGGATTGCTGAAATCTGTGAGGGTGGGTACTCAATAGGGCCTGAGATAGCTTAATATATGATGGCAGGTACCCAATAGGGCATGGGATGGGTGAAACCTGTGAGGATGGATTTTCAATGGGCTTTGGATGGCTTAAATATGTGATGATGGGTACTCAATAGGGCTTGGGATGGCTGAGATCTGTGATGGTGGGTACCCATTAGAGCTTGGGATGGCTGAAATCTGTAAGGGTGGGTACTCAATAGGGCATGGGATGGCTTAATCTGTGATGGTGGGTACAAAATAGGGCTTAGGTTGGGTGAAATATGTGATGGTGGGTACACAATAGGGCATGGGATGGCTGCAATCTGTGAGGATGGGTACTCAATGGGCTTGGGAGGGCTGAAATATCTGATGGTGGGTACACATAGGGCTTGGGATGGCCGAAATATGTGATGATGGGTACCCAATAGAGCTTGGGATGGCTGAAATCTGTGAGGGTGGGTACTCAATAGGGCATTGGATGGCTGAAATCTGTGAGGGAGAGTACCCAATAGGGCCTTGGATGACTGCTCAGAGGTGGTAGGTACTCAAACGGGACTTTGATTGCTGAAATATGTAATGGTGCATACTCAATAGGGCCTGTGATAGCTGGAATTCATGAGGGTGGGTACTCAATGGGGCCTTGGATGACTACTCAGAGGTGGGGGATACCCAATAGGCCTGGGATGACTGTACTCAGACGTAGTTGGTACCAAATGGGGCCTGGGATCGGCTGTTCTCTGTTGTGATGGGTATCCAATAGGGCCTGGGATGGCTGTGCTCAGAGGTTGTGGGTACCAAATGAGGCATGGGTTGGCTGTTTTCTGTGATATAGGGTATTCAATAGGGCCTGTGGTGGCTGTACTCAAGGTGGTGGGTACCAAATGGAACCTGTGATGGCTGTTGTCTGTGGTTGTGGGTTTCCAATAGGGCCTAGGACGGCTGTATTGAGTGGTGGCGAGTACTCCATAAGACCTGGTATGACTGTAATTGGTGGTGATGGGTTCCCAAATGGGCCTGGGATGGTTGCACTTTTGGAGGTGAGAACATAAATTGGCCTGGGATGGCTGTTCTATAGGCAGTGTTAAATACCAAAAAGGGCATTGAATGGCTGTTCTCAGTAGATGCGAGTATCCTCAGGCATAGTATGACTATACACAGTGGTTGTGAGTAGGGCATAGGGCCTATGGTGGCTGTAATTGGTGGTGGTAATTACCACATGGGATCTAGTATGGCTGTATGGCCATAAGTAGTGGTGGTGAAATATCCAGTAGGGCCTAGGATGGCTGTATTGCACCTGGTATGGCTGTACTTGTTGGTCCAAGTACCCCTTAGAACATAGTATGGTAAGTACCACATAGGGTCAGGTGTGACTGTACTTAATGCTTATTGGTGGTGTTGATTGGGCCTTGGATGTCTGTACCCTTTGGTTGTGACTTGGGTGTAGCCCATAGGACCTGGTATGGCTGTAATTAATTGGTTAAGAGCACCCCTATTGGGCATGGAAAGTTGAAATTATTTTGGATGAGTACCCCTTTGGGCCTTATACTACTGTGATTTGTACTAATGAGTAACCCATAGGGCCTTTACAGCTGTGGTCAGTGATTGTGAGTACCATATTGAGACTGATATGGTGGTTATTAACCAATATGGCCTTGGTTGGCTCTACTCTGTGGTTGTAAGTACCCCATTGGGCCTCAGGTATAGCTAGTGGCATTGAGAACTCGATAGGAATGGTTGTTATGGGCAGTTGTAAGAACATGACATGTACTCCATTGGTTACAGAATGTACTTGTTGGTGGTTAGAACCCATTCCGGCCTGGTATGTGATGGTGATGATTTTGTTTGACTGTACTTTGTATATACCAGTAGTACCCTTAGGACTTAGTATGACTTTAACACGCAGTAGTGAGTACCCATTCTGGCACGGTATGGTTGTACTTGACAGTGTTATGTACCCCATATGGTCTGGGATGCCACATATAGGAGTTCAGTATATATTATTTTTAATGAAAGAACTCTGATCACATCAATTATCTACAACAAAATATAATGTTCACCAAATTTCATAATAAGAAAAAATGCAATGAAAGATCAAATTTTCAGGTATTTTTGGTAGTTTGACCTTGAAATGACATTGACCTTGACCTTGATTGGTCATTTTTCAAGTCCATTTGGAGTACAATACAAAGTTAATAATGTTTAGACAAACATTTAATCATACCATTAGAAATAATACTGTCAATAGTTGAATACTAAAATTTTAAATAGGGAATCAGCAATCTAAGAATGCCATCTCGGCCAACATGTACATGCATAATAATGTCAGTTTTGACAAAGTTTCAATATTTTGAACTGAAAATTGAACTAATAATAAGAGAATATGTGCTTACCAACACTTTTATCACTTTTAATATCAACTTGAATATAAACCATCTGCTAAAACAGGAAAACAAGTGAGGAAACATCATTTTTTCAGCTTTTTTTCGTAATTTGACCTTGAAATGACCACGACCTTGACCTCAAAGTGGTCAGTCTTGTATGTCCAGTTGATGTATGTTATCAAATGAATAATATCCAAGCAAATATTTGTGACTACATACACAAATAAAAAAATTGCATGAGAACATAGAATTTTAAGTGTATGTGTAAATTATGGCGGCCATCTTGGACGCCATCTTGGATTTCCGTGTCCGCACCACGCGTTGACAATTTATGCCGGCAGTTCCATATAGTACAGACATAGGCGAACATTTTGGTATATAACATTGCTTGTTCTACTTGAGTTGTCACCTCACCCCAAAAAATCACCAATTGTCACCCCACTGATGAGGATTCAAAGGGAAATAATTTCATGAAAAAAGAGTTAAGGCAGATGAGTTGTCTCCTTCAATTAACATAGGGTCTGTATAGACAGACTACCCCCTCGCCTTCCACCATACATGCTATCCTGACACAAAAAAAGCTTTGCTGATAGAGGCATTGTCATTGTGCTGATAGGTTTATGACAGTAATCAAACACTGAGTTATTATAATATAATTGATGGCCTGGCAGCAAGCATGCAGTGACTTTGTTTTATACTTTAGTTCACTTATAATTTTGTGCATTATCTTCACTCGTGGCTTGTGGTAGGTGTTACAGTTTTTGCTGTTTCTGTCTCACTGTTAGATAGTCATCATTGTTTGACCTTCAGATTATTGTATGCAATAATAGTTATGATCTATTGCATAGTCTGGAGAATTTAGCCCAAGTTTTAGCTGTCACCTAGCTGAATGACCTAGTTTCAGCTATAAAAAAGTTGAACTCAATCAAGAAATCAACAACAAAATTACTGTAGCCCAAGAAGAATACTACTATTTAACACAATATAATCATGTCTGACTGTATGTTATAACTTCCCCACAACAAGGTTCGCACAAGCCTTGAAAATCCTTGAATTTGGTTTCAACCTTGAAAAGTACTTGAATTACTGTAAGTAATGCCTTGAAAAAATGTCTAAAAGATGCTTGATTCAACTATAAATCCTTGAATTTAGGCAAACAGCCTTGAATATTCATAGAAATTAGAAGTGTATAGATGTTGTCAAAATGATACATTGTCTGCGTAAAAAATGAAACTAAATGTATTGGTGGGAGAGTGAGACATGTTGTGCCAAGCAGAGTAGTCGTGAAGACAATAACTTTCATGTAAATCAAAATATTACAATTTTACCTTGGTAAATGTTTGAAAAGATGTCTTGAATACAGGTATACAAATTCTACCTTGAAAAAACCTTCAACATTCCCCGAAGTTTGGCGTGTGTATGAACCACATTAAATACATATTTCTATGATGTATGAGAAAGGTGTACTGATTGAAATTTAATGCACACATCAAAAATGCACACAGAAAAGAATGTTGCAATAACAAACTAGGCGAAATTATTGTTCATTCATTACAATTATTGCTCGATATTGAATATTTAGGTGATTGGGGTTTACACTTTTTTGGGAAAATCACGGGAAAAAAATGTAATTTTGTATTTTAGACTGCATGGTAATATGAAAACTTATTTTGGGAAATTGAGCAAAGAGGACTTGATTCTCTGCATGTTTTGAATCTACAGTATATAAGATTTGAGAACATTTAGGTCATGTTTTGTAAATAATGTTATCTTGTAAGATATTATGTAATTCATGAGTTCATTTGAAGGGACATAGAAATACGGTTAAGTACACTTTATATGGGATATCAGTTGAACTGGAGGTTTTTGTTTGGGTTTCGGTTTATATCTGTTCAATTGGCTTATCAAGTCAAGCATTGTTGTTGAAGTATAGGAAACCTTTTGAGTGTAATATTGCCATTATGACCTTAATGTACTGACATTCATGACCGCATTATTTTAGTGATTAATGTATATATGCTAATGCATAATTCTCAATTAACAAGTACATTTTAGTATAAAAATGGCACACTCAGAGAGTCAATCGTCCCTTTGGTTCAATAAGGTTGAAATTTCTCATAAAGTATATAGAGTCAGCAAACCCTTCCTTAGGGGCAAAAGGCGATGTGGTACCCCAGTGCCTTATAGCCAGAATCAACTTCCCCCCAGTGCCTTAAAACCAAGCGTGGTGCAGTTAAACCACTATTGGTGTTTACATTTTGTTCTGTATTGTGTTATTTGAGTGAATATGGCTTAGATTAATATGTAAGCAAATGCTAAATAAGCCTTTAAATTATGAATAACCATGCAGGTTTCTTGTTTAAAATCTTAAAGCTGTTCTTACGGATCTCCCAAATAGAAAACCTTTATAATTACATGTAGCATCATATCCCAGCGCCTGAGAGATATACAACCTTGTTCAGTTGTTGCGCCGAAGGGATGCAATGTATAAGTACATGTAATTGACTGCATGCCTATTACTACCAGGTGGCTGCTTATTCAAGAGGACCTTTTGCACAAGTTCAACCATTTACAATGTACATTGTTATATTATGTAACTGACAACATGTAAGGAACATGTAACTGAATCATTGATAAAGAGTAAAAATATTGTTACAGTACTACATAATTTTTTTTCTTTTTACACTTTATCAATGATATAGTTACCTGTGACTGAAAACTGCACCCTGCATCTTGACCTAACAAGGTTGTCTAGACAGCTTTAATGACAATTGTACTTTGTAATCTCGTGTTATCTTGTGTTATTTCATCAGTCAGCGAATTATTATCATTATCTTGAACTGTTGCTATCTCGATATCATTGATGTACTGAAATATATTGTTTAATCTCTGTGAAGTATCTTGATAAGGTCAATGAGTTATCCTGAGTACACTGGTACTTGTAAAGAAGCCTGTACATATTGTCACTTTGAAGTTTTAAATTGGTTTATCAATCACTGTAGCAATACCACATGCCAAATTTCTTCTTGTAACTGTAGCCAAAAGTCACATGGTATTGCTACAATGTTAATACGGGTTTGTGAAAATATTAGTTAGATTTTGTTCATGTTTAGCTTAATTTCGTAATGAATACAAATGTATATTTAACTACAACAATCAGGGTATAGTACCTAACACATCAGTTATGTTGCCTCTTATATGTTGAAGGTTATAAGTATGTGTGCAGTACAACCTCTCCAGAGCAGCCATCTGTAGAGTAATAACCTCTAACCAACAACACCGTCAAAGTTTCCCTAACCTGTTATTTACTGTAACTTTAACCTCAATGAATCAACAACCTTTGTACAAGGGCCAATATTTGCAGCTCCCAAAGGGTGTTGCTCTACAAAGGTTGTACTGTATAAGTTCTTGCTTCGCAAATACAAAATGTCATTCAACTTTATGAACTATATATACAGTAGAACTGTTACATATAAAGTACATGTGGTAACAGCTGCCAATTAAGTTTTTTAAGCAACCAGTTTCAATGAATCCGAATATATCATACAGTGCATGCTTTTTTACTGCTTAATTAGCTACAGTCCTTGACTGAAAGTTCAATATATGACAGGTAAGATTTGACTATGACAGTTGTGTACTTACAAATTATCCTAGGGAAAAATACCACGAATCATCAGAATTCGGTTAAATCCTCTCGCAGTATGCATGGTAGTATGGAGTTTTTACAATACGTATGTCAGACAAACAAACATGCATATGTAGCTATTATTAGAAGATGAAGCCATGAATCTGTTTTCAGGCACATGTCCGAACTTCAGGGTTTTTAGAGTGCCAAAAAGCCTGCTTTTCTTTATTTTCCCTGTATACATTTTTGAGGATTTCAGGTTTTTAAGAATTTCAAACTTTCACACATGTATCTATAACGAGGATACATCCATTATGTATTTTCAGTTTATGATATTATCGTACATTTTGAACCTGACGTGGATGGCGATAGCAGCGCTGGCTGTTGTACCAGTGGTAGTATACATGATGCTCCGATCTATCTGTCATACGGAGGTGTACAGTAAAGATGCTGCAAGTATCACAAACTACTGTTTCACACTCACACAGTTAGGTAAGTGGAAAGAGTAATGGCTTCTGACCAAAATAAAAGTTGTTTGATTAAAATATCTCGATAAATGGCAAGGTTATGGTAATTATATATAATCTGCTCCGAAGGATCTTACTGATTACAAACTGAGTTTAATAATTATGAAAACAATCTCATTGAAGGTCTCTTGTTTGGCAAAAATGGTTGGCCGCATACGATTTTCCTGATTTTTAATTTGGCCCAGTTGACACCCCTGACATTGATAAAGGATGCACAAAGTCATGCATTGTACTATAACATGGTCTTTACTATAACGTAGTTATTAATAATCATTAAAACACTTGTATATATTTATATCTTGACATGACCATTCACAGCAAGTCCCAATAAATGTTCTCTATAGATAAGCTTAAAATGCTCATTTGAAAATGAAATACAGTACAGTATCTCCAGAGATAATGTAGGACTAATGTTTACAGAATCATGTAGTAGGTATTTGGGACCTGGGTTACAAGTTGGGACAATCACTAATTATCATGGATGGGTATAGCTGTTTAACTGGTTGTATCTTATATTTATAATTAGCTAAGATATGACTTTTCCGTAGATGATTTAGAGCATACAAAGGGAACCCATGATACGTTTGTAAAGTTAAAATAGCTATTTACAATAACTCCAGTTGGCATAACTTTTCTTTTATGCGTTAGCTGTTTTAGTTTGCTCAAAATAAGATACGAGAATGTCGAATTTTTCCAAGGTATGCATGATGATGATGTAATGGGCTCCAGGAGAGTAGCTGGGAATATTGAGTCTGTAAATGTCAAACAAACAATATATTAATTGAGTCCCATTGCAAGCATTCCTACTTGCAACGCAAATGAGCCAAAAATAATTCCACTATGGTTATATGTATGATTATCAGAAAAATGGAACATTCTTTATTTTACTTTCTATAAGGCTATTGGAATTTGACTTTCTAACACTGAAATGTCTGAGGCCATCCTTAAAAAAGTGTTTGTTTGCCCTTACGCGACCAAGATTTTTTTCAGTGGGTCGGTAGATGGAGTTTTTTTTAGGGGTGTCTGGTTTTTGTGTCGCCTGAAAAGGCGACATATTGGTGTTACTTTGGCGGCGGCGGCGTCACAAATTGCTTGTCCGGAGCATAACTTTGTCACCTTAAGTTCAAATGACTCAAGAATTGTATGCATGTTTCTTGCAATAAGCCGGAGTGCAGTGCGCAAGAACCATAACTCTACCTGTCATAGTTTTTGAATTATTTCCCTTTGATTGATTTTATTAGAGCATTTCTTGTCCGGAGCATAACTTTGTCACCTTACGTTCAAATGACTCAAGAATTGATAGGCATGTTTCTTGCAATAAGCCGGAGTGCAGTGCGCAAGAACCATAACTCTACCTGTCATAGTTTTTGAATTATTTCCCTTTGATTGATTTTATTACAGCATTTCTTGTCCGGAGCATAACTTTGTCACCTTAAGTTCAAATGACTCAAGATTTTGTATGTATGTTTCTTGCAATAAGCCGAAATGCAGTGCGCAAGAACCATAACTCTGCCTTGCATCGTTTTTAATTATTTCCCTTAGATTGATTTAATTTGAGCATTTCTTGTCCGGAGGATAACTTTGTCACCATGAGGTTGAATGACTTGAAACTTGGTATGCATGTTTCTTACCAAAAGTCCAAGTGCAGTACACAAGAACCGTAACTCTACCTGGTGCCATTATTCAATTTTTTCCCTTTGATTGATTGTATAAGCATTTCTTGTCTGTGGCATAACTTTGTCACCATAACTATTAATGACTCAAAAATAGGAATGCATGTTTCTTTGCTGTGACATGAAGTGCAGTGCGCAAGAATCATAACTCTAGCTTGTGTAGTGTTTGAATGATTCCCTTCAGATTGATTTTATCAGGACATTTTTTTGTCCAGAGCATCGCTTTGTCGTTTTTAGTTCAGATGACTAGAGAACTCTTGTGAGTCTGATATGTAGCCCTATACTGGATAGTTTTCCATGACAAATGTGCATTTCGTCAGGCGACACATGCGACTCGCGGAGCTTTTATTTTCTTATAGATGTTGTATGATATTAACTATGTATGTTCATTTTGTTGTATCTTAGATAAGTTTATTATATTGTACACATACTAACCATTTATAGCTTTATTTGACTGCTGTATGCACTTATTGGCTATAATCACCCCTCTGTAGAATGTTAACCTGCTTTTAGCTTTTATGTCCAAAAAAAAGTCACCAGTCGGTCGCGTAAGGGCAAACAAATACCTTGTTGTACACAATGATACTGTCATGTGAG
Organism: Spisula solida; assembly: GCA_947247005.1. Lineage (NCBI taxonomy): Eukaryota > Metazoa > Mollusca > Bivalvia > Venerida > Mactridae > Spisula > Spisula solida. The sequence continues at coordinate 51,611,196 of OX365950.1, forward strand.
GCTTGGTTGTGGGGTTGAACATGGGGTGGGTCATGATCTTTAAACTAAAGCCTATCAATGCATTTTGACATTAGTCTGGAAAGGCCATGACAATGTGTCACCATTTATCGTATAACATTTAAGATTAAACTTTAGCTGATTGGTATGTAGAGACAGCTGACACAGTAAGTCCTAGAATATGGTATGAAGGTTAATGAACTGTAGGATTTTGAAATGATGAAAATACAAGACTAGGAGCCCATTGCCTAACCAAACCGCAACAGAGCGCTCAATAGAGCTATGCTAACAAACAGCTTGCTTGAAACATTATTAAGCGTTTAGGTAGCAGGCAAAGCAAAACATTTAATATATGCTATCGTTGCAAAGTGCTGAGAAACAGTATGCTATTGGTGAGCACTGCTTGCTGGTGGTGAGTCGGTGCAAATATAGATGTAATAAATATTTGGTAGCACTTTGCTTAGGCATAGGGTTATAGTTCTTTGTATATAAATCAAAGTAAAAAAATTCAGACTTAGGGCTTATGAAATTTGGCATTTCGATAACAAACTATATTAAATGATTAGTAAGTATTTATAATATTATGTTTGGCTTACTTAGTATCTAAGAAATTACAATGTAAGCTTTGCTTTTTAGATGGATTGACAGCTTTACGGGGATTAAGTGTTTCATGCATGTCTGCATATTCTGTAGTGCGCCTTAGATAATGTGATGTTTACAAACCTGAACTGGTTTGGTCAACTGTCGCAAAGTTGGTGTTACAAATTACTTAAGTGAACAGATATGGTCAGTTTTGTACTAAAAACATCACTGATAAAATGTGCACGTCTGATAAATCCACCTTTGTGGAATATACAAAATTTTCCCGCGTTTCTCTGATTATCATGGGCGCACTGTACTTAACAGATATAAACATGTTACAGTTTGTTTTCATATTGCAAATTGTCATGCTGAGTTGATTAGAATAAATATTTTTTGCTAGTGATTGAAGTTTTGTGTGAGGCTGTTTATTTTCATTTCTGTTTTTAAATGTCATTAATTTAACATTAATCATAACTTAAATCTGTTTATATGTTAATATGCAAGTCTCCAAAGATATGGACCATAGCATCATGTGATATAATTATAAGCATGAATAAATAAATACATTTCAAGTTGTCTTGTATGGGAAATTGCATGCTTAATTTGTTCTCAATAAAACACATTTGCTAACTGATTGTACTGTTAAACTAATTGGTATTCAAGCAGAGCTGTTTTGCTGAATTGGTCATATAATCCCTTATACTTGCCTTGTAATAATGTTTAGTAAATTTCCATTCAGGGAATACGCTCATGCTGCATGTCATACTGTACTGGTCTTCCTGTTAATAGATTACCGGATCACCATCCTCCTGACACTGCTAATGCATTAATTTCCTTGCAGTAATTTGGCATGCAATTGACACTGAATAATGTGTATAATTTACTGTTGGTGACTACCGTATTGTCTCTATATAAAGCTTCCCCAATATTAATGTTCACATCATGCCGGTACTTTGTCAACCATTCTGTTGTGTGTTTGTTTTGCATGTGAACTGGACATGGTTTTGCTAAATTACTGTAATTTTGGTAATTTAACAGAGCAACTTCCCGGGTTTATACCTTTAAATCCTTATCCGAAACCTCTATCAATAATTTCTGAACCTGTAGTAATAAGGCAAGGCCAAAATAAAATAGTGTTTGTTTCCCCTTCCCTACCTACCCGAGCAAAAGTCCCCTACCCAAACATATGTTTTGACCCTCTAAAAATAATTCTATTTTTTAAAAAAAAGTCAGGTACGAGAGTGCGGAAACAAATAATTTTGACGATAATTTTTTTTCTTCAAAAAAATGTTTTACCATTGGCATAGGGAAACAGACAATATTTTTTTTTTGGCCTAATAATACCATCTGTGGTTGACCTTTATGCACTAAACTGCACAATCACATTGTTCAAAACATTTTACACGAGTTAAACTTACACCAGACTTATTACTCATGTTACATGACAACATGCATTTACCTGGGTCTCATTATTCCCATGCGTATATGCATACATTTAATTCTGTCATCCAAGTGTATTATATCTAGAATTGTCTATTAATTTTCAGTATGTTATTTCAATGACTTGAGCTTTTCCAAATTACGATTATGAAAACGGGTGCCCCATAGGACTGGAACATGCTGCCAAAGATTAATGAATGCCAGCTTTAGACTATCATGCTTGATAAATTATAGATGATAGATATTGATAGTTGAATGTTTAATACAGGTATCTACAGAAATCAGAGTTACCCGTTAGGAATACAACCTCCAGGTAGAGAACAGTTATGTGGTCATACTGAGTTACGTCGGTTCTGTGACAGAGTAAGTATCTTATGGGGCCACCCTTATACAGTGTAGCAATACCACTTGACGTTTGGCTACAGGACCAATTCGAAATTTGTCAACATTGCAAACAAAAATAGCCATAAATATTTTATTTCTTCATCGATTTCTTTGAAATATACGCCGCGCTAAGGGGAAAATTACTTGCTTTCAATGAAGTAAAATATCTTTTTCAGCAGCTGTGCCGTTTTGTCCAGCAGCCTGTAAACCGCGAAAAATGAAGGTTTCACACTCACGGTGCTTGAGAAAAACGGTCTACTGCATTAGGAAGAATTATCTATTCTGCACAAAATAAAAGTTATTTGATGAATAAATACAAAGAATTGACAAAGTTACAGTCATTTGAACTCCGCGAAATTAAATCACGCGAAATAATTTCTTGTTAAATTACAATATTCTGATCTCCTTATATTGTGTTACAGATAGAGGAAGCAGGTCCGTTGTTCTGTGTGGCATTTGTTGGTGCAATCCTTATATGTCTAGGAATGGTAAGCTCTCTTAAGGCCAGAGTTTTTTAAATGTTTTGTTACTCAGACTTAGATGAGCAAAATGTCTGCAGGAGGGTAAAAATAACTATAAAAACTCCTAAAATTTAGCTACCACGCTGATGTTGGTGGATTTAGTCAATCATGGTCTGATTTTAAGCAATCTACAACAGTGTTATTTTTCAAGAAAACAGCCAATTTATTTTAAGGCTACACCAATGCACTGAAGCACTTATTATACCAGTTTATCATTAATAAAATAATGAAATAATAAAACAAGTCAGATACATAATACAACACGTTATATGCAATTTTTGTGTCGCCTGAAAAGGCGACATATAGGTGTTACTTTGGCAGCGGCGGTGGCGGCGGCGTCACAAATTGCTTGTCCGGAGCATAACTTTGTCACCTTAAGTTCAAATGACTCAAGAATTGGTATGCATGTTTCTTGCAATAAGCCGGAGTGCAGTGCGCAAGAACCATAACTCTACCTGTCATAGTTTTTGAATTATTTCCCTTTGATTGATTTTATTAGAGCATTTCTTGTCCGGAGCATAACTTTGTCACCTTACGTTCAAATGACTCTAGATTTGGTATGCATGTTTCTTGCGATTAGCCGAAGTGCAGTGCGCAAGAACCATAACTCTACCTGTCATAGTTTTTGAATTATTTCCCTTTGATTTATTTTATTAGAGCATTTCTTGTCCGGAGCATAACTTTTGTCACCTTACGTTCAAATGACTCTAGATTTGGTATGCATGTTTCTTGCAATAAGCCGGAGTGCAGTGCGCAAGAACCATAACTCTACCTGTCATAGTTTTTGAATTATTTCCCTTTGATTGATTTTATTAGAGCATTTCTTGTCCGGAGCATAACTTTGTCACCTTACGTTCAAATGACTCAAGAATTGATAGGCATGTTTCTTGCAATAAGCCGGAGTGCAGTGCGCAAGAACCATAACTCTACCTGTCATAGTTTTTGAATTATTTCCCTTTGATTGATTTTATTAGAGCATTTCTTGTCCGGAGCATAACTTGGTCACCTTAAGTTCAAATGACTCAAGATTGTGTATGTATGTTTCTTGCAATAAGCAGAAATGCAGTGCGCAAGAACCACAACTGTGCCTTGCATCGTTTTTTAATTATTTCCCTTAGATTGATTTAATTTGAGCATTTCTTGTCCGGAGGATAACTTTGTCACTATGAGGTTGAATGACTTGAAACTTGGTATGCATGTTTCTTACCAAAAGTCCAAGTGCAGTACACAAGAACCGTAAATCTACCTTGTGCCATTTTTCATTTTTTTCCCTTTGATTGATTTTATAAGCATTTCTTGTCCGTGGCATAACTTTGTCACCATAACTATTAATGACTCAAAAATAGGAATGCATGTTTCTTTGCTGTGACATGAAGTGCAGTGCGCAAGAATCATAACTCCCTTCAGATTGATTTTATCAGGACATTTTTTTGTCCAGAGCATCGCTTTGTCGTTTTTAGTTCAGATGACTAGAGAGCTCTTGTGAGTCTGACATGTAGCCCAATACTGGATAGTTTTCCATGACAAATTAGCATTTCGTCAGGCGACACTTGCGACTCGCGGAGCTTTTATTTTTCAAGTTTTTCATTTTTTTTGAAAAATGACAAATAACTGGACATGAGGGTCTGAGTAACGAAAAATCAAAGAACTCTGGCCTAAAGTTTTATTATTCATACATTGTATCATGTATTCACATATGGGACTCCTAAGTCTGTGAGCTGTATATTAATATGATGTCTTTAGCATTACAAATGAGTTGCTTTGCATGAAAGGGAAAATAACAATGTCTTCTAATCATACAACTGCTTACTGAGCATTGGTCATTGTAACGATAATTGATCATTTCTAAGTGATATAGTAATAGTGTCCGTCCGTCTGTCCCATATTTTGTCCAGAGCATAACTCTAGAACTATTTGAGGTATTGACTTGAAACTAGAAATGTGAATAGATGGCAACTAGGAGAAGTGCAGTGACCAAGAACCATAACTCTATATGGCCCCATTTTGACATTATCATCCCTTGTTTCTTACAGCTACAGTTTATGATCAGTCTAGCAGCAAACTATACACGGATCAGAATATCCAAGGAGTTAACAGAATACCGAGATGCTGTAGACATGGAAGAACTAGAGCTTCACTCTAACATGGACAAAGGGTCGTCTCAACAGTACTGACATACAAAACGCTGGCTGGACCCTTCATCAAAACTCACATCTGATGGCGACGATGATAGTCAGTACTCAGATGATGCCTTTGATGACGGGCGCCGTCGATAAGATGGAAACGACCTAGTATTGGGATGTGCAAAATATGCTCATAGTACTTAGTACCTCTCACAGAATGAATGTTTGTAAATTTATAGAACTCTGATGAAGAAATGAATGTTTTGAAGGTAAAGAGAGACACTCAGTGGGTTAGATGACTATATCACTCCCTTGATGCACTTGTAAGAGAGTGAGGGTGAGCAAACTATATCCGCAGCATGTTTTGGACATTCCAGCACCATATGATGGACCAAGTCACTCCTCTATAAGGCCAAAAATAAAATATTGGTTGTTTTCCCTTCCCGACCTACCAAAGTAAAAAGTCCCCTACCCTAAAATATTGTTTGAACCTATGAGAAAAGATATTATTTTATAAAAAAAATGAGAGTATGAAAACAAAATTTTTGACAACAAAAAATTATGTTACCTACTCAACCCTAACTGGCTAGGGGGTCGGGAAGGGGAAACAAAGAATGTTTTATGTTTGGCCTAACATTCATATCATTATACATGTTTTATGTTTACCTAACGCTGTTCTCTTTGTATATACATGAATTCCATTATTTTGTTTTGTCATGAAATATTTGTATAAAAATATTTTTATACTTTTGGTTGTGAACCAATTAAGCCACTGTGAGAAATGTATGGTTGTTAAATCAACATGTTGTATAGAAATATATGTGTTTAATACATTTAGCCTAAAATGTCATTGTTTATTGATTATTATTTGTCTATGGTATATTTAAGAAATAATAAACATGTACCTGTGTTTTATCTTATCATAAAGCACGGTCACGGTTTCAGGTGAGTAGTAATTAAATCACGATTGAGTAGCATGAGTCATTTGATGTACGCATCTGAACAAGTGACCATGCTTTATTATATTTAAAACACAGATACATATTCATTATTTTGATTCTAACATAGCCAATATTCCACATTTGACTACACACCAAGACATAGTAACTGCTGCGCTATTTTCTTCTGCGGGATGCTACTAAGTTAAATAGCTGTAACTGTATTTTAACAGTAATTCATGCACATCTTTGTTTCCTCTATGTGTGTAAATAAACCTGAAGCCAAAGTAATGACCACAGGTTGCTGGACTGGCTCTAATATAGTGTAATTTAATTATTTAGTGTATAAAATGTAGTTCTGTAAAGTTTTATAGACTGAATTTATTTTATGAAAAAAACTTACTATTTTTAGAGGATTTTTAAACATTTTTAGTGGGCAGTTTAAGAGTTTGGAGACGCCAATATTAATCATGAATGTAGTATGAACATATAAGTCAAAATTTATCATTATTGTATTGTAGATACTTCTTGCTCTTTTTATCACATTGTATAAAAAAATTGTCAATTGTGAACATTTTTATTTTACATATTATTTGATGATGTATATGTTATAGTTAGAACATATTAAGTAAATTTTAATGATTAAAAAGGCGGAGCGAGCGAAGCGAAGCGAGTCCTTTTTAGTCATTAAAATTTACTTAATATGTTCTAACTAACTTAGAATATAACATTCTGCATTCTGATTGGCCGATAGAAATTAGCGCCAACGCATGACGTCAAGTCTGTTAAGAGAAAATTTTAATGATTAAATTTTCATTTAACCGCGAAAATGTGGCGTTTTCATTGGCTCATAATGTAGGTTATATTCTAAATTCTTTTAAAACATATCAAAATCATTAGATTGTGTATTCAATACATTCCAAGTACTAGATAAATGTGTCCATCACATTTACAGATATACATTATTTACCTTTTATCTGCCATATTTGCATCATTTAAATAATTCAAGCCACCACAGACAGGCATATACTGTAGTTATCACAATGTGTGTGTCCGCTTGTTTTGTCTATCAGTAGGTTTGATCATCTGAAGCTTACAATCCCCTCCCACTCTATGTATTTTGATCAAAGCTCAAGGTCTGTAGAAATTTGATTTGTACCTGTAGTCTAATATTGTTTTTATTTATGTAACATTAAATTATATACTGTAAAATCACATATTTTCGTGGGTATTAAATTTCATGGATTTTGATAAAAAATTCATTTTGTGTGGTTGTTAATTCGTGGATTACAAATTTTAAACATGGAAGGATAAAACCATCTCATGTACTTGGGAATCAGATTAATCGTGGGTATTAAATTTCGTGGTCAACCTCGACAACGAAATCAACGAGAATTCAGCTCCCTCGAAGAAAAATGATTTTACAGTACTCAGATGATTCTAATTAAAATTTCATTTGACGTTAATGTCATTCTGGTTATGTTTGGTAACTTTTTATTTCATTGTGTGTGGAAAATTACTTTGCTAGGACTACATTACAGACTAGATATTTTCCCCCCATTAAATGGTAAATGTTTAGCGGATTTAAACTGTTGATGACATTATATAGAGGATTCTGTTCTGGCCGTCATCCAGCAACAACACAGCATGGATTATATTGCCTTATGTAAAAACTTATCATCGAAATGTCAGTCAATATTTTTATATATTTTATATTCATAGATTCATTAAGCTGTCTAAAACTTACTGTTCATTGCCCACTATGCATGCTGTGGGTTGAGTGACATTTTAATGATGCAGGGAGCTGAAAATGAAAAATGTTTTAGGAAACTGGAAAATGTATGATGATATATTAATGAGCTTTCTCAATTAAAGTTCACATGTATATGAGCCAGTCTCCAGGAAAACCTGCTATATTGACATTATGTAATCACTGCATGTAACAAGCTTTTAAAAAAGCTTTCAAAAAAGAAAAAATGACATATCAATAGATTCAATTTTAAATCACTTATCCATATATAACTATATCTTAGCTTTAAAATTTCTTATGAATAATGTCGAAATCATTTACTTCGTTACTATGGTGACCAATTTCAGAAAAGTACTCTGATTGAGAAAAACGAGGAGTTAGTTGTTTCAAACAGTAGTAGTCTTTCTCTAAATGTGAACATTTACAATTTGGATGTATATTTTAAAACTTAAAACATCAGTCTAAAACTTGATTCCATTTTGACCAGTTTACGTCAAGTACTTGTTACAACGACGTCGAATAACGTTTGAATGACGCTTGTAACGTCACGCAAAAAGGGTCTGAATAGGGCCTCAACTAAACAGCTGTAACTTCCTTAAAAATTAAGATATTAACAAAATTTCTTTTGCATTTTGCTTCATTAAGATTACTCTTTTAGATAATTGAAAATCTCAAGATCAAATGTTTTGTCAAAATAGCAGGTTTTCCAGGAGACTGGCTCATATATATTACTGTTACATATATATAAACTTGATACTGATTAATTAATGTCTTTATGATGTGTTATTTTTATAAGTTTCTAAGTACATGTATTTTCGTATATTCGTTGTACATGTTATATATATATCAGTTTCCAAGTATATCTAGTACATGTTATAAAATCAGTTTCTAAGTATTTTTAGTGCATGTTTCATATTGCATTATTACATGTTCTTGATATGTATAAGCAAGCTAATCAATATAACATCTGCCTCAAGCTACGTAGTCTTACCTTGTATAAACGTTAATTGTGCCCCCCTCACTTATTTATAAGTGGGGGATATAATTGTCACTTATTTTATGGCAAATATCAAAAGTTACCTCAAAGTCAGAGTTCCTTAGTCAGAGATACCTAATCTAGCAGGGTGTAAACAAATCACCATGTCTTAGTGGAATGGAAACAAACAACCCGATTAAAAGGAGTTATTGATACTTTTAAAATATGTTTGCGCCCGTCATGTTACAGCGTGTATGTATATTTACATTATTTTTACTGACATGTACAAGGCTGTGAATTGCTATAATATTATTATTTCCTATTTATGTTTTCCTTCTCTTTGTGTGAATATTCTTCATTTGAGATTGTATGCATACCCCCTAGTCCCCTTTCTATCTATCTATTATCACTTGTTCCTGTAAATCACTGTCCCTTTTAACCCCCTGTATGTCTCTGAATGTTTTAATTATGTCCAATCTTTGACGAGGGGGTATAATAGCTTGGCACATGTCCATTGGTATGTCAGTAGGTAAGTCTGTAGACCAAAATGGTGTCTGTTTAATATCTCGAGAAGGCTTTGCCCTAGGATCTTCAAACTTTACATGGTGGTTGACCAGCAATAGAAGATGACCCCTATTGATTTTGAGGTTAGTAGGTCAAATTTCAAGGTCACTGAGACATTTAACATTAACGAATCTTTGGCTGCAATGGTGGCATACATGTTTTACAAACATCTCTTATTGCTCACATGTCTGTCTTTATCTTTCTAATATTAAATACCTTTAATATTGTTATATACTGATATATCCTAAGTGTGTTTAGTGTATGGGGTGTTTTCCTAGGTATTTAGGCTGTCCTTGTGTTAAACCCTTAAAAACTCTTCCTTAATAAAACTGTGTTCAACCATTTCATTTTTCGATAAACAGCCCTTTGAACATTCTCTCCATGATGTATGCTGTTGAACCGGGGACATTAAAACACAACATTGTATAACATTCCCTTATGTCCCTGGTTGAAGGAATGGACACCTAATTTAGTTGCATTAATTTTTCAGAAACAAATGTTGTCTCTCTTGAATTTTGGTTTTCATTTAAAAGATGATCCATGCAGTTCTTTGATAATCTTTATATGAAGAATTAGTGCAAAGCTTGCCTTAAATATTTCCCGCATCCAAATGCTGGAGGATCACTAACATTTAAAGTTCATTTGAAACAGACTCAGGGACTGGTGTACTTGAAGGGCAAATGCAATAGGTTAGTACACTTGCACACAATGACTGTAAGGCTTGTTTTATTTGTGACACAGTAAGTTTACGTTAAGTTAAATTAATTATGTGGTTCTAGTATCCCGACTGACCCTAATTATTTGGCTCGACCCTATACATTTTACTGCCAACAATAAAAAAATGCGGAATCAGCAATTTTCCGAGTATTGAGTTTTGATCTTGAGATAAAAATATCCCTTTTGTGTTTTCCTTTTGTGCCTTTCGGCAACTTCTATTGAGTGCTGCCTTCCCCATCTGATTTTTTAGATCTTCACCAAAGGTGTGTGTGTTTGTGCTGTAATTTTGTTATAAAAGGAAAATTAAAATAATTTATAAAAAAAATGTTTTTCCCTACCTACCCACCCTAATTTTTTTCACCATATTACTAGAACCACATAATTAATTTGTTTTTGCCTACGTCACGAAATTATCTGTCTTACTCATTTACAAGAAACTTAGTATTACTGCTAACAGAGCAGGCGCAGTAAGCTGAATGGTGCCACACATATTTTGTCACTAATATTTGCAGAATTGCTCTGTGAGAAATGTTACTACACAAGAACTAGTGCTTTACGGTAACATTCACTAAAGGTTGATTCATGTTCCATGTTTTAGGTTGTTTATTTAGTGTTTTATGTAACTATAGAAATATGTGATAACAAATTGTATTGCCATTTTCTATGTATGCCTTAAATCACCCATTACCGCATTATGTTTCACATTCATGCCATACTAACATTCCTATCTATTAATGGTCCGTCATTATTTTGGTCTATCCAGCCAGCTTGCAATGTTATTGAATTGTATATTTTATTTTAACTCCTTTTACACATGAATAATATTATGTTTATCTTAAACAGTTTCATACATATCATATCATTATACATTTATTTTTAATATACATGTATATACTTATTCTCTTACAAGGTACCTTTCCTTGGCCTGGTAAATAAAGCGCACAAATCAGGCGCGTAGCTACCTGTACGCAGAATACGCAGCTGCGTACACATGCTTCTCAAGAAGTGAAAAATTAAATGATCGAAAAATGAAATAAAAACTGATGCCTAAGCCCTAAGGGTGGTAATCCTTTAGTATTTTCATCATTTCTTAGAAACACTTTTAAAAAGCTCTATACACAAAAAACCTGGTTTTATCAGTAAAAATAATGTTAAAGATGATGAAAAAACACCCCAGAACGCACCAGAGACGTTCTAGCGAACAAAAAATTTCAGGGGGAGCATGCCCCCAGACCCCTCTAGCCTTCTTGCGTACATATACAAATACCTCTAGCTACGCCCCTGCAAATAATACAATCATATTATGATAGTATAGTGGTGTGTTATTTTTATGTTGTAACACTTTTTTTGAATAAAATAATATAACTGTTCAATTTTGTTGGGTTTTATATATTTCTTGATGTCAGATGACAAATAGAGACTAAAACTTCACTTGACAACCACATTAGAATATAATTTATTGATCTACACTAGTGACAAGATTGCAGGATTTCATATTTTTATGCCCCCACCAAATATTGGGGAGTTGGGCATTTGGAGTTGCGCTTGTCTTCAATATGTCTAGTTTACAGCCAATCCATCTTAAAATCAAAGACTGCTATTTCTTTCAGAACCAACAATGCTGTTAATTAGTCATGCTAATTATAAGTAAAGTTTAATTATGTTTGAAATTATTTGACTAGTTGCCAAAGCAGATAGTGTCTGCCTGATAATTCGTTGAAGGTTGTTTGCCAAGCTTGCAAGTGCATATACTATTCAAAATTTGATAAGGGTCAACAAATTTTCCTTGCAGATATTTTGCAAAATTTAAATGCAAAAAAATAAACTGATGGATTTTTCAGAAAACAATGTTACATAGACAATATTTTACTAGTAAACAAATCAAAATTGCTCCGAAATGTAATGTCTGATTGCTGATAAACCCAGCCTCAGTCTTATCTTTGAGCAGCATTTATGCATCTGTGTCATAATGACTGGTCCGCATTTAAGCAATTTGTGTTTTAACATAATTTTTACAAGAATCAAAATTCGACTAAAAACAATTCTATGTTATTCTGACCAACCAGTTTATTAAATACCCAGAAAACGACGACATTGTGTCAATGTATTCCAAATGAAGTGCATGGATTTTTTATTAAATTTAGAAGCAGACTTGGTATTTTAATATTTGCACAACTTTTTGTGGTCATCAGCTAAGTCTATTCATAGGCAATGTAAAACAGGCAGGAATATTAGTATTTTGACACTTAACTAATTTTGAGAAGTATACTTTGGATAATATGCAACCAATAATTACCAGCAAATAAATATACAGTAAACCAAGACATTATTTCACACAATTAAATTTTTTTGAGTTCGTGAGTGGTAGAATTTAGCGAAATTAAGTCGCCGCGAAAGTGCTAAAAACATTAATATGGACATTGCATAAACATAAAAAACGAGAAAAAATTGTAGTCGCAAATTTGCTGACTATCAACTAACGCGAAAGTTAGTATTCGCGAAAATAAATTGGTTTACAGTTGTTGTATCTTGTTAATGATGATAGCAATCATACATTGACAACCAGCGACTGGTTATTTTCCATTCCTCATGGAGACAATGTCCAGATGCCACAGGGAAGACAGTTTGGTTCCTGTTCCCTGCCTTACAGTACTGTACTAAGTACTGTCCAATAGTTTGGCGACGGGAGCCAGGCTTAAGTGAAGTCTTAATGAAACATCCCTATTATTTCATCTGCATCGAATAACCAGAAATCTTCAAGCAGGTTACGAATACTGTAAAATCATTATTTTCGAGGGAGTTGAATTTTCGTTCATTTCTTTGTTGAACTCCACCATGAAATCTAATCCCCACGATTAATCAACCTCTGAAAGTAATATATGGGTTTACACTTTTATGTTCTGTAATCCACAAATTCATGACCCAACGATAAGGCATTTTTATCGAAATTCACGAAAATTAATACCCACGACAATATGTGATTTTACATTATATCAATAATTCATTTACCATCTATCAAACTAATGAGATGTGTCTAATATCAGAGAATATTGCACATTCAGCATTTCTGTCCGCAATATGCACAAGATGATTATCTCAGACAATAAATTGGGAGAAGATTTTCACACGTTTTCATGACTCATTCGATATCTCCTTCAGTATTTTATATGCTGTGTTGAGAAATAATTATTACTTGACTCAAAGTCTGGTTATATTCTTGTTATGTGGTCTGTATTGTGTCATTTAATTGACTTCTTAAATGTACTATAACCCGCCTGAGATTACTTTAGACTTATCAATAAATAAACACTGATAATATAAACACCGAATGGACCTCTTGTTATCAGTGTAGATTGAAAGAGTATCTATTCATTAAAAGTGATTATGCACAAGATTGAAGAAAAACGGACATCGAAAATGTATTTACTTTTTATTTGTAAACAAAGGCTTGTGTAACCATTGACGGACTAAACTAATACCGAATTGACTTGCATGTCATTATGGTGGTATAACAACTTGCCCACTATACCAATTGTCTTGATGCTACAGTCTGTAGAACGAGCACAAGCTTTTGGTCTCCTCAGTGATTGCTGGTAAAATCCCTTTATGGATTTTATCTAAGGGACCCGAAACCACGCTGCACGAATATAACTGACGTCACACAATCTAAGGTACCCGAAACCACGGCGCACGAATATAACTGACGTCACACAATCTAAGGGACCCGAAACCACACTGCACGTATATAACTGACGTCACACAATCTAAGGGACCCAAAACCACGCTGCACAATATAACTGACGTCACACAATCTAAGGTACCCGAAACCACGGCGCACGAATATAACTGACGTCACACAATCTAAGGGACCCGAAACCACGCTGCACGAATATAACTGACGTCACACAATCTAAGGGACCCGAAACCACGCTGCACGTATATAACTGACGTCACACAATCTAAGGGACCCGAAACCACGCTGCACGAATATAACTGACGTCACACAATCTAAGGGATCCGAAACCACGCTCAACGAATATAACTGACCTCACACAATCTAAGGGACCCAAAACCACGCTGCACAAATATAACTGACGTCACACAGTATAAGGGATCCGAAACCACGCTCAACGAATATAACTGACCTCACACAATCTAAGGGACCCAAAACCACGCTGCACAATTATAACTGACGTCACACAGTATAAGGGATCTTAAACCACGCTGCACGAATATAACTGACGTCACACAATCTAAGGGACCCGAAACCACGCTGCACGAATATAACTGACGTCACACAGTCTAAGGTACCCGAAACCATGCTCAACGAATATAACTGACGTCACACAATCTAAGGTACCCGAAACCACGCTGCACAAATATAACTGACGTCTCACAATCTAAGGGACCCGAAACCACACTGCACGAATATAACTGACGTCTCACAATCTAAGGGACCCGAAACCACGCTGCACGAATATAACTGACGTCTCACAATCTAAGGGACCCGAAACCACACTGCACGTATATAACTGACGTCACACAATCTAAGGGACCCGAAACCACACTGCACGAATATAACTGACGTCTCACAATCTAAGGGACCCGAAACCACACTGCACGAATATAACTGACGTCTCACAATCTAAGGGACCCGAAACCACACTGCACGTATATAACTGACGTCACACAATCTAAGGGACCCGAAACCACACTGCACGTATATAACTGACGTCACACAGTCTAAGGGACCCGAAACCACGCTGCACGAATATAACTGACGTCACACAATCTAAGGGACCCGAAACCACACTGCACGTATATAACTGACGTCACACAATCTAAGGGACCCGAAAACACGCTGCACGTATATAACTGACGTCACACAATCTAAGGGACCCGAAACCACGCTGCACGAATATAACTGACGTCACACAATCTAAGGGACCCGAAACCACGCTGCACGAATATAACTGACGTCACACAATCTAAGGGACCCGAAACCACACTGCACGTATATAACTGACGTCACACAATCTAAGGGACCCGAAACCACACTGCACGTATATAACTGACGTCACACAATCTAAGGGACCCGAAAACACGCTGCACGAATATAACTGACGTCACACAATCTAAGGGACCCGAAACCACGCTGCACGAATATAACTGACGTCACATCGTCTAAGGGACCCGAAACCACGCTGCACGAATATAACTGACGTCACACAGTCTAAGGGACCCGAAACCATGCTGTACAGTCTTAAGGACCACAACGCATGCTGCACTAATATAACTGACGTCACACAGTCTAAGGGACCGATAACTCGCTACACGAATATAACTGACGTCGCACAGTCTAAGGGACCCGACAAGGGGTGAGATAGCTCTGTGTCTGACGATGCTGTCTATTGGACGTCCGAGGGGTCACTAAATGATCTTCCACTTCTAAATCCCAGGCCACGATGTCCCTAGTTCGTGTTTGATATAATCAAGAAATATTCTACGATTGTTAAACTGATGATCACAACATACACATTTGTAAGAATAATACGCGCTTGTATGCCATACTCTCAAATGATTTAAAAGATTTCTCCAATGAAGAAAATAGTAATTACATTTGTCGCATCTAAATATTTCGTGACTGTTACGCTGTTGCGCCCTAACGAAATTGACGCAGATTTCAGTAAGCAACACCCCCTCCCCACCCCTCCTCATTCACTTCCTGTCGCAGACCGGCGCAATAGACTCCTGAGGGTCCATAGAAGCCAAACATGTCATTATCTCAATTGGCACCAAAATTCCTGAATATCTTAGAGGGTGCCAGATACAGTCGCAGACCGGCCCAATGGACTTATGAGGATTCCTTGAGGTCAACAATCTTTCTTAGACATACATTACCAAATATTTTGAAACGAGCAATCAACTTCTTGATCGAACCCGAGACCTTGGACACTGGAAGAGGACGCTGTACCATCAATGTCATTTAAGCTATGAAAGGGTTTGAATATATTTAAAATTAGTATCCAGCGGCATTTTAAATTAGTTTTTTAATACCTGGTATGTCTTATTACTTCATTAAAATTGTTGAAAAGGAGTAATTAAAAATGTCCATTCTTTTACATTTTTTAATTAAAACTATTCATGTAACATACTAGGCAATTTAAGCGATAAAGGGTTTATATATATAATTAGTATCCAGCGGCGTTTTAAATTAGTTTTTTGAATTTCTATGAATAGGTATTACGCAATGACCTGTCAAGTGTCATCCCATGATGAATGATGTCGTTGACCTACAAAGAGTTATGATAGGGGGGGGGGGGGGGGGGGGCAGCCACAGCCACGAGATATGCACCTGTCGTCCCTTATATACTACTAGGGGCATTCTAAAGAGTTAAATTATCTTTTAGAACATGACACTTGTACTATAAGCAGTATACCAGGGGCATTCTAAAGGGGTTAAATTATCTTTTAGAACATGTCCATTAGTACTATAAGCAGTATACGAGGGGCATTCTAAAGGGGTTAAATTATCTTTTAGAACATGTCCATTAGTACTATAAGCATTATACGAGGGGCATTCTAAAGGGGTTAAATTATCTTTTAGAACATGTCCATTAGTACTATAAGCATTATACGGAGGCATTCTAAAGGGGTTAAATTATCTTTCAGAACATGTCCATTAGTACTATAAGCAGTATACGAGGGGCATTCTAAAGGGGTTAAATTATCTTTCAGAATATGTCCATTTGTACTATAACCATTATACGAGGGGCATTCTAAAAGGATTAACTATCTTTCAGAATATGTTCTCTTTTAAAAAATCAGACCTTCCAATGAAAAGTTTAGCGTTCAGCTAACAGAACTTTCAGAATGCCCCCCGTTGATCGATAGATTGCAAATTGTTCACGTTTATTCATATTCTCTCAAATCGTTTCGATCATTGGTTTCGTCGTTACTTGAAACCCGATACAATAAATTGGTGGCTTAGAATAAAAAAGTCTTCTGTACAAAAATCGATATTTTGAGATTACAAAACTGCCTGAAAAACACTCTTAACTTATGAAAAAACAAGCTTTTTAAACTTTTATTTGGTCAACATGGCCAGTACCGATTTACATGAATATAGGCTCATAAGAAGCGCCTCGTGATGCAGATTCCAAATATGTATAAGTATTTTAAGGTTGTAAGTAGTTACGACCTTTTAATTCTAAGCCAGCGACATATTTATTTATATTGAGAACGTTTTAGAGTTTACTTACCCGGTAGAAATAAGCGGCCTTGCGTTGCATACTTTTATTGTTAATTTAAGCACTGTCCTTGTCCAGCAAATAGAACTACAGCTGTTATGCAACAATCATGTATTATTATGCATGTGATGACACGAACGATTCACCCGAATTTATCACAGTATCGGGAGTGTATAGCAACGAAAATGCTATTAGCTTATAGATCAATGTCACGGCATATTTCATGCGTCTAGAACTCGTGTTGCACGACACCATCATACACATTGTCGTCTCGAGGTTCGTTTTGAACAAGCTGAGGTCCCGATCGTCAGGTAGACCCTACAAGACAGCTGTATTACTTTCAGAACCTGTACACAAATATGCCACCAAATCCACATAACTTTGGAGATATTGCAAATTATTACTCGACTACACGCTCATCTTTGTTGTTTGTATTGTAAATATCGCTGGAAGTTCCAGGTAACACCATACACAGTAAAAATCAGTCGAGCTTAATTTATTTCAAAGGAAAAATCGACCGAAGAAAGGGATAATTTGTTGTTAATTTATAATCCCGAAACAGTCGAGTTTTCTGTACCAAATAAAACACCAAATAATGATATTACGCATAGAATGGACCATTTTTCCAGACTTGTCGGAGCATGCACACTGATCCCTTAGCGCAATTATGAACGCACATGAATAAAGGGCTAGTTATGCGCCTGACACACGTAAACTTTGTCAAATAAGGAAATAAATGCGGCATGTCGTGTGTAACATAAAGCGTAGGTCCCACTGAGGATTCCACATCGGCGATGTTCTCCCGATTTCTTCCGATACCACCCGATTCATCATAATTCCTTCCGATATCACAAACTGTATCATGACTTTCCCGAAGCTTTCCCTAGACCACGAGGAACCTGTTTAATTTAAATCGGGAGTACATCACCGTGGCAAAAAATGCTCAGTGGCACCTAGGCTTAACAAAAACGACTAATTCCCCACCAACATATTTTCCTCGTCTATAGTGTATGTATGGGTCAAGTACATCCCTTCCAGAGAATTATGGTTTTTCAAACTACCAAATACGTAATCTGAATGGTTTTCGTTCAATATTGTGCTATTTGCAAAATGGATCAAGAATCGACCCAGGCACACCTATTGACGAGGATAATAAACTATCACTCCACCTAAAAAAAAAAAATTATAAAAAAAATACACAACTAGAGTCAGTGTACCCGATTTCGCACACTTATTTCACATTTAACCTCGTAAATTATTTGCAATGTAAAATTTTTCAAAGCACTTAGAACAAAAGAAAGAAGATAACTGAATGTTTAAAATTTTGTATTTACGCTGGTGAATGTCAAGGACATCATGCTCTTGGCGTGCTTGATTTGTTATTAACAATATGGAACATGTTCTGCACAATTGTGTACCCGGTTTCGCACACATAATTTTGAAAAGAACATTTTCAAATAAATTATATTTTTTTAATAAAAAATGTTAATTGATCAACAAACTCACCATTCATCACAAATTTGCCGATTTATAATGTATTGGCACCTGCAAAAATTCTATTTGAAACACATAGCATGAGGCATAACAGTTTCAACTGCCTTTTTTGGCATTGCTAACCTGAATGCAAAAAAAAACAATTTTTTTGCTAGAGCACATGACTTTGGGATATTCTGAACTAGAGCAAAATATATTCGATTAACTTTTGGAACAAGGTCCATTCAACCCATCTACTCGATTAACTTTTGGAACAAGTTTTTTTTTACTAAGAAAGAATCAAGTTGTTCTACTTTTAGTTAGGAGAATAATTTAAAATAGTCATTATCATGTAAATTACACTCGATATGGGAGAGTTTAATTACTTTTCTGGTTTTGCATATATTTTTCTTCGATTCTGTTTCAAATTTTTGCAAAATTGTAGTGAAAGTGAGGAAAACAAAGAAGTTTTACAACTGCCCTACTGACCTACATAGGATTGTTTACTTTTACGCCTGCTGTTGTGACAGCGAGATCTCGCGAGAGATACATCCACATGCGGTCAACTTCCGAGAAAACAAGCCACGTTCAAATAAGATGACAGAGCATATGCATATTTACATTGTAAATATA
The DNA here is from genome assembly GCA_947247005.1 of Spisula solida. Taxonomy (NCBI): domain Eukaryota; kingdom Metazoa; phylum Mollusca; class Bivalvia; order Venerida; family Mactridae; genus Spisula; species Spisula solida. The sequence continues at coordinate 51,630,544 of OX365950.1, forward strand.
GAAAAATCGCGATTAAAAATAAGTGTGCGAAACCGTGACCAGTGCGAAACCGAGTACACTGACTCTAGGGTGATAATAGGGGAAAGTAGCTTCGGTGCCAAACATGTAGCGGTATGCCTAGTCCAGTCAGGATAACAATCCAGTCACGCAGCGGCCGAGTCCACTATAACGGTGTAAAACCAATTATAAAGGCTTATACTGTACAAACAACTATAATTTCAATGCTAAACTAACATACTAAACTTCGCTTTACCTGTTTAGACAATGGTTGTGATTTTCTGCGTACACATAAGCTGCAACGTCACTGTCACAATATCCTAACTGGACTATACGTGTATAAACACGAAGCAGTATCAAAAGAAGTTATTTGCCTTTATGAAAGTGGGATACTCGTCTCTCATGCCCCCTGTCTGCCATCAAGAATGGAATGTCTAGAGAATGATTCAATATTGCATGACAATCGACCTACACTTTATTAGTACAAAAATAAACAACATGTTTGTTCCATGATATTAACTACGTAGGAGATGATTTAGTAGTTCTTCTTCATCAATTACAAGTGCTACAAAACATTACCTAGTTAGACGATACTGTAAATCACATATTTTCGTGGGTATTAAATCTCGTGAATTTTGTTAAAAAACCATTTTCGTGTGGTCGTAAATTCGTGGAAGGGTAAAACCATGTTATGTCTTTGGGAGTTCGATCTATCGTGGGCATTAGATTTTGTTGTGGAGTTTAACAACGAAACCAACGAAAATTCAACTCCCTCGAAAAATAATTGTTTTACAGAAACTCATTTACATTCACTTTAATTCACCATGAGTGAAATGACACTTCAATACTCAACATTCGTGAAATAGAATAACTCATTCGGCCAGTTAAGTCTGGTAAAAACAGGTTTTCATATTTAGAAGTCTCCCTTATTTATGCAGTATTGCATCACATGCCAAAAAATGGATTTAATAAAAGATCCTTGAAATATGGAGGGTCACGTAGGTATTAATGAACGTATAAGCAAAAAAAAACATATACACTCAGTATAAAGAGAAACGTAAATGGTTTTAGGGTTGTATTTTTGATGTTGTGGGAAAAGAACATATCGACTATCGACATAATATTTTGCATAACCAATCAAAATGTTTCTTCACATTGTGATTACAAAAACACGTTGTTTTTGCATTTGACGGTCCTGTATTGCCCTTACTTGTAAAACACAAGATTCACGCGCTACCAGTCTGCATGAAAACGTTCTTTGCTGAAATCATTTTATCCCTGTAGTTAGTGGGCTGCCACAGTTAAATAAAGATTCACCTTTCAAATATAGTCACTTGGAACTATAGGACGACTGATGTAACCGAGATATTGGTCTCCTCAGTGCTGACGTCAACAAAACTGACGTCACACGAAGGTTTGAACGTAGTCCTGTCACAATATCCCGTCTAATGTAACGTTTCAACTTTCAATACAACAGGTAGTGTAAAAGAAAGACCAATACCCGACAGACCGCGTGTTACTACGCGAAGACAGGATGCCTATATCAGGGTTGCACACCTGAGGAATCGCTTCCGGTTGGTGACCAAATCAGCTAGACTAACCATTGGGATCCATGGGTATGTGAACAAGCCGGTTTTTTTTCAAAAATTCATTTTTTAACAAAAATCCTCCACTTTTCATTTTGATGTTTTGACATAACACACTTTTGACCATTTGTGTACATGTTTCATTAAAATCACATTTTTTCATGGATTTCAATTCGTTCCAAGAACTCACTGGTGTTGTGTGATTATGGAATAATAAACGTTTGGATGAGTATCTGTTTTGTTATCTATATTCCGATTGCATCTAGAAAACGCCCATTACATTACAACTTACGTTTCTTTTTGTACTGAGTTTACATTGATTAATCAGATCAGTCACCTGCTTGCAAAACGTCTTGTACATAAACATTGCAATTCCTCTTATTAATGTCTTATTTTAATAGATATTATATGTATAAGTATGTGTCTTAGTGAATAAGGTATTGGTTTCCACTGCTTTTATCCAAATAAAATGTTTAATATATACCACGCATGTTAATTAACATGCGTGTATATACACAATGAAAATACAATGTTATGATATTGCAATATTTGTATACAAGCGACATATCTGAATAAAAGGACTGTATAGATCAACCATGTTTTTTGAGCCGTGACTAATTTATGCAGCAAAGTTGATTCACCCTAGAAGGGTTGGTATATATAAGCAATACCAACATAAGTTAAATAAGTATTTCGGTCAGTAACTGAATAGGTGGCCCAATGGATACGGCGATGTCTTATGAGACTTACTTTTCTAGGTTCGATCCTTGGCATCGTCAGTTTTTATATTTGTCTTTTTTCAAATTGCTTGTTTAAGTAATATTGCACAAGAAAGTTATGCATTTCCTGGAATGTATTTTATTAGTCAAAATTAAGTTTCGTTACTCATAGTAACAGCGTGTAATTATATACATGTAATTGTTTCTCCTAGTTAAAACTGGCGTTATATTATGCGATAAACGGTCTTCAAGCACCCGCTATGAAATATTCAAATGCATCATTTGACTCGGAGACAGACAAACTGACGAATTTTTAACCAACACACCAAGAGAAGTCGAAAATCGGACACGAGTTTAAGTATTGAATTAAGTAAAAGATAAATTAATACTGGGCCCGAGGAAAGAAATCAAATTAAAAACAGCGACACATGTAAAACCATTACATGTAGAATGAAAAGTCAAAATAATTAGTTAAAAAATTAAAACTGCTTTTAAACAACGTCTTCATATTCTTGACGACAAAGAAATAAAAGGTGAAGGAGAAAAAATGAGCGGTTATCAGGGCTTGAACCCGCAAGTCCCAGCTTGAAAATCAAACTGTCTACCGACTGAGCCAGCGATACTGACGATATCTGGTCATACAAAAATATATATCAACGCATTAAAAAGGCATCCAAACCAGGTATATTCACACACCATGACTAAATAGTGTAATCTCCCGTCACGGCTCAAAACTCGTGGTTCATCTATACCTACTAAGCATGTTTATCCATCTCCCTACACGCGCCCATTATTATAGTGCACCATGTTTGGTTAGTTAAAATAACAACTCTGATTGGGTAACGGATAAGCCGCGGTATTCAAGGTTTCCATGTTAAATGTTCTTAGCTATAAAAATCAGTTTTCAGTCTTGCAATATTTTCCCAACACTCAATATTCTAACAGAAACTGCAATTCCTCAAATTGCCATACATCCTCATCTCAACGAACCGGGTGGGAATAAGTGTGTAGGTGTGTTTTCTACCAGAATAAGTTGGCAACTGTATTATTGGTGCAACAAAATTCAACTGAACACAGATAAAATAATAGGCATTACATTGTTTGTAGTTTAGTTACTTCAGTTGCCATAGATACCCTGTTACTGGAATTTTAGTTTGGTTTAGGTTAATAGTTTAAATGTGTGAATGGTAAACAATTCAATATTGTGCTTACATTTTACCACTTGATATGTGGATATCTACAATATTGCACGTGGTCTGTTTTATAAGCATTTTAATAATAATAAATATCCTTAAATATACATGTTCTGTTCCTAATTGAAATTACCGGTACCTGCCCTGAAAGAGTTGTAATAATTGATCAACTTTACGTGTTCTGTAAACACATACAATAACGAACATTCTCTTTTTAATAGAGCGATATATTGTTTAAAAAAATTGCCTTGAAGAGCCTATTCGTCGTCAAATCAGATTTGGTATTTTAACCAGGAAAATATTTCTACGGTACAATAACGAAAACACGAGCATTATTTGGTGCCGTGTAAAAAATATCCAATAATTTCTTGGTTAATGATGCTCACTTTTTATGTGCCTATCACTATACTGATGTTTATCCGACATGACAGTTGCATCGTTCAAACGATTGTCACAATGTTGGTATTTTCATATTTTGCTACTTTGGCGTCAATACCAAACAACTACAGTACAGCTTCAACACTCAATCGTGAAGCTCGGCCATTTCCGTTTGTCTCCGGTAAATCTACAGTCTAATGCAATGCATAAAAGCCGAGGTGATCAGAATGCTGCAACACTCGTGTTCCGAGTACAGATAGGGTACGCCACACCTGAAAAACAATGTTGGCACATAGCGTGCATAGTTCATTCATAGGGTATCAGAGATTTCTCGTGGGATCAAAAGTTCATTAACTTATATAATCAGGTGTTTCACGAGGCTACATGTTCGAAAGCTTCCGGGCTCAAGTTTGAAAATATATTGAGGGGGGGGGCAGCGTCTAATCTAGACTGGTTCCCTATAGTGAGATAGTGTAATAGTGCACTTTTCTTTCTTAAGTTTTTGGATAAAAAAACTTTGTATAATTATTTACTACATTTACTCACGAGAGAAAGGTAAATAGCAAAAAAGCAAATTTATCTTTAAATGAATCTTTAATTGTGACAATCAGTTGCATGTGATATATTATCTGTTATCTTGTATACCTTCATCTGTTTTGGAACATTTGAGCCATTTTGACCCTTAGTTTCAACCAATGTAGTTCTCAACTGGGTTTCTAATGATTAAGTTCCAACTAATCATTTGGTAAATTACATTTGGGGTACATGTATATGTCATCATCTTTAAATCTCTTGTCCCTCCGTCGTTTGTCCAGTTTGGTTTTGAAAGACAAAACACTGTCACTCTCTCTTAATCATTCCAATTGCCAATACACCTTATTGGGAAGTTTTCATGTGTTATTGTATTACCATAGTATACTATAGGTATAGTCCAGTTAGGATAAAAATCCAGTGACGCAGCGTTCGAGTCCACTATATCGGTGTCAAACAAATTAAGGCTTATATTGTACAAACAACTATAATTTCAATGCTAACCTAACATACTACTTCGCTCTACCTGTTTAGACAATGGTTGTGATTTTTTGCGTACACATAAACTGCAACGTCACTGTCACAATATCCTAACTGGACTATATATTGTTAACTTTGATTATCCAAACACGGACTCGTCTTCTGAAAAGGGAGACATGCTTTCATGTTGGGTATCTATTACAACTGTAAACACCAATGTGTTTATCTAGAATACCTCTAATCGGATTAGTCCATAGTTTAAAGTACAACAACATACATAACCCAGAAATTTACTTATAACAGCTATACGCACACTATGAGATAAACGTAAATATTCATTGTGGGTGTCAAATGGACCTATCCCAGCTGCCATGTTACGTTCACCTAACTTTCTTGCAAGTAATTGATCATAATCTCCCGATGTTTTGTTGTGTTCTACATACGAGGGGTGATCAATATATTCGGGAACTAGGTACTGCTTAAGCGGTGGCGCTTAAAATGGCGTCACGTGACAACTAACGTCACATACCCATTGAATATATTGATCATCCCTCGTATGATGCAACTATGAGCTTCTTTTCAGCGACCGACTTACTCTAGTAATTCGTGATGAATACATAATGCTAATACAAAGTGACTACATCTAGAGCATTAGAGCCAACTTTCACAGTGCTTACACTTTTTTGCCGGATCAAAACAAAATACTTGCACTATAGGATCTGTTTATACCAAATAGTATACGGGATATAGGTAAATATCTGAGTCATGCATGTTTATGACTTTTCTTAGTATAGTTTATACAGTTAATTACAACATTTGAGGTCACTATTAAAGCCTATGTCCCACTGACGAGTTCCTCGTCGGCGATGTTCTCCCGATATCTTCCGATACCCCCGATTCATCACGATTCCTTCATATATCACACATTATCTCATGACTTCCATGAAGCCTTCCCTAGAACACGATGAACCAGTTCCCGATGTCCTGATAACTCATTAATGTCAATCGGGAGGACAAAAATGCTCAGTGGGACCTAGGCTTTACTTATACATGTTTTTGTGTGATGTTGTTTCAGGATAACAAAACACAAAACAGTTCTATGTACACTGATCATAACTAAAGTCTGGTCTGGTTTGATTATCTGCACATGTCTGGTTTCTCCAGGCGCCAAAACTCATATCTGTGTTTGGGTAGTTTCAAGATGGCGCAGATGAAACAAGAATAAAATCGAATTAGTGATAGTTTCACCATAGTTTAGCCAATGAAGGTGTTCGCCGTCTTTAGTTGAACTATGTTATCCATAGTTAGCGCCAAACCCCAGCCTATGCATCGTTTGCAAAGTGATCCGGTATGCTACCAATGACTAATTCATGTGTTAATTGCATACATCTGTCCTGAAGTAACTTGTAAACGTTTACTTGTCTCCGAAGGCTGCTCTGATTTGCACTCCCCTTTGCTGTCTCCCTTCTGTTCACCAGACAGGTATATTCTTCTCTAATCCCATAGATAGTTCGCTGGCTTAGAATTAGATGGTTGTAGGTACTACTTACGACCTTATAAGACTCGTGCATATTTGAAATCTGCATCTCAAGGCGCTTCTTATGAGCATATTTTCATGAACATCGAAAGTGATCATGTTGACCATAAGTAAAGAGTAGTTTTCAGACATTTTTTTCTTGTTTTCTCAAAATATTGATTTTGTACTTACGACCTTTTAATTCCGAGCCAGCAAGTTCCACCACTATTACTGGTTTGTGTGTTATTAAATATGTAATTACCTAATGTGACATTTCTGTAAGGATGGAACCCTTCTTTTGTTTTGCAATCAAAAAGCTGAATGTCCTGGCTAAATGACCCACGGCTTCAAAGCCTAGTTTTAGCTCTCAGATATCCTAAAACGTAGACAATAAACCAAGTTGTCGAAAAGTAGAATTAAATAGTTTCACCAAAAGCTGAATGCCATAGTTGAATTACCTATTCCCAACAGTAAAACGGCGTCAATGCCTATAGTCTTAGCTGTCAGAAATCCTAAAAAGTAGACAATTACTCAAACAACTTATGCGGAAACACGTGCCGCATGAAGGACACACTCACTCCACAGGTGGATCCCTCCGGCACTTGACGTCGCACTTACTTCTAAATTTGGCATCATTTCATAAAACCGGATGATACCAGTTGTGGTACGCACCTTATGTGTGTTAGAGGGTGTGGATGTTAATGATTAACTTCTCGTGGATATGAATAAATACATGCAGTATTAGACTGCTGTAATGTCTGACGCCTTGATTTAACATTGTTTTAGCTTTCATATATGTTTAGGCACAATTCAATGATACACAAGCGTGTGAAGCCTAGATCCCACTGAGCATTTTTTGCAACGGCGATGTACTACCGATTGACATCAATGACCTATCAGGACATCAGGAAGAGGTTCGAAAGCATGAGACAGTTTGTAATATTGGAAGGAATTGTGATGAATCGGATGGTATCGGAAGAAATCGGAGAACATCGCCGTTGTGGAATTCCTCAATGGGACCTAGGCTTGAAGGAAGATCAGCATTAATATTTGTACTGGTGTGGTGTTATGTGATGCTTCAATTGAATAGTACATCCCATATACAGGAACATTTGTATATATACACTTGTCTAGCATGCATGATACTGATTAGAAAATTAATAAGAAAATATCGCTGGTTTGGAAGAACAAGGTCGTAAGAAAAAAATGTTATTTTGGGTAAAAACATGAAACAACTGACTAGAAACTACTCTTTACGTAGAGAAAACAAGCTTTTTTCTACTTCAGTATGGTCAATATGACCATTGTCGATTATTCATTAACTCGGTTCATAAGATGCGCATTGTGTTGCAGATTCCAAATGTGTGTTATAAGGTCGACCTTATTCTTTTAAGCCAGTGATGTCTTACAAACTCACAGGTAACTGTATAATTGATAAAGAGTGAAATAAAATATATGTTTTTTACTCTTAATCAATGATACAGTTACCTGTGTTCAAACTCAAATGGATGGTTTGATCAATATACTTCCAACGTTAGGCTCTCAGTCTAAAACAGGATGAATACGTACGTGTGTTTGGTGTGAACAAAACAGAACAGAACATCGAAAAGCAATCATGTCATATTTCAAAAGAGACTTAACATACTCCGGCCTCCAACCCATCACCGGTCGATGTCCGTCCGTCACAAGGTCCAATCTGCGACGGCGGTCGGACTGACCCATGATTATGACCCAGGCATTAACCGAGAACATTGTAATTACTGAAATTAAGTTGAAAAACAACTGCGCACAACCGATGATCTACCAACGAAGTTTGAACAGATAAGTGTCATACCTTTTGACCTGCTCTTGTTTGACACAGTTTGCAATTATTCTGCTATGGTTATGTGGTTATGAATATTCTGATAATAGGTTTGTATATTACAACGCAATATCACGTTTCTAGACCAGTTAGAACTGGTTTGTTTTGAAGTATACTCAGTGTATCTGTTGTTTTTAATCATCATACAGATAAAACTAGTCTAAGATTAGGTTACTTGATTAATTGCGACAGTCTTGCATTTGTGTTGACATTTCTCTGACCAGAACATAGTCATTGCTCGCTGTTTGTAGAGAATTTCTTTACATTCTATTCTATACTTGTTATATTTTATTTATTGGAATTAATAATAATAGTTTAGTTACGGACTAAAACCATTTGAGTGATTCAAGGTAACACTTCAATTATTATCATTTTTTTCAGTATGTCATACATGTAAATGATAGTGTCGGTTGCATTTTAATAGAATGCAAGTTCATTGCACATACAGTAAAACTTCGTTATGACAAACATCGATGTTTCGAGCACCCGGCCTATCTCGAGCACCCGGCCTATCTCGAGCAAGTTTTAATGTCCCGGCGTTCTATATTGCATATAAACTTACACATATATGGCGAGCATCAGAATTAGGAGGACACGGATTATGTCGAGCACAGATAATTACCACTTTGACTAATTTCAATGAATAATATTACCTACTACAATTAGTTCTAATTACAAATAATATTGTAACAATATGTACTTACTTCATACACCGAAAGCCAATACATTACTAAGTAAAGAAGTGAGTACTGTTTTCTAACCAAACTATCGTAAATACGATATAAAATCGATCAACTGTTTGTTGTTAAATTGCGTGCTCCCACCATAAGTGATGTTTACGACACGTCTAAATTATGTTCTGATCGTTTGGTCATTGCATTTAATTGGTTATTGTACAAGTTAAAGTGTTCGTAGTAATGGTGGTTGATGATTCAAATATAAATGAGCTTTATTCGAAACTTGACTCGAGTGTACGATTAGTTATGTTTTTGTTCATACGTTTTTTCAAGAAGCGTCTTTCATGTTGTTCCTGACACTAACTTTTTTCTGTAATATTGTCAGCCCCGTTACCATTATCATTGAATGTCTAAAGAATGAAATAACAATACATGTTTACATTTGGCGGGCGAACTATTTTGAAACAAAAATCATTTTCAGTTTATTCATATATTAGTCCATTGGCCAGTGGGGTGAACCCTCCCACCTAGGGAATTTCGAACACTATATTTTTCTGAAAGCCTATAGTCAGTAGAGTATTTTTTCAAAAGTCTGCACTTTGGCTGTTGCAGGGGCGTTAAGATTTTTTGGGGTAAAACGTTAAAAAATATGTAAAAAGTCCTGAAAACAAACAGCATGATTATAAAACCATACCAATTTTACAATATACATGTATAAAAATATTACACTTAACTCCGTGATTGTTGTCTGGCACACCAGTGGTTTTTTCTGGCTGGTAATATGGGACGAAGGATTGTAGGTATTTCAGTCAATGCTTGGATTCCTGTTGACTCACTGGAGCTCCTATTGATTAAAAATTTGAAATTCAAAAATGAAATTACCCGAGACTCGACAGGAATCTAATTCTCGTGTGATAAATATGGGACCTGGTGAATAAACGCAATCAAATATTCAACGGGTGTTTATTAATATTACCTGGTAAAAGCCAGGAAATATTCTACATGTAATCGTTAGCAGTTTCTTGGTGATGAGCAATGTAGCAATCATTTGTAACACTGCAGTTTTAGTTAGCTCAATTCACCACACTATAGTATTGGCATATCCAAAAGTAAGGCAACAAACTATTAGACATTTTATTTTTTTATCTTGTTGACGGTATGCCAAGCGACGCGATGAATGCGTTGCACTGTAAATAAGGATGTCATTTCCAACAATACCCCATTATTCGACCAGTTAGACAGCAGATAACTAAATAACATCTAATTAAGCGGTTATCAAATATACGCATGTCAATGTGTGCTAATCAGACATACGATTTTCAAGTGAAATATTGCATACAGTACTTAATAGTCCACTAAATTTGGCTGGGTTTTGGCGCTAACTACAGTCTAGTCAGGTTTGATTATCTGAACATGTCTGGGTTCTCCAGGCGCCGAAACCTCTAATTGCGTTCGCGTAGTTTCAAGACGGCGAATATATAAAAAAAGCAAACTAGCGTTTGTTCGACCATAGTTTAACCACTGAAGGTTTTCGCGGTCTCTAGTTGAACTATGGTGAACACGGTCAGTCTCAAACCCAAACCTTTATGTATCCGTATCACATGCGTATAAGGTGTCAGTTAGCTTTCAGTTACTGGCTCTACATGTATTGAACTTGCTTTGTTCATACTTCATATATAAGCACAAAATTATTATACCTGTGCATGTACCTTGTAATTATCGCCACTTTGGTTTGTGTGTCCTTTGTCATGATGTGTCAGATTTGTGTCAGATGTCCATATATGGGCAATTAAATAAACATTTGAAGATTTATTTTCCATCTGCAACCTATAGATAATATATAGGCTTAAAAGTTCGTTCTTGCGCTTCTGTTTCTCTTTGTCTATTAACACGGCACAATGCACGGTGCGTGTTGTGTACATATGATATGTTTCCTTCCATGACTATATCATGACACTGATTCAAATTCCAAATTATATAATATTATTATTACATTTCTATCTATATCACCTAAATGTCAACTTGTGTTTCGTGTTATGTTTTCGAATACTTTTTATGTACGACATTTTACGTCATGTTTTTCTTCCAGAGAACATATCGTTGTGTCCAGGGCACTGTTTTATCAAAGCACTTACGGAAATTTTAAATTTACGTTCAAATTTAAATTCTTTATAATTCGTTTAAATGTACAAAGTGCTGTTAAAAGATCTTCAATACTAATGATGATTCAATTAATGTGCTCCTACTTACCATGCCTGTCCTCAATTTGCAGTCGTTAAAAAGTTATAAAGTTTTTTCTTTCCGTGTTTTGATAAAACAGTACCCTGGGACCATAAATTTTATATTGTTCTCTAACATTTAGAGACGGGTAACACTCCATAGACCAATACAAATACAATGCAATACCAGACCGAGTATCCCTTTGTACATATCGCTGTCTTAGAATTAGAAGGTCATAAGTACTGCATACGACCTTATAAAACTCATGAATATTTAAAATCTGCATCTCATAACGCTTCTTATGGGCCTATATTCATGAAAATCGGAAGTAGTCATGTTGACCAAATTGCAGTTTAAAAAGCTTGTTTTTCTATAAGTAAAGAGTAGTTTTCAGACAGTTTCTTTCTTGTTTTCTCAAAATATTGATTTTGTATTTCTAAGTCTCGGAAGAGCACAGTGATGTCACTAAAGAAGGGTTATCTAGAATATACAAAAGTCATAGCCCCAAATTAACATTTCTGACAATCGTTCGTATGATAATTTATTAAGTAGAAACAATATTTTATTAAATGTTTAATACCTTGTTTCAAAATATAATTATGCCCTCTCGTTGGATCTATACATTTTTAACTGATTTATAATTGTCTGAATATGATCAAATAATTTCAAATAAATGTTGCACACGTGTTCACGCTTAAGTAAAGTACAGTACAGCCTCTGTAGAGCAACACCCGTTGGAAACTGCAAACATTGGTCATTGTGTAGAGGTTGTTGCTTTACAGAGGTTTAAGTTATAGTGAATAGTGACTTCGAGAAATTTTGAAGGTGTTGTTACACAGAGGTTGTTACTCTACAGAGGGCCGCTCTGGAGAGGTTGTACTGTATATGTTTTCACCTCCGATTAAAAAAGTCGATACGACATGCGATCAAAATTCATATATGAATGATATTCGATATTTCTGGGTTTTTTTGCAAAACAACGTTTGATCAAGTTATAGTAAATTCTTAAGTATGGAATGCCATTGTCATTTCCGAATTTGATCAATTACGCTGTCAACTACGGAAGTCCGAACGTGCCACCCAGTCAATTACGCATTACAACTATAGTACGCTACTGTAGCGGAAAGTAATAATATTTGTATAATTTAGGTGTAACTTCACTTACAAAACATAAACTTAAAAAATATACTTCAAAATTACTGTTTTCATATTACACAAATGTACATATTTTCGAAACAGGTCACTTATTTGTGCGCATAATGTGTTCCAAATACTAGCATGTATAGTCCAGTTAGGATACTGTGACAGTGACGTTGCAGTTTATGTGTTCACAAAAAATCACAACCATTGTCTAAACAGGTAGAGCGAAGTTTAGTATGTTAGTTTAGCATTGAAATTAAAGTTGTTTGTACAGTATAAACCTTTATAATTGGTTTTACACCGTTATAGTGGACTCGACCGCTGCGTCACTGGATTGTTATTCTGACTGGACTGTACTGAATGACGGTCTGGTATGCTGTGGTAACTGTCACCACTCAAAACATAAATAAAAGCGCATGAACTTACTTCAGTTATTAAAGTATTTACGTGCACGTTATGGCGTAATACTATACACACAATGTCGAACAAGTACATTTCCATTGGAAACTTACCAAGTTGAAACTTACACCGTGGAATAATTTCCATATCTGGACATAAACAACCTGTCAAATTTCCGTCAATGATTTATCGATTTGATCGTCTCGATTGAAGGTTTCACAACCTTGAAAACTGCTCGCATTTAATTAAAACCCTTGTTTAAATACTCCGTATCGTGTATTTGTTATGTATAACAATATCAAACAAAACTTATTTTTATCTCGGATACTTGAAACATTTAAGAATCAAAGAATGGAGATACGATAATCGAATTTTTATAGCAAAATCAACACAAAGTTACAATATCGAACGTCACTCTGACGTCTATGTTGCATGTCTCGATCAAAAAGCTGCATTCGACACAGTGCGCTTTGCATGATACTCTATTCCTCAAGCTCGGGAGACTACATTTCACTGGAAACTTCTTAATTACATCAAATATATCAAAATACACCAGCCTTAGATCTATGGTACGAATTCAAGGCCACACATCAGATATATTTCACATTAAAAGAGGAGTACGTCAAGGTGGCGTCTTGTCTACCTTCCTTTATTTGGTCTACATAAACGACCTACTAAATGAACTTGAGGAAAACCGGATAGGGTCAAAAGTCATGACAGTAAATGCTGAAAATCCCGCATTTGCTGACGACATATCTCTTGTATGTCTAACACCCCTTCACCTCCAAAAACAGGTCGATATCGTGTATCACTACTGTAACCATTGGAACATCTCTATCAACGTACGTAAAAGTAGTGTAACAGTCTTCACAAGAAAACGTTCTCAACCTAAAGTGGGCATTTTGTACGACAACCTCTTCATTGAACAAGCTGATACTTTCGTTCATCTTGGCATTTTGTACTCGTTCAATTTGAAAAGTAGTGTAACAGTCTTCACAAGAAGACGTTCCCAACCTAAAGTGGGCATTTTGTACGGCAACCAGTTCATTGAACAAGCTGATACTTTCGTTCATCTTGGCATTTTGTACTCGTTCAATTTGAAAAACAAAGATAGGATTAACGAGTGTTTAAACAAAGCAAAAAATGCTTTCTTCGCATTGTCTGCGCAAGGTGTTTTTGTCTGTGGGGTCAACCCACGTATCTCTGCAGGTCTGTACACAAAAATCATTGTGCCGATAGCCTTGTATGGTTCTGAATTATGGAACAACCTACTTACCTCAGATTCTACTGCCACATCTCGTTTTCAACATTCTGCTGTTTAACGTATTCAAGGGTTACCAGCAGCTACCCGTTCTGAAATGGCAGAATCCATGCTAGGTCTGAACCGATTACCGTCCAAAATAGAATCTACATCCACGAATTGTGCCATCCATTGAGTATAACGTTTGTAATCTAAACTCATTCCACTATATTATGTACGTAATCGCTAGATTATGGAAAACCAAATAAGTGACAAATGTGAATTAGTCTACCTGGAAGAACTTGCACATGTGACAAGTAAATGTTTATGTACCCAGACACTCCGAACTGAATTCAAAGTCTCACAAGTACAATGATATCAGTCAAGACGATTTACGCGAAATCTTGTCCTTTGACAGCATCTCATTGTCTTTAAAACTCTTAGGGGCACCATTGGAACCTGTGTTCGACGTTGAAACTGAGTCTGTAATTCTCTAATCTTCATATATGTATGTAAACCAATGTCTGAATATATAGTCTGCTTAGTGAATACCTAAGACAGAACCGCGATATATGTATAACTGGTTAATTGCGTGTCGCTAATCACCTGCGGCATGTCATCTGAGAATTACATATTAATGTAGTTACTACCATGTTCATGTTTATAATTGTATAACTTCTTATTCTTTGTTATCCTGTTCACATTGTGTTCAATATCCTGCATATAGGGAAATAAAGAATTGAATTGAAGGTCACGAGGTGCACAAATACAAGTACGTAAGGAGTATTGTCAGACTTAATGATTATTAACTTAATCTAAATTTTATTTCATAAGGAATGAAATTAGTCTTATGTCTAGTGTAGGTTTAATCATTTTCCATGAATATTCCCTAGCCTATGGACAAACAAAAACTTATAAGATTTTTTTATGATATTAAAATAAAAGTTATCGTACATTACTGAAGGCGGATTGAGGATACTACTTTTAATGCGTAAGATTGTTGTTTCCGGATTAACGACCTACCCTAAAGATTTTAATCATTTGTCGCGATCCAAAATGTTAGCATGGCGTTTGAAAAAACCTGTTTTAGCAATTGTTTATATGTATATACGTTTTGAAGGTTAGTTACTATTTTATTATAGAAAACATTTTTATCGAATAATCCTATTCGTTTGCGTTACCGGAAACGAAACACTTTTTTGGCCTTAATATTTCAATAATATTTGTGAGTTTCACATTTGGTATTGGCTGTGCATATGCATATGGAAATATGACGAGCGTCATTCAATATATAATGCAAACTATAAATTATCTCTAAAACCCATCAATATATTTAAACGAAATTTTGCATAATAAATATTCAAGTAATTTCCGTTTTGTTCAAAAATTTTAAGAACCTTTACGTCGATGACGCCATCAGCGCGCCTCTTCCTTGTACGTGGACGCGGTGATGTCACAAGCTTAACGTTGTTGACATAATAATCGAGCGCCGTCGAAACAAACGTTCCACAATTTATGTTAGGCCTATAGTTAGAAAATATTAAGTAAATTTTAAAATGATTAAAAAGGGCGGAGCGAGCGAAGCGAACCGAGTCCTTTTTAGTCATTTAAATTTACTTAATATGTTCTAACTGACTTAGAATATAACATTCTGCATTCTGATTGGCTGATAGAAAGTAGCGCCAACGCATGACGTTAAGTCTGTTTAGAATATAACCTACATTATGAGCCAATGAATACGCCGCATTTTGGCGGGTAAATGAAAATTTAATCATTAAAATTTTCTCTTCACTGACTTGACGTCATGCATTGGCGCTACTTTCTATCGGCCAATCAGAATGCAGAATGTTATATTCTAAGTTAGTTAGAACATATTAAGTAAATTTTAATGACTAAAAAGGGCGGAATTAATGATTAAATTTTCATTTAACCGCCAAAATTCGGCGTTTTGATAGGCTCATAATGTAGATTATATACCAGATGCTTGTGTTTAAATGCACTCTTACATATTCCGAAGTGGTGAGACTATCAAATGAAAATACGATTGGCAGAATTGCAATCAAAGATTCACATGCGAAAAGAAGTCCAGGAATTGGGGGGTAGTTTTGACTCAGTTCATTCGATTTTACGGAAAAGGTTAACCATGCGCAAGGATTGCGCGTGGTGGTGCCCAAATTGTTAACGTCGGAACAGACAGAACGTCGCTCCAAACTAGTTACCGGCTTGCTTTAGCGCTTTATTGTGGAAGAGCAAAACGTTCTATCCATAATTTTAACTATAGGTGAGACGTATTTAAATCCATTTCAACCACAAATGAGGCGACAGTTACCTGGAAATTCGAAATCCGGATTTACATTGCAATGAGTAGACCGCGGCCATGCAGTTAAGAGTGTATACATGTGCGCAGTTGCATAGCAACGCGAATAGAAGGTCTGTAGATATGATAACAGTCGTTTTTTGAATATATAAAAGGTTACTTTGAATGGTTATGTCCATGTTTGAATGATTAATATTGTATATAAAATTTTATGTGTCAGTTTGCATTATATATTGGATGACCCTATAGAAATTCAGTATCACACATAATTATGTCAAGTCATTTCTACGTTGTTATATTGCCGTCGAAAAAACTTCGCTTTGGTGTTTGTCAAGTGTTAATCGATCAAAAATAGAAACGGTGGACAAGTTTTCGGACACACGCTATTTTTGTTGGTGTATACATGTTTAGATATAGAATCTTATGAGATTGGTTCTTTTCTTATGATAATTATGTTGATGCATAATAATTTCCACTCATGCGAACAAAGTGCAACCTATCACGTGCATTGCATCGCATTAAATACGAGTAACCTTTGTACTGTAATCTGTTTATGAACATTATCCACATATACTCGTGAACATTACAACTTAGTTTCATTATAGTATACTACATGTAGAACATTTACACCCCACAAATCCGGACCCTTCCAATCCGGACCCTTCCAATCCGAGCCTTCCAATCCGGAGCCTTCCAATCCGGACCCTTCCAACCCGAGCCTTCCAATCCGGACCCTTCCAATCCGGACCCTTCCAATCCGGACCCTTCCAATCCGAAATCCGGAGCCTTCCAATCCGCAGCCTTCCAATTCGGAGCCTTCCAATCCGGACCCTTCCAATCCGGACCCTTCCAATCCGGATTTTCCTTAAATTTAGTCGAGTCTGGTGGTCCCAAATATTCTTTTCCATGTTTTAATAGAACTTTACCTCTCGATTTCGGAAGAATTTTACGAGGAAACTATTTGAGGAATCTATACAAACGTCTTTTAAGATAAAGCATTACTCGCTGTATTTCAAAGTAATACTTTGGCAAGATCTATGTATAAAGTTTGTTTTAATTGTTTTGTACGAGGGGTTATCCAAAATACGTGGACCTCTAAAATGTTTATTTTAGGTCGGATTGGTATGAAACATACTTAGATGCGACGTTAATCTATTTCTTGCATATGTCTCAAAACAATTTGTCAAATACTCATCTCGCATGCCAAGCTTTTGAAAACAAGGTATACGTATTTTAAGGACAGTAACCTGCCCCATTTGTCATTTATATACTGCAGAATCATTATTTTTCGACGGTGGTGAATTTTCGTTGATTTCGTTCTTTAACTTGACCACGAAATCTAATTGTCACGATTAATGGACCTCTCATGTACAGAACATTGGTTGAGCCTTCCATGTTTTGTAATCCACGAATGTTAGACCTCACGAAAAATACTTTTTTTTATCAAAATTCACAAAATTTAATATCCACGGAAATATATGATTTCACAGTATCTGATGGCGTGCCGAAACTCATCCTCTCTGTTACTTCGCGATGTTTTAAAGTGATAGATCAATGTAACTCTTCTATTAACGGTTGTGGAGGTAAAAAAGTAGTTATCGGGTGATGTTTGGTATTGATTGCAGAGACATGTGTAATCAAAGACGCCACCGTGTGGTTATGATCGATGGATGTTGTCTGTAGAATGAGACATGATTCATTTTCCGTAAAAAATAATTACAATTTAACGACCTTTTGATGGATAAAAGTTCATAAAACGAACCCAGGTTGTTGGTAAAAAATTTAAATCCCCCGATTTGGGTTATTCATTGAAGTAAGTACCTTCAAAACATGTCAAAATATTTACCCTTTGACATCATAGTGACTTTTATCTCAGCAATATAACAGAACAAACTTTCAATTACCCTCCCACCCACAAGAGTTTAAAAGTGATTTCTGTTTCTGTTTTACCTTTTCTTAAATGTAGGGTTTCGTCCCAAGACCAGTAGACTTTACCTCATCGCAGTATCCCCACATTATCACCACAGGTACAAGGCGCGTTTATGGGACCAGAAATTATGTCAATCCAAAACGGCTTAATAATGGATTATTTAAAACATTTTTGGGGTTCTTATCGTTTTTATATTTAGACATTAGTATTTATTTTTAGTGAAATTGGAAGGGTGTCATGCGTACATGGACTATCAAAGCACATATTACCACGTCTGTAAAATCTATAAAACTAGTAACAATGACCCTCCCGGAAACAGACATTCATTCGTCTTACTAATACGGTGTTCCGTTTGTAAAGTCTTTACTTTTTTCTCTCACTTCGACGCGATGCACGATGGTGAAAACACGAAGGCACGATGGTACGATGGTACAAACGCGATGTAATACCGTTGTTTCATCATTGTACCATCGTTGTTTCACAATCGCACCATTGTTGTTTCATCATCGTACCATCGTTGTTTCACCATCGTACCATCGTTGTTGTACCATCGTAACATCGTTGTTTCATCATCGTACCATCGTTGTTTTATCATCGTACCATCGTTGTTTCATCATCGTACCATCGTTGTTTCATCATCGTACCATCGTTGTTTCATCATCGTACCATCGTTGTTTCATCATCGTACCATCGTTGTTTCATCATCGTACCATCGTTGTTTCATCATCGTACCATCGTTGTTTCACCATCGTAACATCGTTGTTTCACCATCGTAACATCGTTGTTTCATCATCGTAACATCGTGCTTTCGCCATTGTGCCTTCACGTGCTCATCACCGTGAGCTCACATCATTATGCTTTCACCATCGTACCATCGTGCACCACGGTAAAGGGAGAGAAAATAGATTATATTTTGTCCAAACGGAACACCATAGTTTGGACAAACAGAACATTTTTCTCACTCTGATATACAACATGTCGCTGGCTCGTAAGTGATACTAACGACCTTATAAGACTGATACATACGTATTTGGAACGTGGATCAAAATGCGCTTCTTTTGAGCATATTTTCATGAAAATCGGTCATTTTGACTAAACTGAAGTTGAAAAAGCTTGTTGTTACATAAGTAAAGAGTAGTTTTCAGACAGTTTTTCTTGTTTTTATTGATTTTGTACTTACGACCTTCTCATTCTAAGCCAGCGGTGTATGCTGTCAGGCCATATGTCATCGTCATCATTGACATTTATTGATAAATCAATACGCCTTTTTGTAAAAAGTCCATTTTCATGACTGAATATGCAAATACAATACACTGCGTTTTTTTATTAAATAAAACTCATATAATAATTATCAAGCCAATCAACAGATCTGACACACGTGTGTTGTTCCATGTGCTCATCACCAAAATATTTATAAATCAGTGTATTTGCATACATAGTAGTTTATTAATTATCGTGCATATAGTTTTCCCAATTTAAAAGCTACCGGCCTATCGCGCTTATTTTTTTTCTCACAGTTTTGAGATTTCAATGCTTAATTTTATACACATCAGCTGTTAAATTATGCAGATAGAAGGTCGAAGATCCTGTCAATTCTGTGTCAAATGAAGTCGGTACATCATTTTGCTCGCAGGAACTATTCGACTTGTTGTTATTTAGGATACGTATAGTGCGCCCGTGATAATGAGAATGGCGGGAAAATTTGAGATGGGTACGGTTTATCCTTGATGTTTTAGTACTAAGCTGACCTTATATGTTTACCTAAGCAAAACCAATTTTGCAACAGTTGACCAAACCGATAAATGTTTGTAAACATCACGTTAGCCTGGTCGCACTATATGTTCATGGAACCAACTGATCACACCACGTATAAACCAATCACTGTATGACTTATAGGGATACTATACAATTCAACTTGTATGACTTATTGTGATTAAAAGCATCTGTGATTTCCGATCACTGTACGACTTATTGCAAGACTTTTAAATTCAACGTGTACGCCTTATTGCGATAACCGGAAGTTGACTCGTTTATACACTGTGGATCTGAAACACGCATAGAGTGTGTATGTACGCATTTGAAAGTGTGTACTATAGTTGAATATTTGGGGTGAAAATTGACAATAAATTATGCAACATTTATGTTGAACTATAATACTAGTGATGGCGGTGACTCCCTTCCATATTAAATGGCGTCACATGTGAGTGTGTCCTACTCTAGTTCGCTCTTTCGTTATAGATTGAAACCAAAACCAGACTACATTGTTCGAGGGATGATCAATATATAACGAGAAAATGCTTACAATTTTATTATGATCCGTTCTATTTGTTTTTCTATGTATTCGAAAACTATTTCGTTCTTTTTCTTCAAAAATATTTATAGAAAATAACGTGGAATAGCAAAGTTAGGAGCATTTTCTAGTTGTATATTGATCATCCCTCGTACATGTTTATACAGATGTATCTTTATATACATGTATAATTTCCCGGATATTGTTTAGTGTAGCGTAGCAATCATCTAATTGTTTTTCTTGGTATTGCTATGGCTTTGATAAATATTTGAATGTTATAGTCCGGAGAATTTGACACGACTCTCGACCTTCTATTAGCATAATTTAACAGCTGATATATTGCGTAGATATTTATAATCCCGGTTGTATGTTTTCATAAGCGATAGGGTCACGAAGACGCTCGAGATGTAACATAAACACAATCTAAAGGTCCGATATTACACGATTAGCTCGCGGAAATTTAAATATTCAACGCAAGAACCTTGTAATATATTTATGCATAAAGGTCAGGATCTGGTCAAATTCTCCGTGCTACAACTATCAAATACAAACTTATTACATTGTTTATAATTATAAGTCGAGGATTTCATATCATATAATCATGCATGCATCCCCGACTTGATTTTGTGAATTAAAATTAAGTTAATTAACTCATTAGGCTTATATATATACCTTGTAACAATCATAAATTTATCTCAAACATTCTACATGTAGCAAGAATGACGAGACTTGCACTTCAGTACACTGTATTGTATAACATCACGTGTCAAATATATACTGTTTGGTCTACATGCCGTAATCCGGCGTGGTTAAGTTCTAATTTTGTAGGCATGTCTTAAAACTTGAATATAACATACTTTCAACTTTTTGACGGCTAAGGCTTGGACACTGCGTCTTTTTCAGCTAAAACTTGGACTTTCGGCTATATGGTCTTTCACCTTTTTATTGCTAAAGGTTTGACTTACGACTTTTTGACAACCGAGGCTTGCACGTTCGAAGTTTTGATTGCAAAAAATCGGATCTCCGGCATTTTGACAGCTAAAACTTGGACTTGTTGCCGTTTCGTTTTATTTTCGCGTTCAGTTGTGAGTTGGGTACTGTGCCGTGTGATTGTGGTCCTTGTTAGGTCTGTTTTCTATGCTCAGCTGTCTCTGCTGATTGATACTAGTAAACCTACACACACAATGTAGTCCAGTTAGGATATTGTGACAGTGACGTTGCAGTTTATGTGTACGCAAAAAATCACAACCATTGTCTAAACAGGTATAGCGAAGTTTAGTATGTTAGTTTAGCATTGAAATACAGCATAAGCCTTTATAATTGGTTTTACACCGTTTTAGTGGACTCGACTGCTGCGTCACTGGAGTTTTATCCTGACTGGACTATATATACGACTGTTTTAAAATTTATGTAAATTACTTCCGTTATAACATAAAGCGTGGCTTACATTCATGCATATGTTATTATAATACTTCCGCCTGTGTGCTATTTCATTTTCCCAACGTCAATAATAAGCGAAAACACTCGTAAAGGTTGATTTACAATACAAATGCATTTTCCTTTGCAAGAAAGACAAGAGCGCAAAGTACATAAAACTATTGTCCAATAAATAATTGTGTGTGGTTTGGTCGATGAATACAACTAACTAAGTCCAATATCCGCCCTAGCAAGGGTTGATTTATATCGCCAAGCAACGTAGGAAAATTATACGTGCGTTGAATTATACGACCGCTACGCACCGGCCTTTACTTCGTCATGGAAAATTTTCTCTAGCCTCTGAACAACAAAGAACTAAAGGCTTATATTTGAGCGCGCAGGAAATATCGATCTAATGTAGCAGACGACAGTTAAATTCATTCCTACGTACAGTGTTTAACAGCATATGGTAACAAGCGCACCTTGAATTTTAGCGCAACTTTGGAAATTTATTTTAGCGAATTATTCGAATTGTATTTGAGTTTTGATTAAAAAACGAGTTAAAGTTTGAGCAATAATGAGTAAGGTAAGACGATTTACTCAATATTATTATAATATATTTGTACTCGGGGTTAAGGTATACTACGGAGTCTGCCACTTCTCAGTTACTCGAGTATTATCTGGCCACGTGGTGAAAGTTGATTGTAAATAGTATATTAAGACATAGATGTTGGTTTATATAGACCAAGAATATGTTGATTATACTAATATATATATATATATATATTATCAATACCGATATTGTACTATGTAGATACATGTCTAATCACATTTTCAAGGGTCTAAGTTTTCAGGCGCATGCCTGAACTACAGATTTTGAACATACCAAAACGCCTGATTTTCTTTATTTTCCCTATGTTAATTATCAATTGTTGAGGATTTCAAGTTTTTATGAATTTCAAACTTTAACCCATATATTATGGTCATTGATTTGTACCGCTGAAACACGCGTGGTACTTTTGTTAAACCGGAACTTTATTGTTGAACTTATCACTTGGATTATGTGGGTATAAAACGCACTGATAATGGTCCTTTGAAATACAATGGGAAGTGGTTTTTTAAGGAAATATGTTTTGAGTAACGATTTTATCAACATTATTGACCCCTCGCCCCGCGAAAATTCACTTTGGTACAGTGTAACAGGGGGATTTGACGTCCGTATACCTTCAGAATGCAAAGATCATAGGGAATAATATAAAAATGCGGGTAGCACCTATGGTGCGAGTTTCAGGCAGACATCCGGTATTTTAATGTGTCTGTTCGATGCGGCCATGTTTAAATCATAACTGAGCCATATCGTATTCCATACAGACTCAAACACATTGCACTATTGTTAGATATGTAGCATAGAACAGAACAGAACTGAACATCCCCCATCTTGTACTACTACAAAACTATATATTGCAGTTATGTTTTATCGAAAAAGAACATTCAATGTATAAATGTATTGTTTAATGTTATACTCGTTCTTCAAACATTGAACTGTGTTATTGGTGAAATATTTGTCTCTAAATCTGACTTTATTCTGAGATATAAATGTATTATTTTAAGGTCATAATGGGGA
This sequence comes from Spisula solida, assembly GCA_947247005.1. Classification (NCBI taxonomy): domain Eukaryota; kingdom Metazoa; phylum Mollusca; class Bivalvia; order Venerida; family Mactridae; genus Spisula; species Spisula solida. Next base: position 51,654,058 of record OX365950.1, read on the forward strand.
CAACTTTGGGGTTACATTCACAAACATTTCACGACTGTTCATATTTGTGTTTCATTCACTTGCATATTAATTAGGTGGAATTTTACTGAATTAAATAATTACTATTCCTGTCACGTTGGCACCCCGTACAGGTATGTTAGCAACAGCATCATAACACAATTGTTCACATTGACGAGGACACCCTATAATACAACATATCGCGTCTCGTTTATTGTTGTTGCTCATCCGATTTCACGGGGATTTGTGATAAAAACTTGGGATAGAAACCACGGGGATTGGTGTCAGGCAGAAAACATCAAAATAATCAGGAATTTTAAGAGTTAGGTCACCAACATCATAATATTTCCTTCCACCGTGGAGTACGTATTTCATGGCCAAATGTTTGAAGTGGGAATTGTGTCGCTGAAATCCATTTGGAACTACTAATAACATTATACTTATGACGTGCAAACTGTTTATCTTTGTTTGACTGAAAATAAAAAAAAACTGAAAAACATAATTGTGCTATACATACGAGATAACAGAATCGGACTTTTAATTTGCTCGATTTTATGGAAAACGAGAAAAGCAATCAAGGAAAGTAAGTAATTTAGCCAAATGTTTCCATCTACTGTAATTATGAAGCTGTATACATTAAGATCGTCTCGACAACATTCTCGCCTGTGATCGCATTAAGCTTCTTCTGATTTTTGTATTGATTTGATGCATCTCCGTTGACATCATGGAATTTTTTCTCTCCGGTTCTTATTGGTTTTGAAAACGTTATATCACTCTAAGTCTTCTAGCTGGGATTAATTCTTGTGTGTAAGAGACGTTTTAATGGGTTTAGTAACTTTAGTTGCAAAGGTAGCTGTTTTTTCACAACGGTGTAAACAATAGTTTTGTATTCATACGTTAATCGTTGACAATCTGGTGATATTCTTAAGGCAAAAGCAGCTTGCCAATTCTATGTTATAAAACACGAATTTTTTAACATATAAATTGTTGCGGGTGATAAAAGTCTTATTGATAACCAGTTGTGTTCAGATGTTTAATTTCGAAGTTTAATAAAGCTTTGCCTCAATAAAATTATTATTTAAATTTGGATATTTACTTAAAAACATTTATTTGGCACCAATTTCAATGACAATTTTAATATGCATTGGTGCTGTCATGCAAAGCTTTTGCGAATAACGTGTCAATAAGCAGAACGTACGTGTACCTTTTAACGACTGCATTACACTCAACCACTTTTCTAATTGGTCACTTTTCAAACCCAACTTAGCTTAACTTTGATCATATTATTTGACGATATTTTGTACACGTCATTTTATGCATTTACTCAACAACTGAATCATTACTGACCATGCATACTTGATTTTGATTTTTAATGAATTTAGTGTTTGGACAATTGGATAAAACGTTTGTGTGCAAAATATCACTAAACATTATGATCACAGTTAACCGCATTTGGGGTTTGAAAAGTGACCAACTAGAAAAGTGGTTGAGTGTATACCGTAACAACAGTAGGTTCCGCGATTTGCTACCACAAACATGCTATTGTTGGCGTTTCTGATTGGACGATGGCTTTACCATTTTGCAGAAAGGTGCACCTCACCTTCACGGCATAAAAAATCTATGTAAAAATCCCCTAAACACAAATGGAAATTTCCGGGTATTTTGAAGTTGTGCTATCGTTCAACTTATGTGCTAATATCGTTAAATCAATACATTGTAAAAGTTTTGGTAGAAAAATAATAATAACTAGTGTAATAATTGCCTGTAAGTTTTCCGATATTTAAAAAATTAATGGCTGGTCTTGCAAAATGACAGTGACAAATGAGGTTACTGTTGATTCTAAATCAATCGTGTTTCGGGGATTCTCACGAGGGCATGCTTCTCCTATAAACCATATTGATAATTACATAAAATATTTACATCCAAATGAATTGATAACGAGCGTAAAAAGGAATAAAATTATATTAATGACATACTGTTACGATTATTACGTGGTGAGTATACATTTAATCGTATTGCAATTATGTTCCGCTTTTTCAGTTTAGTTCAACTAGTCTTGGGGATAATCAACAAACAGAAGTTATTGTTGGGCTTACGACATTCATTAACAATTACGAGATAAAAACTATGGTTAAAACCTTATGCTAGTCTGTTACACCCGACCCGCTCAGCCTAGTGTGTTACACCCGACCCGCTCAGCCTAGTGTGTTACACCCGACCCGCTCAGCCTAGTGTGTTACACCCGACCCGCTCAGCCTAGTCTGTTTCACCCGACCCGCTTAGCCTAGTCTGTTTCACCCGACCCGCTCAGTCCGACCCGCTTAGCCTAGTTTGTTTCACCCGACCCGCTTAGCCTAGTCTGTTTCACCCGACCCGCTCAGTCCGACCCGCTCAGCCTAGTTTGTTTCACCCGACCTGCTCAGCCTAGTCTGTTACACCCGACCCGCTCAACCTAGTCTGTTACAACCGACGTTCTCAGTCCTGACCTTTTATATCCTGTACTGTTTGTATTGTGACGTAAGTAAATAAACTTGAAAGCAAAGTACAAAATCGGCTAAAATAATATTTCATTGACTTCATTCGAATTTTGAAGAGTTTACAATACTGATAATGTTGATCAAACTACTTTAAGCGTAGTAACAAACAAGCCAGAGTGTTGCTGATTGTAATACTAAGGTTATTAAACTCCTACAAGGGATAGGTTGTTTATTGCCAAACTTAACCCATTATTTAGCTCTCAGTCATTCATACACACGTAATCCGCACCCCCTGTCAGCGGCCACCAAGGTCAAGCTGTCAGGTTAATGTAAAATTAGGCCAACACCGTTGCAATGTATGCTATTATCAAAATATTGTTTGCTCGTATTCATAAAGTAGACCAATCCTTTTATCACGTTGGTATAAATTATTATGTTGACCACAAAACATCCTTGTGTTGTATTAGCGAGCTTGAGAATATGTAGATTACATTTTCTTGGTACAGGAAAGTTATACTGTATCTTCAATATGTATGCAGCAAAGCAATTATCTCTAACACAAACATGCAGCAAAACGAACATAAATGCTTCTATGATACAGCTGAGTTAGATCAGTTTCCCTTCAACCTGCAGACATGTGGGTTATCTCGTTTAGAGATGCTTACCATGCACAAATACAAAATCAACACGAAAACCGCGAAAAACTGTGGTAAAGAGACAATCGATGTAGCCAATGTTTACAAAAAGGGGCAAATGTAACTTGAAAAGTAATTCAACACTTCGTTTTTACAATACACATACTTAAGTTAAAAATATCGTCACAGATCAGTTTTTATTTTTCAAACCTCTGTAGTAGTAATTCTATCCTTGAGTATTGACGATCCTCGTAAAAAATACCCCAGGCTTTCATGCCGATTTTGTAAAAAATAAAGCCAAGAGACAACCCAACCCACTTTTAGTATTATAGCTTTGAGAAATATATTATTTTCAATTCAATATAGGTCTATTAGGTAACAAATTCATTCTTCCATGGTAATACGTGAATACATAAATGTCTAATTTAGGGGTTGAAATATTTAATTAAAAGACTTTAAATAATGGGTTCGGACCAGCAGTAAAGGACAATATTAAATATATTATCCAATGACTTTAAATAATGAGTTCGGATTGGCAGTAAAGGGCAATGTTATATATATTTGCCCATAGCATTGGAAACTGAATGGATACATTATTAGTTTTATGTAAGAGGGACATCTGACTGTTTGGTGTCCTTCCACACCAGTGAAGGTTTTCTGTTTGAATGGAGCCTTGCTGTTTAAACGTATATATCGCTGGCTTAGAATTAGAAGGTCGTAAGTACTACTTACGGCCTTATAAGACTCATGCATATTTGAAATCTACATCTCAAGACGCTTCTTACAAGTCTATATTCATGAAAATCGGTCATGTTGACCAAATGCTTACAAGTTATCACGTTCGCTTACTTCACCAGCGCCTTTGATGAATATAGGCCTACTTGCCAAAAATTTGATGTACGTGATTTTTCTCATTTCAGGATCGTAAAGTAAGCATACCTAGTTCAAGCTCGAGTAGTTCCGAATCTGTCTCAATGACGAAATCCGAAGATAAGAAACCGATGGAGCGGGAGGGATGGAAGGGGACGATGGACTTCATCCTGACCTGTATTGGGTATGCTGTTGGACTCGGCAATATCTGGAGATTTCCATACCTGTGTTACAAGAGCGGCGGAGGTAAACAGTCCTTCCTTATAATGAATGTGTCTCATTAGAATTTGTCTCAAGTGTAAAACATTCTGGTTTAATAACATCATTGTGCCCCCGTAGCACAGTATGAGCATCTTGCAAGTACATTTGTATTTATGTAGACGAAACATCAACTTGTGTCTCTGCTGCAAGGTATGAGCATCTTGCAAGTACATTTGTATCTATGTACACGAAACATCAACTTGTGTTTGAGTAAGACAAGCTATCGTGCATGCAATAATGGTTACAATGTTCATTTTGTGAACACTCTCTACGTAGGAAAGTTGTGAATAAATGGTATTGATATTAAGCATAATGACTATCCTGTTCTCTGTATTGAAACTATTTTATCAGTCCTGGGAAGGGTAGTATTAACAGTTATATGGCTGTTTTATCTGTGTTTGTGGTTATACTAGGTTGTACAGACAGAAAGCAGTTCAATGTGACTGAGTTCATTGATACCCAGCGTATAAAATGTCTATAAACTGCAGTCTCCTTTCTATATCCAGTCTCTTATCTTCTAAAATGCACGTCAAAGTAATAGGAACGTATTTTGACAACACACGCAGTTCTGAGATAAGATAAGCCAGACGTCTTACAGATGTTTCTAGTATGTATGATGTAAGCGAGGGTTAGTCCAGAATTAACGCTACTGAAGCTTAACATCGTATATGTTTCTATTTTTATGAGTACACATTTTGTTGTGTAACGTAGTGCGTGCTTCTATCATGTATTGTTATTATACTTTCAGGTGCCTTCTTCATTCCCTATGTGACCTTCTTATGCCTTTGTGGTATACCATTGTTCTTTATGGAAACTGTTTATGGTCAGTTTTCAAGTCTAAGTCCCATTGCAATCTGGAACATCTGTCCTATGTTCAAAGGTAAGACATTACTAGGGCGTTGGCCTTATTTACTGGTTAACTAATTATGCTTACTGAGTCTGGATATTTTGGCATCTTATTTATAAAGGAGAAAAGCAGTTGCTGTGCTTAGTTCTCTTGTCTTATTAGGTTTTTGAACATTAACACGTTTTCTTGCAATTCTTTTGAAACGTCAAATACAAATATGTTTAGTAACATGATCAGTCAAATCATTAGTGTATTTCTGCCATCTACCATAGTTAAAATATTAGAGTCTACTGAATAACAGTTGAACTTATTTATTGACTTAGGTGATTTACAAAAATATGACTGTAATCGTATCTTTGGCTTTATCCTCAATCATGATTGTAGTGTTTGCCAAAATCATGACAAACTTATCAGAGATTATTGGCTCAGTGATTAATGAATGTCCTTGAACTCCATGTGACTTGCTTGTGTGGAATTGTACTATGCCTTTTGTATTTATAAACTGACTCGGGAATTAACATTTAATCGTTTATCATATGACGTAAATATTTATTTTTATAGTAATTTACTAATTATGTCATTTTTACATAATTTATAAAATGGACTCGCCTTCAACTCTCTCTCTCTCTCTCTCTCTCTCTCTCTCTCTCTCTCTCCTTATAAAACATCTTCGAATCACAAATAGACCGAGTTTTCCATTGTACAATGCATTCCAAATTAATTTCTCAACAACAACCACACTAAAATATCCATTGCTTAAACTTTGAACTTCGTAAGCGTTTGTAAAGCCTAGCCGAGCATTGTCCGAAATCAAAGGTGTTACAAACAAGAGTGCACATGGAACATACCACATGAAGTCAACTTTCAAACCTTTCCACACAATTAAATACTCTTATACTCTTACTTTCAGGTGTCGGTATTGGCATGGTGATAGTGTCAGGTCTTGTATGTGTATATTACAACGTGATCGTTGCCTGGACAATCTACTATCTCTTCATGTCCTTCCGTGCTGTCTTACCATGGAGCACGTGTGGTAACTGGTGGAACACTGACAACTGTGTTGATGTTGAGAAATCTGTGATTATGGCGGCAAATCAAAGTTTAGTAGCAAATGTGACTGCCGTGCTTGACACAAACGGAACCAGTATTCTAGCCAATTCATCAGCCCTGTTGAACTACACAGTCATCGCAGCTAAATCGTTGAACGGAACGATAATTAATTCAACTTTGGTAAAAGGAAGTCCTGTCTCATCTAGCGAGGAATTTTGGGAGTAAGTGATTATATTATTACGTGAAGCCTATGTCCCACTGCGGAATTCCACCACGGCGATGTTCTCCCGATTTCTCATGACTTCCTCAAAGCTTCCCTTAGACCACGAGGAACCTGTTCCTGATATCCTAATTGCTCATTAATTTAAATCGGGATTGCATCGCCGAGGCAAAAAATGCTCAGTGGGACCTATGTTTTATACAGTAGCTATACTAGTTGTTCTAACTAATCCTAATCTCTTTAACCAAAATACGATTAAATTATTGTACTCGTAAGCTTACTGTCGTGACTTTATGTAGTGATCCTTAAAGCTTAAACAAATACAAAGCCAACGTTGGTTTTTCAATTCAAACTAAACCAACTACAATGTGGAAACTTAATCTTTAATCTTTAAGATCACTACAGATCATTGAGGTTTTAAGGTTTTAAGTGTAGAACGAACACAATTTAAAATATCGGTTAAGTATTGTGTGGATCAGGTTCAAGGGATTGTCGTAGCGTGTATCGCATGGCCTTGTAACCTGTTTGAAGCCATTCACTAATGTATAAGATTTTGTCAATGAACAATTACAACATGTTTGAATGAACTGGTGGTGTAACGTCTCCGTTACGTCAATATGACCCCCTTGTATTACGTTTTCCGATCACATATTCAGTGCGTCTTTTGTACTTTTATCAATGTTTGTTCTTGATCACATACGTAGCTAGTGTGTCTTTATTCGTTCCACCAATTTTACAAAGTTGGTGTCTTGTACCATTCTCCTTACAGGCATACACTTTATGCTTCTATACAATCGTCCGGAGAGTCGTACTTCTATTCTGTTACGTTCTTCAAAACAATCGTTATCCGGCCACTTACAATGTCAAATTACTTGTGTGCTGTGCTCCATTGAAGCAACAAAGATGTCCTTACTGTTATGTTTCATGCCATGATGTGCTTTTAATCATTTGTTCATTGTATTCTCAGAATTTATTACTGTCATGAATGAATGTAGTGTTAACTTTGTAAGTCCCAGAATCCTTATAAAACGTTCATTAACAACACGATGTAATTGTGTATCAGGTTATCAAACGTACATTATTCATACGTGTTCATGTGTTATTATTGGTTTTATAACCCAGCATTGTTCCATTTAAACATTATGTGGAGTTATGAAGTGTGTTTAAAAATGTTTTATGGACTTGGCAATCATATAAATTACCATATTAAATCATAAACTGGCACTTGAATCGGTAGTTTTGATAAAATGTGATGGGAAGATTAAAGGGAAGTTAGGGAATTAACCCAGACTAAAGATGTGTTTGCAATCAATTTTGAAAATATGCTTAGAAATGATGTGTAGAGGGTAATACAGGTTGTATATTAGGCTCATTTGCACTATATATATCCGGTATAAAGATGACAGGGAAAAGTTGTTTTGGTATATATTTGTCAACTATAAGTTGTTTCTTGATTTCCATCTTTGACATTGTCATTGAATTCTCCTTCTGTTGTTTGATACTAGCTAGTGTCTATATTGTTTGCATTACTCATTTATTGATATTGTTATACCGATTCCTTTTAGTTTATTGTCGTTATTGACTATTTGTATTTGTCTTATCAATAATACATTAGATAATGGCCTCTTATGTAGTTAACTGGCCATAATGTCTGGTATCTCTACTGTTCTGTAATCATCTTAGGGGATCGACACTTTAAACAATTAGCCATTATGTCTGGTATCTCTTCTGTTCTGTAGTTATCTAGATGATCAAGGCTTTAAAGACACATCCAGATTGATTGGTTTGCAATTAAGTTGGTAAAGTTTTTATACTGATTGGAGTCTGGGGTTTATGATGTCATCTGAAATGTACTTCATTATTTCATCTATTGGTTAATTGCATCAGTTGTCTGTTGTCATGTAATTAGGCTCCAGGGGGCTGTTTCATAGACATATCTTAGCAAAGATTCTACTTTTTCCGTTGCTTTTTTGAGCTAACTAAGACAGCTAATAGATTTAAGCAAAGTTATGTGAACTAGAATGTCATAAATAACTATGTTAAATTACTAGTAACGAAAAAAAACATATGGGTTTATTTAGTATGCTCTATTCCATATATTGACAATTCCGATATTAACTGACAAGGTATGTCTATGCAACAGGCCCCAGTTGTCTTGTATGTTATGTTCTTATAATGCTGATGAATGCACAAAGTCATAGTGTAGTGAGGGATTGTGGGTCAATGACCTTTCACGTCTCGAGGACTGCTGGTTAAGTTAGGGGATATTTCGATACAAACATCCTGTATGTCTAGTAGTACCTACATAATGTAATCTGTTTACTATTCTATAAGATGACGTCAGAGAAATATCTTGTTGACTTAGTACTTAAAATTAAAGTGGCTAATGACGTGGGTCATGGCAGTACAATAACGTATAGACGTTTTAGTAAACTTGGATTGCTACTTTTTTGTTAGGTATTGAAATGGAACAAACCCGAAAAAGCTACTGTTTATATGATAAGAAAATTCGATTGCAGAGGCTATACTATATGTTATCTCTGTGTCATAGTTTCCCAACCCTCCAGTATGTAGGGCATATGATGGTGTCTTATTTCTAGACCCTCACATATTGTGGCGCAATGCATGTTTACTTTAAACCAGGTAAACAACTCAGATCTGCATAATTCAAGTCCTGAGTGTATGGAATAGGCAACCGGGCTCATTTAGTAATTCAAAACCAATGCATTTATGATGGTAAAGATTAGAATTGTCATAAAAACCTGAATGTCAATAACTTGAATGTAGAGGAATATGAAAAATTCTGACACCACAATTTCCATATTTCTTCAACTTGGCAAATCCCCTTTTAATTGCACTTATAAATATTATGATGTGAATTTAGAAGTGTTTTGTATTTGTTCTTCAGTTTAACGCCATTTAAGGTTATGCTAATGAACTTCCTTTACTATCAAATGGGGAATACACTATGCTCCCCAGGCAGGTTTTGTTGCCCGAACATTTCTGTAGGATGATGCAATAGGTGGATATTTGTAAACTTTATCATTTTTGGCTTTTGACTTATTTGAACAGATATTTTAATACATAGTATATAAGAATTGTAATATAAGTAGATATTTCAATACATAGTATATAAGAATTGTAATATAAGTAGATATTTTAATACATAGTATATAAGAATTGTAATATAAGTAGATATTTTAATGCACAGTATATAAGAATTGTAATATAAGTAGATATTTTAATGCACAGTATATAAGAATTATAATATAAGTAGATATTTTAATACATAGTATATAAGAATTATAATATAAGTAGATATTTTAATGCATAGTATATAAGAATTATAATATAAGTAGATATTTTAATGCATAGTATATAAGAATTATAAATATTATGATGTGAATTTAGAAGTGTTTTGTATTTGTTCTTCAGTTTAACGCCATTTAAGGTTATGCTAATGAACTTCCTTTACTATCAAATGGGGAATACACTATGCTCCCCAGGCAGGTTTTGTTGCCCGAACATTTCTGTAGGATGATGCAATAGGTGGATATTTGTAAACTTTATCATTTTTGGCTTTTGACTTATTTGAACAGATATTTTAATACATAGTATATAAGAATTGTAATATAAGTAGATATTTCAATACATAGTATATAAGAATTGTAATATAAGTAGATATTTTAATACATAGTATATAAGAATTGTAATATAAGTAGATATTTTAATGCACAGTCTATAAGAATTGTAATATAAGTAGATATTTTAATGCACAGTATATAAGAATTATAATATAAGTAGATATTTTAATACATAGTATATAAGAATTATAATATAAGTAGATATTTTAATGCATAGTATATAAGAATTATAATATAAGTAGATATTTTAATGCATAGTATATAAGAATTATAATATAAGTAGATATTTTAATGCATAGTATATAAGAATTATAATATAAGTAGATATTTTAATGCATAGTATATAAGAGTTATAATATAAGTAGATATTTTAATGCATAGTATATAAGAATTATAATATAAGTAGATATTTTAATGCATAGTATATAAGAATTATAATATAAGTAGATATTTTAATGCATAGTATATAAGAATTATAATATAAGTAGATATTTTAATGCATAGTATATAAGAATTATAATATAAGTGTATGTTATAAGCCCACTGTTCATACATACTATTATTATAAGCCATTGAAGCTAGAAACTTGGCTCCAGGTTTATAAAAAAATGGCGAAGGCCTGGGACTGATTCATAAAGCTCATTTTCTGCACACACAAGTACAAATAAGGGAGAGGCATGAGTAAATGAAATAACTGCAAAATATTTGCTTTGTAATTTAAGACATGTTTAAGATCGTACAATTCACCCACTTTGGTGGCTGTTGGGTAATTTCCATGTTGTATAGGCATCCATAAATCAAGGTCCCAAATTAAAAACAAGTATAGCATTACAAATCAAACAGACAGATTGTGTTTCGATGCAAAGTCTGATGTTATCTGCTTAATGTGGGCCATATGATATTTAACCATTCGTTGTCATTAATATTGAACATGTTTAAGCAGTAAGTTTCCTAAGCTATTTTTATAACTAACCTTGACTACGAAAAAAACAAACATATTGACAATTATATAGTTCTTTAGCAATTTATGCTGTTTACATATTAGCTGTGGACATTTTCTAAACATTAAATTTCTGTAAAAACTTTATTCAGTGGTGATTGGTTTGTTTAACATTTGTCTTTATGAAGAAAGAATTTCCCTGTGTGGGTAAATTGTTCCATTTTTGCATTCTTTTCCAAGTTTATACATATCAAGTTGGCCTAATCTATTGCGTACATCAGTAGAGGTCTACCCCCTCATAGCATGCTTGTTTATTGGTATATTTTAAATAGGTTGATAAATGATTGTTTACATTTGAGAAAACTTGATAAAATATTTATACTCGCGTTTCTGCTGCAAAGAGTACAGAGTGTACAGTTTATGGTAAACACATCTTTTCTAGAACGTTTTTCAACAATATGGAATGCCCGCAATTTATGTAGTGTGTGTTCTTCAGAAAGTAGCTGAAAGCCGTAGTTGTTTTCTTGTTAACAATTTCAAAACCAGATGCCAAAAATTCAAATGAAGCTTGTCATTCCAATTACTGTAAGCGGGATTGTGCTTGCTTTGTTGTTTGTCTGCCAGTATTGTTCACACAGTACCTCTGTCTCTGCTTGGCATTATATCAGTATTGTTCACACAGTACCTCTGTGTCTGCTTGGAATTATATCAGTATTGTTCACACGGTACCTCTGTGTCTGCTTGGCTTTATATCAGTATTGTTCACACGGTACCTCTGTCTCTGCTTGGCATTATATCAGTATTGTTCACACAGTACCTCTGTGTCTGCTTGGAATTATATCAGTATTGTTCGCACGGTACCTCTGTCTCTGCTTGGCATCATATCAGTATTGTTCACACAGTACCTCTGTGTCAGCTTGGAATTATGTCAGTATTGTTCACACAGTACCTCTGTCTCTGCTGGGAATTATATCAGTATTGTTCACACGGTACCTCTGTGTCTGCTTGGAATTATATCATACCTAATTTGTCAACTTATTTAATAAAAGTGCTGGGGAACGTTAAATAAAACAGAAACCATGTGGTAGGATGCTTAGAATCTGAAACACCCACCACGCAGGTGTCGTTTTGTGCTGCTGAAGTACATCAATCAAGTTTGTTTAGAAGGCATTTAATACACTCACAGTTTTACATTTATAGAAAACCTGAGAGAAACATCCAGACTGTTATTTTGTCATGTGGCATGTCTCAAAGCCTTTCTCGTAGCTTTAAGGACTGTGTCACAAGCAATAAAGCGACACTAGATAGCTGTTTCTATGAACAATGCAGTAGGAAGAACTGTCTGAACATAACCTTTGACCTAATGTTGCAGGATATATTATGCAGTATACTAGTATAACTGTCACATGTAGGTGTACATAGTGGTTTTGAGTGCTATATAATACACGGTCTGCCACTTAGTGTCTGTGATATTCCAAAGTCACCAAAACAATTTGTCTGTAATGTTATAACCAATAAATCATATTGCTACAAATGTATTACTATATTACCACTCTTTTTTCTGATATAAATACTTCTCCACCTACAATAACATCCCCTAACCTGAATGTATATGTTTAGTTAGTTTAGAGCTCTCTAAAGGCAAACACCCAGGAGTCAGTGAACCTCTGAGAAATGTATGGCATTTGCGGTGTTCACACAAATAGAAAAACATTTACTTGTACAAATTATGTATTTCAGCTAAGAAATCTCAGCTTTGCAGCTAATATGATCCATTTTTCAGGCCTAGCTGTATGCTCTCAAAGATCAATAAACAAGAAATGTGATAATATGTTCAAGTTATGACTAACATCGCAATGATTCATAACTGAATGCTTCCGCAATAATTATGTTGCCTCGTGAATATGTTGCCGCCAGAGCCATCAATCTGCTGGCTGAGGTTTTCTTGAGATGATTATCCTCGTAGGAAGATAAGAATGTTGCCATCATGTTTGTCCAAGATGATGGTGTTACTTACATAGAGATTATGCATTTCAAAGCATTGACCATTCTGTATGATCTCTAGAGGCTGTATATACTGTAAAATCATTATTTTTCGAGGGAGTTTAATTTTCGTTGATTTCGATGTTTCACTCGACCACGAAATCTAATCCCCACGATTATTCGACCTCTCAAATATCGAACGTGTGTTTATCCTTTCATGTTTTGTAATCCACGAATTTATGACCCCACGAAAATGCATTTTTATCAAAATCAACGAAATTTAATACCCACGAAAATATGTGACTTTACAGTATCCATTGTCATTATGATTGCACACATTCCTTATTCCTCTCCTTATTTCGGGCATGTATGCTGTCTTTCAAAGGAATTCTTGCCTGTGATTTCATTTTAATTTTTGGTATCAACTTTATTCAGAATATTGATCCACCTGTAAACAATTCACTGCCTACACCCACTGACCACACCCACTGACCACACACCCTCTTATGTTTGCTAGGCTTGTTAGTATTGTTCTATAAATAAAAATATGCCAAATATATACAATTACATGATAAATTCCTGCTTTAATACTATAATTGCACTATAAGTTCTTCTTTCTTTTTACCCTTTATTATAGATACGACCACTACAGTAGTGGGCAAAAAAAATCATTAATCTTAACAAAGCTACGTCATAGAGCTTAAGTTTTACAAAGCTTTGTCATCCTAGTATACAATACAATACAATACAATACAATACAATACAATACAATACAATACAATATGTTTATTTCGGCATTAAACAAATACAGTTTTTAGCCACAAAATACATGTAATTTAGACAGGTGAGAGTAAGATAACGTTTTGGGTGAAAGAGTGAGAATGTCATACCAATGTCAAGTAAAACATATCGGATAAGAAACAATGGGAGACAATATTACTGGCCTCATGTTTCTATTGTTACCTCGGCTCAATGTTTTATTGATTGGTTCCTCGTTAATAACAATCATGCTTAGTGGAAATTTACCAGAGCTGGTCACTAGTAACATGTTTATATTTTGAATAGTTTATGATGTTAACTAACATATGGTTTAGATAGGTAATTATAATGAATAGCCTAGTGGTTGAGCGTTTGCTTTGAGCGTGGGATGTCTCGGGTTCGATCCCTGGTGCGTCATACCAAAGACGAAAACAAATTGTACTAGAAATTCCCTTGATAGAAGCTCAGCATAAAAGGAAAACTGGCCTCAAAAAATTGATAAGTTACCTTCAACTTGTATTTTGACACTGCTTCAAATAGCTGCGGTAATGCATAGGTAATTGGTTTGTTTACAAATACGTGATCACACACTAATGATGAAAAGGGTGTGGTGTAATATACACCTGTATTTAGTTATGAAAAATTGGAAGTCGGTCAGAAAAAAGTTGTTTTGATTATGCTCCATGGCCTAGTATTTTTTTGTAAATTCTTATGAGTACACACTTGATTACTCTAAACAGTGGATGAAACCAGGATATGGTATTGCATGTTTTTACTTACTGAAAGCGCCTGTTATACCAGTTACACAAAGCAGGCCCAAATCAACATTTGTTCACAATAATTACCTGATATCTTTAACACATAAACATTGATTTGCCTTTAGCTAATTTGTGAAGTTCTAGTGTGTGTTGATGTTGGTTCAAAGGAAACATATACAGGTACTTTATCTGTACCGGTCTCAGGTGCCTGTTTTATGTACCGATCTCGTGTGTTGGTCTAATGCGCCGATCTCATGTGCCGATCTCAGGTTTTGGTCTCATGCGCCGATCTCAGGTGCAAACTGCTTCTGTACATTACGTGAATGTTGGAGACTGTTGGACATGTCACACGTAAATGCACGTACAGCCTAACTAAATCTCAAAAAGGCATAACAATACAAGTTGAAACATTACACAGATATAGACATGCACATTTAAATCCAACAATCACACTGACAACTACAACCACTCCATGATAAAACTGGATTAGTAATTTAATTTAGACATTTCTATACACACTTCTATATACATAGTATCATGAATTGTGTCTCCGTGGCTCAATGGTTAGTGCGCTTGCTCTCTTATGTGGCGATCTGGGTTCAAATACACGGGTGGGGGGGCACTCAAATGCCTGTCATATTTCAGCAGAAAGCTGACTGGCAAATAAAAGCTATGCTCGTTTTCTTTTAAAAAAGATAAAGCATTTACAATATGGTATTATTTATTTTTTTCAGAAACCATGTTTTGCAGCTGACATCTGGTATAGAAAACCTTGGAACAATCCGTTGGCAGCTTGTTATCACATTGGCCTTGGCTTGGATCTGTGTATTCTTCTGTTTATTTAAAGGTGTCGCTGTACTTGGAAAGGTATGTTTGTTTTATTATCTTGTTTTGCTATTTGCCTGTCTGACTAAAAAAATGACTACACGTACCCCAGCTGAAAAGGGTTCCAAGATTGACAGGTTTTGCATCCCGCGAAGTCTGAGGTATTTTTAACAATGGCACAGGGAAAACCAAATGAGAATGCACAAAGATATGACTGTCCCAGTCATAAAATAAAGTCATAAAGTCAGTGTAAAAAAAAACACTATGCAGAATCCTTTTGAATTTTACCAAGTGCATGAATAGATCTAAAACATTCCTCATGTTTTATTTCCATGGTGACATAATCTAGTCAATTTTTTATGAATTTTATTTTCATGCATCAAAGAAAAACTACAGTTTATTAAATCAGGGGCTCAGGTTATGAATAGAACTTAGTTAATATCATGGTTAAACTTCATTTAAATACACTTCAAGCGTTTAAATATCACTTGGGCATTTTGTTGTATGGAATATTTTGTAAAATGTCAAACACAGCAGGTGTTTAACCAATGAATGTCAGCTTGGTTGGTTGTTGTATTGGCAGCTGGATTAATGTTACCAAATATTTTGTTCAATGCAAGTACAGTTTCCATGTGTGATATCATGCACTCCCCCAGGACTGCAATGTATATCAACAAATCACTGTATCACTTAATGGGAGACTATACAATTCAACTTGTATGACCTGTTGCAAGAAAAAGCATCTGTGATTTCTGGTCACTGTATGACTTATAGGCAAAGTTATGGTCATTTGAAGTTCCATAATCTGAATTTTAATAGTAAAACAATGTTTGAAACCGAGTTAAGGCGTTGGGATGTGAGCTAATGGCACCCAAATCAGACTTGCGACACGTTATCGTGATTAAGCATTATGCCTCAGTAGAACCCTGTTCAGTATAGCTACATATTACTGGTACTGCATTATGTTAATCAGACTATAAAAACACGATTATTATAACTTACGTCACCATGTGTCAATGATATTTTGTCACCGGATTGCTGCATTAATTTATTGCCGTCTGCTTCAAGGATAGAAGACTGTTGTTAGGTATACCAAGAAAATTGTGTATTGATTTTAGACTCAGAAATTTTCCATTGCCGTTTGTTTCTAGATTAATTTGCTTTCTGTTTGAACCCAATTTCTAGAGATCAAGCTTCCGAGATTCACGCTGTCTTGGCTTTGTCTTCATCTAATTCCCTGCTATGTAGACTGCTGTTTTGTTTGCATGTACATTTCAATTCAATAGAACGTAATCGGTAGCAATTTAATCTGCAATAAATGGCACTGCAGGTTCCTAATTACACAGAATTTAATAGAATTTCTCGTAATACTGTCGTGATAAAGCAATTATGTGTGTATTATCTGATTATTTTCTGACAATAAAACAAATCACAAGAGTTTGTAGTATTGTGCTATGCAATGCCTTGCAGTGATTTCTGAGCCTTTGTTGTTTTTAAACCACATTCGGGAACAATCTTTTAAACCGTTTTTATTTGTTTTTTTCAGGTGATGCATTTCTGTGCTCCATTTCCTTACCTGGTTCTTTTGGTTCTTCTGATCCGTGGGGTTACATTAGATGGAGCAATTGAAGGAATCAAATTCTATATTATACCAAGATGGGAGAAATTAGCTACTTTCCAGGTGAGCAGAAGGAGGAATTAATAATAAATACTTTATTTACAGATGCAACACAGTTGGGCATGCCCATTATTCCCTGTGAGCCTCTCACAAATTTCAGGAATATATTCTAAGTAACTCTTATAAGCTCCACTCCATGACTCCGACACTCCACTCCATGTTTTGTAATATGCAATATTGACTTAATTTTTTATGTCAAACAAGAAAACAGGATGGGGAATATAAAGCGCGGGCTGAACATGCAGATGTTACGTACATTATTACCATTTTATGTAAATATTCATCTGATATTTTATACTGAGTTGCTTTCCTTTCACATAGTGAGCTATTCATACTTCTAATCAATGTGAATTGTAAGGGTGTGTGTAGTGTAAATGAAAGCACTGTGGGCAGCGTGATATCGAGTCTGCTGGCTGGTGGCCTTATGATGAAACAATCAGAGAGTCCTTGTATGTCTTAGATTATCTAGTGATTGAGAAAGCAATTAATCGTCCCCCCAACAAGAAAATTGAGGGCTTTATTGAGTTTGACACAATGTGTTTGTCTTGACAGATATGGACAGATATGCATTTACCAAGTAGCTGTACTGGTTAAATCCCTGATTTACCCTTTAGTAGGCCTTCTTGTGTGAAAGATTTATAAGTTCATGTTATATAACCGTTCATGGATAGTTTTACCGTTTGTTACAGTGCCAATATTAATTCGTCTAGTCTGTCTATTTGCCAAAAGTATAAGGTTAACAAGCCAGAAGCATGCTGTTTGTTTACAATATGCAATGTTACATCATGATCAGTGAATGTTGTGGTAAACCTGAGACCTTGGATAAAATATTAGTAAAAAAACCAACAGTCGAGGAGTTGTATAAGAGAATGTCGGGCAGAAATAGGCAAAAATGAATTCTCGTAAATATCTGTGAGACTTCTGGCGTAATGCTCTTCTATAACTAGACGCTGATTGTCTTTGTCTGTGTTGATAACATTTCTGATGCTGATATAATACTACTGTAAACTAATTTACTTTCGCGAATACTGACTTTCGCATTTTGCTGATCGTCGGCGAATTCGCGACTACAAATTTTCGCGTGTTTCAGTTTCCCGCGATGTCCATATTAATGTTTTTAGCACTTTCGCAGCGAATTAATATCGCGAAATTCTTCCACTCGCGAACTCTGTGAAATTAAATCGCGCGAAATAGTTTCATGGTTTACGGTAGTTCGCAATGTCTGCATGTTGCCTTGTAATGAATTGTACACATTTCTGGTTTGTTTGGCACCAGGTAAATAAAACGTTCAGGATGAAATCTTCCGACTGATAATTGCAAAGAACAATTTGATTGTTTCACAGTTCCTAAACTGATAATAATGAGATGGTTGTCTGTTGCATGGAATGTGTGCTAATTGGGGTAGTCTGATGCTGTTTATAGATTTTGTCTTCTATGATTAAGGGGTAAAACTATGGCCTTACTTAAAACTACCTCTACCACCATAACCAATATCAATACTATCATCATAACCACAATCAACACCAATGTCATCATCATTATCATCATCATCGTCTTCATCGTCGTCTCCACCACCAACATAATCATACTTATCATTATCACCATCATCATCGTCGTCATCATCGTCATCATCATTGCCATCGCCACTGACGCCGCCATATTTACTTACAAAAATACCATTGTCATCATTGTCTTCGTCATCGTCATCACTATTATCATAATCGTCATCACAGTCATTGTCATCATTGTCTTCGTCATCACTATTATCATAATCGTCATCACAGTCATTGTTATCGTTGTCGTCGTTAGCAAAAATTAGAACTCTGGAACCATATACGTGTTATCCTACGGATGCCATGATAAATGATTATATAGGATTCAATCTTTACATTGCATTTTCCCATCATTCCATTACAATGCATGTTTTATGTTACAGGTTTGGGGTGATGCAGCTTTACAGATCTTCTACAGTGTGGGAATGGCATGGGGTGGTATAATCACTATGGCTTCATACAATGATTTCAAACACAACGTCTACAGGTAGGCATCAAGAAACTCACAAATTTCTATTCTCTTGTTTGTTACTGCTGTTGATAAGATACAGTCCAGGAAAATTGGTTGACTATAAGGCTGGTGTATTATAACAACTGCAAAATTAACTGTATCTTCGTTTATCAAATAAATGAACAATCATAGTAAGTAGTGTTTAGTTCTAACAAGCTAAGCCCTATAGGGCCCCTTTGGCTCTCTTGTTATATTTTGTTGTCCTCCAGTAGGCCCACTGACTCTCTTGTTATATTTTGTCATCCCTCCAGTAGGCCCTTTGGGGCCCCTTTATTTCATTGCCCCAACAGTAGGCCCTTTGGGGCCCCTTTATTTCATTTCGCCTCTAGTAGGCCCTTTGGGGCCCCTTTATTTAATTGCCCCTCCATCGCCCTTAAATCCTGTTAACCTAAATACTGAACAATCTGGCCTAAACACTCAAAATAACCTCATTCAAAATTCATACATCCTGCTCCGGATTAGTTTTGTAATTACTGTAAACCAATTTTCTTTCTCAAATACTAATATTCGCGTTTTGCTGATCGTCGGCATACTTGCGACTACAAATTTCATGTTTTAATTTTCCCACAAAGTCCATATAATTTTTTTTTCACTTCTGCGGCGACTTAATTTCGTGAAATTCTACCACTCCCGAGCTTCGCGTAATTAAATCCCGCGAAATAATTTCTTGGTTAACAGTACATAAATATGTCAAGACCCCCTCACTAAGTTGCTTTGACGCGTATACATTTATATTTTTGTGACGTGTCCTTTAAAAATGAGCTATTCATGGCATATAGTATATATATAGTCTATCAGTTGAATGAGCTCATTAGAACGGAAATGTGATAATTATGGACATTATATACTATATTTAGAATCAGGCAAAGCTGTACAATATTACCCTAGAAAAATAATATGTTGTAATATAGTTGGTATTTATGGATCATATATATTTCTAATCTTATATGACCTTTGAAGAAATAATTTGTGTTAAAGCCACATTATCTCTACCAACAATTTTTCCCGATCATCCAGTAAATAGACTAAAAATCAAGAATCAGTATGTTTTTCACAAACGACCAAAACATGGACTATAAAATGTTAGCTATACCTGTTGATATAGTAGGCCAAAAATCACATTAAATAAAATGTATGGATGACAAAATACTTATTTTGCAAGAGTTGTTCCCCTGAGACTATGAATAATGCATTTAAATTGTTTACATGACGTTGTCGTGATTTTGTTTACAAACCAACTGGAGGCTTTGTTTTGTTTTCTTCCATCTTTTGGTGTTTCCTCCTTTGGGACTCAACTAAAGTGCTCAAAATGCATCATTCTGCAGATAGGTTGCCAAGTTATTGCTTTTTGAAAATAGCCGTTTAAGGCATAATGGGACTTTAATATTATAAGGTTTTATTGTAACAATATGAATGAGATCTGACAGAACACATGTGCTGTTGCTGTAACCATGTGTCTGTTAAAACATCTATAACTATTTTTGTACCAGCTTTACACATGTGGCGTGATATTGATAATGCTCACCATGTAATTCACCCTGTCGGATATAATTCACCCCGTCAGTTATTATCATGCCATACCATGTCATAAATTATATGAGTTTAGTATTAATTCATACATCATGGCGCTTGCATGTGTTGTTCTATCTACCGAGAACTCGAAAACATTACTGAATAATATCATCAATTTTTGCCGACGAGTATTTGATTTATTTGCATATTAATACATTGGTTGTATACTTTCAGGGATGCTATGCTGGTACCTTTCATCAACTGCGGTACTAGTATATTTGCTGGCTTTGTCATCTTCTCCATCCTTGGATTCATGGCTCATGAAACTGGCCAGTCTGTTGAAGATGTTGTCAAGCAAGGTAGGTACTTCCCTGTACATTACTGTATCTGTTGAATTGATAAACAATGAGAACAGTTCGACAACATCACGTGTCACTTTAGTAATTTTATATCATTACAGTTTTGGCTAATGCCTTCATAAGAATATAATATACATGTAAATAACGAAATAACATAAATATGTTACAGTTAAATGTTACATATTCTAGATGTTTGGTATTCATTCTTGTTCACAAGGGCATTCTTGGCATCTCATCTCATACTTAGGGCACTGGATACATTGATGTATAAATTGGATCTTGACAAGTAGATATATAAAAATGGTACTTGACACATTGATATACAAGAACGGTACTTTACACATTGATTTATGAGAAATTATAAATGGTACTTAACACATTGATATCATTATTTTATAAGAACGATCGTTTCAACTCGATTGAAATGCGATTGTTTACTGTATATCAATTTTTCATTTTCTATTTTAGGTCCTGGACTTACATTTGTTGCATATCCTGAAGCTGTGTCTATGTTGCCAATCTCACCCTTGTGGTCTGTGCTATTCTTCCTCATGTTATTTATCATCGGTCTGGATAGTCAGGTAACAATCCCTATACAATTCTCAACATTTTTACATCATATTATCACCCATTAGTTGTTAACACAGTTGAGGGTATTCTGTTTTGGTTACCTCATTGAATGAAAATCTGTATGCATTCTGGGAATACTTTGGCAGTAATTATTTGGAACATCTTTTGACATTTATTGCTCTTGGAATATTCTGAAACAAATGTTGAAAGATGCATAACTATTTGATGTAAACATTGTTTTGTAACAGAAACGTTATTTGTGTCCATTGTATTTTATACCATAACCAAGGCAACTGTTTAGTTTAATATGGAGATTAAGCATTCTTGTCGATTGGACACCAATATGTTGTACTTAGAATATGTGGGAAAGGAGTATTTTAATACATTATGGAATAAAAATATTTCAATAAAATATGCATACATATTTTCATTGTATAATAACTTAATGTTATTTTCTGTAAAGAAAGTCCTTTTCAAATCATGCTTTATACTTATGTTTTTAATCTGTATTGTGTTTCATGAAGAAGGCAAGTTTTCCATTTATAAACCATGTGACAAATATTGCAGTATGCTTTCAATTGTTTTCGAACCCCAAACATTAACAGGTATGCAGGCTCTCACAATGTGGTACAATTAAGCAGATACTTTACATAATTTTCAGGTTATAACCTAGAAACCAGATTTTATAAAGTTTTTAAACATTTTTTATTAGTTCACTTTTTCTAATAATGTCTATTTAAATATTCAAGATATTTTATCAACTGTTTCAATGTACTTTGTTTTGTTGATTATTGCAATTCTTTGTTTAATATTACCTGAGAGTAAATATTTATTTTTTTATCAAATTACCAAGTTTTGTTATAAATAATTTGAAAAAAAATGGTCTGATTGTTTATGCCTTATATGGTAAAAGTAACAGTTTTAAACATTGTCTTTACTTTTGTTGACTTCCATTATATTGTTACTATTTTTGTGCTGAAGTATTTTTTGAAAGAAAAGTGTATGGGAAACTTCCTTCGGAGAGTGCTGACTGTCTCTTGTGATACCTTACATCAATTAAATAAACTGATTACCAGTTTTAATGAATTCTAGTAATTAAATTTTACACATAGTACTAAGTCAATATAAATGAAAAAATCTATAACATAACTGAAACTGACAAAAAAATAAAAAACAAGTACAGGACAGTTTTAAAAATTAATTAATTTATCTTTATATTACTAAAAAAATTTAATATTTTTTCATGGTTACCATGACAACAAGAGGAAAGCATTCTGCATAATTTGTAGTGTTCTGGGTTTCAGGTGCCTAACACTTGGATTGTGCTGATAAATGTGTCACAGCTCCAAATTCTGTTCGAAAATAGTTTTTAGAAATTTCAAAAATTGATTTAAAAATGTTTTTTTAATTCAGAACTAATTTTTGTTTCAAACATTTTACATCTGAAAGTTTTGCCTGAGTGTTGTTTTTGATTGTTTGACCTAGGAAAGAATCTGATGATGTCCCATTTTCAGTTTTTAAATAAAAATCAATATTTTCGCATCTCAGTTTCGTGGAGTCTACTTTATTGTTTTGCATATTAAATCTAAAGATGAATAAATCTATTTATTTAACTAAATTAATGTATGGTTTAGTCTTACCAAAAAAGGAAGATATTAATTGTGATAGACACTCTGGCGCACATATGCTTGCTGTTTGTAACAAAGCATACTTCAACTTCAAACAATTAATGGTAAAAAAGTATTATCCTTAGTAATAATACTACTTTTATTTTCATTGGCATTACATAATGTGCTTGACTTACTTTGACTTTAAGTTGTCCAATTTTAAAGAGATCATTTAGATATTCTAATAGACGTACTACCTGTCTGTCTTCTACTCTCAATGGTTGCCTGAGCACTTGACATCTGAACAACACTATTGTATAGATTTTCCCCAAACATATATTTTATTAAATGTAAAACATTCTTTTTATTGAGTTTCATCTTTTTTCTTTCATCTTTTGGTGGTATAACACAGTGACACTCAGCAGCATACATCCAAGGTGTTCAATTGTATTGAAATCAATGTTTTGTTTGCAAAAAACTGTGTAACAGAAAAACAGTAAGCTTCTGGCCTTAGCACATGCCCTCCAAACTATGTTTTATGTAATTATCAAATTGGCAGGCTATGTGCTTAGAGTGCATGTTGCTTGCTGTTATTCTGCCATAATCTGTTAACCCGAGATGTTCAATATATATGTCACGGACAACTGGTATGTGTTTCACATACCTATTGTTCTATACATGTATATATCTGCTCCAAGCAATGCCTTCTTCGTCAGTCTTTGTAGAGAAACAATGTGGGTCACATGACTTTGTGTGACTCTTGCTGACAAGAAGGCATTGTTGACACTTTTTCAGGGTCCTCAACATTTCTTTCAGATTATTACTACTTGCCTTTTTCATGACACCCTTGTGTAGGAAACTTTCTCCCTCAGCTGTGTTGACTTCATTATAATAGAGATCATCTTTTCCTACCACATAATTTCAATTTCCTGTATATGATTATAACCATCGATAGCGCGGTCTTCAAAGGTTTTTGGCTGCAATACCTAGTTAACAATACAATATTAGACTATTCTGTAGTTCTTTAGAGGTCTTTTTGTAAATTAGTAATCTGAATTCAACAGCCCGATAGCATTAATTCACAGTTTTATTAAACATTTCATATTTCTAAATTCTAATTTTGAACTGAAATTCCTTTACCAAGTTTTGCCGTAAACATTATCTATATTCTAGGTTTTGAAAATTTTGCTACTAATTATTATTATTTTACTCTTAAGTGCCAGTAGTAGTGTGTGGTACAGGTAAGACTCATTTGTAATGGTTAGATTTGATTTGTCACTTCTCCAGAACAATATTCCTGCAAATATTTTGCTCCGTTTTTTAACCGAACTGTCTGAATCTTTTTTACAAAACCTGCTATTGTGGTAAACATACTCCGATATAATGTCTACAGCTTGTTGTTATGACTAGAATAAAGTTCTTCGATCCGGTCCGAGCAAAGCCTACTGTCTCGCTGTCTGAAATTATTATACAAACTTTAATGGGGTGTTAAAATGATAAAGTTGACAATTATGAAAATGGGTACAACTAAAACATTTGCAGGAGTATTATAAGGTCCACAGTACTTTTTAAATAAGGGTAATTTACAATGCAACAAAACCTTAGTAACCACGGAAATATCACTCAGGAGTGGCATGTTTAAAGTAATTGGAATTGGGAAGCAGTAGATATTTAATTGACTGTTTAAATCATTTTGTACAATGCTATATTTCATCTCATCAACCACGGCTATCAGTTTTAGTGAAACAGTAGGATGAAGTGTGCAAACATGAACATATTTGCTTTTCTTTTCATGGTTTCAAAGAATCAATAGCTGTTTAAAGGTATGCAATGTTTCAATATATGAACTGCTCTGTTCATACTACTGGTAATCCTTAGAATGTAAAGAGCTAATTTTGTGCACAGAAATGCAAATACAATTAACTATATGATTCCTTCCCAATTTTTCATGCTTTTAATGACTTGCTTGTTGCTGGCTTGTCCACACACTGTAGGTACATAAAGCTTTACGGTGGTTGCCGACAGGGGCGTAGCCAGTGATACGGACGTACGCATGTGATGTGCGTAAGATTAATTGGAAAAGTAAAAAATAAATATGGCAAAAATGGTATTAAAGTCCGTAATTTCCCCACTCATGAGAAGCCCCAACCATAGCCACCAACTTCAAGGCTTGTGTCCGTAACATGAATTCAAGTCTGGCAACCCCCCTGGCTGGCTTGTTTGTACACACTTGGTACATAAGTTTAAGGAGAAAGACCTCACCTTCCTTTTGATAGCTTAAATTTAAGGAGGAAGACACTCTCGCCTTCCTTTCGAAGAGCTTCAATTTAAGGAGGAATACCTCACCTTCTTTTGAAAAGCTTCAATATTCAAGTTCCAGTAATAAATACTAGTTTTATGTTACCATGTTCTCCTATTGCATTTATTGCTGACTGAAGTGGCTAGAAATAAGACTTGCACTGCTTGTTTCACTTTAGTTTAATTGCTCATATATACAGTGTAGCAATACCACGTGACTTTTGGCTACAGTTACAAGAAGAAATTTGTAAACATTGGAAAATAAAATAGCCATAAGTATTTTATATCTTAATCGATTTCTATGAAATGTACGCCACGCTAAGGGGAAAACTATTTGCTTTCCATGAAATATAAGATCTTTTTCAGCAGCTTTACCGATTTTTCCATTACCCTGTGAAACCTACCCGTTCCACGGTTTCACAGGGTAATGGACTAAACGGCAAATCCGCTGAAAAAGATTTTTTATTTCATGGAAAGCAAATAATGTTCTCCTTAGCGTGGCGTAGATTTCATAGAAATCGATGAAGAAATAAAATACTTATGGCTACATTTGTGTTCCAATGTTTACAAATTTCTACTTGGAACTGTAGTTAAAAACCACGTGGTATTGCTACACTGATATATGCAGTTAATCTTTCAAGTTTCCAGACTATGGGCTGTTTCAAGCACATGCGCTCACAAAAGACCACTTACCACTTGTGTGATCAACTTTATTTGACTGTGCATTACTTTAAAAATGGAGAAATCATTGCACTTGATCGGTCTGTGCAAAAGACGAAATACTTCCAAAGGGTAGTAACTCAATTAATAAGTTTAGATTTGTTGCACATTCAAAGGGAAGTAACTTGATTAATAAGTTTAGATTTGTTGCACATTCAAAGGGAAGTAACTTGATTAATAAGTTAAGATTTGTTGCATTGTAAATTACTTATTTGTCTGTCTAGGCTGTTCCAAAACAAGTAAAAAAATGTCCTCATATTTACCGGAGTAAATACTCTGATATTAAGGATTTGTATTTATATATGTATACTTTATGATTGTATGAAACTCATGTATTGTGTTTCATTATACTGCAAAATGTTCAGTCTTAATTGTGTACTTTTATATATGTGCAAATATTTACTATAATGACTGTGATATATTGTTATATATTATATGCCTGTCAATCATTGATTGTTATTATTTTACTATGTACCATGTCCAGTGTCTAATCGCTATATAAACTTAAATCGTTTTATACGGTAATTATAAAATAATTATATACAGAACTAAACAATTACATATATTGAATGAATACGTGTTAATTTGTTAAAATTTTTAGAAAAGTTTCACTTTTAATTGCATCACATCAGTAAATTTTGTTACAGGTAAATTTTGCAATATCACTTTAAAGCTCAACTGGTTAGTTTAAGCTTCGGAAGATGTTCTGCACAGTTGCCATAGTTTATATTAAATTATTAATTTCTATTTTAAACAATTAATTTAAAGGTATTTTATGTAAATAGTGATTAAAATAATAGAAGTAAAGCTAATTAAAGACTTTCATTTTTATATTTTTTCATGTATAAATAACACTTAATTTATATAAGGAAGATCGCCATATCATGCAATCACCCATTCATATCCATTGTTCCAACCAGTAGTCTATTGGCTGAATATTCAATTAAATCTAGCTTGATTGACCAATAACTTGCTGATGGTCGAATTAGCATGTATTAGGTAAATACCTTTGTATATACCATGAGCCCTCCTATAAAGTGTGACACTGGGGCCATAATAAAAAATCAGATTACCAATTCCCGATATGGGACGATATGATCATGTCAAATCATAAACAGGTGCAGTTATGACCTTAAAAACTATAGTATTAATTGGTGATTTAAATTTTTCACTTTGTAAATTAAGCACTCTCTATTTTGTATTAAATGGGCTATGGGAGATAAAATAAGTGCTTGTTCCACAATCATTATGCTAACTCCTGCTAACTTCGTTATAATCCAAATCAAACAAATTTAGTGTTAATTTTCATATCCAATATTTACAATATAATTTGGGATTTATTCAAATCCTAAGTCCTTTGTAGTTTTTCTGTACTGTTTTACAAACAGAAACTAGTAAATATTGTTTTAGTGATAAGTTTAAAGCATTTTCCACTATATTTATCAAAGAAAATGCGTAATAGATTGTAATAAAAATGTAAATCATCTTATATAACCAGAGAATGCATATATCCTATCATACTTCTAACATTTCAACCAAATCATCTGATTAATTATGTAAAGTCAACTCCTGTTGTGTCAAAATAGAAATTCAGAATGTATGTCATAACGACAATTTACTGTATACATTTGTATATCTATTTATAACCCTGCTAAATGGAATCCTAGCTTTCACATTATCGTAGATGCATAATATATGTTACTGAACATTGAATTTAACCAAAATATTACTGTTAGCTTTTATACATGTATATAAATTTCTTAAAGCAAATTTCAATGAACTTATGATCTTTTCTGACTAGATTGAATATGCCGGTATGTATGAGGCAAGAATTATATAAGTATTACCGCGGATATAATAACATGTACTGTACATTCTTGTAATCTCAAATAGGCTGAACTTAATATATTCTTTGTTTTCCCTTCCCGACCCACGCAGATTTAGATACAAATAATGAATATGTAGTAATAACTCTAAGGTGAAAAATTTAGAATTCTGGTACCAAGTTTACTAGTAAGAAACAAGTCTGTATACAGAAAATAACATTTTTATCTCCAATTGTTCATAAAAAAATCTTATTTCAATTTGGGCATTAAAATCTTTTGGGTTAAGGGCCGTTGTTTTGGGTAGGTAGTGGAAGGGGAAACAAACAATATTTTATTTTAGGCCATACAGGGTATGTACGTTTTTTTATTCAGACAAAATAACAAATTTAATATTACTTAGACTACTACCATTCTTGTGTATACAAAAAACGTCATCATTTATGGGTTAAAATTTTGTAAAATATTGTTTATGATCGTAACATCCCTAAATTTTTAAACAAATTTACTCAACTTTTCACGTAAATAAAAATTGATCGTCAGATTATCGTCTGAACTTTTTACAGGCTAAACAGATTTAAAAGAAGGTAAACTGAAAAGTATCAATAGTTTTAAATCCTTCAATATTGGACTTAGAAAAGCTTTTAATTCATTAAATTTTTAACCCGGTATACATTCTGAATGTTAGATGAATTGCGAAATTGTTAAAAATGATAACGAAAATAAGCCAGGCAATTGGAATTTTAGGCTATAAAACTAATTAGTATCTTTTAATTAATACCGGCTGGACACTGAATTGTATTTTGGCATTTTTTGTTCAGTCACAGGGTCGTTGGGTTGTCGGAAGACGTGTCAGGGGCCAGCGCTTGCCTCAAGAGTCGGGTGTGAAGACGGCCTTTATTTTGCTGACACGCATGTCAAGTGGTACTAAATATAGTGTAGTTTATACACAAATTGTTGAAGATTAAGTCAAATGTGTAAACTTTATATGAAACTTAATTTTTGTTTTTAAAATTTCATAAAATTTTCGTAAAACATGAATCATTATCTTCTGTTTTCTTTTCAGTTAAATAAAATTCTCAAAAAGTGATTTTCTATTTCATTTTTTGTTTGTACAAAATTCTATTCATTCCATTTGGAATTTAACATAATATTCATATTTTAAAATGAACATACTTATACATATGTATTTGGAAATTAGCATATTTGCATATTCATATTTAGTTTACATGTTTGGTTGTGAAAGAGAAATGAAATATTTAATTTTTAATGTTTATTGCGGAAAAGGAATGTTTAAAATATTAAATTATTTGTATATTGTAGGGCACTGTTCCCTTTTACTGGTCAAAATTCCTAGTGTACATGTGTTGTATAATTCACAAAATACTGTTTTCTAAAACTTTTTCGGCATTTATAGTCTCCAAACATTCAACGGCTGGTTCGAAAAATCTTTGAAATATGCAAAAAAAAAAAATTAAAAATGAACATTTTGAAAGAAAATCAATATGAAAAATTACACAATTTTGTCTAATGTTAAAATAACATGTACATACCATCCAAATGTTTTCACATGCAATCTAATAAGTGGTTATATTATGTGGAAAGTAATCTTTTTACTGATTGAGGATGGAAGTGTGTGGTATAATGATTGTAAGGGTTGGGTGTGGCGTGTGGTAGCGACCACTGAGAGTGTGTGTAGATTATTTGACATGTATGGTGTATATATGAGTATAATGTTCGTAAATATTCAGATTATTTTCCACATAAAATACTGCAAAATTATTTTAGTTCTAATGAACATTTCCCTAATTTCGGCTCCACCACAGAAGAACACACCAGTTGAAAGGGTTCAGAATTGTATGAAACTGCAGAGTTCTGTAGAAATACAAAAGAAAACAAAACCCGATATGTCAGCAAATTGTGTTTATCATCACCAAAATATACATGTAATTCTTTTTTGGTCACTCAGAAATTTTATTTCTTTAGAAATTTATTACTGAAAATCTTTTATCTTGATGATCTGGCAGCCTCAATAGCTCAGTGGTAGAGCAATCGCTTTGAGTGCGGGAGGTTCAGATTCTGTGGCAACATCATACCAAAACATGAAACATTTGTACCAGTGTTTTCATTGCTTGACTCTCAGCATTTAAAGTGAAAGCCAATTTCTCTTCTCTTATACCCTCATGGCGATGGATTCCATCAGGAATGAGGTGTCAAGAGTGAAATCAATTTGAGTTGTAAAACTGGTTTCACGACCAATAACAAATAAATTAGTTATAATCAACTAATCAAAGAGCTGAATAATTGAATAGTTACAATATGTGTATGCTAGACACAGGTGTTGTCAATACGGGTGAATCATGCTATTCCTATTGTATATTTTATAATTTTGGCTTTTCATGTTATCATGCATTTCATCAAGTTTATTTTCTTATAAAACATTACTAGCAAAGTAAAAAACTTGTCTTGTATATGCAAATAAAACTTATTCACAAAAGTATCTTCTTATTACACGATTTTTTTTTTAAATTCTGATATATTGCAAATTGGGTTTTGGGTGGAGTAATATTTTAATTTCAAGTTGCAAGTTTGGTTAGCAAAATCGGCAAATTATATGCCAGTATATTTGGCCAATTTACCAGGTATATATTTCAATGCATTCTCATATGTAGCAATATACAAGACAATGTTTATATATTCCTGACGCTTAGTTTCCATAAAGGACACACATACACTTCCTCAATCCTAGAGTCCACTTCATACCTTTTACATAAAACAATCAATTTAATAATCCATTCTGAACGAAACCTTCAAATTAACACAAACATTCACGTCTATGCAACATACATAAAATCCCTCCAGTCATCTTTCGTTCCTTGTTTTCACAATCCCTGTTGTTTTTCAAAGCATGTTTCCTGCCTGGTGATGGATAACTTCTTCTTCTGTGATTATACGATACATACAAACACCAAGTTACAGTCTACCACCAATGCCCCGATGATGCATTGATAAACATTGCGACATATTCTGATATTGCATGTACCTTTCCTATCTAGTAACCATCATCTGACTTCCTCCTCTCATCAGATATCATATTAATCATGATTGAACAGTTTTCGCCTGTTAAGCTAAACCAAACGTTATAGATTAGTTCCAATGTCTTATAGAAAAGACTGGTTTTAATGTTTTCTGGAACATACTGGTTGCAATGTCCTCTAGAATAGTATGGTTTTAAATACAAAAAGTTAGCAAAATTGCCCTACGGTTACCATACGAAAAATGTCTAGATCTCTGTAAAGGTTTCACCTTGCTTTCTTGTGAATCCAACTATGCATCTTTTATTTATCTTACGAAGATCTTATTGTTTCTAACAATGCTATTATAAAAGGGAATTATGTTGCCTTCATCTGTTTATTACTGTAGTATACCCATTGTGGGTTTTGTCTGAAAGATAATTCTGGCAGTACTATGACCCAATGACAATTCCTGCTTCTTTCAAAGCTTGCCTGATGCCCATGTTCCCTGGCTAAGTTAACTAACACTACATATCAAGATTACCTT
The DNA here is from genome assembly GCA_947247005.1 of Spisula solida. NCBI lineage: Eukaryota > Metazoa > Mollusca > Bivalvia > Venerida > Mactridae > Spisula > Spisula solida. The sequence goes on from OX365950.1 coordinate 51,685,516, forward strand.
ATATTAATGTCAACATAATGGTTGTGGAATATAGAAATACAGGTTCATGAAGAAGCCATTCTAACGTCTTCTGATAATTTTTGATAGAATGTCTTTGTTCCTTTGCTTGGGTTTTACTGATGACCAGGTCCTGTGTGATAGAATGTCTTTGTTTCTTGCTGGGGTTGTACTGATGCCCTGGCCCTGTTATTCAGTATGTCTTTGTCCTTTTGGTAGGGTTTTACTGATGCCCGAATCCTGTTATTTAGTATTCTTTTTGTTCCTTTGCTGGGATTTTACTGACGCCCAGGCTCTATTATTCAGTGTGACTTTAGACCTTCTTACAACCATGTTCTGTTTTAGGCACATGGTTATTTCTCATTCTTTTGTTTGACCTTCGATGTTAAATGTTTTTGGAGATTCATTGTTCAGACGATTCCACTCAGCTAGTGCTCGGGTCATTTTGTTGAACATAATTAGATGCTGGCTTGTAATGCACTCTTTTGAAGCTTCTTTTCCATTGAACCTTCATTATTGACTTTATGTCATGCTCCCAAACTGTCCCGTTTTGATCGGGGTTCTCACGATCTGATGTGGACAAGTTATTGTTGTCCTAAACGAGGCCCTTGAAACACAAGCATTTCTTACTAACACCAGAGTATTAAGTTGTCCCATTTATTTATACTTTATTACACATATACAACGTCTTCTTTGCACCACTTCTGTTACACATTTCTCTTTAGTTGCTGTATTACTACATACATACACACGTATAAACAACATTTCTATCACTGCCTTCAAGATAAGACCACAAATCTACCATTAAAAGCTACAAAAATGTTTCCTATTTTCTTATTTTGATCTTTATTGGTAATAAATACACTAAAATCATGCTTGGCCAATTCCTTTCCAAATTTTTTTTTATTTCGAAATCCAAACATTTGAAAGACAACCATTAAAACAGGGATGCAGAATCCTCTGCCTAGGTGGATTAAGCTTCCCTAAAGATGTTCAATTAACTGCTTTTAATTATTATTTTCAATTAATTATAACAGCAGTAATGGCAGGTCTGTGCTCTTGTCATTCTATCTCAGATACTCTGCCTTACATACTCTATCAAAACATCATCAAAAAGCTGAAGTAAATCTATTTGCTAGTGATACTTTTATGTGCATTTTGTGTATGAATATTGCTATGCTATATAAAGAAATGTTACCTTTTTGTGCTAATGGCTTGATTTCTCTATACTTATAGTTTGGTATGTTTGAAACTTGCTTAAGTGCATTCATGGATGAATTTCCTCAAACGTTACGAAAAAGACGTGTCCTGGTGTCGGCCATCGCCTGCTTTATCGAATTCCTCCTGGGATTACCATTGATTACAGAGGTAAGAAAGACATGAAGCATTCTCAATACAGGATAGCTCAAAACAAGAGTCATTCTCCATGCAGGATATCTCAAAACATAAAGTGCATTCTCTATACAGGGTAGCTCAAAACATGAAGCATTCTCAATACAGGATAACTCAAAACATGACTCATTCTCAATACAGGAAAGCTCAAAACATAAAGCATTCTCAATACAGGATAGCTCAAAACATAAAGTACATTCTCAATGCAGGATAGCTGAAAACATACAGCATTCTCAATACAGGATAACTCAAAACATGACTCATTCTCAATACAGGAAAGCTCAAAACATAAAGCATTCTCAATACAGGAAAGCTCAAAACATAAAGCATTCTCAATACAGGATAGCTCAAAACATAAAGTACATTCTCAATGCAGGATAGCTCAAAACATACAGCGTTCTCAATACAGGATAGCTCAAAACATGTACTATTCACAGTACAAGCTCAAAACATGAAGCATTCTCAATGCAGGATAGCTCAAAACATGAAGCATTCTCAATACAGGATAGCTCAAAACATGTACTATTCCCAGTACAGGAGAGCTCAAAACATGAAGCATTCTCAATGCAGGATAGCTCAAAACATACAGCATTCTCAATACAGGATAGCTCGAAACATGAATCATTCTCAATACAGGATAGCTGAAAACAAGAGTCATTCTCCATGCAGGATATCTCAAATATAAAGTGCATTCTCTATTTAGGATATCTCAAAACATGAATCATTCTCAATACAGGATAGCTCAAAACATGTATCATTCTCAATACAGGATAGCTCAAAACATGTATCATTCTCAATACAAGAAAGCTCAAAACATGTATCATTCTCAATACAAGAAAGCTCAAAACATGTATCATTCTCAATACAAGAAAGCTCAAAACATGAAACGTTCTCAATACAGGATAGCTCAAAACAAGAGTCATTCTCCATGCAGGATATCTCAAAACATAAAGTGCATTCTCTATACAGGATAGCTCAAAACATAAAGTACATTCTCTATACAGGATAGCTCAAAACATGAATCATTCTCAATACAGGATAGCTCAAAGCATGAAGCATAATCAATACAAGAAAGCACAAAACATGAATCATTCTCAATACAGGATAGCTCAAAGCATGAAGCATAATCAATACAAGAAAGCTCAAAACATGAATCATTCTCGATACAGGATAGCTCAAAGCATGAAGCATAATCAATACAAGAAAGCTCAAAACATGAAACATTCTCAATACAGGATAGCTCAAAACATGTATCATTCTCAATACAAGAAAGCTCAAAACATGTATCATTCTCAATACAAGAAAGCTCAAAACATGTATCATTCTCAATACAAGAAAGCTCAAAACATGAAACGTTCTCAATACAGGATAGCTCAAAACAAGAGTCATTCTCCATGCAGGATATCTCAAAACATAAAGTGCATTCTCTATACAGGATAGCTCAAAACATAAAGTACATTCTCTATACAGGATAGCTCAAAACATGAATCATTCTCAATACAGGATAGCTCAAAGCATGAAGCATAATCAATACAAGAAAGCACAAAACATGAATCATTCTCAATACAGGATAGCTCAAAGCATGAAGCATAATCAATACAAGAAAGCTCAAAACATGAATCATTCTCGATACAGGATAGCTCAAAGCATGAAGCATAATCAATACAAGAAAGCTCAAAACATGAAACATTCTCAATACAGGATAGCTCAAAGCATGAAGCATAATCAATACACGAAAGCACAAAACATGAATCATTCTCAATATATTTGAGATATGTTCTGGTTTAGAACTATGTTAATATTTTGTATATACTTATAGCTGTTTATATATTATTGTTGAAGTTAGCCAAGACATTATAGTTGCAGTCAAATTGTACATTATGCAAATAAAGATGCAGTGGATGAAAATCATCTGTTTGAGTTGTATAATAAAAATACAAATACATGTCATTTACATAGCGACAAAATAATTTAAACATATTCTATTGCGCTTCACAATTATATGACACACTAGGATTCTAGAGCTTGGATTGAGTCATTAAACACTGAATTGACTATTAGTAAGAGCACACTCATTGTCCATGACTATACAAATGTGTTTTCAATTTCGATATGGACATGACTTCGTAGTGAATGTCTTTCAGGTAGCTGGGAAGATCGTTTAACCAGTTTGGCCCAGTAACGGGCATAAATGTGTCTGCTAATTTTATTCGCTGTCTAGGAATGTGAAAGTTAGTGTCACTTTGTGATCGCAACTTGTACATTTATAAATTATAATGCATGTTTTTGCTTTCAGGGAGGAATCTACATTCTACAGATCATTGATTGGTACTGTGCTAGCTTCTCCTTGATGTTGATCTCATTGACCGAATGTATCGCCATCGGATGGGTTTATGGTAGGAATATTTGTTCTATATGTTCCATTTATTCAGATCTATCACTTATACAAACGTTGCAATATCATAACATTGTATATTTATTAGCTCACCTGTCAGATAGTGACAGTGTGAGCTATTGTGATCACTCTTCGTTCGTCGTCAGTCCGTGCGCCCGTGCGTCAACAATTCATTCAAACAACTTCTCCTCCTTAACCACTTGGCCACTTTCAACCAAACTTCACAAGAATGTTCCTTGGGTGGTTCTTTCTAAAATTAGCTAAAATAATTATAATCTATAAATAACTCTTGTTGCCATGGCAATCAATAGGAACATATTTTAAAACAATCATAAAAATTCAACCGCTGTAAGGATTTCAAAATAGTTTAACAGAAATAGTTGTTGGATGACCCTCTTACAAAATTGATATTTTTGACATAATATGTCAAAAACATGGCCGCCAGTGGGTGGGGCGCTGTTTTTCCCTATAAACCTATCTTTAAAAATCTTCTCCATTAAAAGAACTGGTTGGATTTCACTATTAATTGGTAAAAGTGTTCCTTTGGCGGTTCTTTCTTAAAATAGCTAAAATAATTATAACCTATGCAGAACTCTGGTTGCCATGGCAACAAATGGGATTTTTTTTAAACATCGTAAAAAATCAACCGCTGACCACATTTCAAAATAATTTTACAAAAATATATAGTTGTTGGGTGGCTCTCTTACAAAATTGACATTTCCATCGTGATTCGTCAAAAAACATGGCCCGCCAGTGGGTGGGGCCCATTTTCCCTGTATATCCATAGTAAAATCTTTTAAAATCTTCTTCTCTAAAAGTACTGGTTGGATTTCATGTTAAATGGGTAACAATGTTCCTTAGGTAATCCTTTCTAAAAATAGCTAAAGGAATCATAATCCATGCAAAACTCTGGTTGCCATGGCAACCCATAAGATTTTTTTGAAAAAAACAGTATAATTCTACTGGATCAATGTGCACAGGTGAGCGACCTAGGACCCTATGGGCCCTCTTGTTTAATTTGCTGACTTAGAACAGGGACCCTATAATGAGCTTTGTATATTCGTCCTAGCTTAGAATGAGAAGGTCGTAAGTACAGAAACGCACTTTTGAGAAAGCAAGAAAAAACTGTCTGAAAACTACTCTTCATTAGATATTATATTACCGGTATAGATATATAGTATATTGATATACATGCATGGGTGAAAGTTTTCAGGCACATGCCTGAACTTCAGGTTTTTGAGAGTGCCAAAAAGCCTGTTTTTCTTTATTTTCCCTATATAAATTGTTGATTTTTGAGGATTTCAGGTTTTTCAGAATTTCAAACTTTCACCCATGTACATGTATAATTGTTGTATCTACAGGTGTTGATCGATTCTACAAGGATATTGAGTTGATGATTGGTTTCCAGCCATGTGGTATGTGGAAGTACGCCTGGAAATATGTCACTCCTTGTGTTATCTTAGTAAGTTTGAGTTTATTAAAACCTCAATAATAAGGCAACTTTAGCTTAGACTGACTTAAAAAATATGTGTGGTTCAGGAACATTGGTGAAAAAATAGGGTAGATAGGGAGGCATTGTTTTAAGATGTCAGTATACAACATACATCAGTGGTCACAATTGACTACATTGATTTTATGCTACTATAAGTATTCAAGCCATTAGCCATAAGTTATTGCATAGGAAATACAGTGTGTCAAAATGGAAACTGAACTTTTTTCGTTCCGCGCTTTTTCGTACCTGCTCAAAATCAATAAAAAATGCTTAGGTTGGAGCTAAAAAATAGGGTAGGTAGGGTTACACATATACCACATATATTTTTTTAGCCGTAGACTAAGCAACCATTGCATCTTTTGGTTTTCCTTTATACATTGTCAGTAAAAATGGCATTGGAAAATATGTTCCTTTCGAAGTTGTCGTATTATTGCGTGTGTCATTTTGGAAATTTTGAAAACAGCAACTTAAGAAAATATGAAAATATTTAATGCCCCCGTATCGATAGATCGGGAGGCATATAGTGATTCACCTGTCCGTTCGTCCGTACGTTCGTCCAGTTAACCCAAATTGACCGTTTCTTCTAGCAACATTATGGCTTGCTACAAAGCTTTCATACTTGCATGGATGTTGTATATGAACACTCTCCACACACCTGTATCACCTAACCCCATTTTAACCTTCAGCTTGACCTAATTTTGGAATTAAGACTTATTGAAGGGCCAAATTCTTGGTTAACCCAAATTGACCGTTTCTTCTAGCATCATTATGGCTTGCTACAAAGCTTTAATACTTGCCTGGATGTTGTATATGAATACTCTCCACACGCCTGTATCACCTAACCTCATTTTGACCTTCACATTTACCAAATTTTGGACTTAAGACTTATTCAGCGTCCAATGCTTGTTAACCCAAATTTCGCCTTACATCAAGGCGTTGTCTTCAAACTTGACATACTTGTTTACCAACATAAGCCCCTTATACTGACAAAGCCATGTAACCCTATTTAACATTTTAACAGAATTATGGCCCCTGATTGACTTTTTATGGACTAGGCTTCCACGGGGGCATAAGCGTTTATTGAACGCAGTCTTGTTTTGCCATAGAATGTTTAGGGTCGGGCCAAAACATTAGGGTCCGTCGGGTTACTAGAACCACATAATTAATTTGTCTTGGCCTAATTGTGATTGTAATTTTATATTGATGATTGCTTTTAACTTGCAGTTTGTCTGGTTGTTCAGTATCATAACTTTGGGTCCAGTAACTTATGGTGAAGTCACTTACCCTCAGTGGGCCGTCACATTTGGTTGGTGCCTTGGAATGACGTCTCTGCTACCCATTCCATTGTGTGCATTATATGCTTTATTTAAAGCTGAAGGATCGTTTATTGAGGTAAGATGTCACATGTTTTCTCACTTCTGCAAAATTTGTGATTGATTATTTGACATTATACCAGTTATCATTCAACTACCTTTAAATATATTTCAAAGGCAAATAGAAGCACATGGCCAATGAATTGATTGAAAGGCGTATACAAACATCTTTCATAGGCAGTAAGACGGAGCGATTTTCTGCACTGGCGTAATGTCCATTGTGGGAACACTGCTATTACATGACATCGTCCCTTTGGCGCAACAAGGTTGTATCTTTTTATATACTATATAGAGAGATAAAACCTTGTTGCGCCAAAGGGACGATGTGTTTATACTGAAATCTTAACAACATAACTTGTGGAGTTCGTCTTATTATTAAGATTCAAAACAGAGTATAAATACCAATGCAAGTAGACCTCAAAGTTGTGATCTTAATTTTTTGGTTTTGTTATTGAGGTGGCCATTAAGTGATGCTTCTATGTGTATATGCTGATGATATTGTAAAAACAACAGCCGATACTGCTTCCACCATTGCTAGATACAGTTATAGTTGTCTTACCAATGTTTTGACCGATGGCAATGCTGCTTGTGTCTTAAAATGCCCAGATGGAAAGTCTGCATCTTTACACTGGTTTCCAGGGAGGTACGGTGGTCGATGACCATGGATAATTAATAAACATCTTAGCCTATATAGTAATAACCTCGCGGATGGAGGTCATTGGCCAATTAGGTAGGATAAAACTGAATGACGGCGCACTACGACTGTCCCAGTCAAAGTAAAAAAAGATTCATTATGGACATGAAGATTTCTCTGTCATTCATGTTCCTGCCTTATAGTATGATATAATATTATATCAATGTAATATTTAATCCTTATTAGGGAGCTAAAACAAAAGGAGACAACTTCCTGTAGTCCCTACTTCTTAACGCATGTTGAAAACATTTCACTCAACACATGTCTACCTTTCTCCGGCTTTGAGCCGGTAATTACCGGCAATTACAGGCTCATCGGCTTTGGGGTCCAATTTACCGGCAATCTTGAGAAAATCAAAGCGTACATGGTTCTCCACATTGTATACTGTTTTCATGAAATCCGACAATGATAAACCCTGCTTTATTTATATCATTTGTCATTACAGCGTTTTAGAGCTGTTACGAAGCCATCACCTAAGTGGGGACCACGTAAGGATGAACATCGACAAGAGTATTTGGAATCTTTAGCACAGGACAAACATGGGTATGCGTTACCCGTATACCATCAGACTACGGCTGTTAGACGGAATGTTGACTCGAGTCCAGAGGAGAAGGCATTCTTAGAATAAACATGAACACATAGTGTATAATATAAACTGTCAGAATTGATACCATCTCATACAGCCTAGTCGATATCTGACGACAAGAATTGAAGAGTTAGTGTTTGCTAAGGTGAATAGAGGAACAGTATAGGGTTGTGTTAGATTGTTCGACGAGTTGACAATCAACTTCACATTTTATTCCTAGTACCTAGATGAGACTTGCAATTCCAAACAACTGTGTGAGGTTTGTTTGTGAGTGCTTATTAAAGAAAAAGAACTCCGTATCATGTATGATCGTGTTAAATGCTTTACTTCTGATCGTACATGCAGATGCACTTACAGAATGGTTCAAATCCTGTGGTAGCTCGAATGTACATGAGATTTTATGGCAACGAGTACCACCAAATTAGGCACATGTGGTCTGATTTATCGAATCTGAAGAATGTATATGTTACAAAGTATTGGTTATAAAAACCTGCCTATAATATTTGTATACACATAGCATTGACCTTCAGGGATATAAAAATATGGTTCTAACAAATATTACACATTGTTTATTCAAATGGTATATTAAGTATTTGAAATGATCTTGGATTTGAATGGTATATTAAGTATTCTAAAAGATCTTGAATTTGAATGGTATATTAAATATTCAAAAAGATCTTGAATTTGAATGGTATATTAAGTATTCGGAATGATCTTGAATTCGAATGATATATTAAGTATTCGAAATGATCTTGAATTTGAATGGTATATTAAGTATTCGAAGAGATATTGAATTTGAATGGTATATTAAGTATTCTAAAAGATCTTGAATTTGAATGGTATATTTATAAACAGCTGTTACAGTATCAATGTATATTTTAGGCAGGAATAAAATTCCTGTTGTTCATATTGCCTCGACAATAATTCTATTTGTTTGCTTTAAAATAATCAGTAATATTATCGAGTTTTAACGTATTCATTTGGTAGAAAACGTTAACGAGAATTCATAAAATGAAAAAACTTAACTGATCAAAATCTAAATAATATTTTTGAAAATAAAATTTAAAAAACATTCTTAACTTTGTTGCAAACCGTTCTTGCAAAAAAGCAACTTTTTCCTGTTCTCGGAACTATTATGATCCTAATTTATAAGCATTGGTACATGTAGTCATCACTGTAGCTTTAAGCGTACATTTAATGTATTATTTTGTAAACATGAAAATTACTGGTATGCACGTATTTTACTGTGCTTATATCGGTGAAATGTGTTATTATTTGATTAATTATTGACTTTTCATGTATTAGACTAGGTGCTGTGGTCAGTTATTTATCTATGAAGTATTGCAAATACATGTATATATGTAAAGTTTACATTCATTACCCTAGGTCTGAATATTTTTCTAAGGTACCTTAGACTCCTCATTAATACCAATGTAATCTGACGAATAGTGTATGGATATTACATATTGAGTAAAAACATCCTAGTTTGCAAAAGTGTAGATTTACCAAATATCATAATTTTAAAAACAATGAATGTTTAAATTTTGGCTGGAAAAAGATTTTTGTTGTAAATGTTAAGTTAGTTTCAAATTAATTTATTTTCTTGTTTTCCTGCCTTTTAAGTACGAATTTGAGATTTATAATATCAAGTACGTTTTGAATACAGCATTTTCTGTTAAAATTCTTAATTTGACATTATGTTCAGCATTATTATTATGTTTGTGTAAAAGTAGTCAGGGTGCTTGACAGAATGCAATATTTATTAAGATAGAAAGTATTGAAGTTATAGTCCAGTCAGGGTAAGAATAGAGTGACGCAGCAGTTGAGTCCGGTGTTAAACCAATCATAATGGCTTATTATAATAATAATAACGACTTTATTTATTTTGGATTACAATAATATTATTTTTCAATATGGTCCATAAACATTTAAATGCTAAACTTACATACTATATTTGCTCTACCTGTTCAGACAATGGTTGTAATCTTTTGTGTACACATAAACTGCAACGTCACTCTCACAATATCCTGACTGGACTGTACAGCATAATGGTTTTACATATCGAATTTATCCTCATTGTTCACAGTATTCTTAAATCATTAGCATTTTGATATTTATATATCTAGCCAGTATTTTTTAGAGTGTAAATGTATTATACTTAATAATGATACTGTAAAATTGTTAATTTCCGTGGGAATTAAATTTCGCACATTTGTTTAAATGGTAATTTGGTGGTTTCTTAAATTTGTGGATTTAAAATATTGAAAGAAAAATCTCTTTTTGTGTAATTTGTGGTTAACCAATCGAGGGGATTTAATTTTGTGATCTAGTTCTCCGCGAAATCAACGAAAATTCATCCACCACGAATATTAATAATTTGACAGTAAATAATATACTGTAAAGTTCCGCTAATAAGACAACATTAAGCATTTTGAAACAAATGCGTATATATACAATTGTAAAGAATTTTTAAAGAACCAATTATTCTATTTTAAAAGAGCTTTCATTGTATATTGTGCATGGATTCCTTGTATCACACAACTGTCTCATCCTTGAAAGTGGTAGTTATTGGCCAATCTGGTCGGAAAACCTGATTGACCATGCACTTATGACTGCCTCGGTGGATGGCAAACTAAAACAATGTTAAGAATAGCGTGGAAAAACTGAATGACCATGTATTTATGACTGTCTCAGTCGATGGCAAACTAAACCAATGTTAAGGGTAGAAGTGGTATACATTTAGAACAAAATTGATCCGCTATTAAGACTGCATGCTTCGCTAGTATGACCACCTTTTTAAGTCATCTTATTAGCCGAACTTCACTGTATTATTTACATAATTTATTTATATGTTTGTTATAAATATGACAGCATTATATAACAATACGAGACTATATATATATATACACTCATGTAGTTGTTCGTTAATTGTGTAGATTGATGACCACTCCAGTCGTGTTTGTCTTCGTTTAAATCTAATGAGTTAAATTATTTATTGTGATTAACCTTTATCAAACATTTGTAAGATAGTGTACATGTTAATCCTAGCCAGTTGAACTTATTCATTCAATTAATCATCAATTAGTAAAGCATTTAGTGCCATTAACTCTGTCTATATTGTGCAATTTGTACTTAGGGTACCGTGTACTTAGCCAGCCAATTTCTTTCAGAGAAATTAAATACCAAAGTTTTATCATAATTCATACCTTCTCATTATAAGTTACATTAACATGTTTATATTCATGTATTTAACGCATATGTGTTGCTATTCCATTGTGTCACTTTCTTGAACACCAATGTTTATGAGAGTGCTGCACTTGAGCAGTTGCTCTTAAATTCATATTTATTGAGACTGAATTGCAAATGTATGCTCCCTGGTTACAAACCCCTGGGTTAAGCAATGGTATTAACTATATTACATGTATGTTGAAGATTACAAAAGTAATCTACTTTAAAACAGTACGTACACGTGAAAATTATTATGTGATATTCTGAAAAAAGGTACAAAAAATAAACAAGTGCACAATAGATGGTTTCCCTTTATTACAATTTCATGATTAACCTCCCTTGTTTTCTATGGAGTTATTTATAGAATAACAAAGGGAGTTAATTGTAAAATGGAAACAAAGGGAGACAATTTGCTGTGGTAGTAAAGTGCTATATTCATTCTCTATTACTATCACTGTCTGGAAGGATGGACTGGATCTTGGGTTATCGCTTGATTTAAATGTACCTGATATATATGTATCCTGTTTTATTCTCTTATCGATCAATTTGTTGTATATTGTTAAAATGTGATACAAATTCATCATAGTGCTTCATTCATGTAGTGCTCATTTATTTTTTTCACATTCTATTTCTAATGTAGTTTTGTTGTTGAAGATAGTTCTTATAAGTGCTGTATGTTCGGTGATACATCTCTGTCGTAATATAGTAACATAGTGATCTATGGGAGGTAATCCAGACTACATACTATATATGCTTTCATTTACTCATACCATTTTTAATAGCGAGCAAAGGATGTACCCATATTGTAGCTTTGTTCCTTTCATGCTGCTGGGTTATCCCTTTTCTCTTTTACAAGTTAGGGTTCTATAAGGTGGTTGTGAAAGTATTTATTTATTTTTGTAGTAACTTTCATCAATGCAATGACATTAAAGGACCAAAATCTGTGTAAAACATCACACACAAAAGACTGGAGTTAAACTTGCATTATTTCTGTTGTTTGTGTTTGTCTGTTAATCTGTGTTTCAATGTAGATTATTGTACAAATTGTGCAAAACTATGTACCTGGACCTCATAAATATTCGGTGAATTTCCGTCGAAATACACATGCATCAAGTACACTATGTTAAAACATTCTTATAGTGTACTATAACAGAAACACGCGAAGATTAATAAGGGCCAAGTTAATACAACTTGACAATACCAGTGAAAAGGTACTCAACCTAATAAAAGGTTTTTTTAATTACATTACCTGCATAACTGTACCCAATGCCACAAAGTAGATAACTGTAATGTGATAGAGCCTTGCTGGTGTACTAGTAGAGCCTTGCTGGTGTACTAGTTAGGCCATTCACCATTCTGTGCGAAAAACAATTAATGTTTAGATGATTAATAATCAGAGAACATAATTTAAGTTCATATTACCGGTAAGTTCATTCAGTATTCAACTCATTGCATTATAATCTGGTGTTCATTTCAAGACTTAAAACATAGTTGTTTTGTAAATTTACATGAGGTTATCTCAAAAGGCATTATTTTTTGTGTAAGTTGAAGTTCATATCTGTTAGTTTACATTAATCATGTTACAGTTATGATCATTGAAGTATTAGCAATATTTTAGCACATACTATTATACATATAGGTATTTTGTGTCCTATAGTTGTTTGATATTTGACCATTTTTAGAATGGTACGTGTAAATTTAACATGCGCACAAATTAACACAAAAGTAGCATTTAAACATATACTTAATTACATATTATTTTGATGACTTTAGAGAAATACAGGGGTAATATCAGCTTGCTGAAATATCATTGTTAATTTCGGTTACTATATGAAGTAAGAAATGAAAGCTGTTTATGTTTTTTTTTTGCTATAGGAATTAATGTTATTTTAATTATCAATACATGCATATTAAAGTTAACAACATTTTATTGCCAAAAGTATTACATGCATATTTTAAATATCATTTGCAGTATTAATTATATATTTATCAATGCAGTTTTGGGAATTTATAACAGAAAATGGTCAAATTTGGACCGTTTTGTTTTCCTTTTTTTGACTGAAAAATTATCTTACTGCTTATATTGCTAGATAAAATGTTTATACTCTTTGTTGAATTAAAATGTCTCTAAATCACAAGTATGTTCACTTTAGTTATAAATTTTTTGATCTACTCTTACATTTTGTAATCCTCACTGTTCTGTTATTGTGTTCGTATTTTGCTTTTTGGGTATGTTTTATCCGAAATATAACAAATAAAATGGTTAATCTTTTTATTAGATTACGATTATGCTTTATATCTTGAAAATGAAAACTATTTTACTATTTCAAGATTACATTTTTCAATGTTCACTTCATTAGGTACATGTAAAACCATTTGTTAGCGTTCTTGAATTTTTGAATTGCAATCATGCAACGTGGCGTCAGTGTCACACAAATCAATAAACACGGAACTCGTGTCAAATGCAAATCTTTCTACATGTGCTAAAAAGTTTGAAGTCCAGTTTAAAGAATATTTGAAATGTATCAGTCTCACTGTTTTCTGTGTGCCTTAAAGATTGTTGTATGAATAAGAAGTTCATGCTGATATATCACCGGCTTAGAATGAGAAAGACGTAAGAACAAAAACGCTATTGTGAGAAAACAAGAAAAATCTGTCTGAAAACTAAGTACTCTTTGCTTATAGAAAAAAAGCTTTTTCAACTTCAGTTTGGTCAAACTGATCCAATATTCTTAATAATGACTCATAAGAAGCGCCTTGTGATGCAAATTTCAAATATGTATGGGTCTTGTTAGGTGGTTAGTAGCACTGACGACCTTCTCATTCTAAGCGTGTGATATATACTGATGTTCTCTTCTGTTACCATGTTACCATCCCATCATTACTGGAGAAAGTATTACAACTACATTTATTTATTATACCATATAACAGGCTGTGTAGTCTCACATTCCATGCAACTCTTTATAGTTTCTTTATTAACTATATATGTAATACTATCTATGTTGACTCCAATAACTCTATATTTCTGTTGACAACAATAAGTCTATATTTCTGTTGACACTCATAACTCAATATTTCTGTTGAGACCACTTACTGGTAACTCTGTTTTTTTGTTGACATCTATAATTCTACATTTATTTTGTTTATTAATGTTAAAACTGTTTTGTTTTGTTTTTTTAATTTATTTAAGGTCGATTGTGAAACAAGTTTTTCCAACTTATATTAATCACTCTCGACACCTCATTCCTGATGTTATCCATCGCCACGAGGGTATGAGAGAAGAGAAGCCAGTTTCCCTTTTTATTGTCTTCATTCAGCATTACTTGTATATTCTTTCTCAACATTGTTTTCATCTTTTTTAGTCTTTGACCATCAGTGTAAACAGTACATGTATGTATAAGGAATAGATTTCTTAATGTGATGCGTGGAATTGTGAATTGTTATTTTAGTGTTAAAAATCATTAATTCATTCATTCTGTGAATTGTCATGGATTATTGCTATTTTGTAAATAAACAATGAAATTTTATCGTTTCCTGTTTGTTTGTACTTTGACAATTGCCCGTCATGCTAAGAAAACCAAAAGACTATTATCCGTCTTGCTAATAATACATCAAGAGACTATTGTCCGTCTTGCTAAAAACACACAAAGAGACTAATGTCTGTCCTGCTAAAAACACACCAAGAGACTATTGTCCCTCTTGCTAAAAACACACCAAGAGACTATTGTCCGTCTTGCTAAAAACACACCAAGAGACTAATGTCTGTCCTGCTAATAACACACCAAGAGACTATTGTCCGTCTTGCTAAAATCACACCAAGAGACTATTGTCCGTCTTGCTAAAAACACACAAAGAGACTAATGTCTGTCCTGCTAAAAACACACAAAGAGACTATTGGCCGTAAAAAACACACCAAGAGACTATTGTCCGTCTTGCTAAAAACACACCAAGAGACTATTGTCCGTCTTGCTAAAAACACACAAAGAGACTAATGTCTGTCCTGCTAAAAACACACAAAGAGACTATTGGCCGTCCTGCTAAAAACACACCAAGAGACTATTGTCCGTCTTGCTAAAAACACACCAAGAGACTAATGTCTGTCCTGCTAAAAACACACCAAGAGACTATTGTCCGTCTTGCTAAAATAACACCAAGAGACTATTGTCCGTCTTGCTAAAAACACACCAAGAGACTACAATGTCTGTCCTGCTAAAAACAAACCAATAGACTAATGCCTTTCTTGCTAAAACACACCAAGAGACTATTGTCCGTCTTGCTAAAATCACACCAAGAGACTATTGTCCGTCTTGCTAAAAACACACCAAGAGACTATTGGCCGTCCTGCTAAAAACACACCAAGAGACTATTGGCCGTCCTGCTAAAAACACACCAAGAGACTATTGTCCGTCTTGCTAAAAACACACCAAGAGACTAATGTCTGTCCTGCTAAAAACACACCAAGAGACTATTGTCCGTCTTGCTAAAATCACACCAAGAGACTATTGTCCGTCTTGCTAAAAACACACCAAGAGACTACAATGTCTGTCCTGCTAAAAACAAACCAATAGACTAATGTCTGTCTTGCTAAAACACACCAAGAGACTATTGTCCGTCTTGCTAAAATCACACCAAGAGACTATTGTCCGTCTTGCTAAAAACACACCAAGAGACTAATGTCTGTCCTGCTAAAAACAAACCAAGAGACTAATGTCTGTCCTACTAAAAACACACCAAGAGACTAATGTCTGTCCTGCTAAAACACATCAAGAGACTAATGTCTGTCCTACTAAAATCACACCAAGAGACTAATGTTTGTCCTGCTAAAACACATCAAGAGACTAATGTCTGTCCTACTAAAACACATCAAGAGATTGGAGTAATAATCCAAGATGTACCCATACAGCATTAATGGGCAATATTATGTGCCCGCTGGTGTTATGTAAAAATAACGAAACAACAACTCTAGTTACATGATTGTGTTAGAATAACGAAGTATAAAATATGATACAACATGTATCCGGCAATGGCATTTCAATATTAACATTGCTTTAAAGCACCGGCTATGATATATTTACAGTGCACTATACAAAACAACACAATCACACCAGTAAATAATGAGTTAGAATAGCGTTACTGCAATACAGACTGGTGTGGAGGCCGTCCACAAACAAATCAAGATCTACACATCCCGACTATAGATTAAAGTCTGTTATTTCTCAGCCAAGGTAACAGTTCAGTTTTGTTCTGGTAGTAGCTTTTCACCCACCCAGGTTTGATTCCGGGTTAGACAGATTGCCATCTTGATATTGACAAATGTCATGTTATTTGCATGTTGAAAAGTTTCCAGGTACTTTGGGTAGAACAAAAATATCGTACCGAGAAAGCAGCACTGAGGGCATATTGTAGCACATCACAAATGAATCACGAAAAACGGATAGGCAAGAAGCAAACAAACAGAGATCACAATAACACTCACAAGTCAGCATTACTCCTAATGCGGCAGGCCAATTCAAGCATGCAGTCGAAGCAATATCAGTATACAAGCATCAGTTAACATGTCATTCAGCAATACATTTATACGAAGCAGCATTAATATATATAATTAATTACCGTCTTTAAAGTTGTTTGAATACCCATACGACGGCACAATCTAACAAGCACCTACTAACTATAATGACCTGAACCACAAATATAAACTTACAGATTGACAGTTACTGTTTTCAAAATTTTGTACAACGCATGTACCACTATACACATAGTATTCAGCTATATCATTTCCCTGTGATTCAACTTAATTGCTAAAAATGCATAATTCTGCATTTGGTTGCCAAGCTATTGCTTTTTGGAAATAGCCGTTTAAGGCATAATGGGACTTAAAAGTATACAATTAGCACACTCTTGATACTATTGACTGAGTATTTGAATTATGTAAGGCTTTTTATGCAAATTAGAAAATAATTATTATAACTCGTACATCAAAACTGCTGTTGTCATGGCAACCATTACATAATTTTTATTACAAACATCGGCAATTCATATTATCAACATTGCATACTAGTATTTAATTCATGCTAAGGAACATGTGTTTGTGTTTCAAATAAGATATTTACATGCTTTTGAAAACTCCTCATACATTCTCAATAATTTATGTAAATACTATATTCACTCAGTAAAATAATATCCGATCGTACACCGAAAAATAACAAACAAATCGACGGCACCACTAAGAAATGCCAAAGCTGCAAAACAATTATCGTCCAAAACTGCAATTTAAACAGTGCCAGTGTATTTGTGGATGCTATCTTGAGAAAGAACTGTACTCTTGAAAAATGTATGTTCAGTATTTTGATACAAATCTGATGCTGCTTCGACCTTCACACATATAACAGGCCAAACCACGTGTCCAAAAGACGAACTTGCTCCTTTATACAATTGTAATATGTGCTGAAGTATCCTTTTCTCTATAAATGTCAATTGATCATACCAGGTTTTTGATACGAGTCAATTAATCAGGTAGAGCTAATGAACGGGCACTGAAGCAGACTACGAAAAACAAAAATAGGAACAAAAGAAATGTTCCTGGAAACACAAATCTTGATATGCAATCCACTTGTTGGGGCTGTGAACGATTGGCGTTTGTACATGGACAAAGGCGTTCCTGAAATTATACATTTATAGCTTTGTATGTTTACCGTGGGAAATATATGACTGTTAACTCTGATGTATTTTCATTTTTTCTAAAATTTCAGCCGACGGCCTTCTTCAGAACTATGCATTTATATGTTTTGTACAAATGTGTGTTTAAGAATTATAGAGCAAAGCAACCCTCTTTTGAGCTACTGTCTCACTGCGCTATCAATATTCCACCGTGCTTAAATGGTGTAAAAGAATACTCTGGAAAACAATTAAAACGACGTTGGAAACAGGGACTTCCAGTCCATCTAAGTTATGTTGGGTTATATATATATACATAATTTCTATTTCCTAGTTCAATTCCACTTCTTTTGTCTAATTTCATAAAGGCTGGTTCCTCTCTTCCTGCACTTTTGATGAGTAATTTGGTATTAATAAAGTTTATTGTTTATAATAAGTATAATTGCTACTCTTAGGCGTGATGACACAACACATTTTGTCATGTGACTCTACGTAGTCTGACTATAAGTATTTCTAAGTACTAACCTTAAAACGTTCAAATACAGTTTTGTTGACATCTTTTGGTTGTGGTGTTTCTTCTATGTTATATTGTTCTCCACGCGCCTTTGTGTCCTTGTCATCATCTGGGCAAGCTGTAGAGCCATCCTGAAATACAACACACCTTAAGCTCACTGAGCATTTTTTGTCTCGGCGATGTACTCCCGATTTAAGTTAATGAGCTATCAGAACATCGGGAACAGGTTCCTTGTGGTCTAGGGGAAGCTTCAGGGAAGTTATGAGATAGTATCGGAAGGAAGTGGGATGAATGGGATGGAATCGGAGGAAATAGGGAGAACATCGCCGATGTGGAACGTGCTGTATACATGTTAACACGAATGACGATAAATAAGGTCATTGGCTAAACTTTTCAGACTTTGTGAGTGTTTTGACTTGCCTTAAAATTTGATTGTCGTTTTATTGTTTTAGTTTTATATCTAACATTGATAATAGAAGAGGTGACATTTCGCCAATTTAAGAGCAGCAACCATTATTTTTGAATATTATTTCAAATATGAGTGCAGTCATTATAAAAAAGCCCGATATAAGCTCGGATGTGGGAAAATCGTCGCAAACGATTCAGTTTTAATTATACTTAACAACTTTTCTAAGTCCTCATTTTCATTGATTAATAACTTTTTTATTATAAATAGTGACGCAACCAAATTTCCAAAGTGATGTTTGTATGCGGCAGACAAACAAATCCATGTCACAAACTGGCCGTATGACACGTGGTTTTGTCGCTGTTAGACGCACGTGCGTTTTGCATTTTTCTCCCTCTGCGCAGTTACACATCCCCGGAACTTGTTCCAAACACTTGCGAATTGTGCCCAAGGACTCGCCACGTACGAAAACATTTAACAATCAATTTTAATATCACAGTTATGCGTCCAACGATGTCAGAAAAAAAGATGACGTCGGTACGGTGCAGTGTAGAATTTTCTGTCGACAGGTCAGAATAATGACCTAAAACATCACTGTCTGATTGATTTACAACATATAAATGTCTTCGAGTGTTTAGTTAAAGGTAATTGTATTGGTTGTCTGTCGTACATGTAAAATGCAGGTTGCAAGAGCGTTTGTCAATTTGTAGTGACGTTATGACGTTACATCGGGCTACTCCGGAGACGTGATACCACTTTGAGTTCAGACAGTAAAATTCAACAAGTCTATTCGTTCAGCAGTGCTTCCGAGTC
Organism: Spisula solida; assembly: GCA_947247005.1. Lineage (NCBI taxonomy): Eukaryota > Metazoa > Mollusca > Bivalvia > Venerida > Mactridae > Spisula > Spisula solida. The sequence goes on from OX365950.1 coordinate 51,705,060, forward strand.
TCGTCTGTGACTGCTAGCAGAAAAATCAGACTACATGGTGGTCATCCCAGATAACAAAATCTGTATTTTAACTTCTTTAGTTGTTATGTTAAGATTGTTTTCATTCAATAAATATATATCGAAATCGACGTTTTGATGTACAATTCTGCAAATTATAGCCAAATTTCATTGAGATATACACAAGGTTGACAACGTTAATTATCATCAAAAATATAAGTGAGGACTTAGAGAAGTTGCTAAGTATATAATGATGTACATGTATGATAAATATCAATAGGACGCACGATTTGAAGCAAATATCTCGACGTTATAGCAAGTTTATTGAGACACTAATTTTCTCGCCTGAAAGAAATATATCTAACTATCAAAAATGACATACCGTCTCATATGTTTTTGCAGGTCGTCTTATCAGAACATTAACATAGGCAAACTCTAACAGCGCAGCAAAGACGAACATAAGACATACGCACATCCAGATATCTATAGCTTTCACATAGGACACTGGTGGTAGTGATTGTCGAATACCGGAACTCTGTGTCGTCATGGTGAGAACGCACGTGACGCCTAGAGATACACGTGCAGGCACGGCCTTCGGGTCCACCCAGAATGATACCCAAGACAAGAAGACGAGTAATATACTAGGTATAAACACTTGCAGAAAGTAAAATCCGACATTTCTTGTAAGATCCATTTCTAATTTTAACGTTGAAAATGTTCCCGCTGAAAATGATGTAAATGCCATGCATGAATATGTAAACGGTGCATAATATAATGTTTTCTAGAAGGTAACGAATTGTTCAGAAATCTCAACATTAGTAGGGGTATACACTTTGGATGTGAGGTCGGAAAAAAGGAAATCCTGAGCACAAGTGTGTCTCCCTCACCCTCAGACATTTTGCTGAATATATAGTAAACCTTCTCTTATCTGCTGTAAAATCACATATTTTCGTGGGTATCAAATTTCGTGGATTTGATAAAAAGCATTTTTGAGGATTACAAATCAAGGCAGGGTAAATCTATGTTTTGTACTTGTGAGGTCGATTAATTGTGGTGGTTAGATTTCATGGTTGAGTTTAACAACGAAATCAACGAACATTCAACTCCCTCGAAAAATAATGATTTTACAGTATTTAATCTGACAGAATTATTCTTGAAATCATTGCTACAGAAGTGGTCAAGGTTGTTAAAAAATAACAAAAAAGTATCAAAAGATACTAGTAAGTTACATAATTAAGTACTGATTAAAAGACTCAAAGACTTACTGTTAGAGACTTTGACGAGATAGTCCGACGTCTTCACCTTGGGTTCTACGTCAAACTGAGGCATCTCTAACTCAGGTGCTAATTTTATTGGGCGAACAGTGTCCCATTCTAGGTCTATATTCTCCATTGTGTACCCATCTGATATATAACACAGTATAAACCCCGATACACCGCATATCAGTTCCGTCAGAGAATTGTTCTGTTTGCATATAGTTCTGACGGAACTGAAAACCGATGTAACGCTCGGACGGAACTCAGATGTCATGTATCCTGAGTTCCATCAAAGCGTTTACGGTTACATCGGTTTCCAGTTCCATTAGAGCCACATGAAAACAGAACAATTATCTGACGGAACTGAAAAGCGATGTATCGGGATTCATACTTTACATAAGGAAGTTAGATTTTCAAAATCATTAAAAATGAACAGACGGATACGTGTCCCTGGGGTCAAACTACATGTGTACATGCTTTCATAGGCGATTTTCGAGATGTTACCGACTCGGTTCCTCTGAGGTTCTACGACAACCACATACAACAAGTATAATCATGATACGAATAATTCAGCACCCATAGTACACGTTAAATATATACCAAGGGTCCGTTCAAAAAGTATTTATCAAGTGACTTAGACGCTCATGAATAACTTCAACAATGTTTGAATCTTCACTTGGATATTATAGACAGACACCAACATACTCTGTTCATATGTTCATATGATGTAATAACATGTGAAAATGTAATTTTATTTTAAATGACGAAATCATTCAAACATTTCTAAAATACTAGAATAAGTAAGTATGCACTAATGCGTCACTATAAAATATGAACATAGATGGGGAATAAACAATTATTTGACGCAATGAATTCTATCCTTCATGCAAAAGATAACAGTATACACTTATTCCATGTCTGTTTGGTTAACAGTCGAAACTATTGTCCCGAGGTATCGGGGAAGACTTTTGAACTGTTGCACGAGGCCGATAGGCCGAGGGCAACAGTTCAAAATGTCTTCCCCGATACCGAGGGACAATAGTTTTGACTGTTAACCCAAAACAGACATGAAATAACTGTTTTATTACCTAATACTCTATATAACTACAGTAAAGTTCTACTTATACAACAAACAAAAGGATATTTCTAAGACATTTTGTCATACTAATAGCGGATATTTTTGTTATAAATTCAAGACTGTCATTATCCCCATGATTTTATTATAAACAAATAAAATCGGCATGTAATAAAGCAAAAATGTACAAAACATTGTTAAAGAGTTATATTAAAAATACGCTATAGATCTAGCAGGGTGTTTTTGAAGGAATTTATATTGCGCATCGTGGTGCGCAGGTAACAGTTCATCCAGGTGTGTAACAGTCAAAACTGTTGCCCTCCTGGCAATGAACTGTTTCATACCTGAATCTAAAAATAAACATTAAGACATGAAACAGTCAAACATAACGAATTACTCGTTATATAGAGTGCTAGGTAATAAAATACATTAGTACATGATACTTACAGCTCTGAATGAACAACGGACATCGTTGTTTGTCGAATGGGTAATATTGTAAAGTCATTGTGCACCCCAAGGTCATTGCCAATCTGAAGTATAAATACACTGATGTGAAAAAACACATGATAGTACGGTCAGGTTAAACTAATTATCATTAAACATGTGTAATACAAACACTGCACGGTCGACAGGTCGCTTGTAATCGGCGTAGATTAAAAGATTTTATTATACCTCACGTGACCTCTCAGTTTATTTTCCCCATATACCTTCCTTGTGATATTTTGTTCGATCACTATGTGATATTTTGTTCGATCACTACTAGTAAAAACGAGGCTTGGCTATTTATAGAAATTTGTACTATATCAGTCCGAAAAACACCCTGCTAGAGAGTATCAGTATGCTATTTAAAGGTTTGTGTATATTTCACATGTTATTTTTAGTAAATCTTGTCAATTTCAACCCTTGAAACTGATGTGATTTTCTAAAAATAGCACCAAATCATTAGAAACTGATACGGACTGAGATTGTACATGTAAAATTATCATAACGGCAATCTAAGTTTTGCTTACATTTGTTAATATTTTATTTTGTAAAATGGTTGTAATTTTGTTCGGTATAATAAAATAAATAACACATGGCTGCTCGGGTGACAGTAAATAATACCAACCCTTGAATAGTCATATCACCCTCGGCTTCGCCTCGGGTGATATAACTATTCTCGGGTTGGTATTATTTACCATCACCCTCGCAGCCATGTGTTATTTATATGATAATGCATTAAAAGTGATTATGGACTATATTAACCAAAATGACCATCGAACAAAGGCGAGTGTCATTAATGGCGGACTATTAGCAATTCGAAATCAGTAGCAACTCATCAATTGAAATGTGGCATATCTTTAAAGTACGTTCCGGATTTAATAAATGACCATACTTATTTTAAACATTGAAACTATTTATCGAGTTACGCTACTGCATGTATATTACAAAAGTCATTTTGAGTCAGTATGTCCGTCTGAGTACCAACACGCGGTTAACTGGTAATAACATGTTTTGAACAAACTAGGTCCTATGACACCATATTCGTATTGTGGTGCAGTTTATGCAGAGCAACTGGATTTTTGTGATAGTCGAACATCCGTGAAGGCATTATTAAAGTGGGATTAGAACAATAATATCATAAATGTATACTGAAGGTCGTAAGGATAGACCTACCTGGTGCTATACAAAACGGTTCCATTCCTATATATGTGCATGAGTTTGTTTGGTGTCGTGACCGAGTGGACATTAGCTCGTTTCTCATTCTGAAAGAATACATCCGGTTGCCAGACGTTGCCTATATTCTTGGAGTCGAGTTCTAGCTTTGGTTTACTACTTATGTTAGAGTAGTCTAGACGTTCATCACGCCACCACATTCGCAGGTATATGTCAACCGAATATTCCTGCAACGAATGAAAGGAAATGTATGTTACTTATGAATACGCAATGTTAACAATTTGTCAATCCAAAGCGACGGACTGGAGATACTAGAATTTTAGAACCGAGCATATGACTTATATTTCTTTCGTCGATCAGGTCCCGATCTTCCGACGCATCTTAAGTAGATATATCTTCTCAAATTGAGATTTTACTCAAATCAGAGTCAGAATTTAAGACCAATTTGAAGTTCGAGCTCGTTTTTACTGCTATTAATTAAGAACACTGTTTTCTGTTTTGTGATGAGAATTTTGAGTCCAGTCTCCCATGGAAGTTATCTAAAGATGAGATCTAACTAAGATTGAGATGTTTTGGGAGATCGGTGCATGTAATAGCTTACTTTACTGCGCCCTTCCACCACCGTACCTTCTGGGTGTACGAGCTCTGTATGAGAGCATTAAAGTAAACAATCCGTTGAAACGCAGACTGGACAATGAGAGCGTTCCAAAAGCCAACATCAAATACAAGTTCTATTATTTGTGGCATAAGGCCATTCCAAATCGTTTCTTCGTTTGGCGTCCTCGGACTGATAGGTTTGGGCGTCTTGAAATAAAAACATTTTAGAGTTATAAATATTTATAGCATTTATAGCATATCGTTCGCTCTTATTCAATGAGATTTGTAAAGATTGTGTGTAATATTAAATATTGACTCTGATTTAATAGTCCATGTCCCAGGTCTTGAAAATTGAAGGTTCATTACCAAAAAGGTGAACAGATCCAACAATGATGTTCGGTTAGCTTGATATCTCAGCAGTCCAAAATCGGTTGATGGACTTGCGTGTCATTTTGCCAAATGACCTTTTGGCGGCCATTATTTTAAGCAAGCGTAAGCTTTGGGAAAACTTAAATTATTCCTCACTTAAAAGGGACTATCGGCTTGTAATATGTCTTAAAATGTTCGTATTTCAACCCGCAGCTGATGCTATATACCTATTAATATGATGGTAAAACTATTAGTCCGAAATAATTGATATTCTAAGAAAATTTTGATATTTTTCACTTTTTGTCATTATTTTTTCTCTTGCAATTCTGATTGGGATTTGTATTTAGCCATTTTTTGTTTGTTATATTCAGAGGTTAATTCTAGGCATCCATAATATACGTTTAGTTTTTATTTCACACAAACACGTTTTCAGTTGTTTTATTAATTTCTTGTGATTGACAATGCATCAAATCTATATTAATAATGACGAGGATAGAAGTCGCTATGAGGGCTTCGTTTTTTCACCTCGAACGTAGATTTGGTATGGACTAATGGCATTGCTCATTTGTTTAATTCAATATGCCAGTGTTCTATCTACGCCAATTGACATATTTGACTTATTATAATCCTCTTTCGACATTACTTTAATTTCTTTGATAATACGTATGCTTGTTATATTGATTCTAACAACAACTTCATTTTGCATATACCCTTCTGTAATATCGTTGTCAAGCATAAGGCTGCTGAAACTAATTCATTCTACTTTTCGACAGCTTGGACTTGGGCAGATCTTTTCTTATTTAGTTGGGCTTTGTGCTTTGTATGTTTTTTTATGTTTTCTGTGCTCGGTTGGTTCAGTTGGGCAAATTGTGCCTTGTATGTTTTAATGTTTTCGGTGCTCGCCAGGATATGTTGAGTGCTGCATACCCTGTCTGACTAAATGATATCTTTTCCATTCAAAAGTGCATATACACTGTGTCTATTGAGAGTTGTTTGTTGGTAGCCCTTGTTGTGAGTTATGCACGACAAACCTATAAGAAAGAGAACCATCATACACTATTCTACAAAATGAGAATTTACACCCCCAATTTCCAATTCTGTATGTATTTTGTAATAGACGAGAATACGAGTAAATATAAAATTTGTCCATAGTTGTATACGTTTTACCTATGTCATTTTGACTGACATGCTTGCATCCATTACATACATGTATTGTCTTCAAGTCATAAACATAAATTGTAAACAAAAAATGCACACTTTATAATCTAAGGGAGGCAACTCTTGCAAAATTAGTATTTTGTCATCCGTACATTTTACTTAAATGTGATTTTGGCATGCTATTTCGACAGAATGATACATTTAACATTTTGTCGTCAATAATTGGTCATTTGTAAAAAACATCCAACTTCCTTGTACCGGATGGTCGGAAAACGGTCTTGGCAGAGATGATGTGGCTTTAATCGTGATTATACAGCACTTTTGAACGTAAGTTTGTATGCACACGTCCGTGACATCAAGGTGATGCCACACAATTTACCAATATTAATTATCCAATGGTTACTGAGATATTCACGTATTAAGTATGGTAAGTAATGAATATTTACAGTGTGAAAACGATCGCCAGTATATAGAGCACAAAATGCTGCACATATGAGATAAACTTCACTATAATGTAAGTGTTGAGTACGAAGTTATGAGAAAAGTCCTTTTATTTCTGGAACACCCCTCGTACATGAAAAGGGCTTTATTAATATAGTTAAATAATAATAGTATTGTTAAATGGATTGAGAAAGATGGGCACGCACCTCATGCCTTGTACACTTACCATAGCTGTTTCACTGACAGAATGCATATCCTGAATGATCAACTGGATGGTAACATTTGTCGGCATATCTGAAGTACAGGTACAATAGTAAGAACATTACTGTTTCAGCCTTGATCCCACTGAGGAATTCCTCATCGGCGATGTTTTCCTGATATCTTTCCGATACCATCCGATTCATCTCGATTCCTTCAGATATATCACAAACTGTCTCATGACTTCACCAAAGCTTCCTTTAGACCACAATGAACCTGTTCCCGTTGTCCTGATAACTCATAATTAAAATCGGGAGTACATCGCCGAGGCATAAAAAACTCAGTGGGACCTAGGCGTTACAGGAAGTTATATACACGTACATTATTATTTTCATCGTTAAATGAATGTCTATACGTTTTATCAAGGATGTTAAATGACTGATATAGTCCGCCCAGGATAATGTGATATTTCCAAACATTAATCGGTTTGGTCAACTGTGGCAAAATTGGTTTTACAAATCACTTAATTAAACAGATAAGGTCAGTATTGTACTTTAATCATCACTGATAATCGTGCACATAATTGAAATCCACCTTTGTGGAATATACCAAATTGTCCCGCCTATCACATTATACTCGGCACACTATAACACAAAAATTTACAATATTTACAAAAATAAGATCATCGAAAATGAGCCAAGTTTAGATAACCACCTATATAAATTAAACCATAGTAGTGAGATACTGTCAATCAGGTAAGATATAATGCATCTAGATCTATATAATGCTATCCAGACAGTTAAGGCTGTGTCGGTTAAAAACGGTGACCTTCTGTTGAAACATATTAAGTTGTATGGAAGATGGTATGATGCAAGGAATACGCAATGGAATAGACTCATTGGTTCTTTAATACACCCTGTGAGTAGCACTGATACACATCAGACTACCCGTGTTTCAGAATTGACCAAGTGTCCACCGGCCGAAATTTTAACCAGGGAAGAGCGGTTTTCACTCGACCAACTGTGTCTCCCATAGCCCCTTCATTCTATAGACACGAAACACACTAATACATGTATGCATAGACACTTATCAACGGAAAAATTCCCTATTGCAATTTAATCACAATTTGAAAGATACTGAGACATCCTCATTAATATTAAAAAATAAGCAAATACACCACTAAATAAATACTTCTTATACATGTATCTTGATTTGTTTTGAATGCATGTGCATTAAATGCTCGATTAAAATATTGGGCTTAGAGTTTTCTTTGTGAGTGTTTCAAAATATTATAATACAATCCTGAGATCTTATAACTACTCAGCTTACTTACATTTATAAAACCAAGTTTAAGTTTATACAAACCCGTAATTCAGAACTTTAAACTTCCTCATTCGTGAAATAAGTGTTTTAAAGGTGTACCTACGTGTAAACAAATAATCATCTAAAAAGTTTGTACATTCTATATACAGGATGGTAAAAAAGTTAGTTCTCAATGTTTAAGTTTCAATAGTTTATTTTTCTGACATAAGAAGAATGTAAAATATTCATACTTAATCCCAAAAGGTTCTACCACTGTGTTTATCTTTATTAGAGAAATATATTAAAACTGATTTTGAAATTTTGAGAACAAACTTTTTTAACACCCTGTATATACCGCATACCTTTGTCAAAGTCCGGTACAATACTGGCATCGTATATCTTTGTATCCAGTAGTTTCGCAATCACTTGTTGTCTGTAAAATATGAACCTCTGTCATGTTTTAACTGTAGTCCGCAGAATTAGGAAAACAATTTGGCTTTACGCCTTGTATGTTTTTAATCTTTTCTGTGCTCGGCTCGTTAATCCTAGAGTGCTGCCTTCCCTGTCCGACTTAATATTATCTTTTTTTAATCAGAATGTGTCCCACATGACATTGTATTATTTCAATATTTCACTGTGATAGCACCTTTGTTCGCTGTAAGTTCGTGTATAATCCAGTTAGGATCTGATGACAGTGACATAGCCGTTTTTGTGTACACAGACGATTACAACCATTGTCTGAATAGTTAGTGCGAATATAGTTTGTAAGTTTAGCATTGGAATTATAGCTGTATGTTTAAGCCTTTATAATTGGTTTTACACCGTAATAGTGGACCCGACCGCAGCGTCACTGTATTCTTACCGTGACTGGATTATATTTGTGTTTGTATTTTTCTGTTTATACTATCGATACACTATAGATGTACAACGACCTTCGAAATATGACCTTTGGGCGAGTTCATTTGCTAAGGTTGAAACGATATTTACCGTTATTTTTCTAATATATTAGGAATATATCTTATAAATTAACGTTATCTTTCAAGTTGACAGCGTGGCCTAGTGGTTAAGATGATCTATGCTCTGAACTAGTCTGTACTCAGAACATTCTTTTATGTGGGCTGTGGGTTCGAGTCCGCTGCCAAACTCTTTTTCAATAATTTTATTGTCATAATACATGAGTGTTTTTTCATATATTTTATTACTTAATGAATAATGAAATAATGTTTAAGGTTAAATACAAAGTTGCTTTGTTTCGTTTATTTTACGATTTTAGCCTGCCCTGGATATTGTATTTATTCATTGTTTGCTCAGATGACACTCTGGTTGAATTACAAACTATTTTCATCATTGGTTTCGCAGGTATTAGAATTTGAATCACCACTCTAAGAATATTCGGTAGAAACTTCAACATTAATAAGCGTTTACTCTGGTAATACAGGGAGCACAGTTTGGGTGACTGTTGACCGATATCTCTGTTCAACAGTCTTGACATGGTAGTGTTTTCAAGGATTAAAATGCAGACAAAATGTACAAAGGAAATAGATATATTTTAGAAATATATATAAAATAGACATGCACGCGAATGTTTTAATTAGCAAATTTAAAAAATATTCAAAATGGGTGTGATTCGAACCCAAGCAAAAAATCTATTTAGTTTTATAAGCAGTAGCTTAGCCTACTGCGCCATGGAGGACGATGTAAGCTACCATTTCACATAATATATTTCTTTTCCGAATACACCCCTTTTACCTGGATTATTTCATTATTAAAAGTACAGTTACGCCCGAACGATTGTGGTTTATCTATAGCTATTTATATATAAGTTTGAACAAAATTAATTATTAGGACAAATTAAAACGCCTTAAGTATAGCTCAGATTATTTGACATGATCCTGACCTTTATGCATTGAATATAATTATACATTTCCGCGAGAAAATCGCGCAATATCGGTCCTTTAGATTGTGTTTGTAATACACTACAGTAACTGTATCATGATTTTCATGATATTATTGATCAAAGAAACGAAATATAAGTTTGAATATAAATTATTTACCTTGAAAGTTCTGCACCTTCTTGAGCCTCGGTGGACATAATCAGCAATGTTATATACATGTACATGTATAAAAGGTGTGAAATTTTCACGTACATTTTGGAAATTCTTCTGTCAATTAAAACGAAACTTAACAAATAATGATATTTATTCACACAGCAAATGTAAAATGATAAAACACACATTGACTTCCTTCATCCAAGTGTAAAATGAAGTTTCATATTTCAATATTTAATTTCCTGTTGTGGTTATTATACGCCCATTGTTACGTAACATCAGCATGTTTTAGTAAATGCAGTTTATGTACATACTACAGTGCGTTCAAAGTCAAATGATAACAATTATAAACATAAACTCGCCCGTCAGGTTAACTTTATTAGCCTGCGGCCTTGAGCCGCAGGTTATATTGGATTGCCAAAAGTAAAATGACCATGGAGAGGCACGTGACATCTTCTCGATGGTTCACGATTTGAAAACAAAATATTCAAAAAAGAAGCATTTTGTAAGAATGTCGTGAACAGACTATTCGATTATTCCATGCGGATAACATCGGTCTTTATCGCATTACAATAGTTTATTTACCAAGGGAAGCAGAACTATTCCGAAATTTCGCTGTGAACGCGAGACCACGAATCTAAACAACAGGTGTCTGCAGCTGCATAATCATCCCGGTCAATAATAAATATAGTGGGCAATGGACTACATCCCGTAGAGAACACATCGCTAGATTAACAGAAGCATGGTATTGATACTTGATAAATATTTTCTAATTATTTTGAATTTGTTCATTCGTTCGGCACATACATTTAACACAACCAAATATATTTATAAGATATGTGTTTGTTTAAACTGAATACGATTTATATCTCATCAAGGCATTTGTTGTTAGATTGATCGGTATTGTCCGATATTACATGTATTGGAATTATTTTGACAGAAACATAAATTTAACCTTACACCGGAATAAATTCGAATTGCACTCAAACTGCAAAAAACACATCCTAAACAATACAACTAAGTTATCAGCCGCAGGAAACTATTTGACTTGTATGGGTTCGATATCAAATAGTGTGCAAATCTCATTCCATATATCAAAAGCACTGTAGTGTAGTGGATAAACCCTCACTTCCTTCAAGTTTCTATTTTATTCTTTTGCAGTTTAAGGTTCGATCCTCACTTCGGTCAACCTTTTTATTAGCTCACCTGTCACAAAGTGACAAGGTGAGCTTTTGTGATCGCTCTTCGTCCGTCGTCCGTCCGTCCGTCCGTCCGTCCGTTCACAATTGCTTGTGAACACACTATAGGTCACAAATTTAGCCTGATCAATATGAAACTTGATCACAATGATCATCTTCATACAATCTAGGTCAAGTTCGATATTGGGTCATCTGGGGTCAAAAACTAGGTCACTAGGCCAAATCAAAGGAAAACCTTGTGAACACATTAGAGGTCACAATTTGAGCCTAATCTTTATGAAACTTGATCACAATGATCATCTCTATAAAATCTAGGTCAAGTTCGATATTGGGTCATCTGGGGTTAAAAACTAGGTCACGAGGCCAAATCATTGAAAAAGCTTGTGAACACACTAGAGGTCGCAATTTGAGCCTAATCTTTATGAAACTTAATCATAATGATCATCTCTATAAAATCTAGATCAAGTTCGATATTGGGTCATCTGGGGTCAAAAACTAGGTCACAAGGCCAAATCATTGAAAAAGCTTGTGAACACACTAGAGATCACAATTTTGACCTTATCTTTATGAATCTTGGTCACAATGATCATCTCTATAAAATCTAGGTCAAGTTCGATATTGGGTCATCTGGGGTCAAAAACTAGGTCACAAGGTCAAATCATAGAAAAACCTTGTGTAGTCACTAGAGGTCACAATTTTGGCCTAATGTTAATGAAACTTGGTCACAATGATCATCTTAACAAAATCTAGGTCAAGTTCGATATTGGGTCATCCGGGGTAAAAAACTAGGTCACAAGGTCAAATCATAGAAAAAACCTTGTGTAGTCATTAGAGGTCACAATTTTGGCCTAATCTTTATGAAACTTGGTCACAATGATCATCTCAATAAATTCTAGGTCAAGTTCGATATTGGGTCATCCAGGATCAAAAACTAGGTCACAAGGTCAAATCATAGAAAAACCTTGTGTAGTCACGAGGTCACACTTTTGACATAATCTTTATGAAACTTGGTCACAATGATCATCTCAACAAAATCTAGGCCAAGTTCGATTTTGGGTCATCTGGGGTCAAAAACTAGGTCACAAGGTCAAATCATAGAAAAACCTTGTGTTGTCACTAAAAGTCACAATTTTGGCCTAATATTTATGAAACTTGGTCACAATGATCATCTCATCAAAATCTAGGTCATGTTCAATATTGGGTCATCTGGGGTCAAAAACTAGATCACAAGATTAAATCATAGAATAACCTTGTGTAGTCACTGGAGGTCACAATTTTGGCCTAATCTTCATGAAACTTGGTTACATTGATCATCTCAACAACATCTAGGTCATGTTTGATATTGGGTCATCTGGGGTCAAAAACTAGGTGACAAGGTCAAATCACGTCAATATGTAAGTGGGTCTAAATGTGATGTAAATTATAAAGCATAAGACAATATGAAAACCTTGTACATGCAGTAGAGGCTACCAATTGGGGTGCATGAACTACTAGGACAGGTGAGCGACCTATGGCCCTTTGGGCCCTCTTGTTGCATGTATCCATGTTATAAAGTCTTATATTATACTGTTGTTTTAATGAATCGATACTTCAAAGTGATCAAAGTTTCATGTTGTAGTGAATATATTAAAAACGATTGTATGAGTGTTTCACTGTATTTAAAAATAAAATAATTGAAATACGACTTGATAAAGAATGAAAACATAACACAAAAATTAATCTACGTAGTGCATACCTTACTTCGTGTGTATTATTATATTAGTTACTAATAAAAAATAAGGTACTTGTAAAAAGATACAAAAAACTTTAAAATTTAAGTAACTTGGATGGGTGTCGAACCAGTGGTGAGATTGAACAAAATTACTTGTATAATAGCGGCATGCTTACCCACTAGACTAACGATACGATGTGAAAACTGGTTTTCAAGTATTATACTATTGAAGGTATCTATTTTATTATATATAAAACAAGCCTCCCCTATTCTTTTGAATGGGACAGCACCCTCATTAGTATTACTTATTGAACCGACAGTACATTGATACTTGGAGGAATGGATATATACAGGGTGTTTAAAAAAGTTTGTTCTCAAAGTTTAAATTTCAATAGTTTTAATTTTCCTGATGTCGGAAGAATGTATACTTTTCACGTTAAATTCTGGGGTGTTCTACCATTGCTTTAATCATTTGAGCATTAAATGAAGCTATTTGTGTAAAAATTAAATTGTACACAGTGTACATGGCTCAGATAAAATTTAGTATGAAGTTTAATTTTGAGAACAAACGTTTTGAACACCCTGTAGTTTATTTCATTTCAAATAGGCTGATAGCCTATGAGGAACAATACAAAGCATTTTGACAGAACAGTGGTAGATCTACAGTACATGTATAGATAATAACTAATAACAAGGTAGCCCACCTGTCGGTATAGTTCATGAAGGCCAATATGGTGACATAAGAAATCATTTTCAACTACAAAGAATCGAGTAAATGCAGCCTCAGTTGCATGCACAATGTAATCATATAGTCCTAACCAGCGACCTTGTTTTTTTACTTCAGATAACCCATATTGATAGGTTTAATAGACCAATATTGTGACCTCTAGTGGCTATACAAATTTTTACTTTCCTTTGACCTAGTGACCTAATTTTTGATCTCGGTTGACCCAATATCGAACTTGACCTTGATTTAGTTGAGATGATCATTGTAACCAAGTTTGATAAAGATTGAGTCAAAATTGTGATTTTCTAAGATTTAACCTAGTGACCTAGTTTTTGACCTAACTTTACCCAGTTTCAAACTTCATAGAGACAAACATTCTGACCAAGTGTCAAGTATATTTGGTCATAGTTGTGTCCTCTAATGCGTTCACAACTTTTCTAAGATCTTACCCACTTTTTTATACTAATCTACTTAAGGTCGATTGTGAAACAAGTTTTTCCAACTTATATTAATCTCTCTCGACACCTCATTCCTGATGTTGTCCATCGCCACGAGGGTATTAGAGAAGATAATCCAGTTTCCCTTTTATGCTGAGCGTCTAGCAAGGGAATTTCTGGTACCATTTTTATTTCGTCTTTGGTATGACGCGGCCAGGGATCGAACCCGAGAATTCCCGCACTCGAAGTGAACGATCAACCACTAGGCTATCGAGGAGGCGATTTTACCTAGTTATCTTGTTTCACCTCATATGACCCAGTTTCAAACTGGACCTAGATTTTATACAGACATACATTCTGACCATGTTTCATAAGATTGGGCCATAATTGTGTCCTGTAATGTGTTCACAAGCTTTTTCTAAGATTTGTTATAATGGCCTTCCTTTTGATCCCACACGACCCACTTTCAAACTTGACCTAGATATTATAGAGACAAACAATCTGTCCAAGCGTCATGAAGATTGGGTCCTTACTGTGGCCTCTAGTGTGTTCACAAGCAATTGTGAACGGACGACGCACGACGGACGAAGAGTGATAGCAAAAGCTCACCCTGTCACTATGCGAGCTACAAAAGCACGCTCAAGATTTGAAAGAGACAGCATATAAGACTTTAACATCTCAATAGTTGTTGTACATTGTATATTATTTGGTTCGTTAGTTCGTGTAGATGAACGGAAATGTCTTTATGCACACCATAGAAGTATGCACAGCATATAAATTAGGTTCAATGTTTCAGCAGTCATTTTAGTGGTTTAAACCGTTTACAGAATCTCCTAACTTAATAACACGTTATTTTATCCTTTTTAGTGGTGTTTGACCTTTAACATAATCCCATCTACAGCTTCCCGTTACTCCGCCTCCAAAACCTAACTTACATGGTGTGTAGACTTAAATGGTGTACATATAGACGTTACCCATTATCTGTACCAACACCCTTTTCCGATCTTTTAACTCATTACAAGGAATTAGGAAATTTATTACAAAGCCAGTAATATAATGAGTAGGATAGACGTTGGTTTTCGAACTAAGGGTGGACGCTAAACGACAAAAAAAATTGGTAAGGCCTTGCCTCCCCTGAAATAATGTTTATTCATTTGGTTCAAATGGGCTTATGAAGGAAGAACTTTGTAGTTTTGTAAGTAGTTTAATTTGTTTCTTTTTCATTTTGTGGTTGTCATTATGACTTGTACTTGTCTCTGTCGCTTTCATGCTCTGTTGTTTCCGTTGAGTACTGTCACAGGAACTTGCATTTATAATTTGAAAAAAAATGAAAAAAAAAATTGAATTTTTTTTTCACTAGGCCTACTGTACTATTAAAATATAGACAGGAGTGCAATGCGATTGAATCCCACGAACTATTCTAATACAAATATTTTCTCTATACCAACTTGACAGTTAAAACATATGATCTAGGCAGTTAAAGGGGCTCATAACAATACAGAATACATCCGCACATCAACCGATCGGTACCGATAATCGTCTAATATCGGCTTTTAAAGCCAATATTTGTGGAGTTTTTATTTGGCGTCGACTCCATTGAGCGTCTGCTCCGAGGTGAATTTTTTTTCATTTTTTTTCAAATTATAAATGCAAGTTCCTGTGGTACTGTCATCTGGTGGTCCAAACGTACCATTGGAGTGCGGGATTTCTCGGAATGTACTAAAGTAATGTTCATAAACGTTCAACATTTATGGCAGATATGCTTTTGCAAAAGGGAGGTAGCTCGGTCAATACTTAAATCAGTTAACTTTATGACTACGATTAGTCTACCATTAAGTGGACTGACTTAATGTTCGGGTCATATAAATTAAAAATGTCATTATTATGCACTGTTGGCGTCGCAATTGTCCTTTCCCAAAGTATACACATGTTCTGAAATTAATAATACAATCCGATCGGGCTTCTCTTGAGACATTTTAGAGGTTGGGTGAACTGTAAAAAGGGGTTCTGTCTCCTTGTGGGTGCTTTTAAATTCTGACTGCCCAGTCCCAGTCCCAGCTACAGTTATAAGTGTGTATGATGGATTGGTTCGACTAGGGGAACGGGTGTAAGATCGATGATAAGTTATTCAGGCGGTTAACTATATACTAGATGTACTAGCAGTAAAAAGTTGTGCCAATATTTGCTGTAACGAAATATTTAGTGTTTACTAATTACATTGGTCGACCACCGGTATAACAAAAAATAAACGAAAAAAGGACAGGCAGCACCGAACAGTTATAAACAACATATCGTGTAAGGTTGACCATACAACATCCCACGCCGACAGCCTGCTGCTTCAATAAGTCAAACATATCGTGAAAGGTTGACCATACAACATCCCACGCCGACAGCCTGCTGCTTCAATAAGTCAAACATATCGTGAAAGGTTGACCATACAATATCCCACGCCGACAGCCTGCTGCTTCAATAAGTCAAACATATCGTGAAAGGTTGACCATACAATATCCCACGCCGACAGCCTGCTGCTTCAATAAGTCAAACATATCGTGAAAGGTTGACCATACAACATCCCACGCCGACAGCCTGCTGCTTCAATACGTCAAACAGATTGTGAAAGGTTGACCATACAACATCCCACGCCGACAGCCTGCTGCTTCAATAAGTCAAACATATCGTGAAAGGTTGACCATACAACATCCCACGCCGACAGCCTGCTGCTTCAATAAGTCAAACAGATCGTGAAAGGTTGACCATACAATATCCCACGCCGACAGCCTGCTGCTTCAATAAGTCAAACAGATCGTGAAAGGTTGACCATACAATATCCCACGCCGACAGCCTGCTGCTTCAATAAGTCAAACAGATCGTGAAAGGTTGACCATACAATATCCCACGCCGACAGCCTGCTGCTTCAATAAGTCAAACAGATCGTGAAAGGTTGACCATACAATATCCCACGCCGACAGCCTGCTGCTTCAATAAGTCAAACAGATCGTGAAAGGTTGACCATACAATATCCCACGCCGACAGCCTGCTGCTTCAATAAGTCAAACAGATCGTGAAAGGTTGACCATGCAATATCCCACGCCGACAGCCTGCTGCTTCAATAAGTCAAACAGATCGTGAAAGGTTGACCATACAATATCCCACGCCGACAGCCTGCTGCTTCAATAAGTCAAACATATCGTGAAAGGTTGACCATACAACATCCCACGCCGACAGCCTGCTGCTTCAATAAGTCAAACATATCGTGAAAGGTTGACCATACAACATCCCACACCGACAGCCTGCTGCTTCAATAAGTCAAACAGATCGTGAAAGGTTGACCATACAACATCCCACGCCGACAGCCTGCTGCTTCAATAAGTCAAACATATCGTGAAAGGTTGACCATACAACATCCCACGCCGACAGCCTGCTGCTTCAATAAGTCAAACAGATCGTGAAATGTTGACCATACAACATCCCACGCCGACAGCCTGCTGCTTCAATAAGTCAAACATATCGTGAAAGGTTGACCATACAATATCCCACGCCGACAGCCTGCTGCTTCAATAAGTCAAACAGATCGTGAAAGGTTGACCATACAACATCCCACGCCGACAGCCTGCTGCTTCAATAATTCAAACAGATCGTGAAAGGTTGACCATACAACATCCCACGCCGACAGTCTGCTGCTTCAATAAGTCAAACAGATCGAGAAAGGTTGACCATACAACATCCCACGCCGACAGCCTGCTGCTTCAATAAGTCAAACAGATCGTGAAAGGTTGACCATACAACATCCCACGCCGACAGCCTGCTGCTTCAATAAGTCAAACAGATCGTGAAAGGTTGACCATACAACATCCCACGCCGACAGCCTGCTGCTTCAATAAGTCAAACAGATCGTGAAAGGTTGACCATACAATATCCCACGCCGACAGCCTGCTGCTTCAATAAGTCAAACAGATCGTGAAAGGTTGACCATACAACATCCCACGCCGACAGCCTGCTGCTTCAATAAGTCAAACAGATCCGGAACAAGGGCCATCCTACAATTAAAGTAACATTCAACAGAGACAGAACAGTGTACTTGTCCTTTAGAAAGAAACGAAGAAAAAATTCAAAATCTCCACTGCTGGTTTGAATCAAGCCTGCTTATCATGTTATCGTTGCTGAATTATGTAGAATATAGCAGACAGCATTATAGTTCGCCGGGGATAACTCTAGCCTTATCAATAAACGAACAAAGCAAATTATAAACACTGCACGGTCGACTGGCCGCCAGTTATCAGTGTAGATTTAAAGAGTATATCATTAAAAGTGTATATGCACACGATTGAACAAAAACGAATATCAAAAATGTATTTAATTTTATTTTTTATTTGTAAACAAAGGCTATATAGTGTTATCTCCGGCGAACTATACCTTGATCAATGCTTGCCAAGCAAGAAATACACATGTAACAAGAAGGCATGATCGTTATAGTGACCCCAGGATAATGTGAAAGGCGGGCAAATTTGGTATAGTCGACAAAGGTGGATTACAATTATGAGCACCAATTATCAATGCTGTTTTGAGTACAATACTGACCTTATCTGTTTATTTAAGTGATTTGTAAAACCAATTTTGCCACAGTTGACCAAACCCGAGTCATGTTTGTAAACATCACATTATATTCTGGGCGGACTATGTATAGTTCGCCGGGGATAACTCTAGCCTTATCAATAAACAAACAAAGCCAATTGTAAACACTGCACGGTCGAATAGCCGCCAGTTATCAGTGTAGATTTAAAGAGTATATCATTAAAAGTGTATATGCACACGATTGAACAAAAATGAATATCGAAAATGTATTTAATTTTCATTTTTATTTGTAAACAAGGGCTAGTGTTATCTCCGGCGAACTATATATTTATTGAGAAATATGACTGTGTCTAGTTACAAACATTACTTTGTCTCACTGATATCTATATCTGATATATACTACTCAAAATTTGATAAGGGCCAAGAAATTTTCCATTTGAATATTGTGGAAATTGAATAAGATTGACCGGCAGAATTTTCAAAAACATAATGCTACATCTGCAAAATTGTAAACCAATAAAGATTACTTCGAAATGTAATGTTTAAGTGCTGATAAGCCCAACCCCATTAAAATGTTCGTGCGGCATTCAAGCCTCTGGAGTAACGGAATGCGGTCATTTTCTTGGCATTTTGGGTCTTACACGATATGGTAATAAAAACGGGATAGCAAATTCCATATTAATATAGCCACTTTGGTCTCAACCAATAGGGATTATCAGTTACCCGGAAAACGATCTCATTTAGACAATGCGTATCAAATGCAAGACATCAAGCTTTGAACTTCAGAAGCAGATAAGATGATATTTAATTATTTGCACAACGTTTGTTTCATCGGTGTTGTACATTTAACGTGAGACGGACATCAAAATCAATTTCTTGTCCCTTAGCAACGTTTGAGTAGTATATATTTTGTAAGTTTTGTACATAACGTGATTAAAAGCAAAGCGTGTAGTAATATGTTTTAATTACCCTATGGCTAAATACAGTCAAATGTAATTAATCAATTTGATTTGATCATGAAAAGTACTAAGTAGCGTGTTTTAAACATCAATATTTGAACGATATAGAGGAAGTTATTCAACAATCCATTGT
The DNA here is from genome assembly GCA_947247005.1 of Spisula solida. Classification (NCBI taxonomy): domain Eukaryota; kingdom Metazoa; phylum Mollusca; class Bivalvia; order Venerida; family Mactridae; genus Spisula; species Spisula solida. The sequence goes on from OX365950.1 coordinate 51,724,895, forward strand.
AAAACCCTTTCAGCGATATCCAGATACATGTACACAATGATATACTGTTTTATCAAAGCACTAAACGACAATCTTCAAGCTACCCTAAATTCTTTATAATTCTTTAACAACTGCATATTGGTGATGTATATGGTATGCAGGGGTTCAGTAACTGAACTATTACCAGGAGTGCAGATCCCTATAACATACTTCATTATTGTAAGAAAAGTAAAAATAATTCAAATTTGATCGTAAGTTTACGATTTCCGTAAGTGTTGTGATAAAACAGTATCTGGTATCAGGCATAAAATACATTTCAACAACAGAACCCTATGACTAAAGTCAGTAAAATGCAATCAATCAATATGATCGTGTTTTATTATTGCTGTGAGCCATGAAAAGGAGCGACCTATGTGTTTTAATGGTCAATATTTGTCAGATATAAAGGAAGTTATAAAACAATCCACTGTAAAACGCTTTCAGCGATATTCAGAAACAGGACGTTCAAACTTCAATTTACAAACAGAAGGTACACAGGTTTATTGTCAAAACAATTTCTATGGACCAATCTTGTACATGTATAAATGCTTCTCGAACTTTGAAGATTGTAAACAAATACTCCCTGCAGATACACTGAGTACAGAAAGAAACGCACATGTTACGTTTTATCTGTGGCGTTACGAAGGTCTGCACAAACTACAGTTGAACCAAATTACGTAGTTTAGTGTTTTGGGGAAGGACGTAGAGCACTGAAAGTACAATAGTCAGCACATTGAATTGATATAACCATTTACTTATGCATAACCAACAGATCATAAAAATCGGACAGGGAAGGTAGCCATCAACTGAAACAGTCGATCAGAAGACACAGAAATAACACAGAAATAACACAGACCACATTAACAAGGCACAATGCCCGACATAAGTGAACGAGGTAATAAACTAAACAGCTGAACGTTGGCGTTTCAGTTGTCAAAAATATGAAAAATCGATGTTTCAGCTGTTAAAAAGCCGATCATACAAGTTTAAGCTCTCAAAAACCCGCAAATCGATGTTTCAGCTGTTAAAAAGCCGACCATACAAGCTTAAGCTCTCAAAAATCCGCAAATCGAAGTTTCAGCCGTCAAAATGCCGAAAGTCTAAGCTTCAGCTGTCAAACAGCGAAAAACTAAGTTTCCGTCCTAAATTTGTATTTATTTTGTAAAATATTTACTCCTATTTAGTAGTTGGTAGTATATTTGTATAATGAATCACTCCTACATACTAGTATATACATGTATTACGCCAGTGCCCAGAGCTGTCATGTGTGGTTTAGCTAAACCATCAAGTGATTTTTTTCAAACATTTCCACTTCCGTTTGCGTTGTAGTCAAACGTGACATACTTACAACAAATCTTGCCCCATCAAGGACATACTTAATCATTTTCAGAGTAAACCTGATTTTTGATGATGGACAAAGCTCTAACTAAGTGTGGCGGTAAGTCATTTTCTGTCTTAAATATTTCACTTTTGAAATTATTTCGTAGACGAATGTAACTTGGTGAATTGTTCTCTATTGAACATGAAAATCAAATTATACGTAGACTTTACCAATTTAGAAACGCAGCAGTCGGGTTTTGATACATTTAAGCCAGTTTAAGGTTCTTCAATTTTATTACAATGTTGCACGTAATGAATTCAATACATGAAGTAAAATATGTGCAGATTTCATTGTAATCAATGTTTAAATGAACGCAAAATCCAAACACGAAAAGTATTGATGGACACTGTCAAACTACAATCAAAGTACTGAAGTACTATTTCTGGGGGAAATCGCAATTCTGGGTATTTTAGGATTTCATCTTCAATGGTACTGGATTTCAAAACGAATGTTAATATCGTGACAAGGTTAGCAGCTGACTCATTCAAATCACACCACAACGGACCCATCACAATACTCAAGCTGATGAAGGCAATACACCTTTAGTTCTATGAAATATGTACACTGCATGTGTGTTCGATTGCGGCGTGTTTCACCGTGTCTTTCGTTTTCTCTCACATAACTTCATAAGATGCTCGTTAAATGAATTATCAAACATCGAATGTACCTGCGGACATCAAGACTTACCAGTCTTGGTATACATTTTTGCAGGTCAGTCTCGCGTAATAAATAGAATAAAAAACATGTGATCAAACGTTTCCGCGCACATTATTTTGATCGTAATAAACCAAAATAATATAAGAAATTGGATTGGGGATGAACGGGCGCAAGAAAAAAAGCTAACGTCTAAAAACTACACAAAGTCAAAATTCTTCGGCTGCATAATTATGTAAATTATAAACCATTAGGATAGGGTACGATTCGCGAGAACGAATAAGATAGGGGTCGGAACACAATAGGCAATATTGTCTGGATTTTAGACGGGAAATTGTATACACAGCAGCGCTCGGAAAAAGGGTTAGGACAGACGCAAACCATTTTGTAGATGATCTGTGGTAATTTAATAGATCAAACGTCGATCAATAATACACACTTTGCGTTTTATTAAATACCCAATTAAATTTGTCAAAACCAATCAAAATTGAATTTCGGGGTAAAATCCTCAATTGACTAAAACCTTATCTGTAGCTCTGAATGTATTGTATACTACCTATCTCTTTGGTAGAAAACTGTTTTGGCATCAAGTTAAATACAAATTGATTAATCAGGTTTACCACTGAGCTAAATCCGCTTAAATGGATGATATTAAATGGATGAACCACTACATTACTTTATTATACTTGTAGGCTAGAAGCCAAATTTTGGCTTAGAAGCTGAATAAATGTTGTTGTTGTATCCTTTGAAATATCACATGTGTCGTAAATGGTAAACTTGTAACAACAGGACATCTTCGTAGAACTGAAGTGTTGGGTAGTCCTGAAGGTGTCAACTTAAGCAAGGTCTACTGTACGAGAGGTGCCCCACTTATATTTGAACACCGTTGAATATCCGATATTTTCATTTCAACCCAATATAAAAGAAATAACTATTTTGAACCGCGTAAAATAATGTGTCAGGTAACATGTGCACTCCCTGTTTGGTTTGTTTGCAATATGAATCGAGCCGAAATCAGCAATTTTGTAGTGGATATGGCGTTTTGCTTTTTGAAGGTCGAATGCTCCTTAAGAAGCACCAAGAAAGTGCTGAATATACCGTTTCTGTGAATACTTTCAGTAATTTTCGTCCCTTGAAGGGTGTTTTACGTTATGTTGCTCTTATATGTGAAATGACACAAAATATTAAAACATGCCAAAAAGTGACGATTCCTTCAAAAATCGTACCCATTGGTTATTTGATAACTAGGATAACTGCAATAACCAAAATTTGGATAGCAATGAAGGTAGGAGTATCGCATGAAACTATTAACCCAATAATTTCAAAAATGGCGAATGCCGAACTCTGAAAAACGGTCGGTGTTCACAAAAAAAAATCCAAGGGAAACAATCGTCTTAAACCCCCGTACATGCTACAACGGAACGGTAATCTTGATAACCGTGTCATCTCTGTTGAGATAATGCTTTATCATTGAGATATTTACGGTAACAGAACAGATTGCTATTTGAGAAATGCCTACGAGACTATCAAAAAGTAAACATTCGTTAAGCAACGTGAGTTCCTACCCGGTTGCATGACTTGTGTTGTTGTTTGTTAAAACTAATAAAATATAACTCATATTTATTCTATAAAGGGAAAAATAAGCGCACAGTACTATGCTCCTAACATTTAAAATAGTTTTTGGACAAAATATTTGCCACATCTCTTTCCTGTCGACAATGACTGGAACCTGGTGTTTTGGTCAGGACTCAGCTTCATACCCCACCCCATCACGCTATTCGATACCTTAAGAAAACGAATTCGAAGCAACTTACACCAGAATAGTGAATACCGATGTCCTACAATCCTGTATTAATACACTTTGGAATCTTAACGATAAAGCAGCATTGATTATACCCGATCAATGTTTACATCATCAATTGGAGTTTTTTGTCTTAAAAAAGCTCAATTGGAGGCCCCTACCAAATTGTTGATTTGGGGTGTAACTAAACTGCCAAAATAAAAATCAGTGAGTACATATGTTAATTAACACATTAATATACATGGCTGTTTTGAGACATTTCGATTATAACGTGTCCGCGTGAAAATATGGGAAGTTCAATGGTGTTCAAATATAAGTGGGACACCTCTCGTATAAAGAATAAATTGAAAATAAGTATACCAGATTTAGATAGCTTCTTATTCATGAGAACACACGTCCAAAGGCACTTAACATGTAGTATTGCAGCCACAAGGGCAAAGGTGCATCCTCTTCCAGTACAGATATAGCATGATCAGACATGAGGGGCAGACTGGATTAAAGCCCCTGAAGGGAGAGAGAAACGTTAGATACAGGCATGGCCGGCGCGGCAGAAGTGCCCCTAGCTCTTTTTTCGAATAGACAGTCTGGTTCTATATTTACATTGTTGCATTTTCGCATTGTTGTTACGAAAAAGTGAAATTACGACATAGCATAAATCAGCCGTAATACAACGGTGGATACATGGCGCAGTTTGGATATGCCTCTATTCCTATTTGTTCGCAGTTGTAAGACAAGCAGAATGTTTAATAAAACAACAACTAAACATTTTAATTGCAATGTATTTTTGCTAATTTTATTCTTAATACATGCCTAGTTCTACATAACATATCACAGACAAACCAGACTGCATACTGTACTTACACGGTAGCTGCTCACTATAGATTCGTAATCCTCACTAGGTTTAGATGAGAGCATCGTATACCGTGTAACTATGTGTCATGACTAGTCAATACAGCTATACAAGAACAACATATTTGATATAATCTAAAATAATAACTTTCCGAATTCTGGACAAACATATAATTTTACAACAAAACAACCGCTTTACTCTCGCCTTCATATTTCTCTACACTATGGAACAATTACGCTAAAAACTAACATTTTCTGGGTACAGGTAGAGTACCAGTGTGTCACAACGTTTATAATGTTATCGTCTCAGAAGGAATCTACGCATTCCGGAACATTAAAACACTCAAGGCAAATTATATAGACTTTAATCCTATGTCCCGCTGAGCATATTTTGCCTAGTCGATGTACTTCCGATTTAAATTAATGAGTTATCAGGACTTCGGGAACAGGTCCATCTTGGTCTAGGGGAAGCTTTGGCGAAGTCATGAGACAATTTGTGATATTGGAAGGAATCGTGATGAATCGGGTGGTATCGTAAGATATCGTGGAAACAGTGTGGATGTGAGACTCCTCAGTGGGACATAGGCTTTACTTTAAAAGGTAACTTGTTTGACCATTGCAATAACAATAATGTTATGGCAAAATTCCATTTGCTAGTATAAGCTCTCCTACAAGTTGCAGAGTAATGAACAAGAAAACAAGAAATGGAAATATACATAGTGATATATACATTCTCAACCACTTATTCACTATTTAGTTTCTTCTATTATTATTTTTATTATACCATATTTATGTCGCACTTTTATCATGTAATTACATGTTCAAAAGTGCTGTACAATCACATTTAAGACATGGATAAAACAATTTGACATATATATATATGTTTGCACACATACCAAAACATTTACGTATATTATATACAACTATTTAAATACAAATGTCTACAGTTTAAATCTAATGTCCATTTGCATTCTTCACGAGACTTAATGTTTATAACATTCAACATCTATATATGAATTATGAATTGTATAAGTAATCGGTTTATAATATGTGAATTTATTTCTAAGACGTCTATCCGAGGAAATCGAACGCTGCTTGAAGTACCTGACCAGTCTCACAGACCTTTGCTTCCACGCCTAGCTCAGTATTCCCATAAATCATCTCAACGCTGAAACCCCGGTCTTCATACCGATCTATCTCAGATACATCGACAACAATATTGCCAAGGGCACTACAACCCGGCTCATCCGTGTAACATGGATTCTTCTTGTCGGTTGTCATTACTTGGACATGGACGCTCGTTTGTGATCTTGAGGATGGAATGTAACTCTTCTCACCAAATGTCAAACCGACTTCAACTTCTTGGCCCTCTTCAACATGCTTGTCGAAACAATCAGCACAGTACTCGGTACCATCTATCATAACCATTTTATCGTAGGGGTGTTGACGCGGATCGAATTTCCTGACTATCTGAACACCGTATGTGTGTTTGGCAACCCTTGAAGAAATAGCTGTAGGACAATGCCCAAAGATGACAGCACCTTTTAGTACAGCAAGACCTGCCTCGGCTGGTATAACGGTTTTCTTGTCAGGGAAAGCTCTCTTCACTGCTTCTTGTAGAACTTTGGACTCGGAGAAGCCACCCACCATAAGAATAGTATCTGTACCTCTAACTTCGGCCTTATTAAATATGTCTCTCAGATGGGAGACTATGCTGTCGCACGTTTCTGTGAAGAATGCTTTGATTTGTTCGGGTTGAAGACGTAATTTATCTCCAGCAAAGGCTACCTTGTCCTTCAAACCCTTCTTGGACAACAGTGAGCTTCTGTAAATAATATATGCCATGTAGTATACATCAAAGTATTAAACTTACTCTGATTTCATACATTTTAGAAGTTAAATCTAACGTTATGTCTTATTTGCTTACATAATCTTATTTAAGAAATAAAAATCTGTTCGCGTATATTGTCGGTGAATAAAACACGGGCAGGAGTTCGGATGTGGAAAAATTAAATCACGAGTGCGTAGCACAAGTGATTTAATTTTCCGCATCCGAACAAAGGTCCTTACTATGTCCAATATCAATAGAAACTTGTGGAATGCTATAAATTCGCTCAGGTTGATATCCTTTGTTAATTCCTTTGTTCACCAAAACACGACAATTTCACGTCAAAAACACAATTACGTCCAGTTTTTAATACATCACAGGTCTCAGTAACACACGTACTTAATAAATTATCTATTGTCCATTTAAAATCCGACTTCAAATGTTCGATGAACTTTTTTTTCCCCATTTTTTCAGAGAGCGAAATTTTTAACCTGCCCGCCATATCAAGGGACGTAACTCGAACGGAACTGTTCGTTTAAGATATTTTCAGGAATATCATGACCAACAACATCACATCCAAAAAGATCATATTAAGTCAGACAGAAAAGGCAGCACTCAACTTAACCAGCCGAGTACAGAAAACGTTAAAAACACACACAGCACAATGCTAAGCTGAACCAACCGAGCACAGGCACATAAAACACATACAAGGCACAATGCCCAACTAAACAAGCAAAGATCCAAATTCTTTATCAGTATCGTACCTGAAATCTTCGCCTTTAACAGATATATGACTCTCGTGTAGGGAGATCGGTATCTTGAACGTGACTTTCTGGTCCAAGTCAGGCGTTATGCTTGTCTTCTTCACCTCGAATTCTCTCATTAGATCAAGAAAGTCGTCTTTATGCTCCCTATATTTGGAAATAAAACATAAGCAAAACAAATACAATATACACATTTCAGTCAGAGGCACTTAGTTTAAAAGTATCTGAGTCAAAATTGTCTGAGCTCGAAAGCTGGTACCAAATTTTTTTACAGTTGTCACAGCAAACACGGATACCAGTTCCTGGAACGTCATATCCGTTGCGGATAAAAAAAGATTATATTAAGTCAGACAGGGAAGGCAGCACTCAACTTCAGTTAGTTCAGTTACCAATTTTCTAGGGCTGCTTTCAGCAGTTCAGCCGTTCAGCCACCCTTTGACATTTAGACTTCCCCTGTTCATTGGGCTACCTATGGAAACCTACGTTCGAGTCTCCCTGGGGAGACTATTCCTCTCCTGGTGGTTGTGCAGCCAACATCGATCTTCGGCGCCCAGGACTATCGAACATGTTCAGACACAGCCCTCACAGGTACCAATTCACACCTTGGTCGAGTGGAGCATGTGGGTTATTCGTCCTCAGAGAAATTAAGCAGTGGTCCAGACGGGGGTTGAACCCGGGACCTCTCGATCCAGAAGCACGCGCCCTACCTCTAGGCATCCGATCCCCACATAACTTAACTTAACTTAACCAGCCGAGAACAGAAAACATTAAAACACACAAATCACAATGCCCAACTGAACCAACCGCCCTGCGAGCACAGGAAACATAAAACACATAAAGACACAATGCCCAACTAAACAAGCGCAGATCCGCCCAAGTCCAAGCTATCGAAAAGTACAATAAATTGTAACTAGCTGAATGACCCAGTTTCCACAGCAAAAGGACTACAATCCGCTTTAGCTGTAAGAAATCTTAAAACGAAGAAGTGCCCAACACACTACCGACCAAGAAAATTAAACACCCCTAGTCTCATTGTTTAAAAGCTGAATAGAAAAGATTCAGCAAACAAAAGGCAGAAAGCCTACGCTGAATGACCTTGTTACAACAGTAAAACTGCTGAACTACATTGTTTTAGCAGCATTTAGTCTCAAAAGTTAAGTAACAGTATTAAAACGTTGAAAGGCCCGATTTCAGCAACAAAAAATCTGAAAACCTTAAGACGAGTGACCCAGTTTCAATAAGTAAACTGACGTAATTGAACAAATCGAGATATGACGTAATGAACAAAGTCATTAAGAATTGCAAGCAATACAGAAGTCCCCTACCGGCTTAAAGCTATTTTCAATGTTTCTGTTGCCATAGCACCCACAATTCCCGTCAGAACCAAAACTGACGGACTGATGGCAAACCAATAGTCCCCTCCGGTCAAAATCCGGTAGGGGACTTAAATTGAATGAACCAGGTAGGATGCGAATCGCGGGGACGAAATAGTAAGAGGACAACCGGCAAATACGAATAAATAACTCCTCGTTCCATATAACTTTTGGCCCCGGTCAAACATGGCCGCTTCCCAACATTCTCTCTGTATAGAGTACACTCATATACTTTTGACTCAGATAATTTGAAACCATGTACCTATGATTTCAGTGTGACGTAGCAATTCAATAAGCAAAGTGTCATACATTGATCTCTTGATAGAATGAACGATAAAATACTAGTTAATTGACCAACAATCCGCTGGATGTCACTTTGCATATGAATACCCAGGTATGTAAACAAGAAATTAGTCTATAGGCAAAAGGTTAGACTTACTACATAACAAAATATGAGCCTAAACAAACTCAACGTTATGCAATCTTCACTATTTAAATGCTCACAATCATAATTGTGAATTTGCGTACAATCACAATGGCTTGCCTCGTTTACATCCGGCTATTTCACATCGACTACAAGCATCGCATCTGTATCATATGTTACATATCTGCGCCTTCGGTCAATAGTTCAACCAGGCCCAATGTGGGTTCAAACTCTAGACCATCAATAAACTTGTACTATAAGGTATAAGGTAGTCTGTATAAACAGACCCTATGTTTAACTGAAGGAGACAACTCATCATGTGTACTGTTTTCCATGAAATCATTTCCCTTTGCATCCTCAAACATACATGAAGATAAAGGCTGGTTCCCGTCCCCAATCTTACATTACATTAGATCTGTAAGATTTGGGACGGGAACCAGACTAACATAGATAATCAAGCCCAAAATAAATCTAGCTAAATTTAAAAAAAAAGTTATGATAATTGATTGACAAAATATTATCTAGTCGGGTTGTCAGATTATAAACAACATTGTACAATGGATTGCGAAGTGAGATTAATAAAAACTAACCTTTGAAAGGCTTCCATGACTTCATCGTCAGTGATATCTGTCAGGAATGCTAGAAATGTTTCGTCTATTGTAGTACCACCCCAGGGACCACCGTTAGCTTTATACAGTTCTCTTACAGTACCATCAACTTGCGTCTCGTGAACTGTGATGTCAACCGTGCCACCTGTAAATAATGTACAGTAAAAAATCTTCTTAAGACCACCCCAAAATCAACACAACCAGTGTCAGGTCCATGTTCATTGTTTTGCATCTTAAAGAAAGTGCTTTATTTCTTTGGAGCTTGGGAATCACTTTAAAGGTAGCATCGCTGTACCATTTGAGATTGTTACTAGTTATTAAACTCGTCGACAAAAACAATATGACACTCGGCATATCATTTTATCCACTAGTTTAATAAAACTCGTATGTAATGAGCACTCATGCAAGATCCTCTATGTATTGGAGGAAATAAAATATCTATATTTAAACAGCCTCTAAATGTTAATACCAAGTAAATGATAAAAGACAGTAACAAATCGGACAGGACAGGAAGCAAACAACAGAAACAACAGTGCACGAAAGACTAAAAAATAACTGTGTACAAATGGCTAGATCTGCATAAAAGTGACCCCAGTCATAACCGTTAATAATTAAATAATAAGATAGGAAGACTTTAATATATAATACATATATAACGCTTTGTGGCTTTATAAAAACACTATTACATGACATAACCGTTCATTTGTAATGGCGAGTAACATACGTACCTATTATATCCAGCGTTTCAAAACATTTTTGATACAACGGACTTTGTAAAACGTCAGGAAGATAAATTAAATCGAGTATGGTAAAATGACTTAAACACTCAAAACCACAAATTAAAGTGAAAACATAATGTTTACAAACTATGGCATTACATTTTCATGTGAATAAGTTTAATTGAAAAAATGAAGATTGAGCAGTATTAAGCAATGATTATATATTAAACTATAAATTCCCTGGCTTAGGTTGAAAAGGATGCAAATGCAATTTACGACATTAAAATACCTATCTGCATCACAAGGCACTCCTTATAATCCCATATGCATGAAAATCGGAACAGGTCATGTTGACCAAACCGAAGTTGAAAAAGCTTATTTTTCCATACGTAAAGAGTAGTTTTCAGACAGGTTGTTCTTGCTTTCTCAAATTATCATTGTACTTACGACTTTTTTCTTCTAAGCCAATGAATTGTCAATTGGGAATAAAACATACCTCCAGCATCTAGGACCAGATACTTCTTACCAGGTGCGAAACACGTGATACTATTACCGGACACACCCACCACTCTTTCTACAGGTAGGTATCTACAGAACATGGACGCTGCTTCCGGTTCCAGAGCCAGTGACAGGTGAGTGGTCTCTATACCAGCCTAGTATGGTAAATAACATATCATGTGACGGAAGTGGCTTCGGGTTTAAATTATATCAGTATTCGAGTACAAGTGGAATAACGTTACTAGTTTCCTTAGAACAGTCAGTAAATGTTCAGTACAACCTTTCTAGAGCGACACCTACAGGAAAATATTAGTTTGGTTGTGGTACAGAGGTTGTTGCCTTTGAGAGATATGTACGCATAGTAAATGTATAGTAAATTTTCACTTCTGGAAGAAAATTATTATGTGGCTTAAAAGAGGTTTTGCTCTATATAGCGGCCGCTCTCTAGAGGTTGTACTGTACATGGTTGGATACACAGTAACATTTCACCAAAAGGACTATCTTTGTCCTAATAATGTATTTAAATAAAATAACAGAAACTAACTCCAGGATATTAATTTTATACAATGTTTCAACACAGGTATTGTGCCTTCATCAAGTTAATTGGGAAAAACATAACAATGTACAAATCTTTGGAATTATATAGTCTCAACAATCAGCTTTTGTTTTAAAGTATACACATGTAATCACAACAATGGCATCGAACTGTGTGCCTCCCTCGCACACTGGTTAGAGTGCTTGTTGTCTAATCTGGTGACCCGGGTCCAAATACGGATGGAGGCAATCATATGCCTGCAATGTTTCAGCAGAAAACTGTCTAGCAAATAAAGGCTATGCTTGGCAATTAGAAATTGTCATGTACGCCATGTGTAGACTTAAGTGATATCTAGCAGTCAATTTTGGAGCTATGTAACATTATCAACACCACATACTGCAGACGTGTTAGTACATCACTATGATAATGTCTTTCAAACATCCACCCCATTAATTCCACAGGTAAATGTATCATTGATAAAGACTTTTTTTGCATAAATTGATATACAATTAAGATATATAAATTAAATTAAACAAAATTCTATTTCGAAGATACAGTTACCTGTGATTAATTCAAGACGTATTCATTGACTTTGTATGTGGTTTGTATACTTACAGTTATAGCCGCCTCCCTCATGAACTGTTTTGCTGTGTCATCCCAGATAGCTGGTACAGTAAGCACCCAATGTGTCTCATGTTCACGTAGTCCATAATCTCTCTCCTCACAGGATTGTATTAGGTGATTCCTCAGAAAACGTATGCTTTCTGAAAACACCTTCATTGCCGGCATTTCAAGTCCTTTGTCATCCCTAAGCATCGTACCCCTGTTTAGTTCCTGCAAATTAATCAGAAAATAAAAAGTCTGACATGGAAGGCAGCACTCATCTTAACCAGCCGAGCACAGACAACATTAAAAACGTACAAGGCACAATGCCCTACTAAACAAGTAAAAGATTCGCCCAAGGCCAAGCTGTCGAAAAGTAGAATAAATTAGTTTCAGCAATCAAAAAGCTAAAAGCCTTAGCTGAATGACCAAGTGCCAACAGTAAAACGGCTTCAATCACACCATGCAGTTCAATTATGGTCGGCATACATTTTTCAAAATCATCAACATTCGAAACGTATTGAAATTAAATATGAATGAGATTAATATGTGTGAGGATAGTAATAGTGTACTACATGTGACTCAAAACCTAAGATATCTGCGTTTTTTGTTAATACTAATTTAGTTTAGGTAAATTGTAAAAAAAGATATTTACAACTTATATTTATCAACCTCGACACCTCATTCCTGATGTTATCCATCATCATGAGAGCCAGAAGTCAGTTTTCTCTAATGTGCTTCAGTAATAAACTGACTCTATAAAAGTAAAAGGTTAATTGATTATTATTGTGTCTCTCTATTGAAAGGGCCGCCCATTTAATTTTTTGACACCTACTAGTATTTCCTTATCTTAAAACATTTCGATCCTTCAACGCTTAGCAACACTCGCAACCGACAGGTATTATTTATTTTGAAACTATTTGGAGTTGCTCGAAATGGCCTCATCAGGACATCTATTCATTATCCACCAAGCCATAGAGACGGTGTATTTACATTTATATTTTATAAATCAGAACAAATTGACATGGTGTTAGACTGTAGGTTTTTCAAAAACACGGACAGTTAATTTAAAACTACATGGCAGGTTAAATGGACATGTCGCTGGCAAATGAGAAGAGGGTCGTAAGTACAAAAACGCTTTTTTGAGATAACAAGAACAGATGTCTGAAAAATGTTCTCTTTACTGATTGAAAAACAAGCTTTAATCTTCAACTTCAGTTTGGTCAACATGACATGTTCCGATTTTCATAAAAATAGGCTCATAAGAAGCATCTTGTGATGCAGATTTCAAAGGTGTATGGTTCTTATAAGGTCATAAGTCGCACTAGCACTTACGACCGACCCTTTCATTCTAAGCCAGCGATGTGCTAACCTTGTTTTCATACAGCAACATCTTGAATCTCTTGTAATAAAACCAGTCTTTATGCCCTTCTTCCATAGCAAGTTCTGCATACTTGTCTTCCGCTTCATACCCGAAACTGTGCAGCGATTGGTCAGGGCGGAACAGTATACACGATGACGTCTTCAAGGAGGAGGGCCTTCCCGCTCCAGAGTGCCATTGATTGGCTACTATTTTTAGCGGATCACTTTCAAACTCTGAGTGGAATGACATGGCATATCCGGAGTATGTTGTTCCAAAGTCTATGGCTGCCACATGTAAGCGTGGCTTCATAGCGGCTGCCACAACAGGGATCCCTTTAGACATGGTGGGTAGCTTTAGATATTCTACAAAGGGAAATAACTGGCTCTGAAGAGAATGCACAACAATAACCAACATATATATGTTATTGTCAGTAAGTCTAAATTCTTTTTAGAATCAATATTTTGTCAAAGCATAATTAACGGTTACATGTCTACATTATATGTGCATTTAAGATTAAGATTATAGGTGCATGATTACATATTAGAAAGTGCGTTGATATTTTGTAGTTGGTCATTAAAAACTGAAGAAGTGTGTATTGATCGTGGAGTGATGAGTAAACAGACCGACTCCCGACTCGAGGGTCATGTTTGAATACAGTATCATTACGAATTGTGAAATCTCTGATTTTGGCATTCATCCAAATAAATAACATTCAAAGGGAGTTCAATGTAAAATTAATCCTCGAATTGAAACTTTAGAGAACTTCGACGTTTTGCGCCTCGAACCTATACACAGGGGTTCCACTAGTTTCTGAATCTGAAGTTTACCATTTTATAGGCAAAATACCCGTGATCTTAAGAACAAATGCCATTTCAAACCAAAATGTTGAGTGTCAAATTGTGGCTTTGTGGAATTTTCAAGGATCAAAACCCCTTCTCCCGAGTCAAATGGAACCCCTGATACCACCACCTCTATGAATATTATATGTAACGTTCAAGAAGACTTGGAAAGACACAGTACTTACAGAGGACAGTTGATTCCAATTAAAACTCCATACATACAATCACGTCGGTATATTCGCTAACTAACCACAGAAATGTAATTTACTTCTTCTTTCGTTTTCACATCTGCTTGTTTTGTGTTTAAATATAGGTTGAGTTGTAGTCTATTTTTGCAGCGAGATAAATAAATCGTAGCGATATGCTTGAGGTAGTAACTGATCTTCTTACCAAGTCAGCAAACATAAAAATTAATGCAGAATTAACCTTCAATGACTAACGTTTTCCGATAACTCGAAGTGTCAGAAGGCCTTTGAGTCCGGAGTCTGACACTACGAGATACTGGAAAACTGCTTAGGAGAGAAGTGGCTGTACAGTGCTTTGTCCTTGAATGGATAAGGCGTATCTGTTTAAATTGCAATTTCCTTTTTGTTGTAAAATGAACAAATTGCACTTTTATTACCTAATTTTGCCTTTAAACATTGGACATATTTTTGAAAGATTCTTATTTCGTACTATTACCGAAATAAAATGAACACACACGTATGTACAACACTTGTAAACATTGTCACCGCGTATAAACCAAATCACTGTACTCATTATTGCAATCCTATATAATTTAACGTGTATTCATTTTTGTGATTTAAACATCCGGTGATTGTCATCACTGTACTCATTATTGCAATCCTATATAATCCAACGTGTACTCATTATTGCGATAACCGGAAGTTTACTCGTTTATTGTGATTGTGGTGTATAGTTGGCCGGTGATAACCCTAGCCTTTGTTTACAATGAAAATGCAAATTAAATGCATTTTCGATGTCCATTCTTGTTCATCTTGTTAATATTTACTTATTATGATATACCCTTTAACGTAATCCGTCCATCATTAGCCGACGTAATTTCGTGTTATTACGGGAAACTTCGGTACCGTCCGGAAAATATTACAAACATCCGTAAACATTAAATAATTTTATTTTACGGTATTCACATCAATAAATCTGCTTAATAAATTATTTCTTGGCAATTAGATTTGACGATCGTTAAAAAGATAAATTTAAAATAAAAAAAAATAGGGACGAGTTCCTTCCCTTTGATATTCGAAGTCATAGAAACGCTCGCGAATAAAGCGCCGAAATGACTTGGCGAGCAGACTTTATTCTCGACGTGAGGTGTTATTCGGAAGGGTTGAGGAGTATCATCAGTCTAAATTACATTGGTTAGCACCACTGTGAGGAAGAATACCGTTATTCTTATGAATGTTCGGTTGAAAACGATGCAAATCTCGGAAACTAACATTGAGAAAACGAAAGTAGAAATATTTCTGTTGCACCATTTCGTCGAGAATATACTCAATAGTGCAAACTAGCCTATGTTGATGTTCATCACGATGCTTCTCAACTTCATTGAGGTAAAACTTACTAAACATTGTGTTCTTGATCAAATTTTTTTATTCTTGTATAACTTGTGCAATCTTCCGTCAGGTGAGCGTTATAGGTTCCATTTTACATCTTGTTATTGTCAGCTCGACTGTACTTGGTCATTTTCAATTCAGAACTATTCTGATTTTGAATGGTTATTTTTTTGATCTTCGTGTATGCATAGTGTTATTTTAACTAGATCAAATGGATAATTTGGTTTAAAAAGCCCAGGGGTAGTCTAACTTGTTTTTTTTGTAAAAGATGTAGGCCTACAAAGGATAGCCCATGTGTCTACCTGTACATATTTGTGAAAGAACTAGACTCCAGGAACCGAAATAGCTTTGTAGTAGCCGCAGGTCTATTGTTTAGCTTGCTTGACTTGTAACCGTGAAAGCCGGGTTCAAGGTCCAGTCCCTTTTTTCGCTGAATTGTGTAGAGGCCCGGGGCCTTTTGTTTTGCGAAAAACCTCAAAATTAGGGTGGCAAGGTGGTCGAGTAGATAACGCACTTGACTACTGATCGAGAGGTCCAGGGTTCGAATCTCGGCCGGGACACTCGGTCATTTATGAAACGCTTTTCAGTGTTTCCCAACCAACTTGAGATAATCTGGTTGGAAACCAAGAGGTAGTCTCGTGTGTATCGGTGCTATACACCGGGCACGTTAAAGAACCAGGGAGTCTTTTAGGAACGAGCTAGGGTAACGCACCCGGATTTCTTGTATCACAACCCTTCAGCAAAAACACAGGACCCCATTGGAAATAAGTTGCACTTTCATGGGTTATACTTGACCGAAAGGCCTAAATAATTACACATACTAATACACAAAATTGTGAAAAAGTGGGCGCAGAAACTTTCAAATTGTTATAAACTAAGTGCGATAAATAATCAAATTGTGAAATAATTTTTTCAGATGTTAGCTCAATTTTTGTCCACTTGTCCCAAACATGCATGTTATGATATAATACTTCATATCAAGTCCAGGAATATATGATTTTTATCAACGTTTGGTTTGTTTGGTGCTTTATAGTGAAGTTGTGAAGGGGCCTTTAGAAATTGTGAAAGGGGCCTGTAGGAAATTGTGAAGGGCCTTATGAAGGCCCCTTGTATATAGTGAAAAAAAGCCCTAAGTTCATATATTACTTGTTGCAACATGGATCTGTCTATTCGATAGAAAAACAAAACAAATATATCTGAAATATATTTGAACTGCTACAGGTTCTTATACTAGTAATTTACCTTAAACATTTCTGCATTAAGTATGCAACATGACACTATAAATCTGCCAAGTCACTTATTGTCAACATATTAAACAACAAGGTTATAATAATTATTATTTATATTTGCAGGGAATCAAAGACCTAAAAATAACTTAGGTCTTTGCAGGGAATCAAGAATGAAACAGCTGACATCAAAACTAGAGATGCTGAAGAAATTTGTGCAGACTTGTGAAAAATGTAAAATTGTACTGTCACTGTGAGGTAATGCATGATTGTATTGTTACAGTTTGTTGTATAAGCAGAAGTAACATGCGTCCATGTTTTGCAAATACATTGTTCCTAATGCAAAATTTAGGTTAAAATTAAAAACCTATTCCTAATTCAATGATTTGCTTTAATTACTGAGTTGGTGAACTTTCTGTCTTATAATTGTATACATAATTCAGTTTGGTTGCTAAAATTGTTTTTGGTTGCAGTTACCATGACTATATTCCAAATAAATTCAAATTATATTGCACTTCAGTCATAGATCTGTTCTTATAAAATCTGTCTTTATTGGGCTGTCATTGATGATTCCAATATATATCATTGATACATCGATATATCGATTTTCACATAAAGGTGAACAAGAAACAGACCCATCAGTCATGTATCAGTCACTTAATTTGAATTATACACTATATATGTTTAATATTGGGTATAGATTCAGCTTTTGAAAAAAGCACCTTTGGTTTAAGTTTAGATTTGATATAATTTGACAATTTCTGAACTTTTATTTTGTTAACATAGCTTTCAAATTAGAAAAAATGGCATATCTATAGATTCAATTTTAAGTCATTTATCCATATATTACTACATCTTAGCTTTAAAATGTTTTATGCATTATGTCAAAATCATTTATCTCGTTGCTATGGTGACTAATTTCAGAAAAGTACTCTGATTGAGAAAAACGAGGAGTTAGTTGATTAAAACAGTAGTAGCCTTTTTCTAAATGTGAACATTCACAATTTGGATGTATATTTTAAAACTTAAACATCATTCTTAAACTTGATACCATTTTGACCAGTCTATGTAAAGAATTGATCAAATGCAGTATTTATAAAGTACTTGTTACAACGACTTCAAATAACGCTAGAATGACGCTTGCGACGTCACGCAAAAAGGGTCTGATTAGGGCCTCAACAAAACAGCTGTAACTTCTTTAAAAATTAAGATACTAACAAAATTTCTTTTGAATTTTGCTTCATTAAGATTACTCTTTTAAACACTAACATATCTCAAAATCAAATTGTTGATCAAAATAGCAGGTTTTCCTAGAGACTGGCTCATATATAAATATACATATAATATAAATAAACATGCATGTATACATATAATTTTTTCAATTCCGGTACCGTAGTATATGCGGAACAAGTGCAAATATCATAATATGTATGTTTGTTTATTGATAAGTCTAGATTATCTCCGGCGAACTATATAAAGTTACCTGTTTAATCACGTTGTTTTTCTTATTTATATATACCGATAACCCAATGATCAATCATAATAGATACCTAAATTTCCTATTTGATCAAATATCGATTCTCCAGTCACGTGTGTGATAGGACACACATACCGTAACGATTGATAACAGCTTCCAGGAATACTAGATTCCTTTTACTTCCTGGTTTGGGGCATTCCAAGTATTTTGAGCTATAAATTATACCCAACATATTTAAGGAAGGTCATATAGATATGTGGTTCCCATGTCAAGCTAGGACAGTTACCATTGACACATTCTCATACTGACTGATTTACCTATATGTCCTATACATGTATACATGCAGTACAAATTGAATATTTGAGTTCACAGCTGACAGAAGAGAACTCAAATATTCGTCAGCTGTGAACTAAAATTTTAAATGTTGACTTCACTATGAGCTGTTCATAGTTTTGACTTCACTTCTGAATACACAACTAACATCTGACTGCCAACTTCACAGGCCTAAAGTACCTTGCAATACTGCTTGCGCTGCAGGCAGTATATTGTATTCTTTATTGTTGATTTATAAGCGGATTTAGCTCAATGGTAACACACTGGACTGTCGATCCAGAGGTCGTGGGTTAGATCCCAGACATTTCTGAAATATTTCCCGCTATATCTGACTGTGTGGTCTGCAAAGTATCTGGGTAAAGGTGCCAGGAAGCTGTGTTTCGGTGCTATACACCGGACACATTAAGAATCAGGCTGTCTATTCGAAATAAGAGATAGGCGCACTTTTGCAGCGCCGGACATGTCTGTATTTAACGTCTCTCTCTCAGTCTGTCCTTCGGGTCAGATCATGCTGTATCTGCACTGGTGGAGGATGCACATGCGCCCTTGTGACTGCAACACTATACATGTAATCTAAAGTGCCTTTGAACGTATGTTTGCATGAAAAAGGCGCTATATAAATCTGGTATATATTGTTTTTATTTTGATAAAACAATAGCAATACAATTGATTTGAAACACTACACACCGACATGGCAAGAAACGATATTTGAAAGGACGCATAAAAGGGAAACACAATTATAGCAAAGAAGATAAAATTAACATTGAAACTTTTTAGCTTATATGAAGGGCAGTTGTTTGAATAATCGCTGGGGGATCCCTGTGACCGGTTGGTTTGACCTAGTTTCATTTTCAGAAACGACCGACACTCAGAGGTCGACATTTAAATGCTTCTCGTCTGCGCTTGACGTCGCCATTTTGTTTTTGTAATATATGCTTTGCTCTTCCAACCACTTGTAAATATCAAGCTTGAATATTGGAGCTCTCCTGTTAGCCCAAACAGATCAGACCAATGGGACACGACAACGTGTATTGTGAAGTTTTAACTTATATATATATATATATATAGCTTTTATTCAGAAAAAGGCTATTAGCCTGTCATTCCACAAACATATATACAGGTATAAACATAGCATGTCAATGGTGGTACAAGAAAATAATTATAAACAGTGTACATACATATACGTATATGTATAAGCATTTGCAAATTTGTTAATGAGTTATACATGTAGTTCAATAAATTTGCACATATTAAAGTTAAACTAGAAATACATATGAACATGTGTGTATAACAGAAAAACAGAAAAAGATAATAGTTGGTAAGGGGAGAATTGGGACTATAAGAAGTATAGTAGTGATCTTAATGCAAAACTTTTGTGCACAAACAATGATAGGTTTTATCTATATTATTAGGCGAATGTGAAACCAAATATAGCAGCTTGTATTAATGCCTGATCACTGTTTCCCTGGGTAAGAACCAATATATGTGCCTATTTTAATGAATCATTCCAATCATCAAAACCTGTCAGGCATCTGTCAGACTTCTCGATAGGGATGAGACAGAATCACCTGTTTTTTTGACAGTCGATTTCAGCCCATACATAGTAATTAAATGTACAAAATAAGTTTAGGCGTATTCTTTAAAGATACATATTAGTATAAAAGTACATACTTACATATAGTATGATGTGCTTCTTGCAGTATATTCGGTTTACGCATATAATAAAATGGCGATAATATACTAAGAAATTTCTCACGTAGATAAGATACCTATAAACGTAACTTAAATATAGGCACATTTCTTAGTTGAAAATGAATATTTAAGACAAAAAATGGCTATATAAGAAGATCTTAAGTTTATGATATGTTGTGAATAGCTACTTAGAAATAAATTAAACTTAAGACGAATTTTATCATATCTAAGAAATTTATAGGATATTTAAGATATATTTTTATCTAAGAAGCTTTGTAAATACCAGCCCTGGTTCGTTTTTGTCTGCTAGCAAATTCAAACGGAAATAAAAAAAAATAGATGCTCGTATGTATGAAGAGATCAAAACAAAACAGATGTGTTAATGCATAACGTGTACCCACCAGAGATAACTCTAGCCCTAATCGCTATTAACAAAATAAACAACATAACATTGATGCATACATGGAAAACAAAAATATACAACACATATGACAAAGGAACATTATTAGTAGTTAGCATGTCTAAACATTAGTTCTAATAATTCACATACAAATGTTGACTTTTGCCATGATTACGAACAGTTGGAATGCTGATATTAGTACAATATATAATTAATAACTTATTGAAAGAATATAATGTATTAAAAGTATGCACTGACCAAAAATGGTCATCAAAATGCATGCAATTTTGTTGTTGTTATTTTTTGTAAACAAAGGCTAGTGTTATCATCAGCGAACTATACCGAAGCTGTTCTAAACAAACAATACAAATACATAGTCATACATCCATCGAGTATAAGGTCCAGCATTTATGTAACTACAGTAAAACCTCGTTATCTCGAGGACCCATCGGGACAAGCCAAATGCTCGAGTTAAGTCAGGTGCTCGAAATATCCGAAGTCAATGATGAATTGTTGTTATGACTAATTGTAGCTGTGTTTATATGAAATTTGCTCGAATTAGGCCGGTTGCTCGAATAATCGCTGCTCGTATTACCGAGGTTTTACTGTAATTCCAGTCCACCAGTCTCACACACTCCACAAGTCAATCTTGTTGTTACTACACCGATATGTTTGATACAACACTATGTGTTAACTCTCCATGAATAACCGTCAGAACCACCCTCATCATTGGTCCCCTGGGCAACACCTTTGGAAAGTGTTGATCCGCCTTCATGTAAGTACATTACTGGCCAGACAACGTATTCCATGAATTTCCCGCGTTTTGTATACTCTTTAAAAATATCTTTGTTGAAACTCTTTGCAGGACTAGGTACATTCGGACCAGGCTGGATAATTTTGCCGTCAGACGCATTCGTATCATGCTGGGTTATTTCGCCGTCAGGCGCATTCGTATCATGCTGGGTTATTTCGTCGTCATGCGCATTCGTATCATGCTGTGTTATTTCGCCGTTAGACGCATTCGTATCAGGCTGGATTTTTTCTCCGTCAGACACACCATTATCATTCAATGATGGCGCTGTTTCTATTGCGGGCAGACGACAAGGTTTCCAGTCTGGGCAGACAATTACAACAGGCGGGTCGTTGGCTGTCATTAGTAGACACAATTCAATGCACTTGACGAAATACTCGGCAACGCCTTCGTTGTCTAGAAGTGGTTCTATTTGCTTTTCTACACACATCTCTTGTATCTTCCCCACGAACAACTTTGAATAGAAAAAGAAATAAAATCAAATCATTGTCAAAATAACTCTTAAACTCTTATTTAAAGCCACATTATTTCTCTCCATACATATTTCCGATCATCCAGTAAATAAACTAATTACAAGGAATAGGGTTATTTTTCACAAATGACCAAAAATGGACGACAGAGTGTTAAATGTATCGGTCGAAATAGTATGCTAAAATCACATTTAAGTAAAATGTACGTATGGATGACAAAATACAAATTTTGCAAGAGTTGCTACCCTTAAATCATAAATTGGGCATTTTTTGTTTAAAATTCATTAACTTGTAAACAAACTAACTGGAGGTTGTATTTCGTTTTCTTCTATCTTATGTTGTTTTACACCTTTTGGACTCAACTAAAGTACTCAAAATCCATGGCCTCTCAAATCCATTTAACTTATTGCTTTTTGAAAAAAGTCGTTTAATGCCTAATGTAGATAAAGCTTTTTTTAGAAACAAATCACACCTTTCTAGCCTAGAAGTACCGACTATTTGTTCCTAGTAGAGCATTTTTATCTCTCGTTTGAAGATGGAAGTGTGCGTACGCAACTAAAATAAGTCAACTTAAGTTATGAGTATAATTAGAACTTGTTTTAAGATTGATATAAAACACGTCAATACCCTCAATACGATAAATGCTATCTGTTGAACCTTGTTCAAGTACTTATGTAGACATAAACACCATGTACCTGAGTTGTTTCTTGAACTTTCCGCTTGATAAGTGCCTTTCTGTTATCTTTCAACCATTTAATGACCTTCTGCTGTTCGCTGGAAGCCTAAAATACATATAAGATGGTACTCTGTGCATCTATTAAACAGAATACTAATATATAAAATATAGGCCGTACCTCATGTTGACTAGTATTTATGTAATGACAATGTATATAGTTATGTATTACGATCGTAGGTATCTATTAGTTTATACTAATACATTTAAGGTCGATTGTGAAACAGGTTTTTCAAAGTTATATTAATCACTCTCGACACCTCATTCCTGATGTTATCCATCGCCACGAGGGTATGAGAGAAGAGAATCCGGCTTCCATTATATGCTGAGTGTCTAGCAAGGAAATTTCTGGTATTATTTTTATTTCGTCTTTGGTATGGCGCGGCCAGGGATCGAACCCTGGGCCTCCCGCACTCGAAGCGGACGCTCTACCACTCGGGTATCGAGGCGACAGTAAATGTTACATCTAATAAGACTGTGGAACCTATATCAAAATAGAGGATGCATAAATACACTAAGCTTTTATTACCTACCTTAACTTTATTGTCGAAGAACCACTTCTCTAGATGTTGCCATGAACCATTTACCACGACGGAACAAAACTCATATGCTTCCTGAAAAGAACAAGAACTACTGCAATATAAACCGTTCCATGCCAGAGGTCCTGGGTTCAATCCCCATCTGCGCAACTGCCTAATTTATCTGAACAAGAATGAATAACACACTGTGCTCCACTCGACCAAGGTGTGAATTGGTACCTGTGAGGGCGGTCTCTGTACATATTCGATATTCCTGGGGGCCGTAGCTCGATGTTGGCTGCACACAAACCAGGATAGAATTTTTCTTTCCAGGGAGACTCAAACTTATGTGTCCTAGGTAGCCCAATGACGAGGGGAAGTTAAATGTCAAAGGGTGGCTGAACGACTGAATTGCTGAAAGCGAGGCGAAGTTAAACAAGTATTACCCAGGACAGAAACAAACTGTTAATCTTTCACAAAGGTTGCCATTAGCCACAAACACAATTAAAAATAGACTGCTATCGTTTGGTGCAAAAGAATGAAGTAATGAATTAATCAATTCACATCATCTTTACTCCTAACTTATTTGCTACGACCAGCGGTGTGGCGAGTATTATATACTTCTACAAGAAGACAATATATAATCGGACAGGTAAGGCAGCACTCAACTTCAACAGCCGAGCACAGAAAACACAAAAAACATCACATAGCACAATTGCACGGCACAATGCACAACACTGCAAAGAAGACTTTGTAACAAAGAGGCACAGACAATGCTCAACGCCACTACAAAATCGACACGCCACATCGAAAGTCAGCGCCTCAGTCAGTCAAACTGGAGTAATAAGTTAATTTTGAAATATTTACCATGACTATATCTAGCAGTACAACGATAGATTGTCTCTCTGTTAAGGTACCATCCAGAATACCGAATGCGTTAGTCCATTCATTGTCGTACAGCTCACTGAACATCTCTGCCAGTTTGGTAGGTCTACATTGATCATTCAAATCAACGATGTTTGGATTGTTATCCCTCAGTTTGACCGATATTATCTCGCTCAATCTGACATAAAATATCACAACAAAGTTATTATTATAAACAAATTTAAATTGGGTGTGGGGTGGGGTTCAACCACATGTAATAGTATCATCGTTTTATGACATAATTAAACGAGTTAAACAAATTCGATTGAATTTTGCACTTGCTACTTTATTTATGAAGATATCTCTAGCAAATTGAATTTCGTGGTTCAGATTCTTTGTAATTGTACCTTCTAATATATATATATCAATTACTGTAATAATAATTTTCATCAATGATACATTTACCTGTGATTTTTAAACACTGTCGGTAATAAACAGTGAACAGTTGCCAAACCAAATGTCCGGGAACTAACAACCACCCTAGTATCGCTTCCAAAACGATCATTCATCAATGTTCAATTCTCTCCCTCTCTCACGTTACTGTCGGATTTGTTTTTAATGTCGCCGAATATTTTATCTTTACTGTTATTGATTATTTAAACCATGAAGGTGAAAACAGAATACACTCAAAAGTTAAAACAACATACTCAGGTGAGCGTTATATGTTACCATTCTTTGTCCGCATAACAATGTAATTAAAATTCATTACTCACTACTAGGAAGACTTAAGAAAATAATTGCATCGCTTAGCCTTCCAGATAATATTCTGTCATAATGTTACATAATACAAACATCTGCTTTGTCATAAGATGCCATCCTATAGAAGTTAAGAATATATTTGCAACCCATATTGTATTCAATGCGGGCATTTAATGGTGAATTTATGTTGTGTAAACCAAGCAATGTGTTCAGTAATTACTCTTCTGCAAGTCACTGACCTTCTAAGGGCTTCCTCTTTCTCTTTTCCAACTTCGTTTAACTTTTTTTTCAATTCCCGCTCTCGTTGCTGATTCCGGACGGTTAAATCTTGCATCTCAGCGTTCAATCTGTCTACACATCCACGGTACTCATTATCTAATTCTTGCCGTTGGGTTGTGAAGCTTTGTAAGTTAGCCTCCAATGTACGGATACGGTCATTCAGCCTTGCATTTTCATCAGTTATTTCTGACTGGTCATGTGATTTCAACATCCCTAAATTGGGGAGTCGTCTGGCGCAGAATCTGACAAAAATATAAAACGTAAATTTGTTAAACGGCTGGTTGTTGCTCGTGACTAACAATGTTATTTGTAAATGGTAATTCAAGTTTAACCTCGCCGATGTCTGTAACTCGGGATTTTACAGCAAGGCTGGTATTCAATTTACCATGTAAGTGAAATACTTCAGTTAAAAAACAAGCTGCTAATATTCCAAAAAAAATGAAGAATAACCAATATTTTCTTAGTGAATATTATAGTTATTTACAAAATGCTTCAAAACTATGTAAATGCCTACGATATTAATTTTGGTGTTTAGTTGATACGAGTATGCTTAAGTTAATTTCAAAATTTTAAGAACATTTTAAGGGTTCCAGTAAGATGTTGTGTAAATACAATCCAGTCCACAAACAAGGAGCTAGAACGATCGACTATTCGGCCTCATAGAAACATTTGAAATTATGTTTCTAAGACCACAAACAAACATGAGTCATATAAGGTCGTACGTCGCACTTGCCACCTTCTCATTCTAAGCCTACGATATAGAGTACTGAACAAAGAAGCGTGGACTTACCTATATGAACTGAGTTCAACAAAGAACAATAATGTGATCACAGCATCGACCGGTTTCAGAATCATAGCGGAAACCCATCTTAGTCCATTCACAAACTTTCTCATTGTACCTCCGACAGCTGTAACCAAAGCCCACATACATTTGACAGGTAAACATGCATTCATATATGAGCCAGTCTCCAGGAAAACCTGCTATATTGACATTATGTAATCAGTATTATATAACAAGGTTTATAAAAGCTCTAAAATAAGAAAAAATACATATTTATTGATTCTACTTTAAGTAATTTACCCATATAGTACTATATCTAAGCTTTAAAATTTCTCATGAATTATATAAAAATTAACTATTTCGTTGCTATGGTGACCAATGCCAAAAAATGTACTCCGATTGGGAAAAACGAGGAGTTAGTTGTTTAAAACAGTAGTAGACTTTCTCTGAATGCAAATACGTTTGATTTTGATATGTATTTTAAAAATTAAAACATAATTCTAGCACATGATTCTAATTTGAACAATTTATCTCAAGAATTTATCAAATGGTGTAAATATGAAATTCTTGTTACAGAGACTTCGAATAACGTTCCAATGACGTTAGCGACGTCACACAAAAAGCACCAAATAGGGACTCTACTAAAATAGCCGTAACTTTCTTAATAGTCAAGATATTAACAAATTTCTTTTGCATTTTGCTTCATCAACATTATCCTTTAAGACTATGGAAAATCTCAAAATCAATATTTTTGTCAAAATAGCTGGTTTTCCTGGGGACTGGCTCATATATATATTGCTTCTCTACATAGAACATTCATAGTCCTGATTGGAAATTTCACCACTCGGAATTGTACTGGTATATGATTTGACAATTTTACTGTTTGATATCGAAATCAGTATGATAGAAAATGTCATCTCTCTAACTTTTTTACTTTTCAAATTGATGTTACGCACGTGCGTACGTGCTTATCGCCGGCTACGCCACAGTTTCGATATACGCATGACGTAAATCCAGTTATGTTTAAGGTCATACGAGTTGTCTCCCTTTGTGTATTCACTCTTGGTTAATATTATACATGTACCTGATATAACCTACCAAGTTTAACACTAACATCCACTGACATAGAAGCTAATTATAAAACTGAGCTCCAGTATTGCTAGAATTTTCGAAACAGACACCTACGTGATTTAACAAATGACATGTATAGCAGAAATAATCAAGTCATTCATGTCTTGTGTACAACGTGTATATATGATTACAAACTTTGTCATGTACATTCAATTAAACTTGAACAAAATCTAAACTTAGGTTTAAATCTAGATGCTCAGCAAAACCCATACCTTGTGTAGAACTTGTGTTGTCTAATGGCATAGCCATTCGTGTATCCTGGATTGACATTGAATCTGATGTTTTCCTCCTAACTTGCTGACTCTTGAAAACGAAAGAGGAAGTAAATTAAACGGTTCAACTTAACGGCGGTTTAGTTACAATCGCATTACTAATATATTATGTACGACTGAGATTTAAATTTACAATATTACCAAAAAAAGATAAATTAACTATGATAATTGATTAAATAGCTTAATTAAACATTAAAATATAAAGCTCACTTTGTTTCTTTTTTTTCCGGTCATACTTCAGATTACCGCGAGACTTTGCGATACTAGCTGACACTTCAATAAGTTTCAGTTAAACCGACGTAAGGCCAAGCTTATGCGAGTATTTACGCGAGGGGTTATCGGGTTGAGAATGTTCAAAGTACGGTACGTATATCATGTTTGAATCACCGTAAAGGGACATAATTATGCCGTGCAATAAAGCCACTCAGGTCCGTACGTATTGCATTTCGTTGATAGTGATAGATTTGGAACGGTTACGTGAATGAATCGAATAAAAGAACGAGTTAATAATAATAATGATATCAATTTAAGGGTAAATAAAACACCCACTGAATTGTAAATATCCACCATATATAGTTTCTAACCACGGCGTTGAACTCTAAAAGGTGTCGAGTAATGACACGGTCTTCTTGTGACAAACGATTTTTACCACGGATCGAGAGGACCCGCGTGGCGCTTGGTCATATCTAGAACGCTTTACGGTGTTTCCCGCCAAACTAGAGATTAGATGATCTGGTTTGCAACCTGGTAACATGGAGAGTACTCTCGGTGTATCAGTGCGATACACGCGACAAGTTAAAGAACCTAAGTGTCTATTCTGATCTAAGGTACGGTATCACATCCGGGTTCGTTGCATCGCATTTCTTCATCGACCAATCATCAGAGAATAAACCGTATGAGCACGCACTTACGTATGGTGGCTGATTTATGCCATGTCGTATTTTTCGCTTTTTCACAACAATAAAGCGAAATTGTAACTATACGAAAGAGTCGACTTTGTCGTATCTTTGCATTGTTGCATTTCGCATTGTCGCGTCGAAAAAGCGTAGGCACGACAGTTGAAGGGCGACAATATATAGGACCATCGTGGTTACACACATTAACATCCAGAGGGAGACCATGCGATAATGCGATGACGACAATGCGATGACGCAATGGTACGATGGCGACAATGCTATGGTGCGATGGCGACAATGCGACAACGCGACAGTACGATGGCGACAATGCGATAATACGATGGCGGCAATGCGACAACGCGATAACACGATGGCGACAATGCGATATGACTATCGTACCGACGCCATCGCACCATCGCATTGTCGCCATCGTACCATTGCGTCATCGCACTTTCGCAATCGCATTATCGCACTGTCGCCATCGCACCATCGCATTGTCGCCATCGCACCATCGCACCTTCGCACTGTCGCCATCGTTGTGTCGTGTTTTCGTCTTATATCTGTCGTGTCTTTGCTTTTTCGCGTCGATAATGTAACATTGCGGAAACACGACAAAATAAACTTTTTCGCATTGTTACATTTTCGCATTTTCGATTTGTTATGGCGGAAAAGCGAAAATATGACATGGCATAAATCAGGCAAGGCAGATGTGATGCAGGCTATAGCATCCAGACGGGGTATAAAGACTTAATGTATAACTTTACGGGAGACCACTCGTGTGATCTTATCCTAATATATGAAACATTCGTTCGGAAAATAATCTAGTACATGCACATTCTTTTCGAAAGCCATGCGGTGTGTCATTCATTGATTGAAAAGTCGAGGATGGTACGTTATGTGTCTGTCTCTTTCGTGGGTGGATAATCACTAACTCCACTTTTGTATTGCTTAGAATTGTCTGCAGCACAATTAAACTTTTAATTTCATTTGTTTTCAATGACACATGACGTTAAAGTGCGGCAAACTATGCTATGTACAGTGCGGTGATTGCGTAATAGCATTTTGCGTAATATCATTTGATGTGATATGTGTGGTTTGGAATGAGAGTTTTGCGTTATATGTGTGTTTTGGTATGAGAGTTTGACGTTATATGTGTGATTTGGTATGAGAGTTTGACGTTATATGTGTGGTTTGGTATGAGAGTTTGGCGTTATATGTGTGGTTTGGTATGAGAGTTTGATGTTATATGTGTGGTTTGGTATGAGAGTTTGACGTTATATGTGTGGTTTGGTATGAGAGTTTGACGTTATATGTGTGGTTTGGTATGAGAGTTTGACGTTATATGTGTGGTTTGGTATAATAGTTTGGTGTTATATGTGTGTTTCGGTATGAGAGTTTGACGTTATATGTGTGGTTTGGTATGATAGTTTGGTGTTATATGTGTGTTTGGTATGAGAGTTTGACGTTATATGTGTGGTTTGGTATGATAGTTTGGTGTTATATGTGTGTTTCGGTATGAGAGTTTGACGTTATATGTGTGGTTTGGTATGATAGTTTGGTGTTATATGTGTGTTTTGGTATGAGAGTTTGACGTTATATGTGTGGTTTGGTATGAGAGTTTGACGTTATATGTGTGGTTTGGTATGAGAGTTTGATGTTATATGTGTGGTTTGGTATGAGAGTTTGATGTTATATGTGTGGTTTGGTATGAGAGTTTGATGTTAT
The DNA here is from genome assembly GCA_947247005.1 of Spisula solida. NCBI lineage: Eukaryota > Metazoa > Mollusca > Bivalvia > Venerida > Mactridae > Spisula > Spisula solida. The sequence continues at coordinate 51,755,093 of OX365950.1, forward strand.
ATGTGTGGTTAGGTATGACAGTTTGATGTTATATGAGTGGTTTGGAATGAGAGTTTGGCGTTATATGTGTGGTTTGGTATGAGAGTTTGACGTTATATGTGTGGTTTGGAATGACAGTTTGATGTTATATGTGTGGTTTGGAATGACAGTTTGATGTTATATGTGTGGTTTGGTATGGGAGTTTGATGTTATATGAGTGGTTTGGAATGAGAGTTTGACGTTATATGTGTGATTTGGTTTAAGAGTTGATATTATATGTGTGATTTGGTTTAACAGTTTGATGTTATATGTGTGGTTTAGTATGATAGTTTGATGTTATATATGTATTAAAGACAGCGGAGTGAAATTCTGTCAACTTAATCCGCCAGGCATGTATTTGATATCCACCATTTATTATGGTAGATTATTTTAGAAAACTATGCTAAAACATTAATGTATATTGTATCTGAAGGTAAACTGAGAGACATACACACATTTAAACGGTTAATACGTGTATTTGTGCACAGGATTATATGCATATCCTGCTTTTTACCGATGATTTTCTTTAGATTTGCATGACGTTCATTGCATTAGAATACATGCATGTGGAATTATAAGGGAGAACAATGAACAATAAAATGGTTGACTAATATTTCTGTATATTGCCGTTCAGAGTAAACACATAACGCATTTACATATCGACAGGTCGTATGATTGGTATGAAATACATGCCATTATAAATTATCTTTATATCGACCAGTGTTACAAGATATAACGCATTCTTTGACAAGTCACGCAGAGAGTATACGGTGGCTGAGTTCTGCCATTTCGCGTGTCTGTGTCGGTGGCAGGTTTACATTTTGAGCACGCGAACACAGGACAAGCTGAAAAAATTATAATAAATCAAGTTTCTCATTAATAACACTCAAATGTGGGTAATGACTGAATTGACCATTTGTCATGTGTTCGTTTCGGTGGGTGGGTTCACAGGTAACTGTATCATTAATAAACAGTACCTAAAAAAATATAATTTTTTTTTGTTAAATTTAGAATTCTTATACAAGGTATATTTCCCGGAGAAGTGATCCTACAGTCACTGGGTGTATTTTTTTTCTTCATAATTTAAAGCATTTACGTCATTAATCATCTATTTAAAGCTGTGGGTGATCAAAAACATCTTTGTGAATCGAAAGCATTCGAAAACATGCTTAAATTTACCTTCGTACGATATAATTCATTGTTTAAATTTTGATTTTTTTTAGGTACTGTTTATTCATGATACAGTTACCTGTGGGTGGGTTATGTGATGCAGATACGAAATGTCAAATTAGCGCAATCAGCGATTACTCGCTTTCCGACTTTCGAAGACACTACACGTCTGTGGAATGTTGTCATTTCGTTTGTTTTCGTATTCATCCCAAAACTCGAAAGCAGAAAACAAATATAACTTACGTTTGCTCGTATCTGCGACATTTCACCTCGCGTGCACAAACGATCTAAATGGCAAAAATAAGTGACCATAATATAAAATATCAATTGAAACTTACGACAGTAGGTCTCAATTGTATGGAAGCCCTGGAAGGCACTTTTGACTTATGACTAATGACTTATAACTTGTGACTTGTGAAGGCCCCAGAAGGCACTTTTGACTTGTGACTTATAACTTGGGACTTATAACTTGTGACTTAGGAGTTATGACCAACCAAACTATAAATATAATTGCATGCTTTATCTTTCTTTACGTCCAACAATAACGTGGATAAAAACGGATGATACATGATTATATTTAGCAAGACAGGTAAGTCAGTTTTGGTTGCATGATTAAAATAAAACGAATTTACTATCATTCTTCTACATAAGAGTTAGGTTTAAAATTCTTCTTTATCAATATGTTATTTCATACAAAGTTAGCGTTGGCGTTGATAAAATATATTTCCCACTTTTAGATAGATTATAGTTGTATAATTTTAGCGTCACTATCGTGACGAATCTTTCGGTTAAGAGAGGTGAATCGAATGGCCAGTGTAATTAAAATGTTTGTTTGTTTTTGCAGGTGGATATAAAATGAAAATCTGCTTTTATTGGCATGAAATCCTCAAAATATCTCTTGTGGAATATTGCATAAAAGCTGTGAAGAACTCTACTACTGTGGTGGACAGAAATGCATATATATAAATACAATGTACTTACAATAAACCCGCTCAAGTTGAGCATAAATATCATTGTCTCGTTATGAACCTATATGTACTCAAATGGACGTTATGGTTGATATAGTCGACAGAAAAATACAATCCGATCTGGACTGAGTGACACAAAATAGGAATGTTTACTATATAGTATCCCTAGCTAAGACCCTGTACCATGCTAGAATACAACTTTGATGATATACATGTACTCCAATTGATTTTGAGATTTTGGAAAGGCGTGTGTTTAATTCCAAACAGTATGACATGTTGTTAGTCGGTGTTGTTATGATGAGCCAATTTAGTGTAAGTTCATGTATATGTTGCTCTAATAATTTTGACATGTAGGTCTAATGCTTCATTTATTCGTATAGTAACCCACTAACGTCTAGTGTATTTCTGCATGTCAATTAAGATTTCGATTTGTGACTTGTGACTTGTGACTTGAGACTTGAAACTTGTAACTCGTGACTTGTGACGTGTAAAATGTGAAATACACACTACCTTTGATACAATTATAGACAGCAAAATGTATCATAACAAGTATGATACAATTATAGACAGCAAAATGTATCATAACAAGTATTATTATTATAAATGTTGTAATTAAATATGATAGATAGAGTTTGTTATCCGTCGTTTGTTATCAGTAAGCCCAAATCATGGAATGATATCAAATCATGAAATTGATAGTGTTTTTGGTCTTAATTGCTTTATTTTGTATACGAAGTTAACACAAATACAGTATTATGTTGCAAAGGATGAACGGTAGACAAAAACACATTTGCAAATGACAACTTTAAGTCTGTTGCATTACATGTATTTCAAAATATGACAGAATAGCGTATTGTTTTTTATAGATGTTTGACTATGAAATCAAACCTAAGTATACGGATAATATAAAGCTATCTTGAAAAGCTTAGTTCATAGGCCCTATAAATAACAATGTATATTGATATCCACAACTTGGAATTTGTTTGCAAAACCTTAAAATGTTCTACTTCACCATTATGGTACAACACAATCACATACAAAATCTTTTCTAGCCCATAGAGTCACACAATTGCCAAATTTACATTTGAGCCGGTTGCTTTGCTGGATTTAAAGACAATGCAGGTAAATAGGTATGCATCGCGACATCATTTGTGGAACCAATCGCACCGAACACACACACACAGCACGGACATTCCAGTTTATTCACCTGGAAAAATGTAGAAGAACATATAATTATTATTACTTTAACAAAACTTAAAATCTAATTCATTGCACCATGTATGATCTGTCTCAAATGAGACGCACAAATGATAGCGAAAAGGAAGCAAACCATTATACTTATGTATGCACATGTACACGTATAATACCATGTGACATTATGCTATTACATGAAGGGTATTCTAGTTAATGGTGTTAACAATTTTAGAATAACGGTTTGATGCTTTCAACAATGACGATTTCAATCAAACAAAACTAATACCGACTTACCTGACTCACAATAGACTATTATCAGGTAATTCCGATTCAGACAGCATTCTTCACCATCCATGCTGCCCAAGGAAGTGCGCGCATATTTATTTATGGAATGTAAGTCACAAGTCATAAGTCACAAGTCATTAGTCACAAGTTCTAAGTCACAAGTCACAAGTCATAAGTCACAAGTCACAAAACCTAAGTCAAAAGTGCCCTCCAGGGCTTCCATACAATTGTATGGTGGGTATTGATTGTGTTTTATTGCATTCACACTATGTACTTCATGACAATGTTTACACTCACGATAGTTAACATGTTTATTAAACGATTGTATAATGTATACAAAGCCATGTTTAGTTAACACGAGGAGAAGAATTTGATTAGACATAGTTTCTTTCATTCTAAACTGTAGTTATTGTATTGTAAAGTGTATGAATGTATTGTATTTTATATTTGGGAAATATATAATATTGTTGAAACTACAGGGTGTCCCAAAAAACGGGGACCTACCTAAAACCCTTATAACTTATTTAGTTTTTATGAATTTGACTGTTCTTTTGTGAGAGTGTGTAAAAGTGATCTGTAGTTCTAAAATAGGTACTTATTAATATGTGTTGTTTTATAACAGGAAGTGACGTCATCATTTTAGCAATGTCCTTTTTTTTGCTGAATTAAGTGGTAAATGTCAAGAAATTGTTGTCTGAGCGGTCATTATGAGAAAACAAGGGTAAAAAGACACAGAATTGAAGAAAATCTTGAGAAAAGCAAAAAACATTGCAATGAAATAATGAAAGCGGAGAAAGTGGTTGGTTTAGTAAATAAAAGGGAAGCAGACAACATACAAAATATTCATTAACAATCGCCAAAAAAGCAAAATATAAATATTATTTTATTATTATTGAGAACAATCAACAAGAAAGCTTAGTGAGAATAAAGAGTAATCAGGTGAATTTTTATCCAAACTAAGAGTTCATAGATATATGTCAGAGTCATTTAGTGTGTCAGCAATTATAAGAAAGCAGAAACAACTTATTACAACAAATCAGCAGCAAATAAGAGGATACATGCACAAGATAGTACTGACATTAGACCTCATACTTTAGGACAAGTGGCCTAGATATAGCTCGGGTATGATTTCTAAAGTGAATTTGTTTGCTGTACATGATGAACATTAGTGTATGCAGATCCATTATCCTTGACTATGGGACACCTGAGTTGTCATGAGGGGTCAGAATGTAAATTTATCTCTATGAACATGCTGAAATCCTTGTTCACGGTATGCTAATATACCAAAACACGTGATTGAAAACAAGGGAGGTTATGGAAATACCAAGTGAGAAACAAAACTATAGTCTGTGTCTCTAAATATAAATATGTTGTGTTGCTTTTACAAAGAATCTTCCATGAACAATGACACTTGCTCTGTATGCCCTATCCACTCAACCTTTTTCTTTCTGTTGTGCAGCTGTAGTTAAACTCGCCGATGTTCTTTCTAACGTTGCTATTCATATTTCGTTCTTCGTCTTTTCAATACCCACATTACTTCTGTGATATGCCATCCCACTCTCTAACCACTCCATCTTTCTCTCTTGTTTATTATTACTCTATTGTCACATCTTGTGCGTGTACACACACTCACTCTTTTGCATTTATGTTGCTAAATAGTGTCATTTTGTTATGTCATTGTATAAATTGTGTATTGTATATTGATGTTCTCGTGTACCATGTGGCCTTTTGAATTTGAAATAAACTTCTTTATCATCATGTGTCACAATAATTACTATTAACTGAGGTCCACTAACGTTAAGTCTAAGGTCTTCTAACTGCTTTCAATCAGTGTAGCAATACCACTTGACTTTTGACTACAGGTTCAATACACACTTATTCAACATTTAATAACAAAATAGCCATTATTTATTTCTTCATCGATTTATATGAAATATACGCCACGCTAAGGGGACAATTAGTTGCTTCTCATGAAATATAATATCTTTTTCAGCAGCTCAACCCTTTTATCCAGCAGCCTGTTAAGCCTGTATTTTTCACGGTTTCACAGGGTGTTGGCCAAACGGCACAGATAATGTTTTTCTTTTACATTCTTTAAATAACCACCTGATAAATGGCAATAAGAACATGTATGCAGCTTTTATTAATTACTGAAGCCTTTGATTATATTATTAGAGAATTCTATGGTATAAGTTGGTCAAGAGAGGTATCCGTGGTAAAATATTTAATATTGTAAAGTCGATATAATGAGGGTTACAAAACCACATGTCGCGTAAAATACAACAACAAGTTAAGTTATGAATTTTACATGTATGTTAGGTGTTAGACAAGGAGAAAGCTTATTCCTTTATGTATTTTCTCTGTATTTAAATGATATTGAAGAGTATTTTGTTTTAAACGAGTTTAAAGAAGTGGAGATAGATTAAGTATATGTTTATTACAGTATGCATACGATTATGTTATAAATTTAGAAACAGAAAGTGGATTACAAAAAGGCTTACGTTTACTAGAAGAATATTGTAATACATGGAAATTGATAGTTAACATAAATAAGTCAAATATTCTAGTTTTCTAGTCTTTGTACATGCTGAAATCTTACTTTTTTTAAATTCCCATCAATGAGTGCGAGTCAAAAGTTAGACTGATTTGATAACTTAATTGTGCCAGTACTTTGCTTTGGAAGTGAGGTATGGGGTATCAGGAAATTATGGGCGTTCGATTCCATACACATAAACAATGTATAAATGAAGAATTAGGGCGATACCCACTTACAATTACATGTTTAGTTAATGTTTGGTTAAAAGCTGTATACTGCTCAGATACAAAATATATCATAGCTGCTTATAACATGATGTTTATAGATTTTGAATTATTTCCAAATAAAAAGTATTGGGAAAAATCCGTTAAACATGTGTTAGATACATTAGGGTTTTTAGAGATATGGATTAATCAGGATGTCGCTAACAATAAACTATTAAATATGTTATTTACAAATTTGGAATAAAGAAGTAGACAACTCGACAAGGACAAGAACCTATAAATTTTTCAGTAGCTTTAACTTTCAGTCATACTTAAATACCATTACTTCTTTTAATACAAACAGGTTTCACTCACTAGATTCTGTGTCTCAGCACACGGGTTAGAGGTAGAGGCCGGAAGAATTCACGAACAATCCCATACGATGAGAGAAAATATCATACATGTTATGCTCTAGAACATGGATTCCACCTTTTGTTAGAGCGCCCCATTTATCACGAAATAAGAAAATGTCATATTAAAAGATAATTATTATTGGAATCGCCCCAATTATTAAACTTTTAAAATATGATAATAAAACTCTCCAGAGAAAACTATTATATCTACGATCTTACAGAAAAGTTTTAAAATAAGACACAAGACAATCATTTATGCTTTTAATTAGTACTGTAGTATATTTCACACTCTCTCTCACTTCATGTATATGTGTTCATTGCATAACTACAATTACAATAGGAGTGTATATCAACATATAGTAATTGAGAACATTGATTATTATCACATGAACATATGTCGTATGATTAGAACTGAATATGCTAAGTATGTCACCATTACCCGTGATTGTAAATATATGAAATTGTATATACATATAGATTGATAGGCATATAATTATGCCTTTTTTCTTGAATAAACTATCATATCCAAAAACAAATATAGAGTACATAATATACCAAACACTTTGAATATACTATCACATAATGTTAGTCTAACAAAAGTTCACGGCTAACCTTAACACAAACAACGAATCACGTACTATTAACTAAAAGTGCAACTGTGTAACCGAACCCCATTTGATTAGAAAACGTGGGGAAAACGGACTGCATAGGCGGATCCAAGGGGGGGGGGGGGGCGGACCCGGCGATCAATTAATCAATTAATTTGTTGTATCACACTAAATCACATATTTAAAGTCATTTTTGTTCTGCTTTTTGCGCGCACAGCGCGCAATTAATATTTTTCACTAACCAAAGACACTTCGATAGACTATGCACTTTTGGGCATTAGAAAAAGGTACTTTGATGCAAGCACATAAGGCGCGACATGCTCGACGAGTGCTTGTCTAAGCATTAAAAATCACTAAAATCGAGGAGCTACCGGGGTGATTCGCCCCCCTGGACCCCCTAGCAGGGCTTTGCCCTGCACCCACCAGGGGCCCTTGCGGCCCCCTGGACCCCCAGCTCATTTTTCATTTCACGCCCCCCCCCCTAACACTAAATCCTGGATCCTCCCCTGGACTGGGGTTAAAGTCGTAAGAACTTATACCACTTGTATTCTCAGTGAACACATATAATTTGCCGCCTTTTTCGTTTATTGCCAATGCAACCGGGCGTTGTATACTGGTAGATATAACTCGATTAGACAAGAAATCTTTAGCCGGGATTTGAATAATGCACTCCGAATCAAGGCAACAAATATACGCATTTCCGTATTTATCCGCCTTAACATCCGTGATGTTGTCGATGATTACATTATCATGACTTCTGACGTACCACAATTGTTTCAGAAATGTCTCAGATTCTTCGAAACAACGAAGTACGTTATTTTCGGATATCAATATCCTTCGCGGGAACCCAGGGATCACATAGACCTGTGTTGGATTATGTAAGGTCATAGAACCTAGTGACGATGTTTTGAAGTCGTTGATGACCAATTTCACTTGTCCATCTCGACAATTTCTTATTTGAAACTCAATGACACTAGCATCACTGACCTTTTCAGACCCGACGTTTTTATCAGTGAACATAATTATTACAGTCATGTCTTTGACGTTATATTGCGAAATACTTAAAGGAAGCAACTTTGTTTGAAATCTCCCATTATCTATAACGTCGTTATCCGTTATCAACAGCCTTGACACTTTGCAGATGTCGCTAAAAACTACAGCAATATTGTCATGAGATACTTCACATAAATCAACAGGCGAGGCATCTAAACCATAGGTAAACGACTCAGACAAATGTTTGTTAATTACACGTATATGTTTGTTATTCTTATCAGCTAATACGATCCTCCCATCACACAAAGTGAGAATACGACTAACTGCCCACAGGTTTTTATCGTCATGTTTTACCGAATACTTTGCTGTAGCCTTTCAAATCATCTGATCGGGTACGCTACGGGTTGGTTTACGTTGTGGTTCCGAGGTTGCGTGCTTAGTAGACTTTGAGCATGTTTCCCATCCAAAAAAACCATGGAAAGGTTTTGGATTAATCGCACTTTCATCAACTACGTCGCTTGAACGTTCTAATACATTTCTTCTTCCCGACGTTGCAGTAACTTTGCTGATCTCATTCTTATGCTCTATTAAAACAGAACCTATTGAACCTATGGTTTTATATGCAACATTCCTATTTAACTTGAGTCGTACGTTATCGATCTTACTTTGTTGATCAACTTCATTTTCTAAGCGACTAATGTCTTGAGTTATTATTTCTTGTATAATACGATTTTCTACAACGCTTCCGTGGTGCACGGCTATATTAAGGAGTGCTTCTTTTTCACTCTCCTCTTTCTCAATAGCTTTGCATTTATCAATACAGGACTTCAATGTCTTTATTTCGCCTGATGCAGTAATCTTTAATTCAGCTTTTGATTTCTTCAGTAAATTATTATAATACTGTTTAATCTCTGTATTAACCCGTTCAAGTTCGACTGTGACTGTTTCCTCGTCGGCACGTAAAATTTTAACATTTTCTTCCTTTGACAACCGGGTTGCACCTGTCTTATTTCGTAAATCTCCAATACTTCTGATCAGCCTTTTCTCGGCACCTTTGACATCCGCTGAATTTTCCGCGTTGTGTATTTCTGTAATATTTTCACATTTCCGATGCTTAAATGCTAAGCATGTAGTACATATAAAAGTGGCATGATCATTACACTTGAATGTAACCGGAATATCGATATGCTCCGAACAAGATGTCAGTTTCTTCATTAATTTGAAAGTCGAAGAGTCAGTTGGCAAATCACCACCTTCCAATGTTTGATGGTACCTAGTGACCTTGTTGCGACGATGGCCCGTTGTACAATCCTTACATAAATACTCAGTACATGTTGTACAAAAGGCAGTACCATCGATCTCGATATGATCATAAGAACAAGGCTCACAAAAATGTTCGACTATTTTGCTGTATTTTGAAGCTGCCATTGTTTCACATAAAGTTAATTCCGCCTGCATTGTACATCAAAGTTCAAACTTTAACTATCAACATATGTATCATATAGATTGAACAATAAGTCTGTTTGGAATTTAACACAAACTTACAACACAATTCACAAAACATCGAGAGCTAACATGGTTTGTCTGTCATAGCATAACCACTCAACCACTAAACACACTTCACATTGAATTAAAGTATTATTGATCGGTTATCTATTGTGATCTAGTGACGCGTTTGTCATGCGCAAAGACGTACTAGGCGCATACAGGCTAATAATTTGATGGCATCTAGCCAAATTCTATTTATTCGTTTTGCACATAACACAGCCAATAAATAGAAGATATTTGTTTGCTTAAATAGAATACGATTATATATCTCGACATGACATTTGTATAGATGAACCACGAAATTTGAGCCGTGGCGGGAGATTACACTATTTAGTCATGGTGTGTAAATATTCCTGTTTGAGATGCCTTTAAAATGTGTTGATATATATATTTGTATGACCTTATCTTGTCAGTAGAGAACTTGATTTTCAGACTGAGACATGCGGGTTCAAGTCCTCATAACTGCACTATTTTTTCTCAACTACATTCTTTTTTTCATTTTTTCATCAAGAATATGAAGTAATTGTTTAAAAAGCCATGAAAATGTTTGTTTAAATAATTATTTTGAAAATTCATTCTACATGTACATGTAATGGTTTGTCATATTACACTGCTTTAATTTCATTTCTTTCATCGGACCCAGTATTAATTTATACTGAATTCTATACTTAAACTCGTGTCAAAGATGTTCGACTTCACTTGGGTGTGTTGAATGACGACCCGATAGTTGTGTCCGTCTCTGAGTCCATGGAGTCGCATAATGGATTTGAATATTTTATAGTTTATTGCATTATCTAACGCCAGTTCACCTGTCAATACAAGTTTAATACTCATAGATTATTAATTACACGCGCGACACTCACCTTTGACTAATAAATTGATCATTATTAAATTCAGTCCAGGAAAGAAAAGTGACCATATCATGGATCGAACCAAGAGCAGTAAGTTTCATAAGACATCGCCGTATCCACAGGGCCACGGAGTCGGTTACTTTAAGAAATTACTTATGTAACTTATGTCGGTATTGCTTATATATACATACCCTTTCAGGATAAATCAACTTTGCTGCATAACTTAGTCACGGCTAAAAAATCATGGTTCATCTACAGTAATAAAATTCAAATTTTCACGGGCGCGTAGTTTTTAATTGTATACAATACTACTGTGCATAGAAAATCTGGATACGGTTTATAAGTTTGTCGAGTTGATGTATTTAGGCAAAACAATGAGTACATGTATTACCTGTCACTATTAACTTGTCACCCATGAATATCCACGTTTATCCGTTGTCCAATCAGAGTTGTTATTTTAACTCATCAAAACATTCTTACTGTACAAAAACGAAAACACACGGAGATTAATTAGCGACAGGTCAATAGTGTTGACTAATATCAAGTAGTTCCAGAAACTGTCAACATTTTTAATACCGCTACCAATGTTTCTCCAAATATTTTAACTGATTTACTTAAATCAGCAACAATTATTTTTTGTGATGAACTGTTATTGTCAAACTGTTCGTTAAATAGATATTTTTTTACGAATATTCACTCCTCTGGAGCTATATCGCACTTCTTTCTTACTACCAAATGGACAGCTGTACGCGACATCTATGCACAATTATAAGATTTTGTAAGTGTAGTAATACGTCAAATTCCTGTTTTTAGTCAGCGTTTATCAGCAAATGTCCAGCGTTTTGGGTAAACTTTTCTACGTTTGGCCTATGTCCATGTTGATGTCAGTGAAAAATTCAAGAGTCATCCACCTTCGAATACTAGTCCAGATCGAGCGGTTTATGTTGTTTCGTGACACTGGCTATGGTCAGTTCCTTCACATTTGGAGACGTTGTCAATTGTTCGTTTTGCCTGTTCGGCTCAAGGAACCCAGTTTTGGTTGTTCGTAAAGTCTTGGTATTTCCATGCATCGTTCATAGTGGTTTTGATGACTGTTCGAACCATACTTATTATCAATGACTAATTCTGAAATGCTGAATATTGTTAATTCTCTCAACAGATTTTACATCTATTTCAGGAGGGGATTTGTTACACAGTTGTCCTGGAATCTATTGTCAACAAGTACCGATTTGCTCTTCCATATGCTGTCGGAAACTTCTCAACATCGCTGGTTTAGAATAAGAAGGTCGTCAGTACAAAATCAATATTTTGAGAAAACTAGAAATAACTGTCTGAAAAATACTCTTTGATTTAGGAAAAAGAAGCTTTTTAAGCTCCGGTTCGCTCATCAGGACATTTTCCGATTTTCACGAAACTAGGCTCACAAGAAGCGCCTTGTGATGCAGATTTCAAAAAATGCATGAGTCTTTTATGGTCGAAAGTAGTACTAACGACCTTCTGATTCTAAGCCAGCGACATATAGACAACAATCTAGACTTGAGGACAATAATCTGTCAAACTGGTAATCAAACACAGATCGTCCACGCGAGAGTCAGATGCTTCAGATGTGGAAGTCAGGTTGACTAAACGTAGAACTGATGACAACAGATGCAACAAAGGACATCATAAATATAATACTTATAACACACAGTACTAATTGGTGATATACCTTTATTTGTCTGATTTGTTAAACATGTAAACATGCTTCCAATATTTAATTGTTGATCAATGAAATAATACATATTCATCCAACATTCCAATTAATAACATTCATACGTCGCCAAAATATTTTATCGATAGAATACCAATGTACTAACTGCGCATAATTATTGGACAACATTAATTCATCATAGAGATAAATATTAAATCAAAGCCATACAATGATAAGAGAAACATCAATTTATAACAATGTAGAATACTTCAAAGTGATACACTCATGAAGTAAATGTAATGATAACCATGTAGAAGATACCAAAGTGATACACTAATGAAGTAAATGTAATGATAACCATGTAGAAGATACCAAAGTGATACACTAATGAAGTAAATGTAATGATAACCATGTAGAAGATACCAAAGTGATACACTATTGAAGTAAATGTAATGATAACAATGTAGAATTCATCAAAGTCATACAATCATGAAGTAAAAGTAATGATAACAATGTAGAATATACAAAAATGCTACACTCATGAAGTAAATGTAATAATGATAAAAGCGTACAAAGATAATCATACACCGGATAGGGAAGGCTACATACAGCTGAAAGTCGAGTACGGTGCACCAATAGCTAGAGCTCTATGCATGAAACTGACACCTTAGAAATTGGCGAATAATGAGATATGATGATTTCTGATGCAATATTTTAGCTTACAACTATTAGATTGGTGAGTTTAGCACCATTTGCTAGTTATTACGGTTAAAATACGAATAGCACTCAACAGAAACACGAGTGCACGAAAGTCACAACAAGAACACCTGAACGCACATTTTACAAGTAGAGGCAACAAGGAAAACTAAAATATGAACAAGACCACTAATCAAAGTACATGATGGTAAATGTAACGATGGTTTTGAAGATTCACGTGTACATGTTTTGAGCACGACAATCACACACGTTTGACAGTAGTGTCTTTCCCAATTAAAATCGTTTAAATATGTACTTGATGTCAGACGTATAATATTTAAAGTATGCGTTATAAAACCAGATATAGTCACTGGTGACCTGCGTCTCAGTATTGACACTTGATACTGACGGTAAGTATCACATTTATATTATCGTAGTTTGATAAGTTTGATATAATCAATTTAGCGATACCCGAGCTACATAAACTGATAACTCTCTAGATATCCGTCTCCTGAACAGCCAACGATTATTTGTGTTCCCGATTTATCAATACATACTGAGAAAGGACGACATAATTTTGATGTCAACACGCGGTTGGTTCTGAAATTGGTCGATGAAATTTGATGGATGTTGTGCGACCCTGAGCAGACGATGTAAATATTATCATCACAATCTGCGGTCACGTCGATAATATGATCAACTAGAACATCTCCGTAACTCTTATAAAACCACACTTCTTTCAGTGTTGATCCTTCTCTTTCAAAGCAATGAAGTTTGTTTTCAGTAGGAATTAACACTCGTTTCTTTTCTTTTCCAACAACACAAATGCGTCTTGGGTTACTAATGGTCATTTGCTTTGATAGTTTTGTTTTGAAATTGGAGAGTGTGCAAATGATTTGGCCGTTTTTGTAGTTTCGTACCTGTACTTCAATTGTATCATCTTTAGAATTCTTTTCTGTTTTAAGTTGTTCATCAGAAAATAATATGGCGACAGTTGATTCTTCGGAATTGAACGTGGCGATACTTAAAGTGTACAATTTTGTTGGGAATCCCCCATCCTCGATAATATCCCGATCTCTTATATGATACCTCTTTACATGTTGAAAACTCTGAAAAACTACAGCCAACCTATTTGCAGACGCTTCACACATATCAATAGGGTCATGTCCTAAGTCATGTGTTATTTGTACAGTATAATCGACTCCAATTACTTTCAACACTTGATTGTATTCATCAATTGTGACAATTCGACCATCACTTAAAAATAATACCTTATCTATAGAGCACACCATTTGGTCTGTAAGTACTTCTGTATCATATTTTGTCACTATACGTCCAATTTCCCGCTGCATGAACCCGCGAGTGTCGTGTTTTTCTGTCTCACGCTCGGATGCGTTTGTCTTTGAAAGCTGATGTGTATTCGCAACATTGATTTCTTCGTCGCATGTTTCACTGGAGTGTTTTATTTGGATAAGGGCGTCGCTGTCCAAAGAGTCTTGCTTCATATCCTTCTTCGTGGAAATGTAGCATAGTGGTGACTGATCAAGGAAGTGTTCGTTCCCAATAAAGTTGAGTCGAATCTTTTCTTTTGCATTTTGAAGTTCTGTTTCCTTCTCATACCGCTGTAAATCAGTTAGTATTCTATTTGATATTATGCTTCTTTCCACTTGATTACCATGCTCCAGTGTTGTTTGAAGTAACTGTTGTTTCTGTGTTTCCTCGGCCTCTAAAGCTTTGCAGGTCTCTATTTCATCATTGATTGCTGCTATTTCCTTATCTAACAATGCTTCTGTTTCGCTCTCGGACTGATCGCATAAATTCTGAACATGAAGCGCTATTTTGTCCTTTAACATATTCCGTTCAGTTTTTATGTCCGCTTGGTCAACAAGCAACGCTGATACATTTACCTCCTTTGATATTCGAACTTCTACCGTTTTCTCGAGGAGCTGTCTAAGACGTTCTTCTAATAAAGGCTCAGTGCAAGTGTTTTCAGCTGATGTCGCAGATTTCGACACTTCTGTCACATTCTCGCATTTTCTGTGATTTACTGCCACGCATGTAGAGCATATAAATTTGTTATGATTATTACACTCGTACGACGCCACCATGTCGGGATGATCGGGACAGGAAGTCAGCTCTTTCATCATTTTGAACACAGCGGAACTTTTCGGCATTTTGTCATCACTGAGCAGTTTATGCTGTCTTGTAACTTTACTTCGTCTGTGATCACGGGCGCAATCAGTGCATAAAAACTCAACGCAGATAACACAGAATGCCACAGCTGTGGTTTCAAGTTCATCAAATAAACAAGGTTCGCAAACGATTTTGGAAGATTCGTGTACCTCATTCCCAATAACGGTATCTTCTTCCAGACTGTTTACTTCAGTCTGCTTCATTTTCTGTGAAGAGTCATCTGATGGCAAGTCGTTTTTCTCGCTGTTATGCACGATCTCATCCGCAGTAATTTCATTCATAAGCTCAGAAAGTTTATCGAGGGAAGCCATGGCACATATCACTGTAATTATCCACCTTTATAAATCACATGAAATTCCGATTTAATTAACTCCTTCCTTTATCGTTTAAAACTGTGGTGATGTGTTGAGACGTGTTTATTGCTACTGTATTATTTAATGCACATAGCATAAATTATGACTGTATGTAAACTATATCTAAATTGTTTCAATATCTTATCAGTATCAAAATGGTGGTTATAAAATGTCAAGGGGATAACATTTCGTACGGTGTACGTAATACGCCTTCTTCTTCTTCTTACAGGTAGTTTCCGACACTTTGATTGTCACTCAAATTTCACATTAAGCTTGTCACTTGAAACTCTCTCAAAAGTAACTATTGCCTACGATAATAAAATAGTCTCAAATACAATGTAACAATCCCAACTAAACTGTTCAATAAACACATTTTTCTATTTTGTGAAACGATTTACCCAGCTATCTGAAAGATATTCACTGTGAAGCCATGTTCAGATAAAAAATGAAAACACTTTTGTATTATGCTAATAGAATGTAGTCAGTACAGCGTTTTATAAATACATCCAAGCCCTGGAATTCTAAAGTGTCATATAATTGTGAAGCGCACTAGAGTATCCTTGTTTTAAATATTAATGTGTAAGGTATTTGTATCAATTAAACGCGCCGTATAGTTCCGTCTATAGGTTATTTGTCGATAAATTAAGATAAACAAAAGCTTGCGATCAATAGTGTATAACGAACTTTAGCAAGCAATAGGAAAAGTCGGTGCATTATGTATCGGCCAATTAGGGCGGCATATGTTGTTTTATATGCGAACATATACAGATTGAGCGAATAGTATAATCAAAGCAACATAGCAAAGTGTAGTTAGGCTAATATTGCAGGAATTAATAAATTAATAGGCTGTTCAAAAAGAACTGCACATATCAACAGACCAATATACAACAGCTATTTTATTAAGAATAAAAATAATAATTAGGTATCATATTGAGAAAAAACGAGTTCGATATTCGAGGGTACCGTACCTCGATAGTGGCTGCACATTGACCAAGACACAATTAGTCTCCACAGGGAGACTCGAAAGCAGGTTTCCTTAGATGATCCAATGAACGGACGAAGTGAACATGTCAAAGATTGACTGATAGGCCGAACTGCCGGAAGCAGCCCTCGAAAATGTGTAACTTAACTCATATTTCACATTTGATAACCAATTTCACAGTCGATGTTGTAGACATTCCGATGGATCTTCAGTCATTACATGTATATTAATTGGTTATGTCCGATTAAGATTCGTATGTTTGGCATGCAAGCGCTTTATTCACTCATAACGTTTCTACCTATTCACATATTTCACTGTATCATGTGTACAATCAATTATAGAATACTAGCTAGCGTGCGTGCATAGAACGTGTTTGTACCGAATAAGGGTAAGTAACTCCAAACATAAATTACTAATGCTCGTCTGAGTTATCTCTCTTTATGTCTCTGATGGTGCTTTTCGTATCTTACTGCATGTTTCTGGCGGTGCTTTTGGTATTTTGCTGCATGTTTCTGGCGGTGCTTTTCGTATCTTATTCCATATCTCTGACGGTGCTTTTCGTTCTTACTGCATGTTTCTGGCGGTGCTTTTGGTATCTTGCTGCATGTCACTGGTGGTGCTTTTGGTATCTTATTGCATGTCTCTGGTTGTGCTTTTGGTATCTTATTGCATGTCCCTGGTGGTGCTTTTGGTATCTTACTCCATGTTTATGACAGTGCTTTTCGTATTTTGCTTCATGTCTTTGACGGTGCTTTACGTATCTTGCTTCATGTTTTTGACGGTTCTTTTTATATCTTGCTACATGTCTTTGAAGGTGCTTTTCGTATGTTATTGCATGTCTCTTGTCGTGCTTTTCGTATCTTGCTGCATGTCTCTGGTGGCGCTTTTCGTAGCTTGCTGCATGTCTCTGGTGACAGTCATTTTAGTATTTTGTGTAGTTATACTTATAAACATGTCATTACTCACGGTTGTTTTTAACTTTAAGTTGATTTTGTCTTGCGTTGCTAGCCAGAAATTGCGTCATATAACACGTGGAATGTCCACACTTTTTAACCAGCAAATCTGTGTTTAATGAAGGTACTGTGCTATGTACGTTTTGATATACCATAGGTCTGATATACTACCCACATATACATGGACTAACACTGCAATGCTGCGGTACTATTTAATGTGTCACTTTATTGATACAAAAATGTAGTACAGTCAGAACTCGATACAACGACGCTGTTCGTTTCCAAGAAAAATGTCGTTGTAACGAATATGTCAGTATACTGAATTGATATAAAGAGCGTTTTAATACTTTTGTCTCCAAATATGATGTCAGTATAATGAATTTGTCAGTATATCGGATGTCGTTATATCGAGTCCTGACTGTAGTAAAAACAATACTTGACCAGATATTTTTCACATTATATTGTGCGTTCATACACTTTGTTTTTGAAACAAGATTTTCTGTCTATCTTTGATTAATTGTAATATTACGTACAATTTTTGAAAAACTGCAAACACGAGCAAACAGTGTAATTTAAAAAACACTTTATTCAATACATTCAAGAGCGCTCTTTACATGGTCAGCGTTTATATTGTCCATTTTGATCAACAAACCTTACTAAACGTGGCCTGATAAATCCAACCTATCCAACACAGGTATCGAGCTGGATCTTCAATGTGACAATACTGGGCACGTCAAGCTACATCATCAGGTCAGATTGTGTATCAGAATACATTTTTATTTCAAACAAATCAGCATGCTCACGCATTTCTATTTATATTGATGCCTAAATATAACAAATGATCAAGTAAATAGCGACAAAGGAGTGTTCGATATATGACATTTGAAACCGATGTCAGTGCATTAGCACAACTACTCGTATTATATCATATCCTTTCCGCTACCATAGCGTACTAATGCAGACTCGCCGGGATGGCCATTTCGGCCTTCCGTAGTTTTCGACCTAAATGCCCAAATTCGGGAAGTTTGCTGTCATGGACACGCAGGCATCCCAGACTACAGGATATTACGGGCCCAGGGTCGTGCACAGGTTTTTGGGCCCGCTAGACCCCTTTAAAGAGGGCTTTGAACGTAGATTTTACAAAACTGAAATTACTGGTCCTATCCACCATTGCGGTACGATTCCCTGTGTAATTGCATTAACATTTAGCGCCAAAAAGTTTTTATTTTTCTATAGCAGGAATATAAGGCTAGACAAAGGGGTCAGGACCAATGCCCTAAAGGGGCCAAAAAGTAGGCCTGTCAAGCTAAAAAAAAAAAAAAAAGAAGTTTTTCGCGCAAGGGTCACCGTCACATCGTCATTTCCGGTGACCTTTAGTCGAAATATTGATAATTTTTTCTACTTTCGGTTTGGGGTAGGTGTGTAGCATCCGGATGTAGCGAGTTTTTATCAGTGCTGCAGGTCAATAGTGTCTCAGGGACGGGGTATAGGGACCATATGAATTTCTCTTAACCCCCCAAAAAATCGTGGTAGCGGAAAGGATATCAAACCTATGGTGACATCATAAATACATGCATTTCTGATATCACCTAACTGCTGAATTATTTAGATAATTTTGTGGTTAACGTGTTAGGTAACTAGGTAATAACTTAACTACATGTATATCTAGATAATGTATGTGGTTAACGCGTTAGGTAACTAGATGCTATGTTAATTCATAACCGGTATATTAACTAGAAACAATGCCTGATTCTGCCGCCAACTGCCATTTCTTACTTCTTACGAAAAGTGGTAACTCGTCAGCGTCTAAGGTATCGAGTTAGCATGACAATGTCCATCCTAATTAGATACATAACACGTTAATAAGATAACTTCTTAATTTTGTCTAGATATATATCTGGTTAACGCGTTATTTATCTAGTTGGCCACACAATTGCCTAGGTATTTATCTGGTTAACTGAATACCTAATGTTATCTAGTTACCTCACGCGTTAACTATGTTCTTATCTGGTGGCAAAAATATGACATCATACACACCTACTTCGTATTACGTACATAATGAAATATAAATTATAAAATTTCTTTAAAATTTCTTCAAAGCATCAGTAGATGTAACACTGTAATAATTGAATTCAATGCATTTAACTTTTGCTTGGTGTATACGATGACAATGTCGAAGTATGTATACGTGTAGTTAAATACTTTCACCACCAGGTTATTACTTGGATTTTATGGAACGTTTCACACTAGTGTTTGAGGATAAATCAAATAAGTACACAGAAATGCATTAAACATGACGTTATTCAAGCGAGGAGTTTGGTTATGACGTATATTAGTCATAAGTATGAAATAAGTAAGAAATTAGTAGTCTAAACTGATTACGTTATTCAACCCATGCCCTGTGCGACCCCTTTGCCCATAGTAGGACCATCTTTATGGAGAAGAATAGTTGGCCAAACAAGAAATTTCACTTTCTTTCCCCTAGCTGTGTACTCTCTATACTTCGTCTTGTCAAAAGCGGCACCCGTTTTTACACTATCATCCAAATAAACAGGCGGGGAATGGATATTCATTAACCAGCATATCTCAATGCATTTGGTTGTATAAATTGCAAGATATTTTCTGTTAAACCAATCTTTCTGGCTTCGTTGGAAGTACTGAAAGTAATCAAAACAATATATCGGCTTGTGCGTTCAAAATTACATAGTCGCAAATATCACAATTCCCCTATTAAGGGAAGGGGAAGAGCACACATTCATGAGTCGATATAGCGAACACGTTCAATATGAACAGACGAAACACAATATTTGTTATGTTGTATTACTTATTATATTACTACAAATTAAATGGAATGCTTAAATTATTGTTCAATTGTGAATCCAATGTACACAATGTTATTTTTGCTATAATTTATATTTTTATGGTCATTTGCAATCAGATAAATATACCAGAAACATTATTTAGCTAAAAATAAAACCAACCTTAGTTATATCTTGAAGTGCTTGCGAGTATGTTTGTTTCCCCAATTCGGTAATAGCTTGTGACTGAATTGCCCCTAACGAAAGGTCGTCTGGATTATGCTTAGTGGCACCGGACGTGGGTTTCGACTCAGGTGTTTTCGACGGTTCTTTTGGTTTCTTTTTCGACTTGGTATCGCCTTTCTTTTTACTTTCCTCTCCAGTTTCGTTAGAAGTTGATTCATCCGCTACGTTCTTTAGAAGGAAATATGAGAACAAGATACGTTTTGTTAAGGTATGTATTTCAATATGGCAGTCGAATGGTCATGCATTTTCAAGGACACGGAGATCTCAATCTTTGACCTATCTTTTCAGGGTGCCATCTATAACAAGTAGCATATCAAGTAAGAGGAGTATAGCATATACAATAACCGAGGATCCTGAGCCCTAAGAGTTGTTTAGTATTTGATCTACCGACGTACAAACCGACAAAGAGAGCGACGTCATGTGCAATCTATTGTATTTGTTTCTTTCTTTATATATTGTCAATGTTTTATCATTTTTAACTTGTACTTGACTGCGCTTCCCATTCATAATCTGTATAGAGTGACGGGAAGTTAAATGTAGATGTAGATTTGTCTCATAACCCTTCCATTCCCATGCTATGTTACGCGTATTTTTTTAGATGTATGTATTTGCGTCCTGGATTACGCATACTTTAAGAATAATGAAAATAATAGCCGTGTTAAAATTCCAATTAACATTACTTACATTCGACAGACAGAAGAAATGAGCTGGTTGTAAAAGTGCCATCTTCATCCCCGTTAACTGTTGGGTTCGCACGTCAACGCATTGGTTGTAAACAGTCTACAATTTGAATGTAATGACAACACAAGTAAATGCTCCTTCAGTTCTGTTCCTCAATAGTTTCCCAGTACAGATTTATTCACAACATATAAGCGTCAAGGTTCAGTACAGAAGGCAATATTTGGCTGGCTTAGAATAAGAAGTTCGTAAGTGCAACTTACGACCTTATAAGACTGATACATATTTGAAATCTGCATCAATTATGAGCCTATTTTCATGAAAATCGGAACTGGTCATGCTGACCAAACTGAAGATAGAAAAACTTGTTTTCCCAGAAGTTAAGAGTATTACAGTTTTTTCAGACCGTTTATCCTGTTTCCTCAAAATATCGACTTTGTACTTAACGCACTTCTTATTCTCAGCCAGCAATGTGTCTATTGTATGAACAGAATACATTTTTTAGTATACTTGTTATAAAACAGACCTCAACTGCACAATGACGATTTTTTTATTATGTTTTGTGTTATGGCATCATACCATAGTTATTACATGTACAAAATAGATGTCATTTCAGTACAGGTAAAGTCTAATTAAAATTCCTACAGAAGAGCATTACAAAATCGTTGATTGTTATTTTGTAACCAGATTCGTTAAAAGAGATGTACATGTATAATTTATTTATGAACATAAACTTTAGCTATGTTACCATCAGTACTTGCAGCAAGTAATTTATTCTGCTTTCTTCAGACTCCTTCGGTTGTGCCTTTTCAACATCTTCATATGCATTGGTCCATTCGTTATCATAGAGTTGGCCGTATTCTTCTGCAAGTTTTGTTTGTCGGTTTGGGTCACTCAGGTCTGCTATATTGGGATTATTATCCGTCAGTTTTGCAGAGGCAACCTTCGACAATCTATTAATAATATATACTGACCGTGTGTAACAATTGTTTATTGAGTTTTAGACAATTTCCAACCATTTACAAGTACGTCAGATACTTTGTGTAAAGACACTTACTTGAAACTTACCAGCAATCGGACTATAGTACACATCTTTCCAGTTCTCAGCATATACAGATAAATTTTATGATATTGCCCTAACAATCGATTTGTATTCCGGGGAAGTATGTCGTATAACCCGAATTACTTTACCTTGACTACATTCAATTGATAACGGTACTGACTGTGATCATTTATCATATACTGTAGCGCACAGTCAATCCAAAGCCATGCAGAAACAACGACAGCGCCTAGCCACCCACACAAAATAGAAAATAGACCGAACCTTTCATATCCCAAACAAGCATATTTCAAGCAAGTCTATATACTCAACCCGCAATGAATGACCCACTGTGGACCTTGAATTTCTTGCATAATTAACCTATGAATGATAACTAAAATAGTAGTTGATTGTAAATAGTCAATGAAGAGGACTTGAACAAGAATAGTATAGTTCATAGTGCACAGACAATTCTGAGCCATACTAAAGCGGAGACAGTGCCTAGCAACCGACACAAGAGACATGGAGAGAAAGTACCATCATTACCCCCAAAACCACATACTTCTAACAGGTCATACTGATCCAAACAAGGAAGGACACGCTGTATGACTTTGAGATTAGCATACATTTATAACCATAACGCGAAGTAATTGAATGATAACTACACTGAAGTGAAGTACGGGGAGAGGTTTAAAAATAATTGCAACGGCCTACCGTCGACGTGATCAGAACTAGTGAACATAACATACTTCAATAGCCTAGTTAAGCTTGATTGGTTTGTGTATTACAATCATACATAATTTGACTTATGTCTTTATAAAATAATCTTAATTTTATAACCTGGTCATGTATTCCAATTTTTCTTTTTCTTCACTTTTCGCCTCTGCCTTCCAGTGGGAAACTTTGCGTTCTAATTGATGTATACTGTATAAAACATAAATACATTCATATATTGATGGATGGATTTAAGTATAACAACATGTAACATACTACACCAATAAATAGTCTGCTGATTGTGTCCACCTGACTTTTCCCCTTGTATGCTCTTTCGCATTCTTATAACTGTTTATGCCCGTATTTGTTCAAATCTTGAGGATACGTTTTTTACAGTGTGTTTTATTGTGATAAGTTGAGACATTGACATTCCTGATAGACAACCAAATGGCCTCTTGTACATATCCCGTTTGGACGTACCTACACAATTAATGCTATTGCATACATGTTCTTCCATAAAACTGTTATGAACACATGTTGAGAACGAATGTCCACTTTACTGACTGGGATAACCGAGTGCCACCAAGAATTTACAGCTACATTTATTGCATGCGTGTATATACGAGGGATGATCTATATTTAACGAGAAAATGCTTTTAATTTTGTTACGGTCTGTTATAATTTACTCAAACTTTAATAAGTAATAATAACATACATTAGCAATGTTTCCTTGAATGTTCATAATTACAGCGACATCGTGTTAAAATCTATGGTTGCTAAGGTAACCCTTGATACGTCATTTTTCGGAGTTTTCACCATTTTCACGCAAATTCAAACCCTCGCAGTTTTCATGTAAGCAAGAGCAATGTGATGACAATTGGTACTTGGGGTCACATAAGAATCGCCTAATTGATGATGGCGTCATAACCGGGTTGCGTTGTCATTCTTTACGTCACGCACGTGTTATCGTTCCGTGATAGCAAAAATTACCGACGACAAAAGATTTAAATAAAATTTTGATTTTGAAGAAAATAAGTATTAATAAAATTGTGCAAGATATTCAGTTAACATTTCGTGATCATGTCATGTCTAAAGCTGCGATTTGTGAACATAAAAACATTTTGAATATGGACTGGAAAAATACTAGAAATCTAACGCAATGAAATTCCTAAGGATGACTATCGTGAGACTGAAAACTATTTCGTACGTTTTCTCCTCTTATATGTATTAACCACCACATTAACTATTTTCTAGAAATAATAAAGTAATAACAAAAGTATAAGCATTTTCTCGTTATATATGGATCATCCCTCGTACGACTATCGACGTAACTGTCGCATGCCGTTCTCAGACTGGATCAATTCTACAGTTGACGAAGTGTACGAGTTACACTAGTAACTCGTATAAGGTATGGTGAAAAGGTTTTACACTGAAATAACGAGATACTGGTGACACAACAATAATATACTTGAATCCACTTACTCGTTCTTATAATCCTCAATCTCGCGCACTTGAGCTGTCAGCCTTAATACATTGTCACTACAAATAAGAAGAAAAGAAATATACTAATGCTGGTCCAGGGCTATACACTATAACATGAATTAAAAGTCTTTGACAAACTATAACTGTGGCATACCTTACACTTGGGTATTGCTAGTCATTAAGTAATGCCGTAATAATGTTGTTCAATACTCCTTACAATAGTGAGATACTTAGCAATACCCGCTATACTAAACATCAATACTCTTTACACTTGTATCTGTTTTTGGTATGTATATTTTTGTTTTTCACAATTTTTCTGAAATTTGGACTTTGTCGAAAGCCTAGCGGTAGAGCGTCCGCTTCAAATGCGAGACACGGGTTCCATCCCAAAGTCGTGAAACGCTCAGCATAGTAAAAGCCATGTGAATACAGGATCGTCCTGTGTCAGGAAAATGTACTAGTAACTAGTTAGTCTTCATGTGCATAAACGTAAATGTTGAATACGTCGAAGCTTTGAAATATCCTATGCTAGCGTTAACTTATGTAATACACGCAAAGTTGCAACAAGGAATTGGACGGCCATCGTACAATGGACAATTATTTATAATTAAATTTAATCATCAACTTAAGTTTTGAAAATTCTAAGGCTAAGTCCGAGTGTCAGTTTTAAAGTGTTTGTGAATTATCACCAGACTTAACAACTTGTCGAAACAAAGGGACGACACACGATCCATGAAAGGAGCTAATATTATGTTTTTGTTATCATTACTTTCAGTTATTGCGTAGATTCTACGTACGTTTCTTAGTTATCGTTAGTATATAAAAGACAAGTATATATTTTGCTTCCAACAATGTCCAATGTTAAAGCATTCGCCTAAAAACGAAGTAATGGTTGTCCAAATGTCATTTATACCATAATTGACAATACTAATACGCCTTACATTACTTTCAACATTGATTGTATAATAATTGTGTACGTGATTATAGATTTAGATGTGTTGGTAGCCTAATTTGTAGTTAATTCAATCTTGACTTAAACCATATTGGTCAAATGACTAAAAGATCATTTATTACCCGGTAATTTTCTTTGAAGTTGCAGCGTCAGCTAAGATCATTATATCACCTTCAATAGTTTGTCCCGTAGTGTAACCTTCTCCTCTGTTACGTTTTGCTGGCATTTGGAATGGGCTTCCAATTATGATTTCAAATGCATCGTGCAGAGCCGTCAGACACTTCGTTGAATTACTTGAAAAAATAGCAATTGATATGAATTATTGTACAGCACAAGCCTAATTCAAAACACATCAGATGTTCATATATTTAGTTAAGTACATGGAATGGCAATACAGTCAGGACTCGATATAACGACATCCGATATACTGACAAATTCATTATACTGACATCATATTTGGAGACAAAAGTATTAAAACGCTCTTTATATCAATTCAGTATACTGACATATTCGTTACAACGACATTTTTCTTGGAAACGAACAGCGTCGTTGTATCGAGTTCTGACTGTATTGCAAAATTAATGCAGAGAGTAAAGTATAATAAAGATCGCTATGATTTGCAGTTATGTAACAATTTGAGAATAACCAAATAAATACCTTTTGATCTGCAGGACTTTAAGAACAATCGGTTGTAAGATCTCAGGCCATGTCGACAGATTTTCGGAACCGTTCTGGGGCCTCTGAGTCAGTGTATCTATAATCAAGTTCAAGTGTGGTTCCATTTGTTCAGCAAAGCGTTGCATTGTTGCATTTCTTTCTTGCAGACTGCAATAGAAGTTCAATATTTCTGTATTTAACCCTAGATTAATTACCTCTATCAATCATATACGTTTGATGTTCATATATTACAACGTCGAAGTAAATAGTTAGGAATTTCCTTCTTAATGCCGCGTACAGGTTAACACGACATAGTAGCAAACTATGTAGTCAGCATACTATGTAGTATGATAGATGAAAACAGAGTGAAGATACCCTTACACTATTGGTTAGCATTTTTCTAAAACAGGTTTTCATTGGCTAACAATTCGTTACATATATTTACGATTCTAAAACAAATAAAACAATATGTTACTAGTAATGCACTTTTTAATATCATTTAGAATATAACCTACATTATGAGCCAATGAAAACTCGAATTTTGGCGGATTAATGAAAATTTAATCATTAAAATTCGCTTCGCTCGCTTCGCTCGCTTCGACCTTTTTAATCATTAAAATTTACTTAATATGTTCTAACTATAACTTAACATTTTCCTTACACGTATAAACTCGTTTTTTTACATCACTACATACATATTATTAAGTCTGCCAACTGATCAATTTAAATAAAACGGTCCATTGAACCCAGAAACGACGAACGCCTCAGAATATAAGAGGAATTATTGGGTCGTTCTATTGTGTATGGTCTATATGAATTAGATATAGATCGACATATTCGCCTCAAGCAAGTGTCCCACAATCAGATGCGCGCTTCAAGTGCATCATAACACGATTTACTAATATATGAGTGTACCTTGTTTTCAGACCCATATGTGTGCCTTTGTACTTCACAAACTCTTTCTGTATGTTTTCAACCATGTTAAGTAACGATGGAGCCGCTTGAGTAGAGCTGGCGGGTGAATTTCCCTGCTCGTCAGTTAACTCATGAACACCCTTTTCCAATTTCAATAAAGCATTCTCTAAGTCTTTCATTTCTTTTAAAGATCTAAAAAAAATTGAAACGCAGAACATCTTTTTTACCGGCATGCAAATGTTTGCATTAAGTAGTACATGTAAATGAATTTTCAAATAAGTAGACAGTTAATAATTAATTAAGGTAAACAGTTTTGTACACAAATTACACTTTTCTAATACAAGAGTACATTATTTTAATCTAGTTGCTCTATACACACGTACTGTTTCTTTCCTTCTTCATATTCTTTTTTATGTTTAGCTTGATTCGTATTAGCGTTTTGTGCCATGCAAATGAGTGTACTTATTTCAGTAGTGGTGTTTGAAGCTTTAGATCCCTTCTGTGTTTCTTCAACTTCACCTTGTAATCCACGTAACTCTGTTTCCAATGTTTTTAGTGAGCTGTATGAAAATTAAACAAACCCATAAATCTTCATAACAAAAATATGCATGCATATCCTTGATTCGCCAACACAAGATTCAATTACGCACATTATCGTTATAACATAATATGTAATTAATATATTTTACGAAATAATATAATAATTAATATCTGTGCCTTCCCTTTCCGATTTTGGTATTATCTATTTGCCTTTCTCAGCGGAATATTAAACCTATAACAGTTTGTTCGTATTTAGAGTAAGACTTCCTTGTAGATACTACATGTAATATATTGTCATATGAAAATGAATGCATTGCTATTTGCATAAGATGTTTTAATACTACACACTCTTGATCGGATTTCAGACGACCCTCAAGTTGTCTGATCATGTCTACATATGTAACCATTCCCCCCTTTGAATCCGCTATACCAGTATTGTAGCACAGTGTTTTAATTGCTTCCTCAAGTTTCGTCATTTCTTCCTGTGTGCTGAAATGAATTTAGAAAATAGAAAATACACACGTGTTCGTCTGTTGCATGGAATCTATATACGAACTCATTTCCACAAGGGTGCATATTAAAATAGCGATTATGTTGACAATGAATGCTACATTGTACAATGTAATAAATGCAATAATCACCTGTACAGTTGATATTCGAATAGTATACTAATACACATATAATGTACAAAATCACAAGATTTACATTTTTTTTGTATTTTGATTATTTTGCTATATGTAACTCAATATACTGCATGTGAATAAAATACATGACAGCACATGATCAACAAGTAATTAACAATTGCAAGAAATACAGAAGTCCCCTACCGGTTTGAGGCCATTTTCAATGTTTCTGTTGCAACCACAATTGTTGTCAGAATCATAATATTTTTAGACGTGCATAATTCCCTTATTGCCCCCTATCCACATACCAAGTTTCATAAGCCTAGCTTGGAAACTGTTTGAGTTATGTCAGAATCCAGATTGTTTGACGGACGGACGGATGGAAAACCTATTGTCCCCTCCGGTCAAAAACCGGTAGGAGACTAATTAGGCTTTATATCTATTCGTATTACAAGACTATCAACATGCAAATTTGTGTATTGCACGCTCATCGTTCATGAATAACTTATGAAATGTTGGGTGTAAACCCAAATCGCATTACTATTTATCCTACATATTCCCATTACAACTTTAGGTACTCATATACTGTCGTATATTGTACTTCAAAACAATTAGAAAAACTAAGTTTAGTCTTGCACATACACTAACGTGTATACATGTACTTACTTTAACCCTGTCATATAATAAACATGCTACTAAAATGGTTGTCTTACTATTTTTGTGTAACAATCACCTTTTTTGATCTTGTTGAAGCTTCTCCATATAACGTTTAGCAGTTTGAGCCATGCTTAAAAGTGTATTTTGTTCTGTTTTGTTTTTAGACAATTTTGAATTATCTCCCTTTTTCGGAGCATCTCCTTGTAAACGTGTCAGCTCATCTTCCAATGCCCTGTTTTAAACATAAAGCACATTATTATATAAAAGGGCATGACCCTTTTATGATAGTGTCACCATCAAGATTTCTAGATTTATGACGATACCATCACCACAAGAGTATATGGAGATGACACGCTTCATTTTCCCGGTTTAAATGCCAAGCAAGAAATGCACTGACCAGTGCTGTAATTTTGTCAGTGATATGGCGCGGCCAGTGCAGACCTCTCGCATTAAGGCTGGTGCTGTACCATTATACTATCAAGGTGAGTAATACTATCGTGTCATAAATAGACACAGAACTCTAGTGATTTCATCACTGGCATAGGGACCTGACTTTAGGTTGAACGTCCGATGCTTTGCCACGACATACACAAATCGTTACTGGTATAGCCCCATAACTCGGCGCTCAGCGTATAAGGTTTGTTCCATAGATTTTTGTTGTGTCAAATGCGTCTCTCTTTGCCTAATACATATAGGTTGGGTAAGATTGTAATATTACAGCACAGTTATAAAACAAGTATAATACAACGTACTCTTGATCTTTTTTTAGACGAGCCTCAAGTTGTTGGATCATATCTACATATTTATCATCTTTCTTTTTAGGTTCATCTATGCCGTTATCCTTGCACAGTTTTGTAATTGCCGTCGTCAGATTCTTCATGTTTTCTTGTTTGCTGTGAATGTATTTCAAAAAGAGGATTGAACATATTATGTCGATATTTCTTGTCTATTAATTAATATTCGTTCGCGTAAAACTCCTATATAATTGAAATTACGTAATTTTGATCTATCAAAAACAAATAGTTATGCTCATATCTAAACACTAACAAATACAAACATGGGCACAGGTACTTATTCATATTGCCTTACCGCTCGATGGCATTAAGTCCGAACATATAACTCGAAAACGATGTACAACGTTTTGGCTTATAATGTGTTATCCTTGGATCCAAAATGCAAAATGAATATGTGTTTTGTAATACTTCAATATTCTAGTATATGTTATATCATATTAAAAACAAATATTTAAATGCACGTGACTATAAACAGGCAGTTACCTTTTGTCGAGCTTTTCCTTTTTGTATTTATGTAGTTGCATGCGCGCAGATCTAAGGGCTTTTAACAAGCACTTGTCGATGTTTTTGTCTAAATCTGGAATGTTTTCCGATTTATTCCAATCTTCGAGTTCTTTTTCAAAATGTTCTATCTCGTCATCTACTTTTGCAACTAGTGTCTGGTTTCTACAAAAATATACAGCATAATAGTATAGACATTGCGCCTTCTGTTTTAAAGAACAACCTACAAATAGTACTGGCAGGCGCCTTACATCCGGACACTTTTGGCATATTTTTCACGATTACTCGAGAAATGTGTAAATCAAGCCATTGAAATTTCACCTGAACGAAGCTAGGTTCGTCTCTGAATTGTAGAGCTAATTTGTTTACTTCTAAAAATAGCTCAAGTGCATTTTTGAGGGCCGTTGAAGGGGTCACTACATCACCTCATTTTTAAGTCCAATAGGACCATCAATCCGGACACCGTGTTGTCGCGTGTTTTATTACGAAAATGGTGTTGAATATCGAATTAAACTGTGAAATGAATCAAGGGAGAGCACGGACGAACGGTTTGTACACAACTTGTACGAATTATCTCCCGTGAATATTGAAAAAATGTCGATCGAAATTTAGAGGTAAAATTTTAAACGTTCACTTTTCAAAGCGGGCATTTTGATACAAAATGACGTTGTACGATGTTTTTGAAACTCTGTACGTACTTTACTAAAGCTATATTTTCCTGGTATATCTGTTAGAAAACATTGCATCGGCTAATCTCATATTTAGCATAAGGACCGTAGTTTACATTTCGGGGCTGCGCAGAAGTATTGCGCATGCCCAGTTATACGATTTTCGGCTTCCCCCGTAATGTAAACAAGCTTCACGAGTGCAGACGAAAATAAATGCGACATTTCTTGTAAAATATTTAACTTTAATCGTTGCTACTTCGTTGTGTTGACAAAAATCAAGCGTCTGATTGATTGACAACCGATGATCAAAATTAATGGCCGCTATAAAGCGTTTTTGAGTCTGCCCGGATTGGTGGTCGTCCGGATTTGGTGGTCGCCAGCCAGTAGAAGCTGAATGCATTTTTGTGCTTATATGTCGCGTTTACGATGTTATCAGTCTGTGTTACCTCACAGTGTCTAAATAATATTGTTCGTGGAAAGTTGTTCCATAGTGTTATGTCTAACACTGACATTAGTATCCTATGTGTAACCAAATATTTGTATTTGATCATTGTCACAAATAGAATGCATGATATATATGACATTCTAAATTATAAACAATGTATACGTTAAATTTGTCGCTTCTACTTTGTATAAAATGTCAATTAAGAACAATATAATACGCTACATGAAATTTAAAGATACGGACCTAATATGCAGTTGTTTGAATGAGGGAACTGAGCACACACACGCTGCACATAAACATTAGAATTATATGTACCTGCCGCATTCTTCTTCTAAATATTGAAGCCTAGATCCACATATCGCTGTAAGTAATTCGATTTGTACCGAGGTATTGTTTTGCTGCTTGGCAGGTTTTTTCTCGTTTTTCTTTTTATCGGATACCATTTTTTCGTTAGTAGAATTAACTTCTTGTGATAAACTGTTCAATCTAGTTGCTAGGTTAGTTAACACATCTATCCTAGAAAGAAATTATATATGTGTACATGTCAAAGTCACACTATTGCCATGTAAAATGAGATCATGATACTACCATAACGTTTTTCAATGTGCCAAATAGTTCCTCCATTTAACCACTTGCTTATGGCTGCACTAACAATGAAGTCAAAAAGATGTATTAAAATGGTATAAAACATTGAAACAAGTGGTAAAGCTCGCCGGTGATAACTCTAACCTTATAAATAAATAAACATGGATAATATAAACACTACATTGTCGACTGGCCGCTTGTTATACCCGTAGACTGAACGCGTATATGCATTAAATGTGATTATGCTCAAGATTGAACAAAAATGGACATCCAAAGTACATTTAATTTTCATTTTGATTCGTAAACAAAGGCTACTGTTATCAACGGCAGACTAGAAGTAAGTGTTGCGTTACCATAAACCAAGCGAGACATGGTTGTCTGTTGAATAGGATAACAAACACTGCTTACTGTCAACAGGTTATTGCAACTATGTAAGAATAGACACTCTCTTACTGTTTGTTTATTTCTGATGTGCTAAACTCCAACAGCTGTGTTGTACTGTTTTCCTCATTCTTGACTTCTTTAGAGGTTAATAAAGACAGCAGCAACTTCGCTTGTTTCAGGTGGTTTTCCTCAAGACTGAAACATAACAGGAATTTCCGAATTAAACAAGGGGGCACAAAGGGTCATAGTAGGTAGCACATTCGTAGCTTAATGTTGTAAAGTGAGCCCCTATAGTATCATGATTAATCTATTCAAGTTCAGACTTAGATTCAAGAAAACACAGCCTCCATGGCAAGAACAAGTTTATTGACCAAGGTTTTTAACCCGATAGCCCATATTCAACAGCGACTTATATTTCACTTTGACAAACATTCTGACCAACATTTACGAAATAACAGTGTATATATCATTAAATAAGGCTACTCTATGGTTTTACTTAGTGACATAGTCATTGACCCTAGATGACATATTTCCGAACTCAACTTTTGTAACTTCTATACGAACATACGACTACCAAGTGAAAATATAACCTCGATTGCATACACGTTGTCGATCTAGTGAGGTAGTTGTTGCCCCAAGATGACACATTATCCGACTTGACTTTGATTTAGTAGATGTGGTCATTGTGACTAGGTATAATACAGACGTTTGTGACCTTTAGAGACTACACAATATATTTATGTTACACACAGATAACAATAAGGAAGTGTTAATCATTGTACCAAGGTTCGAAAAGATTAGGCCAAGATTGTGACCTCTAGGGTCTTCACAAGGGAAATGTAATCCGTGACACTGTATTCCCATGTGCGATTTGGACAGTATTTGGGATAATACATTGATAGGTATACAAAAATGCAGTATCTGAAGTTAAGAGAAATTAAACACTTAGAAAAATAAAAACAAATAATTAGACGAGTAGGTGTAAGATAATTACGCTTTTCTTTCTGTTTCCCGACTCCTTGTTTCACCAATCAACCGTACCAAAATTTCTCGAATATTATCAAGTTCATTACTTTGTGGTAATTCGTGTTTAAACACATCTGCCTTATCATCTTTTGAAGAAACAGCCTTCATTTGCTTTTCAAAATTAGTCATCCACCTCTGTGCAACTTTTAAATGGCTAAAATATAAATGATTTGGTGCGTATTTTATCTGTTTAATACTTAGTGATAGCATACGCTTCCTCTATGCAGTGACTGTTTGGTTAAATATGTTATACGTTGTAGTGGTGACTTCCGTAGCACAATACCAGAACACCAGTACGTTTATTGCAAGTAAGTATGTAAGTTGCAAGATTAATACAATAATGCTGATGCAAGCCATGTTGCACCCGCCTTATTGTTTGTTTTGACATATTTACTTTCTAGTACATTCTAGAAGTTTTATTTTGAATGCTCGTAACATGACTACAATAATTGCTATATATGTAGCTGTAAAATATGTAAAACGATTATTGTACACTTTGACTGATGAACAATAATGCTAAACATGATTGTAAGAACAAGTATTTTCCTACATCTTTTAAGTGTATTATACGTCGACTTTAGTTTATTACCTTGTTTTACGAATGAAATTCCAAACCTTTTCTAGCGGAGGGGATAAGCATTTTTGTTATCGCAATAGAAAATGTCATTACCAAATTACTAAATGTATCTTACTGTTTTGCAGTAGCTTCTTTACTGACATCGCTTGTACCAGATTTTGCTCTGTAAATGTTTAAAACGGTCGGTTAGATTAGTAGCTAGAACGTATTTGTTAATAAGATGTTTTATTATTTGCTTTCGATGGATTATGGAGTTTTTTTCAGTGAAAATAACAGTGAAAATAACAGTGAAATTACCACTTTGTTATTTTCACTGTTTTGAAGCTGGTTCCTTTATCATGCAGAAAAAGAAACGTAACGTCAACGGCTCCGGGCTTTACAATATGCGTTACGTCATCATGACATCATAATTCTCACGTCGTGACGTTCCAATTTCGACGTGATTTTTTCCAATTAAGCCAATAACGGCACATTTTAAGATAAATTGAGGCATATAATAAACAGAAAATTTGTTGATTTTTGGTGTAAGATCAATTGTATTTCACTCGTGATCACAGAAAATTAAATTTACACTCGTGACTACGCAACTCGTGAAAATATTGTTTTCTGTGATCACTCGGTGAAATAAAATTCGATCTTACACCAAAATCAACAAATATCCTCTATATAATTCTTTACACTACGATTTGTATCAAATTCATGAAGACTATAGATTAAATATTGTTTGTATTATCTTAGTATAAACGATGTGTGTAAAGGTATATGCCGAATATCTGTGTTGATACCGAAATATCGGTTGACAGCCACTCTACAAGATATATATTGCTTTAGTTTTGACTGATTTCCGTTAAAATCACACATGTACGTACATTCAAACGCCTTATTTTGAATTGTTATGCCAATTTGTATATAACCTATTACGTCATGACGTCAAAACATTGCACCGGTGTGGATGCCGGTCATCTTAAAAAATAGTAAGAATACTTTATTAATATCATCATATACCCCACTGGTTATTTGTTTCTTAATAAAGAATGGAATGTAGTTTAGGATAGCAAAACTAATAATTCACTCCGATAACGCATTTTAGAAATAAACGGGTCAGTGCACGAACTTTTTGATACCCCCACGTATCGTTATAGTTCAAAGAAAAAGTCACCTGTCCTTGACGACTTTTGTACACAATCTGAAAAATAGATAAAGTAGATATAAAGCTAAGGATTACCCGATCAAATGCAGAAATATTAATTAATAATAGAACAATGTTGAATTCCCCTCCACGTGTACTTTAATAGTGATAAACTTCCATCCCCTGATCTCGATACCATATCAGAAATATCAGCGTAATTGTGATGATATAATAATTTGTAAAGTATTTTTTATTGTATTTTAAAGCTAGTTGATTGATTGTATTCGGGAACTAGATTTCATATAATATCATAATTTATATGTTTTAAATTTGGCATCTATGCTTTTAAATATTATTCGAAATTAGGATCCCTCAGCATGCATGTTAATATTTTTCCCATTACCTTAAAGAGAAGCAGCCATGTGTTTGTTTTAAAAATATAATAATACAATTTTATGAAATACAAATTGAACAGTGAGGATTTATTGTAAGGTAGGCTACCAACGGTACGCATTATGGATGATACATCACGAAAATGTCCATGTGCATTCGGCGCATTTTTCAATCACAAATTTAAATTTACCTTTCTTCTCATACGTGGTAACCTTTAGATGTTACTCTGAATCCACAAACAAATGTAATTTACTAGCATTGTTACAAAATGTTATTAAACCAAACCACATTATTATTGTGTTTACAATGGCTCTGTACGTATACAAACAATTACGTTTGGATTGCTTCTAGAACATCATCTGTCATTCTCGTATCTGGTTTCTTTTGTGCTGCTCCTTTGACGTCTGTCGGGGCATCCTCCAACATTTTCTCGATGGCAAGTAATTTCTTCAACACATCTGTTTGCTGACTTTTCGGTCCACTTTTATCGTCTCTTTAAGTATTTATTATAAAACATTATGGCATAAACATATTTGCTCAAAGCCTATCTAAGACATATAGTTATCGTATTAAAATGTTTTAATGTTTAACTTCCAACTGCCCTAATTTATAATTTGAGGTATTTGTGGATACAAATGTACAAAGATTTGCTTTCATAACAACCAACCTTTGCAATATTGTAATTTTAAAGGATAACAAGTATATATATATTATATATATGTTGTGTATCGCGTAACATTAAACAAAGTGGTTATTAATACGTGTACCTGGAAAGGTCCGGTGAAACAGGTGTGTTTCGCGAGTCATCTTTGCTGAAAGATTTCACCAATATGATATGAATATAATTTACATGTACGTATACATTACATACGGATTTACAAAAACCATAACTGTTTTTGGTATGATATTTATTCGGCTTTTCTGCAGTTCCGTAAGTTACGACGTTTACAACGACTTACATAAGTTCGAGAACAATGTTCAACCTTGGTTTGCGAATAAGTAAATTTGATGTTATTATTTCAGTGTTGTCATTATATTGACACTATGTATGTTACAATACGTATAATGTTCGATACAATCTAATATATAAAATGTGACTGTATAAAACAATTGTTATTTCGTCTTCGGACTAATGTATAGTTTATATCTTAGTAGAGCAACGGCGCATGTGAATATACAATACAAACACAGAGCGCTACTTAGAAACATTGCGCAAGCTACAATAAACAAAGCATCACAAAACATAATATGATTCGAATGTGTCTTAAATCGGAAAATGTCAAGTGTCGGGGCTCGATAATACCAAAATTAAAAAAAACCCAGTAGTTTACTTACACTTTTATTGTGTGGAACCAATTGCCCCTGGACTTGGCTTGTTTCTAAACATGGAAAAATAAGGAACATTTTTGTAAAAGAAGTCATGTATAAGTAAACAGACAACACAGCAGACAGGGAAGGCAACACTCAACAGAAACAGCAGATCAAAAGGG
Organism: Spisula solida; assembly: GCA_947247005.1. NCBI lineage: Eukaryota > Metazoa > Mollusca > Bivalvia > Venerida > Mactridae > Spisula > Spisula solida. The sequence goes on from OX365950.1 coordinate 51,792,040, forward strand.
CCCGAAACAACAAACATAAAATCCACATACCACAACTGCAAGTAACAATGACAAACACACACTTAATTAAGAGAAAAAAGCTAACAGGTGCAAAACGTCATTCGAACCGGTCAGCCTGTCGCTTCGGTCAGTCAAACACAGCTTGAAGGGAGTAAGAGTGAGCAGAATCTTATAACAAAGAACCAAGACAATGACACCACAAGATCAACACCAAAGACAGCAAACAACAGAAACAGTGCAAACGTCACTTCGAAACTATGGGATTAGAACCAGGGCTGGTATTCACGAGGCATCTTAGTTGAAAACTTAAATATTTTGACTTAAGTTAAAAAATAGTATTGCATATATCGTGCACAAATTGAAGATTAACCCATGTTTTCTTAGTGATTATAGTAGCTCTTTACATAATGATTTAAACCTATGCAAAAAATCAATAATCTTGATTGTCATGTGAGGCTGACATACTTTAGAAATGCTCGTGTTTTTAAGAAAAATCTAAGTTTTCTACTAAGATGCTTTGTGAATACCAGCCCAGGACTGTCATATTAACACATTGTATTCTGAAGGGTTTAGTTCTTTTACATGATCTGTATTGAGAACCACCGCTGTATTTGTTTTTTATTTTTCATTGAAATATGTTAGCGCAGCTCCGGATCCATAACATATATGCATGTATTACTCATTCTGAAACTTAAAGTTACTTATAGACTACCAAATAAAAAGAAATACAATATTCGAACAACAAAGTATAGCACGGAGAATTTGACCTGCATGAATATAATACAAGGTTTTTGCGGTCATTATATAAAAACAGTTTTGACAGCAAAATCTAATGATGAGTATCAAGTTGCTTTCCCCTGACTACCTGTTATTGTACTTACAACATGTGATACAAGTCTGTTAAATTCGGGAATCAATTGTTTAATCTTCGTCGCAACTTTTCGCAAGTTCAGCAATGTACTTAGTCGTTTTTCCGCATCCGGATACGTTCGTTGATTTTTCTGTCAATTTAATGGAAATATAAAATTAATTAATCATCTACTACAAATGAAACAACAGTTTTATAGGACTGTGTAAATTTACCTTCTAGTAACCCCAAAGTGTCAAAACACATACACCTATCCTTAAAAAATACATGTACATGTTTCTTATATTTAAGTAAATGTACTAACTATCAGTGGAAATTAAAGAAGCTGAGTTTATATATATACCGGTATGTGCCTCAGTTATTATATGCATGTATGGTTTTTTGTACTATTACCGTTTATATAACATTATTCTTATTGGAAATGCGATCTACCCGTTAAATCCCCATAAAACGATTATATGCGAAAAACACGTGATTGTTGTTGTTGTAGTTGCATTTTTTTGACAGACCTGATGCAGAATAATGATTTGGTAGACTGAATTCCCCGTCCACTTCCGGTAGAGGCAAGTTGTTGCCCAAGATTTGAGAACCAATCTTTTGTAATTTCCAATACGAAATATATAGAGGATATTACATGAGTGTCTTTCCATATTTAATTTATAAAACGAGCTGAATAAAATCATAAAATGCGATGCTCTGCCGAGCATTGTATCGATTTTTTTTATCGAGTTTAATAAATTCAATGGGGAAAGTCACAAATGTAATGTTCTTTTTATCACATGTTAGCATTTTCCGGCCGAAACATAAAAAAGCTTTTATTTTTCACTATAATAAACGCGCAACTTTGACGACGTCGCCTATAATCCTTTGAATGACGTCGCGTCAAAGCTTTATTACACTGGTGTATTATCAAAAAAAAATAATGGCTTTATTACGCTACCGCGACGTCAAACATGTGATAAAATACATTTCCACTCTTTTAATAACGTTTCGACATATAAGCCTGATTCAAACCATGAACACTATTGAAAAAATACATTCATCACATGTAGAGCCTCGCATTTTATTTAAGAATAATGAATACGTAGCTATGTTTTGTTGCGTAATAAAATATAGGCACGTGTTTGGATGCGTAGTAATTAAATTACGAGTGCGTAACAGTCAAATACACTATTACATGACAGGACATGTTTTTTTTGCTTTCGTTATTTTGTGGAATTAAAAAAGGATAACATTCAAAATTACTGGATATTTTTATACGACAGTGTACCTTGAATGTTTTTGCATCAGTGTGTGGACACTAAATAGTTATTTTAGTTTTGGATACTTCAAAATTTGATGAAAACTGTTTAATTTTACACTATATTTTGGAAATTTTAAAGGATTAACAAAATCGCACCTTGGATACCTAACCTATCAACCTACTACAACATAAGAAGTTAATACAGATTTACAACAACAATCAGTGACAATCTACAACAATGGCTACAAATCATTCAACCACAGATCTAAAAGATTATGAAGGATCATCAAATCAACCGGCAACTTTAATATTGACAATATCTTTGATTTATACATAAGCCCAACTAGTGACAATATCTCTATTACATTCTACAAACATTCAACACATTCAAAAATGCAAGCGCTATTGAATGATAAATACCATTTAATACCAACTAAGGACAATACCGGATTAACAACAACAGTAATCCTTTCCGATAAGAAAGTTCCGCCGTTGCTAATGGAAGATAGGCCCGTTGCTAATGGAAGATAACTCTATCTTACATTAGCAACATCTTTCTTACATGAGCGACCAGCGCGTGATTTAATTCCGACGTTAGTTTCGGGATTTACGTGTTCATGGCGATTTAATGCTAATGAAGACGAACACCAATAGGCTCTATACAATTTAAAAAGCATATTCTTGAGCGTACCACAACAGCGTACGCTTTATTAACATTATTATTAATGATTGTTTTGAATGAGAATGTACGGCAAACAGCACGTTATGATGACGTCATGTTGACGCCATGAAAGCTTATTTGTGTTATAAAGTCCCATTTTCTCAAATTACGTCGGAGAAAAATAATCCATCATGAGACGATCGATGCAGGATAAGGATATCTCACCCTCGGGGTCGGAATTTTAACCAGGAACTCGGCAAGCCTCGTCCCTGGTTAAATTCCGACCCCTCGGGTGAGATATCCTTATCCTACATAGAAGCTCATGATGGATTCTTATATTCCTGCAACAACTTAAAGATGATTTGAAACCACCAAATTTAAATCCAGCCAGTGAAAATACCAATGCCAAATATATTCTAACACTCAATGAAGACAGCATATCACCAACAAGGACTTCAACACCTGCTACTAGACATCCACTACGAAAATCCAAGTCCAAGTCTAAAAGCTTATTGAGTTCAGTCCAAAAAATGATATTTGGTCAATCGCATACCAAACTATATTCATCATTCGTCAAGGCTCTTAACTCTGCATTTTCTTTGATTAAGCCGGTACATACGTTGGAGTTTTGTCCCCTGCTGACCCTAATCTGCGTTAAATATTCAGGACTTCTATCTGTTTTATTGTAAGACTGCAGATTATGGACATAGATAAGCATACCATACACATATCACACAGTTGTAATCAATTAAGTGCATGGGCCTGATTACGTTGTACATGGACATAGTTTATTATGTGTTGAATGTTGCGGCAACTTGACTATATCAAAACGCAGACTTCACCGTTGACTTTGTTTATCAATTTACACTATTTTGGAGGTTTAATCCTTGCTAAAATTGGTCCAACCATGTTACCCACACTTCACGCACATTAATGTTTCAGGTTACCTCGTGCACATATAAATAATGTAATAGATAATTGTTTACAAACGATGTAAATGTTAGAGTTTGTAAAACGTTTCCTCAAGGCCGGATAAGAAGTATCCTAATGGAACACAAGTACAATGTACATGTAATTACATTTCAGCTTTGGAGAGAGATTCGAATATGTTTTTATAATTAATAACCGTGTTTTGCCTGGGTTGATATACATGCAACAAGATACTAATTTCAAAGTAAAAGATACAAGTCAATATCTACTAGTAAACAGAAACATATATTTTACAAAATGTACTTCACTGACTCGGTACCCATGCTGACAAATAGCCATACGATCATTTTTTTCTCATGTGCAACGATATAGATCTGACACATTAGCCGTTCCTGTCTATTTTAAGATACTTTATATCATCTTTAAAATCAAATCTTAATTATATGAACACAAATGGTCCATTATCAAGACAAATGCACATCTTTTGGTGTGGACACATATGTGTATATATAATAGAACTTGACTACAATTCGAAGTCATTATCGAAAACATAATGGAACAAAACAGCCTTTATAAATTAAATTTAACGTTTTGTATGATGGTTATTTCATATGGTTTTAATGTATTGAATTTCAGATGTTACATTTTTTTCTCGAGGAACCAAAATCATTCTTTATTAAATTCCCTGATAGTACAGATCTTTATAATGTTCCATAAAAAGAAGCATGTCGATTTTTCTGATTTTCTGATTAAATAGTTCTAGCCGGCACGACTTATCAGTGCTAGGTCAGGAACCAATTAACACCATGGAGAACAGACTGATATATCTAGACCAAGGCAAAAACATCTGCATTGGTGGTTACTTAATTAATCAGTATAATACACATATACAAGCTTTTATTGTCTAACTATTTATAACGGTATTATCGATATCAATAAACTAAATAAAATACATTTGTTTAAAAGTCCTTTGTAATTAACGTATTTTTTGTCTAAAACGTCTAAAGTGATTAAGTGTCACAGATAGATTTGTATAAGTCGGGTATCAATTAACACATTGCCTTATCATGCTGTTTCTGGTAGAAGAAACGATTTCTATCTTTACAATCTCTGTAAGATCATAGCAATATTTAGGTGCATATCATATTATTACTATTAATACATGTTTTGATAAATAATGTCAAATGACAAAACACTGTTACTTGTCAATTTATTAACGACCTAGTTAAATTTAAACGAAGTGCTGTGAAATAAACACATCTGTTACTTGAAAATATAATTATGAAATGAACATGCAACATTTTCGCAATTAATTTCAACTAGGCCCTACTTCGTAAAATTATACAGTGAAATACTTTTAATTTATTTAAATATAATTTTCATTGGCTAAGTTTCATATATGTTCCATCAGTGATAGAGTAGCAACGTAATTACCGTTACACCACTATATACTGAGTACCAATAGTTGGTGTGAATCTAGCTGACTGCTAATACTAGTAAGGACGTTGAGTGTTTAAGTGTCATTTATTTCATGGGTCATTTTCAGAATAAAAAGGAAGCAAGAAGAAACGGTGCTATTTTACTGAATTTTCATATATAACTTTATTATCATATGTTTAACCTGGTAATATCAACATTGAAGTGTTATGTCAAACCAAAGGCGTTCAATAAACGCTTAAAGTGTGCAGATTTGTCGAATTGGAACGTTTCTGCTATAGAATGTATATAGTATATGAAGGGAAAATAGTGGGTCAATTAAACAGAAAAAGGAAGCAAGAATATATACAGTAATAACGAATAGAATTATACTGTTGGATAGATAAAGAATTAAACAATACGGTGATATCAACACTATTGTCACAGTATTAGGCAAAAATGGTTTAAATAAGCATTTATTAATTTGTTCCTATATGTTTCTATGTAAAAATCAGCATCGGTCAGGTCTTGATTTCTTATCAGTGGGTCTAGCATATACGGTCAGATGGTGGTCGTGATAACAGCCGAATGATGAAAATAGTTTAGCATGCTTACTCGATATGCAACTGGTCCACCGATTGCAAATAACGCTGAGTCTCTAGTCGATCGAGACTATTTCATCCAGAAGAAGAGTGAATAAAGAAAACAATACAGGAACACAACCAGCCAAATACAGGTATAACAATGCATGTACCCAATCACGCTTCACTCCAGATGACATATCGTCAATCAGCTCAGACTATTCTGAGAACACTTCCATTGATAAGGAACAAACGAAACCAAAATGTATAAGTACACCAATACTTAGCAACCCAAAAACTCTCAATGAAAAGTAAACAACAACCCCAAATCTACGGACCACAGAAAATCTACATCTGCACCAAAAGAATCAAGAGCTTACCAAAGAAATCTTCAAAATTAGATCCGAAAATAAAAAACTTCAATCAATAAATGACGATCAACATAAAAAGTTATCTGATCTCGCAGAAAAAGCAGAGAAGTTTAAAAAGACACTTGGCAATACGCAAGCGAAGGCCAGTGAACAAGCAAAACAAATAACATCTCTATCAGGAAAATTAAAAACACTGAGGAAAAACTACAACTCATCACCACAACATCATCACATATTGAAATAAGAAATTTAGAAACAGCAATGAAAGACGATATTGCATCCCTCAAGTCTGATTTCAATGAATTAAAACAGCAAATGATATGTAAAGCTACAGAATCGGACCTACAAATACTTAGAGAAGAAGTGAAGGAAGAAATAAAAAGTGTAAGGAATATCAGAAGCTACGCTCAAAAAGAACAAATTGAAACCAGAAACAACAAAACACAATTAAGACATAACACAGCATCACCATCACAGCAAACAAACACTTCCAATACAAATACATCAAGTACACACACTCAGCAGAAAATAAAAGATCATGGGCGACTCAGTCACACGTGTGCTGTAAACATCCGTGATGGCTGAGGATAAGTTGGATGTTACAATCAAGACCCATCCTGGTGCCAAATTGACCAACATCAAGGATAGCTTGATCTCTCTACAAGAACAATACAACAATTTGCATACGTTTGATTCCATCGTCATTCATGCCGGAATTAATGACATTTCAAGCGCCGAAGAACCAAAAGTTATTCCTCAACACTTCCAGGAAGAAGTCAAAAATATAAAACACCATCATGATCATCCAAACATTATTATATCCTCAATACTACCAAAGAAATATGACAGACTTTCTACAACGAACATCCAAATTCTCAACAACTCACTCCAGACGTACTGTTACGTAGTCCTTATGATTTGGTAAAGACAGTAACGCTCGTGTTCGTATAGTAGCTTTTATTCATTTAGTTTATCACACAGTTCATAAACATAGTATAGTACTTCTCATGTTCACAGCATAAGTCAACTTTTCATACTCATAAACATACTGTCCAGGCTTATGGCCCAAGCTACTCGCTTGTTGACGGCCCGCACCAACTGGTCTCTCTCGACTCTACTTCTCAACTCTCTAACTTAACTCCGACTGACTGACTGAACTCCCCACTAACATGGTATTAACCACCCAGACATATATTAAATTTACACTTCCTTATGATACTGACTTAGCTGTCTGGTGTTAGTATATATTCACTTATAACTGTCAGTTATAGTGTAACCTATATTTATTCATAGTTTATATGAAGGTTCACTGAAGTTAATATTATATAATTAGCTATCCTTTGATCATTACATTACAATTCCCTCCCTCTGTTTGAAAAACAAAATTTTATCTTAAGTAAAATTTTAATATATTTAACCCAAACTTTTTTTAAATGGTATGTTACCATAACGTAGAATCACACAATGATAATCATAGTCAAATAATGAACATAAAACCAGTAAAATAATAACACATAAATAAACAATAATATCTGCAACATAAACACATATATACACACAATAAAATGTCATCACTGCAAATGTAGCTTCATTTTCAGCATACTCAGCTGGTTTAATCCATGTCCATTTAGATAATCACTTGATTGTCAAAATGTTTGTCACGATGAATTGTACATGTCGACTTATCCGTATGTGGCATCTGGAGTCGTCACATCTGACGAATATCTGCACATAGTCAATAACAGGTTGAAATGCTACGAATGATTATCTCCGGTTGGGGATCTACGAATGATTATCTCCAAATTGAACGGTTGATAAATTTCCAATGTAAATTGTTTTGTTGTGGTAGGCATCTGTTGGCAGTCCATCGTATATGTATACGAATGTTTATCTCTAATCCAATGATAGAGATCTACGAATGATTATCTCCAAATTGAACGTTGGAGAAATTTCCAATGTAAATTGTTTATTGTGGTAGGTATCTGTTGGTAGTCCATCGTATATGTATACGAATGTTTATCTCTATTGGAATGATAGAGATCTGCGAATGATTATCTCCAAATTGAACGTTGGAGAAATTCCCATACAATAGTTGATTCATCATCATTGGTTGAAGTATTATTTTGGAATACTGGATTTGGTGTTCTCGAAAGTCTGCCATGGTTCGTAGTAACGTGTTAGTTTGCTGATAGTCTCTACAGTTCGGAGTAACATGTTCTATTTGCTGATAGTCCGCCATGGTTCGGAGTGACTCGTTCGATCCCCGGTATATTGACTGAAACACTTATTATTGGCAGATCTAATGCAGTATGTATTTGTAAACCCCTTATAAATAAAATATATTTCCCTACAGTGATCACGAATTAATAGCAAGAACAACGTAGTACCAGCCTCATTAATTATTACATATTACATTAACTTGTTTTATCTTAGATTAATCAACAATAAAATAAATGATAGGCCTACATAATATTATTTTTATATAGACGACAACGATATATCAAGCATTCGTTCTATAATTACTTCCCTTTGAATAGATTATAACTCTCTACAAAGGAGAATTATAAATTTACCGGAAATGAGATTTTCTACTCAAAAATCTTAGTTTTCCTAAGAATTCAACATGTTTACACCTTGATAACAACCTGAAGTTGATTTAATTCATTTTCGACCATCATCGTGAAATGATTCCATGTACAAATGAGAGATGTCAACCTATATTTACCACATAATTTGACTTTAAAGTTCAGGTAAGTTGAAACTTTTACAATTTACTTTTGACATTTATCTAATATACTCAAAAACATACTATTATACATGGCCATAGTTTCTTTAAAACTACCACAATCTTTAGTTGACGTAGCAGTCTGAATATCTAATTCTTTAGACTCCTTTTTATCTTGGATTTGTTTATTTTGCACCGCGCCTATTTCCATACAATTGTCTGAACTATCATTTTCTGTAATACCATTGAAATCTGAATTACTTGAATGGCTCATAATTTTATTGTCAATATCTGATGCGGGGTCATAAATCTCAGTGTCCCCTTCGTAAGCCGAAGCATTCATATTATTCTCGGAGCTATTGGACGTGACATCATTTAACCTTGGCCTTTCAATATCATTTTCATCACTTGAACTGCTTTCACGTTCACTGTCACTTGAACTACTATCACTTGGACGTACAACATAGGTTGTCATACGTTTATTTGATGACTTTACTTTCGGCAATTTATCCAAATTTGCTTTTCTAATTTGATCTGCATGCACTTTCATGATTTTATTATCCAACTGATTTTTAATCAAATAAGTCAATGGTGACAATTTTTCAATTATTCTGAAATGTGATTTCCACTTAGGTGACAATTTACCTTGCGGGCGGAAATTCTTATAATATATCGCGTCATTAACCTCAAAACTGATGTCTTGTGCATTTTTATCAACTAACTTTTTGTTTCTTCGTTTTGCATGTTTCAAATGTCTGTATGCTAGCATAGATGTTCTGTGAGTTTCTTGTAATGCAATCTTTGAAAATTCCTCACCATGGTATTTAGCTCTTGGTTTCAACAAATTATCAATAGGCAGTATTGGATCTCTGTTATATAATAAAAAAATGGTGAAAACTTTGAATTGGATGAAACATTATGCCTAATACCTCCTAGAGCCATGTTTAAATGAACATCCCAAGCTTTTGTATCACCCTCAACTAATTTTGCAAGTATGTTGTTTAAATCTCTGTGCATTCTTTCTTGTTTCCCGTTTGAAGATGGATGGTAAGCTGTACATGTTACATTGTGTATGTTTAATTCTTTCAGGACCTCCCTGAATGCCTGAGAAGTAAATTCAGAACCCCCATCATGGATTATTTGAATTGGATTAGCATGTCGAGGGTAAATCTCATTTAATAATAGACTTATAACACTGTTTGTTGTTTATCTGGACTTGCAAACGCTTCCGGGTATCCAGAATACATATCCACAAAACAAATAATGTACCTATTTCCATTATCAGTGGTCTCATAAGGGCCACAAATATCTATTGATAATATTGCAAACGGATAGGGGGCAATGTTTGTCTCTTTCATTGGCGCTCTAATTTTCTTTAAGTTCCTAGTCTGACAGGGTACGCATGTAGACACATATGCATATAAATCTTTAAACAAAGACGGCCAATAATATTTGGTCTTTACTGTAGCAAACATTCTTTGCGTGCCTGGATGGCAATTTTCAGTATGATATTGTTTTATAACCAAGCTTTTCAGGTGCTTTGGTACATAAAGGCGAGGTGTCGGTTCCTCATCTGGACTTGAAATGTAATATATTATCTGATCCATTTCTAAAAACTTATCTTTATCTGAAGGCTGACCATGCCTTAACTTCATTTTAATCTGCAATATCTCTGGATCTTTATCTTGTTCTGCGACCATGTCTAAGTCTGCAAATTCTTTAATTGGTTCTATGGAGTCAAGGGTTTTCTCATATGGTGCATTCACATATTGTTTTGGGTCAATTGTGTTTGAATTGATTGCATTTACGGACAAAACTTCATTTGAATTTATGTTGATTTGAGACTGGATCTTGTATGTATTGTCATGTATGTCTGGCTCATGTTCTGATTCATTTTCTGTTTGTCTATTTTCAGATCAGGGGGCCTCGAGAAGAAGTCGGCCATTATGTTGGACTTCCCACTTATATGTTCAATACGACAATTATAACCGGTCAAAGACAATGCCCACAATTGAATTTTCTTGTTTTGTATTGGACTGTTCAATAAATTTATCAGTGGTTTGTGATCAGTCTTGATTATGAATTCAGCATTGTGCAAGTAATGATCTAGCTTTTGTAATGCATAATATATACCATATGCTTCTTTTTCAATTGTGCTATAACGTGTTTTTGTGTCACTGAGTTTGTGAGACAGAAAATATATAGGTCGTTCAATTTCTCTGTGTTTCGACATACTGTCTGGATTAGTAACATTTTGAACTAAACATGCACCTATATGCGAATTACTAGCATCTGTATACAACACATATGGTTTACTTGTATCTGGATATGCTAACATTGGAATCTGAGCTAACTTTATCTTTAAAGTTTCAAAACTCTTCTGACAGCTGTCGGTTCATTTAAATGGAACATTTTTACGTGTTAAATTTATTAATGGTTCTGCAATTTTTGAAAATGAAGGCACAAATCGCCTGTAAAATGAAGTGGCTCCTATAAAAGATCTTACATCACGCACACATTTTGGCTCCGTCAGTGACCTCATAGCTTTAACTTTGTCTTGGTTTGGTCTAATCCCATCTTTGTCTATAACAAAACCTAAATAACTTGTTTGATGCTGTAAAAATTGACATTTTCTTAACTTGAGTTTGAGATTATGATCTCGCATACGTTGAAATACAATCTCTAAATGTCGTTTGTGATCTTCTAATGTTCTTGAGAACACCAGTATATCGTCTAAATATGCTACCGTGAATGATCCTAAACCATCTAAAACTCTAGCCATTAAATCTTGGAATACCCCTGGGGCATTAACTAAACCAAATGGCATGCGATTGAACTCAAATAAACCCCTAAATGTTGTGAATGCCGTTTTCTCCCGGTCATTCTCATCTATAGGTATTTGCCAATAACCTTGTCTCATATCTAAACTTGTGAAATATTTTGAATGTCCCAAATTTGCTAGTATATCATCAATATGGGGTTATGGATATGATGTAGGAATTATGACTTTGTTTACTTTACGGAAATCTACACAGAATCTTTTACTGTTATCGTTCCTTTTGTCAACAAGAACCACAGGACTGGCGTACGGGCTGTGTGATGGTCTAATAACTTTATCTTTCAACATTCCATCAATAGCTTCATTCATTTTATCCCTGTCATTTAATGGTACTCTATATGGTCTAAGTCTGACAGGCTGATGTTCAACAGTTGGAATTTTCATAGTCACTGTACTGGTTTCAGTGAGCTCAGAGTCATTATTTGCCAACACGTCGCGATGAGTGTGCAACAGGCCTTCACATAAGGGAAATGTTCTGGTGGGGTTATAATGTCAGACTCATCAATGGGGGTGAATGTCTCTGGCTGTGATTTTGATTGAATTCTGTTACTCACAGAAGCTATGCATTTTTCATCAAACAATTCTACCTTAGCTATAACACACCCCTTTCTTAATCTTATGGTCTTATTTGAATTATTTGTGATAACCACAGGCAGTCTCCTATGTTTTTGTAATGTAAATACTGAATTTGAAACTACAATTCCTGGCTCTGATCCTATGTACCCATTTTCCACATTTTTAAGCTCATAAGTTTTAAAAATTTGTATACCCGGGTTCTGTTTTAATTTGCCATTACAATAATTGACAGTTTGAGGTTTAAGGAGGGTATCCTTTTGAAGTCTTACTAGAGAAGCTATCTGTCTGTCTTCTACTAGATTAACAAATGATTTTCCTACTTTTAAACAACCTAAATCAAAATAAATCCTTACATCATGGTGTTTTAACCAATCGCGTCCTAATATAATATTCCTATTTATATTTTCAACAACATAAAATGGGTGATTCATTTCAGTATTCCCAATTTTAAATGCTAGGTTTACACAACCATCCACATTTAATGAACCACCATTTACTGATTGAAGATAAATCCTATCATCTTTAATGTCTGCCTTTTGTCTTAAGGTTCTGAATATCCTTCTACTTATCAATGAAACTTCAGCGCCTGAATCTACTAATGCTCTGTATTTATTATTTTGCATATTTAGTATACATGAAGCTGGGTTTCCCGCAATTGCTATATTGAATCTTCGTGAATTAAACGATTTCTGATTACTAACATGATTAAATCTTTTCTTGTGTGAAAATCTATTGAAATTTTGTCTACTACGAAGATTATCCATTTTACAGTAATTTGAATATTCCCTATTTTGATAATACTTTGGTTTATGTGGATTTTGAACTACCGCGTTTATGTATTTATCTCTATTTTGAAATTTATGATTGACAGGTTTTAAATTTCTTAACCTAAGTCTAGCCCTAATATTTTGTTCTGCTATTGCAATATTTACTGCTTGATCTAATGTCTGAGGATTTTGCCTAAGTAATTGAATTTTAATAGACTCATTTAACAATCCATCGGTGAAAAAATCAATTAGCTGTCTAATTACTAATCTAGGATATTGGCTTAAATCTTGACCATCATATGCAGTTTTTGCTAAATCAATTAATTTTTGATAATAAATTTGTACACTTTCATTTGGTCTTTGTTTAAATTCACTTAACAAGCGCAATGCATGATGAGAATCTGTTATTTCCGAAAATCTAACTTTTAATTCACCTAATAATTCTGCCCATGTACACTGCGGATCATCATTTAAATAACCCTGAATAAAATTTGATACAATCCCTCTAGAAGTATGGAAACAAATCTTTTTCTTGCCATCATCATTTAAATTGTTAATAAAAGCATATTTCTCTACTGAATTTATCCAAAATTTAAATTCTCTATTATTTTCCCCATTAAATTCTGGTACTATTTTGTTCAATTTATTACCTAGCGTTGTACAGTAATTTCCCAATTGATCTGATAAAATTTTAATATTTCTACATATGTTTTGATCTGCCATTTGTAAGCGTACAGAAAATAACCAAGTCACTCACATGTACTCCGAGGTTCCAATCTTTCGTCAGGATATACGGCTACCAAGTGCTGTCCAGTACGTTTCCTGTAGCTTCTCCGTTGAACTTATACTCTAAATCTCAGGTCACGACTCCATTAATTGTTACGTAGTCCTTATGAGTTTGTAAATAACGTAACTCTAGTGTCCGTATAGTTGCTTTACTAGTTTGTTATACAGTTCATAAACATAGTATAGTACTTCTCAGGTTCACAGCATAAGTCAACGTTTCATACTCATAAACATACTGTCCAGGCTTATGGCCCAAGCTACTCGCTTGTTGACGGCCCGCACCAACTGGTCTCTCTCGACTCTACTTCTCAACTCTCTAACTTAACTCCGACTGACTGACTGAACTCCCAACTAACATGGTATTAACCACCCAGACATATATTAAATTTACACTTCCTTATGATACTGACTTGTCTGGTGTTAGTATATATTCACTTATAACTGTCAGTTATAGTGTAACCTATATTTATTCATAGTTTATATGAAGGTTCACTGAAGTTAATATTATATAATTAGCTATCCTTTGATCATTACGTTACAGTACTGTACAGAGGAAGGTCTGACATTTATAGACAATATAACACACTTCATGTTCAATGACAAATCCGCAGACAGAACTCTCTACCGAGATGAAGTTCATCTATCTTGGAAAGGTGCAGCAGTACTCACAAATCAAATAAAAACAACCCTACATAGCACAAACAACATACTTCAAAAACAACAACCTGCTGTAAATTTTCATCGGGACCTGAAATGTACCAAATATCAGCGCTATCCACGACAGCAATACCAAAGATAGATACTACCATCGACGACTCATTGTTGATAATGGACAACAATGAAACTATACGAGAACCTCAACTTAAAATTGTCGAACAGAACCTAGTCATTCCCGAAGCTACTTTTACGAACAAGTCTTCAAATTCTAACCTCTATTGCAAAGACCATATTAAGGATGCAAATTCACCAGACAACATATTCTTCAATAAACAAGGACTTAACTTTTTCCACCTTAATATTCATTATTTGTGTCCAAAATTTGATGAACTGAAAATTGTATTGGCCAATCATGAAGAAATCGATATACTAGTATTGTGTCTATGTGAAACATTTATAAACAAACAACTTGATGATACGGAATTTCAAATAAATAATTACAACCTCTTTCGACGTGATAGACCAACTAATGGAGGAGGTCTGGTAACTTATGTCAGCTGCAAATACCAATGTGAACAGAGACTTGATCTGGACCGAGAACAAATAGAAGCAATATGGCTAGAAATTAAGGTCTCCAAACAGAAACCATTTATTTTCGGATATATTTACAGACCACCGTCATCAAATAACAATTGGAATAATGAACTTGAAAACATTTTGGAAAAAATATATGGAGAAAACAAAGAAATTATTTTGTCAGGAGACTTTAATTATAACATTGTGAACTCTGAAATTGTTAATAATGCATGGAAAAGTATAACTGATGCATTTAATTTGAAACAACTGGTTGATAAACCAACCAGAGTAACTTCAAATACTTCAACTATCATAGATCATGTATACACTAATAATACCATGCAATATTGTTGATGTTCAAATACCTATAGTTACTCTGAGCGACCACTACCCTGTATGTTTCACACGTAAAATGTCATCTAATAACAGCAATGGTCCGATCCATAAAATGATAACTTACAGAAATATGAACAAATTTAATGAAAATGACTTTCTGCAGTCATTAGATACTCAACCTTGGCCAGTCATAGAAATATATGATGATCCTGATGACACATTGGATTGTTACTCTAAATTCACATGCTCCAGTCAAACATAAACGTGTTAAGAGTGTTAATTTGCCCGACTGGTTTAATTCTGATATTGCTGAGGGAATAAAAACCGAGATAGTGCTAAGGTATCAAGTGATACAGTCAACTACAAATACTGGCGCAACAAGCTAAAAATCTGAATATCCAATGCAAAAAAATCATTTTACAATACTACCATTAATGAAAATAAAAATAATCCCAAGAAACTTTGGAGAAATCTGAAAGATTTTTCAGGAAAATCAACCAAGCACCAAACAAACTTTATAACAGACACAGTAGGAAATCCAATTCAGGATCCACAAACAGCAGCTGAAATTCTCAACCACTTTTTTATAAACATCTTCAAAATGGCTCCAACGGAATGCTGCAACATTACACAAAGGGACCAAAGTGCACTACAATAATTTGTTATCAATCACACAAACGAATCTACAAGTTTCAATATACCCTGCATAACTCACGAGTTTGTCACGAAAAAACTGCAATCACTTGACACAAGTAAAGCAACAGGACTAGATGGACTGGGAGCTAAATTTCTTAAGATGAGTGCAGATATCATAGCTAAACATCTAACTTACATCTTTAACCAAAGTATTTCAAAATCTAGTTTTCCACAACTTTTCAAGAGAGCAAAAGTAATTCCAATATATAAGAAGGGAAGTAAATCTGATACAAACAACTACCGTCCTATCTCTATTCTTCCAGTACTGTCAAAAATCCTAGAAACCCATGTAAGTGATAATTTAAAAATATACCTTGAGAACAACTCTCTCATTCACAAGACCCAATCAGGCTTTCGCTCTAATCACTCCTGTGAAACTGCTTTAACTTCTGTCGTTGACACATGGATAAATGCCATAAATGATAATAAACTTGTTGGAACTGTGTTCCTGGATCTATCAAAGGCATTTGATTTGATAAACCATACACTTCTATTTGATAAAATGATAGAATACCACATCTCAAGTCCATCACTTCAGTGGTTTAAATCTTATTTGTCGGACAGATCCCAACAAGTGTCTATTCAAGGCAAGATTTCTACCTCTCTTGAAATAACATCAGGAGTACCCCCAAGAATCTGTCCTTGTGCTTATACTATTTATCCTTTATATAAATGATCTCTGCATGTAAAACAATCGTCTACTGACATGTTTGCCGATGACACTACGATATCTGCACTTGGGTCATCCATTAATACTGTCTGTCACACTTTACAAACTAGCATTGATACAGTAGATGAATGGTGTCTTAGGAATTCAATGATACCAAATCCTCTAAAGCAATGAGTATCTCACCCTCAAACGCTATCTACACAACATTAAATACAAGCACTATCCATAACCTGTATTTACAAAACCAGAACATAGCTAGGGGTCCATGTTGACCACAAATTAAGCTGGACCATCCAAGTTGAACATATACTTAAGAAATGCAATTCTTTGCTGTATCTGCTTTTAAGAATAAAGCAGTATCTTAGTATTCACATGAGAATTTATTTTTTCAATGCTTATATTTTGCCACACCTGGATTATTGCTGCACTATCTGGGGCAATTGCAGTGATGGATTATTAAATAAGTTGCATAAATTCCAGAAAAGAGCAGCTAGAATAATTCTAGACAAGCCTTATGATGCACCAACTCAAACCTTATTTATTGATCTGAAATGGATGAAAATACAGGACCGTAAAAAAGCGGTGTTTGTCTATAAATCCTTAAATAATTTATTTCCCGAGTACATGTCCAACCTATTTATTGAAACTAATAATACATCCTTAAGATCTCATTCAAACAATACTCTCTACATTCCAAAACATAGACTAGAATTCTGCAGAAAATCTCTTGCATACTCTGGTCCAAACGTATGGAGCAAAATACCCCTAAATATACGTCAGTCAAGTTCACTAAAGATCTCCAAAAACACATATCTCACATGGTTTTACGCTGGTGGACAAAATGATATGTCTTTGTGAATATTGTCACATACATTGTAACATATATTATATTTTACGTAGGTTTGGGAATATTGTCACATGTTTGTTAATTACATATGTTTTATAATGCGTTTATTTTCAGGAGTATTATCATAAACTTATGTTTTGTTTGCTTACTATTGTTAACATGTATATATATGTGCTAATCATCTTTAAATAAAGTCGTTATTATTATTATTATTAGTAGTATGCCTATATTTTATAACACAACAAAGCACACCCCCTACTTATTATTTCGATTCTAACATTGCCAATGCTTCACCATTTATAGCACAACAAGACAGGTTGACGTCAAACTTCTTTCTTTCCTAGGAACGGTACCGTCACCGTTACGTCATTTGTCATACTATATGACGTCAAACGTGACGTCATCAATCAGCTATATTGTATCGCGGTAATAAAATATGGTACGCAAGAAGCCAAATCTCACGTGCTATGTTAGAATATTTTATTCAACTCGTTTAATAAATTTAATATTGAAAGACACTCATGTAATATCCTCTATATCTTATTTAATCCAACGAAACAAAAACAATATGGCGACATCGGAAATGACGTCACATCATTTAACGCTACGTCATCGCACGTTTACGCGACGTCGTCGCACGGCAAAGGGCGCCAACTTGTGAATATGTTGAATTGAAATATAAATAGCAAATAAAAGACGAGTTAAAACTGTTATAGCTATGTAAAGGGCATATCTGTGCAACCCATCTCCTAGATCGGAAACACTATTTTCTAAGTATGTGTTCGCCTGGTCTCCTATGTGCTGCTGTCTGGTAGCCAGAGGCTAGATCTATATTCTCTGTGGAGCAAACAAATTCCTTATTCACTTTCCCCTTGATCAGATTATCCAAAAACCTGATTGGAAATCCCCACTGGATGCAGTGTATTTGTTCATATTAATTGTATTGTTCTGGCTATATAGGTCTATGTTATTAATATTAACGAAATAGTCGTTACCTCTGTAATACTCTTCTCTAAGTCGGCAAGTGCTTTATCGTATCGTTTAAACTCGTCTTTACTAAATGCTTGTTCGACACTTTTATCTCTCGCTGAGGTCACGAACTCGTCTAAGTCAAACATATCACCCTGAAAAGACAACACTTAGTTTACATACAAAAGTCTTCGTGCGGGTGCATCTACCTTCGCCTTAGCGGCATAGTCATTGCTATATCGCTGGCTTAGAATGAGAAGGTTGTACCAACAAAATTGAAAAATGTGAGGAAACAAGAAAATTAAAATCTGTCTGAAAACTACTCTTTATATAACTTATGGAAATAACAAGCTTTATCAACTTCAATGTGGCCAACATGACCAGTTCCGATTTTCATGAAAATAGGTTCATAAGAAGCGCCCTTGTGATTCCGATTTCAAATAAGCATTGTTCTAATAAGTCGTTATTAGCACTAATCTTGTACTAAGCCAGCGATAAAATTATGTTCATTTTTGACGATTGTCTGATATGCATACCTCATATTGTTCTATCGCCCGAAACTTCACTAGTGAAACTATGTGCACACGCTCCTCACAACAAGCGGAGCTCTTTAGAATTACTTTGAACTTAGTATACTATGCTATAATCATGATTTTAATAACTTATGTTGCGGGTGATGATTAGTAGAACAATAAGCGTAGAATGTACCAATGGTGAAAGCTCCAAATGAAATATTAAGACACCAATTTATGATCCTTTTTCTCAGTTTTATTTTAGCAATGCTAATGTTAATTTACGAACTATGTCCAAACTAAAAAATGTTTAACGGATTGTTTTGATATTTAAAAGACATCTATATGACATTGGTAAATTATATGTACGAAGTATCAAGAAAATTAATTCTTAAATTCCTAAGAATGCTTATAGAACATATTATCTTATCGTTTAGAACATCCTCTCGATGTGTACTTTTTACAGTTGTCTCGTTCGATATATAATTTTATCACATAAATACCGTGATATTCCATGTGAGAACAAATGACGGAACAATGTTCTCCGACACGTGTGACAACAAATACGTGACGTCATCAGATTTTCGGCGCGAAAACGTAACGTCGCCGGCTTAAGAAGGTCCGAGCTGCCTTGTGCGCATGCGCGAAATTTCAAAACCGTATAAGTTAAGAACACACATGAATTTTAATTTCAATAATCGCATATGAATGTTGATTAATGACAATAAACATAATACTATTGCAAAAAATAGATATGTTTTAACTTTTTATTTTTTGCATGCATGAAAAGTGGGTGGGGAACGGCAAACTTGTGAATAATATGGATTCACGACAAGTCCCTGCAAATATTATGCTTATATATAATATGTAGTGCATGGTTTAGTTATATAAAGTAGCCACACTTTGAAGTATTTTTAATAAAATTTTATTTCATTACAATATGCCAATTAGGTTAATTTTATGCAAATTTATTCATAATAAGTACTTTTTGAAAAGCTGCCAAAAAGGCTGGTGACCCCTATTTTTTATTTGACTAAACTGGTGTTTTATTTAATACTCAACTTATTGCCAATTATAAATTATTTTCGATCGTTAGATATTTGTTGACGTTCATTTGAAAATTACACTTTTTGCACTTTTTTTTGCAAGTAGGTGAGGTAACTATTTATAATGTTCAAATACTGAATTTGTTCACCAGGCAGCCGGAATTGTGACTAATGTCAAAAGGAATGACAATTGAACACATAACATATCATGCATTGCTTAAAAGTGGTTTCATATAGTAAACATCTTAAAAAGAACATAATGATGCCATAAATGCAGGAAATAGATAAAATGAACAAATTACAATGGTAGGTCATTAGAAAGCCATGTATGTCAAAAACGAGCCTGGTGACATATCATTTGTATGATTTCAATGTTGTTCTAGAAAATTGTTCTGTCATTTTAAGATGTTTCAAGGAAAATTCGATCGTTAGATCAAAGGTGCGCGTACCTCTCTTAATACATTCTCATTGACATTATTGAAAGTAAATACATGTACGTGTAATTATGAAAATGTTCTTTATCACAGCGTATAAACGACTGTATGTCAAACTAGGATGTCGTGATTTGATTTAAATGATTGGAGTAAAAAACACAACAAAGTTAGTAGAATAATGTAAAATACTTAGGTTATATACAAAAACATAATGACAAGTTGTACATATTTATTATTACGATTAACTTTCCTAGCGTTCGCATACACTTTATTGCCAAACGTTTGCCCATATTATCTAAAATCAATGAACATCGTTTGATTTTTGTGAGAAAAACATACACCGACTACTTTTACACTTCACTTATATCATGATCGGGCACATTTCAGTTTAATAATTGTACACATTATAACAGATATAACATTAACACATAATTTGCGTGTTTTCAAATATTTTCAAACTGTGTTTTTACTGAGATAGAGGCCAAAAGTGATATAGCTATGTAGTCTCCTTACTGTATGTTTACTGATAATTTAGAAAAAATGATTTGTATGTTAATTGTGATAGAGACGTATGTTTATTGTTTAAAATGAAGTGATTTGCGTTGTTTCTTAGGACTCTTCAGTGTGTTTCAGTAAATTATTTGGTCAAATACTTCCTAAATATTGTACCTAATCATTTTCAAAACGAAATTTTATTTATGTATCGATTGTGAAACCGTAAACAACACACCCAAGATTACTTTTTCGTGAGCCGTGTTATGAAACAACCTTGATGTGCCAATTATCCATATCTATGGCTTAGAATAATATTTATTTTATAGAGGTCGTAACTACAACAAGAGGGCCCAAAGGGCCCTAGGTCGCTCACCTGTCGAACTTGACCTAGATTTTGTTGAGATGAGCATTGTGTCTAAGTTTCATACAGATAAGGCTAATATTGTGACCTCTTGTGACTACAAAAGGTTTTTGTATGATTTCACCTAATGACCTAGTTTTTGATCTGGATGACCCAATATCAAGCTTGACCTAGATTTTGTCGTGATGATCGTTGTGACTTAAATTCATAAAGATCAGGCCAAAACTGTGACCTCTAGTGACTACACAAAGTTTTTCTATTATTTTCCCTTGTGACCTAGTTTTTGACAACGGATGACCGAATATCGAACTTGACCTAGGTTTTGGTGAAATGATCATTGTGACCGATTTTCATAAAGATTAGACCAAAATTGTGACCTCTAGTGACTACACAAGGTTTTTCTATGATTTGACCTTGTGACCTAGTTTTTGATTCCGGATGACCCAATATCGAACTTGACCTCGATTTTGTTGAGATGATCATTGTGACTAAGTTTCATAAAGATTAAGTCAAAATTGTGACCTGTAGTGACTACACAAGGTTTTTCTATGACTTGACCTTGAGACCTAGTTTTTTACCCTGGAGGACCCAATATCGAACTTGACCTAGATTTTGATTAGATGATCATTGTGACCAAGTTTCATAAATCTTAAGTCAAAATTGTGACCTGTAGTGACTACACAAGTTTTTTCTATGATTTGACCTTGTGACCTAGTTTTTTACCCCAGATGACCCAATTTTGAACTTGACCTAGATTTTGTTGGGATAATCATTGTGACCTAGTTTTATAAAGACTTAGTCAAAATTGTGACCTCTGGTGACTACACAAGGTTTTTCTATGATTTGACCTTTTGACCTAGTTTTTGACCCCAGATGACCCAATATTGAACTTGACCTAGATTTTGTTGGGATAATCATTGTGACCAAGTTTCATAAAGATTAAGTCATAATTGTGACCTGTAGTGACTACACAAGGTTTTTCTATGATTTGACTTGTGACCTAGTTTTTGACCCCGAATGACCCAATATCGAACTTGACCTAGATTTTGTTTTGATGATCATTGTGACCAAGTTTCATTAAGATTAAGTCAAAATTGTGACCTGTAGTGACTACACAAGTTTTTTCTATGATTTGACCTTGTGACCTAGTTTTTGACCCCAGATGACCCAATATCGAACTTGGCCTAGATTTTGTTGACATGATCATTGTGACCAAGTTTCATGAAGATTAGGTTAAAATTGTGACCTCTAGTGTCTACACAAGCCAATTGTTGACGGACGGACGGACGGACGACGGACGGACGGACAGACGACGGACGACGGACGAAGAGTGATCACAAAAGCTCACTCTGTCACTTTGTGACAGGTGAGCTAAAACCCCATTCTGAGAAAAAGTATTTTTAACTTCGGTCTGGTCAACATGACCAGTACCAAGTTTCACAAAAATAGGTTCATAAGATGCACCATGTGGTGCTGATTTCGAATGAGCAAGGGTCTTATAAGGTTGTTATTGTTGTAAGCCGGCGATATTTTCTTCTCTATTAACATTTATTTAAGTAATCGTTTACGCTGTGAGAATTTGATGGCATTGACCTGTATCGGTTTTGTGTGTAATGTATATGGTATTCCTCCATAATATCTGTCCCAATTACAACCGAATGTCATGACTTAATGCTTGATCACACCTGACAATTGCATATACCAAAGGAAAGCTTACATTTCAAAGTTTTATTGAATATATAGCATGACTATGTTACTTTAAATGCAACCAAGGAATTAAGATTCCTGAAAATTATTTTTTTTCTCGATAAATGTCAAAGTGACGTCAATATTGAATTTGTTTTCCATGTTCAATTATATAGCTCGTAATGTATTGCAGTTTTAAAGTGTTTAGAAACAAAAAAATATATCGATTGGAAAGTTTTATCCATTTGTGATAACCTAAAACCTACGAGAGCTGCAGTTGCTTTGGTTACCAGTTGCTAGGCGACGAAATTTTAACACAAACCATAGTTTCTGGTTTTTTACCAAGTAAACAGGCGGCTGGTTTTGAATTGTTTTCTTTCTAAATTATTCTTTTAAATCCATCCATTGCTTAAGGTGGTTAAGTGTAGACTCTATGCTTCTTCTGGTGAATGTAATACGATCATTTGAAAAGTCATATAAGCGAGAACGTTATGTTTATGTCAGGTTCTGTCGTTGCCTAGAAACGGGTAACCATAGTACACGTTTTGTTTCAGAATTGTAATGCAAAATTTTGATTTTCGAATTGAGCTTTTCATGGGCTTCAGTGTAATGTATAATGCAGGTACCGAACTCTTCTGGTGAAAATGTGCAGTAAAAGCACTTGCATTCGTGCGTTGTACCTGAAAGTTTGACTCAAATCGCGATAAAAAATTGCAATAAGTCGTACACATTAAATTTTAATAATCGCAATAAACATACATAATCAATGCAGTAAACATACAGTAGCGGCACAAAATAGCCGGTTTGTTTTTCACCTCTATCGCAATAAAAACACAGTTTGAAAATATTTGAAAACATGCAAATTATATGTTAATGTGATATATGTTATAATATGTACAATTATTGAAACAAAACGTGCCCAATCACCATGTAAATGG
Source organism: Spisula solida (assembly GCA_947247005.1). NCBI lineage: Eukaryota > Metazoa > Mollusca > Bivalvia > Venerida > Mactridae > Spisula > Spisula solida. The sequence goes on from OX365950.1 coordinate 51,816,026, forward strand.
TGTTTAAAAGTAGCCAGTGTACATTTTTCTCCCAAAAAGTCAAACGATGTTCAATGATTTTATGTAACATGAGCAAACATTTCGGAATGAAGTGTATGCAAACAGTAGGAACGTTAATCGTTATAATAAATATGTACAACTTGTCATTATGTTTTCGTATATAAGCTTTGTATTTCAAATTATTCAACCAATCTTGTTGTGTTTTTTACTCCAACCATTTAAATCCAATAACAACATCCTACTTTACATACAGTCGTTTATACGCTGTGTTTATTATACGTGTATAGTTAGATCTATTGCGTAATAACAATAGTACAGTTTATTAAAATAATACAGAGGTTGCGAAAGGAACGTGCACGCGTACTTGTACTCGTAGCTAACCGTACATATATACACGTACAGGTTGCAATTTAAATTTGATTGCGAAACAAAACGGGTGCTTGAAAAATCACTTGACAGTTTGAACATGATTTTTTCGTGAGTCGATATTGAATGCTTCTTAAACTCAATGAGTCCACGGGCAATATAATATTGTGTTTCCCGTATATACGCTTACCAGTATGACATAATACACATTTCATTATCGTCTGTCACACGTCTGAACAAAAATGAATATCGAAAAAGTATTTGATTTTAACTTTTATTTGTAAACAAAGGCTAGTGTAATCTCCGGCAAACTATACCTGGGTGACGAAATACTGAAAAATACTATTTATGTAGACGTACACGTTACACGTTAGTTTTCGCAACACCCCTATAAAATATCACTTACCGGACTTCGCCCACCAGTCTCCACTTTACGTCGAGCACCGTAATTGCTCATCTCTGGAGGTAAACTATTGTTTTGCCTATAATAATAATAATAATAAATTTTTTATTCATTGTGGATTACATTTCTGCTAAAACTGCACGTGTGCAATATACTTCCGGTTTGTTGCTAAGGACACTTATTAAAACAAAATAGTAAATTACAACCGCTCCTTGTAAAATACATCTTTTCATGATTCATTTTGAAATATGTACGCTCATAATAAACGATTGCGTCAATGGTTAGGAATGGTATTTTACTTTTTGGTTTATCGAAACGACAATTGGAATTAAATGACCATATAATTTTTCTACTTTCTGTTTCGAATATTCTGGTTATTATCGTAGTTTTCCGATTCCATGTTGTATAGTTATATATAGTCGTTATTAAAATCATTATTTCTATTCTAAAAAAGTGATTCGTCAATCAAAATAAACAAAACATACCTGTGAATATTTCTTTACTATTCCTCCATGTTAAACTTAAAAATCAGTAATGATTGGAATAGTAATACACACCGCGTTCCACGTATTACGGAAACCAGGAAGTTTATTGTACATACACTACCAATCAATAACGTAAATTTTTATTGCTTATCTGAACACGTTTATACCCGGAGAGTGGATAAACGGAAGGGGTACATAAATCGTTTAAATTATTTTAGGTAAAATGATTTAAATACAGTCATAAACGCGAACACTTTCAGCTTTGCTCTAAAACTACATTGCAACTAAAAACATGTAACTCAAAATTTTGTACATGTCCCCGATCACAAGGATAAAGTTTGATACAGGATTTGCTATGTACCTTTATTAGCTAAAACAGTATTAACACTGTTAATTGAACAAATGCTCCAACTAGAATAGCTTAAATTTCTTCTTAAAGTTTTGTTTTGAAATGTGAATTACGATTTGTTGAAGGTTATAGTGTACGTCCTTATCAACCACACCTGGTTTGTGTAGTTCATACAACCATGTAATAAGATAAATATTGAATTTATTTCAAAAAAATAATTTGTCTGCAGTCCATCAAACAAATTGAACAAATGATTTCCGTTCAATAACCCAAGCACGCTTTGTGATAGGATCTTTAAACTTTACACGGAGGTTGGGTCATCAACAGTAAATGACCCCTATTGATTTGGAGGTCAGTAGGTCAAGGTCAATGTGATATTTACTATTTCTTACTATAATCACGTTTGGGCTTGTTTCAACAGATTATGGCCCCTTGTTAACTTATCTAGTAATAATGGACAAGGCGTACACTGTGGCATACGCGTTTATTGAATGCAGTCTTGTTTTATTGCTGTTATATTCATGTACAGGACACTTTGTTCAACATGTTGATGTTGTCAGTAAGTGTTTATTCCGTACTTTTAGTAAATTAGGGAAATTAACAGAATGGCCCTTGAGAGTTAACATCTAGTGAAACTTTTTGTATCAATAAATAAGTACATGTATAAATATCTTGATGAAAGTTGCTAGATTCCTGTTCAGGAAATTTTGAATCAAATTTTGATGTTGTCAGTAAGTTGGATAGTGATCCAGGAAAATTAACAATATGACAATTTAACGCCAAGTATAACCAGTATCAGTAAAATAAATCAGTAAATTTCGATGACAGGAAATTTTGTACGACATTTTGATCCTGTCGATCAGTATTAAAATTGTAGATGTACATTTAAATGTTTAAGAAAAAATTACAGAATGATAATTGTGTTTCCACATCCAGAAAAGTCCCTCATATTGAAAAGCTGTCAGTGCTACCTGTAATATAAATATAAATAAACAATATAAATATAAAAAATTATTTGAAATATATTTGAAATTCATTTTGTAGCTTTTCTTGAGACTCATATTTTGTATGCCCCCTTTGAAGACGATGGGATATATTGTTGTGTCAATGTCGTTATGTAGGCGATAACTCAAGAACGATTTGCTCCAATATTTTTAAACTTCACATAGTCGTTGTTCAACAACAGTAGAAGACCCCTATTGATTTTGAGGTTAGCTGGTTAAAGGTCAAGGTCATTGCGGGGTGGAACACTATAATTTTGGGGTGGGACGCTATAATTTTGGGGTAGGACACTATAATTTTTTGGGGGAACACTATAATTGTGGGGTAGAAAACTATAATTTTGGGGTGGGACGCTATAATTTTTGGGGGGAACACTATAATTTTGGGGTGGAAAACTATAATTTTGGGGTAGGACACTATAATTTTTGGGGGGAACACTATAATTTTGGGGTGGGACGCTATAATTTTGGGGTGGAACACTATAATTTTGGGGTAGGACACTATAATTTTTGCGGTAGGACACTATAATTATGGGGGGAACACTATAATTTTGGGGTGGAAAACTATAATTTTGGGGTAGGACACTATAATTTTTGGGGGGAACACTATAATTTTGGGGTGGGACGCTATAATTTTGGGGTGGAACACTATAATTTTGGGATAGGACACTATAATTTTTGCGGTAGGACACTATAACTTTGGGGGGAACACTATAATTTTGGGGTGGGAAACAATAATTGTCAATGTTATTTCTACACAACCAATACATCTGATCAGGAATACAAGTGCGGGTTAATCTTAATCAAAATTGTATTTTCAACCGTTTTTCATAAACATTTTTTGCTAGCGCTTAAATAAGTTTTTATCCATTTGTATTGTTTTGACGTGTGTTTTTGTATTAGTAAATGTGTACAAGCATAGAAAATGCAACACCCTTTGTAGTATCGTAGTCACTATCAACCGGTCATGTGAAACAATCGAATTATTAATGTAAAGCCTAGGTCCCACTGAGCATTTATTGCATCGCCGATATACTCCCGATTTAAATCTATGAGCTATCAGAACAGGACTTCTGGAATAGGTTCCTCGCTTCGGGAAAAAAAGTGTATGATATCGAAAAGGAATTGTAATGAATCGGGTGGTATCGGAAGAAACCGAGAGAACATCGCCGATGTGGAATTCCTCAGTGGGACATAAGCTTAAGGAGATCACTACGCAATGAACTATTTATTACTCTTTAACGCTTAAATAGTTCTTTTAAAGAAAACTTCACATCATACTTTATTGTATAGATCGAAAACGAGTATTGAGCCGTGACTGCACGCTCTCTCTATATAGTGGATACCTTAATGTTTCTGCTCAGGTGGACAAGTGGTCCAGTGGTAAGAGCTACTGAATGCTGATCCGAAGGTTGTGGGTTCGATCCCAGCTCCAGTCGGTTTTAAACATAAATGTTTTTCAGTGTTTCCCACATAACGTAACTTAAATAACTAACAGTCTTTCCGACGAGACGTTAACCGAGGTCCCGTGTAAAAGAACCAGGGATGCCTCTGGAACTAGGGGCATCTTCTGTATCATGCACTATCCCCTAAAAACTTAACCTCTTCTGGGGGCCTCGCCCATATGGATTTCTGTTGGCGAGGATAAATAAAAGCATATAAGCCGTGTAAGATTATGTACAGTAGAAACAGATACATTTCAACGTTTAAGGGAAGTAACCATTGGTTAGTTTGACATTTTGATACACAAGTACTATCCCCTGCCCTACGTTTTGTACGTGGAGGAAAACGGTTTCGTGGACTTAAAATAGACATATAAGATAGCCATTGATATGATATATAAGTTTAGTGGACCTACGGCGACGTCGAAAGCAGGAAATGTAATGTCCAATGAGACGTCACGAATCTTATATTGTACATCACAATCGTGGGTAGTGCATAATTTGCGGCTGTTGATGAGAGGTGGTTGCACTAGAGAGGTTGCATGTTCAGTAAAGTCTCGTAACAAAGAAATCATATACAGTTTTGTATATGTATTGTTGTTGATCTTAGAGAGTTTGTTGCTGAAGCGAGTGGACCGCCTTAGAGAAGTCACGCTGTATATACAATACTATTCCGTCACTCTTATTAAAATATGGCAGATGGTACTTACCTGAATTAAAACATTTACGTGCCGTGATCCCTACTTTCCAAACTATTTTCGTGCACCGCGGGACCAGTCATTGTATGCTTATCACGATATGGAGGGACCATTTATGCATTTAGTTTTAACTGCAATCGGTAGACCAAATATCTTATTTCACCCCACAACAAATGAAAAACGTTTTTCAGAAATGTATTTTGTAACCATGAAGTCAAGAAAATCATGAAGACAGTCTTAGAAAAGGATCTTCTAGAACACGCATACAAGGTAGGGACCATTCTATTCAAGAATAAAAGTGTTAAGTTCATTCGGAGCATCTCGACCATTCGCGGAATGACACCGATGATTCGGAATGCAGCTGGATCGTAGTTAACATGTTGTACCCAGAATTATCCCGGTGTTTGTAAAATTAAACACAAGTTGACTTCGAATATTAATTGTTACAAAACTTTACTGCGCGCTCATTTTCTTGCGACTTACATTAAATGATCATTTGTTTTTTCTTAAGTTTTGTGTATGTACAAGTATGGAGCAGTGGTCTTATTATACAACTGTAACTGTAACCGTTAGTTATCTGAGTTACACTGTAAGCCTAGGTCGCACTGGGGAATTCCACATTTCTTCCGATACCACCCGTTTCATCGCAATTCCTTCCGATATTAAACTGTCTCACGACTTCCCCGAAGCTTCTCCTAGACCACGAGGAACCAGTCCTGTTCCCGATGTCCTGAATGCTCATTAATTCAATCGGGAGTACATCGCCGAGGCAAAAAGTGCCCAGTGGAACCTAGGCTGTACTGGCACATAACATTTTGTATGGTTCGTGTGACAAATTCAATGATATTGTAATGATGATGATAATGATTTTATTAATAATTTTACTTTCTATTGAAGTATTGAGTGAGGATTAAATAATAAAAAAACACTTAAAGACACATTATCTCTCCCAAAACTTTAATCCCGATCATCCAGTAAAAATACTTAATACAAAGAATTAGGATGTTTTTTTTAGAGACGACCAATAATTAACGACACAGTGTTATCTATGTCAGTCAATATAGTATGCCAAAAATCACATTTAGTAAAATGTATGGATGACAAAATACAATTTTTTCCAGAGTTGCTCCCCTTAGGCTATATATTAGGCATTTATTGTTTACATTTCGGTTGGACATATACCCTTATTTACTCAGTTGTGATAATAAACAAGCAGCGATTGCTTCGTAAGTTTGCATGCACACGTCAGTGACATCAAGGTAATGCCATATATTTGCCAATATTATTTATTCAGTGGTTACTGGGATATTCACGTGTTTAGCCATTCTACTACTTGTATTATTAGCAACACTGTCCTTGTTATGATAAACTGTCATGATGAAATGCCTACTGGCTTGTTGAATGGTTTTAGAAAATTGCATCGATATAGAAGATGGCCGACATTAAGCCACATTAAATAAGCATTGACGTCATCATTGGTCGGACAGATGTCACACTGAATATATGACATAAAATACAATTCCATTTGTAAACTAAAATATACATGAACGTATGTAATAGATCAAAAAAACTTTACAAGTATTTTATTTAGACACAGGAATTTGAAGTTCTATCAATAAAATATTATACAAGTCGGTCCATCACAAATCACTCTATACGTACATATAATACTGAAGGAACGCAACGCCTCCCCCCCAAAATGGAATCCCGTAGCCTGTGCTAACAAAATAAAAGATACAAGCGATCAAGTTAGCTCATTCGACCGAGAATATTTATATGTACCTCATGCAACAGAAAATATTAACTTTCGTCAGATATTACGGGATATATTCCTTATTTCCTTCACGAAATGTCAAAATCTAGTACATCGTCGGTGTCATTCTGCCATTTGGTGTCGTCACAAAACCACGCCTTCAGGCAAATATTAAATTACATTTAAGGGGATAGGATAGACGAGCAAGATTAGCAATGAAAGTGTTGCCAAGCTATGTTAGATATGCTTTATTAATGCGTATTTGTTGATTAACTCTAAGGGTAAATATAGAACATTATAATGCTATGTCTGTTATGTCCACCAACTTTTAACTTGAAGAAAAAACGCTTTCTGAAAATATGCCCTATCGCACTATAGAATGCCCTTAAGTGTTTATACAAAGTGGGAATGACTCTAGACTTCCAAATTGATCATTTTGCATTTATCTTCAACCGTTGCACGTTTTCCTCGTGGCAAATCAGTAATATTTACAAACCAGTAACATTCCTTAGCTACTCACTTGGATCGGTGCACGAGTTTATCGTGTGCAAATAGTGGGCCGATGTGTTAAAAATAACAAAATCAACTGACCGTGAGTGGAAAATACCGGGTTTCCCATATAAAAACTCAGCTCGGGCGTGGTTTGTGTAGAGACAGAATGGCACAAACGATGTACTAGATATTGAACTTTGAGAAGTAAATCACGAATAGATCGCGCAAATTCAGGAAAATATATTGATTGTCGATTTGATTGGGTACATTTAAGTTTTCTTCGTCAAATCAGCTAACTTGATCGCTTGTATCTTTTATTTTGCACAGGCTACGAGATTCCATTTTGGAGGGGGGGGGGAATGCGTTGCGTTCCTTCAGTATTATATATACGTATAGAGTGATTTGTGGTGAACCGACTTGTATAATATTTTATTGATAGAACTTCAAATTCTAGTGATTTAGATATACTACTTGTGGTTATACTGAATCATAGCTTAATCACCTATAATCATACAACTAACACTTGCATAATATAAAACCTTTTGGTTCACTATGATGATCGGATCTTTAATTGTAAGTTTGCCTGAGACGTAGAATTGAATGTTGGATTCTGTTTCAATGTTTTTGTTTATTAGAATACAAATGCGCCAAATACGAGGGGTGATCAATATATTCGAAGACTTTCCTTCTAAGTTTTTAAATATTGATTCTAGAACAATGGAATTACCAGGCAATATAGATCTATCAATTATCTAGCGTTTTAATTAATTAATTATATTGTGACATCACAATGTTCTTGATGACGTCACTTATTGTGACCAAGGTGCAGCGCGCACCGTCGAGCATGACGGACAATAAATAATCACAGAGCAACGGAATTTCATTAAGATTGACGCATAACTTGGAAAATCCTTGCGATAACTCGAAGATGACTAGACAAACATGTATGGGGATTCTTTGCACTCCAAATCAGTGGTCTACACATGGTTTCGTTGTTTATGTGATCGTAGGGACTCTATCAAACTGACGCCATGGTAAAATAAGAATAAACGGAAGAATTAAGACAGAGTTAGGGATACTCCTCCTTAATTTCTGAGAAAAAAGAGGCATATTTCTGAACGATATGTTCCTGGCGAACTCTACGATCAGTATAGATTACAAAACACTAAATCTGTCATTCCATTTGAAAGGAGTTCTTTAGAAATTGCGCCCTAAACTTGTTAGGTCGTGATTCCTCCTTCATCGGGATAATGCTACCGTGTAAAGCCAACCGCTTTTTTCAGAGTTTTAAGTCCAGTAACGCAACGAGACAAGTTTTATTCCGCCTTACATTCCAGAGTTGGCTATTTATTTCAAGATAAAATCACAAAACAACAATTGACGGCAGTAATCATAATTTAATTTTTGTAATTGCTTATTCAAAGCTGACATACAAATATTACTTAAACGATATATAGTAATGCACGTTGTTATACATGTAATATATATAGACTTGCCTTATAAGCATAATTAAATGAATTAAATTAAAGTGGCGTAGAATGGCCATGTTGACTTGGACTCTAACGGGTCACGCTGTTCGAGTTACGAATGCCTAACACAAGGCAGCAACCGAGGGCATAAGTCAGCGGTTTATTATCAAACTGTAATATTGATTTATTATAACAAACTACCGATTACACTCCGAGTACCGATATAAACCGAGTACATTCCGAGCACTCAAGTAACCGAGTACGCTCGATGCACTCATAACAAACCGAGTACGCTCTGGGCACTCAATATATACCGAGTACGCTCCAGGCAGCACTCATAAGAGATCGAGTACGCGCCAGGTACTCGAGATAACCAATATCGGGACGTACGCTCCAAGTACCCCGTAATAATACCAGGTAATCATGACTACAATAAGTATGTATTTTAACCAAATGAGACTTATCTAAACAAATGAGACCTTTTATCTTATTTAACATAGGTCTTCTAGCTATATAACACTTGTATTCAAAAGTTTGTTTGCCTCTTTTTGACCGCTTCCCTAGACTTGACGTCTATTCAGTAATTCATGACGTTCTCAAGATGTCCACCCTTCTTACGTTTTTTCTTCTTTGACTTCTTTTAAACTATTGATAACATTTGCACATGTGTATAAACTGTTCTTCTGACCTTCTCTTTTGACGTTTCTCGTGAGCATAGACGTGTCTTTGGCTATGTGTTGTATACTAGCGATTTCAAATAGCCCCACAAGAAGAATTCGCAATGATTTTGATCCGGGCTGTTGGCGGGCCATGTCACACCACAGTGATATTTCCTGGAAATTACTTTGGTTCCAACTGTTTAAAGGAATTCATCCAACCCCTTATGTACAATGTGTGGCCCTTGCACATCTTGCATGAGCTAGTCATCATTCAAACAATAAATCATCTGCGGTGTTTAGGAATGAGCTGTTTTAACAAAGATAAGTAACTGATTGAGTTTATTTCTTTCTATTGTGCTCTCTGAATCGCTAGTGTACAATCTAAAGCCAACGGACACATATGCTGCTGAGGAACATCAAAAGAGAAGGTTAGAAGATCAGGTAAGACACATGTGCAAATGCAATTGATAGTCTAGGACAAAATAAGGTAATTTTGGAAAATTGACATTTTTCTAATGTACAAATGTGTTAAGGAGAAAGCGGATATTTCTTCCCAAGGGGATCAATTCAGCAATGACACAGACGGGGTCGAACCAGGAACCACTCAGTCCTAAACTGCTGATTTGATGTTTATTTTCCAACAAATGAATACCCCGAAATTGTGAATCGTGTTCTTCATATTGATATCCTTGTAATCCCCACGATTACTAGTAATCGATTTTTCAAACCCCACGACAATGCAATGTTATCAAATTCCACGAAATTTGATACCCGCGAAAATACGTGATTTTACTGTATACTTTTTTCTATCAACCCGTTCATAGTTTTAAATCAATGTATTCAATACATTTAACATTCTTACGCAGCAACTTGCGAACGTTTGGTTAAATTCACAAGTGTAGGAATTTGCGTAAGAGAACTGTTTATACTTAGATTCAAGAGACATTTACTACTTTCGGGATGAACGTAAATCATTACCACATTGTGTGAACTGAGATCTAGTGATTCACACATAGACAACTGTTCACACCATGCTGCCCTAGAGCAACATTTATCTACAACAAACACATTCCGTAATGGCGTATAATTGCAAACAGTGAAGCGCAAAGGCAACAAATTGCGTCTATAAGTGGCGACGGTTACAAGGCCATCTGGGAATCCAGTTATTGAGAAGAGATACAAGAATCTTTTTTTGACGTACGTATTTCAATAAAGATATTTTCTTAACAAAAGCGAAAACAATTTCTTCAGACGATAAATGTTGAAAAATGTGCATTTAAGTATATTGATTGCGTCTTATAGAAAATATGAACTCGTTCTATACAAATCTGACTGCAATGATTTCTAAGATTAATGGGATAACTGTATATTCAGGAAGAAGTTGAAACAAGCGTGGTGTGGACTACATGCACTGGTTTATACAGCATTAGTAGTAGTTTATAGTATTGGTTGAGGATATGGCGCTTGAATTGAAAACGCTCCCGTAGGGGCATCCAAAGGGTGTTGGTAGAGCATGGGTATACATACCATTTTTGAGGTGAAATAAGTATTTATTGTAATAAGAAAAGTAACAAAGAAAGGATGCAAATAGTCGAGAAGGGTATATTGTTGTTAAAGACACTGATTGGAAGTAACCACAAGAAAAGCATTTAGAGTTAAGAAGGGATTAGGGACATGACTTGATCTAAGCAAGTTCTGTGGTGAACAGCCCGTCTTAGGTTGAACATGAGTCAAGTGCTAAAACAAATACAACAACAAAAACGTCACAGGACTGCGTCAACAAATAGTATATAGATGTGCATGCAAACGCATTTGTTTTGGACAAACACTTTTCAAGCGCTCCACCTAGCTTACGCACCGACTGCCAAACCCTTCGCTTTCCAAATGATTTTACTTTGTGCGCACAAAGAGTATCCGTACATTCTCTCATTTTAGAAAAAGAGGGGTTTAGCATGCGTAGTATTGTCATTTTGGTCAAAGAGGGTTCGACACTCACATTATGCAAACGGAATCCATCAATACTAACTAATTTTATCTACTGCCAGGACAAACGTAGCTGTGGTTGCTTGAACACAATTGTTAAATCATAAGTACGGTCAAAATAGACATTTAGTTGATATATTAGGAAAACATCGACCCTAACTGAACGAGAGGCGAGAAGAAATAGTTCTAATTAAATACAAATAAACATCGATTTCGCTGATATGGTATCTGTCAAATATACATCATCAATCATGAACAGTTTATACGGTAAACTAGGAGAAAACCTCACTATGTGATCGTAGGGACTCTGTCAAACTGATGCCATGGTAAAACAAGAATAAACGGAAGAATTATGACAGAGTTAGGGATACTCCTCCTTAATTTCTGAGAAAAAAGAGGCATATTTCTGAACGATATGTTCCTGGCGAACTCTACGATCAGTAAAGATTACAAAACAATAAATCGTTCATTCCATTTGAAAGGAGTTCTTTAGCAATTGCGCCCTAAACTTGTTAGGTCGTGATTCCTCCTTCATCGGGATAATGCTACCGTGTAAAGCCAACCGCTTTTTTCAGAGTTTTAAGTCCAGTAACGCAACGAGACAAGTTTTATTCCGCCTTTCATTCCAGAGTTGGCTATTTATTCCAAGATAAATTCACAAAACAACAATTGACGACAGTAATCATAATTTAATTTTTGTAATTGCCTTTTCAAAGCTGACATACAAATATTACTTAAACGATATAAAGTAATGCACGTTGTTATACATGTAATATATATAGTTTATACTAATTTATTTAAGGTCGATTGTGAAACAAGTTTTTCAAACTTATATTAATCACTCTCGGCACCTCATTCCTGATGTTATTCATCGCCACGAGGGTATGAGAGAAGAGAAACCAGTTTCCCTTTTATGCTGAGCGTCTAGCAAGGGAGCATCTGGTACCATTTTTATTTCGTCTTTGGTACCCGTGACCTCCCGCACTCGAAGCGAACGCTCAACCACTAGACTATCGAGGAGAGGGTTACTATATTATAATATATATAGACTTGCCTTATAAGCATAATTATGTAAATGAATTAAATTAAAGTGGCGTAGAATGGCCATGTTGACTTGGACTCTAACGGGTCACGCTGTTCGAGTTAAGAATGTCTAACACAAGGCAGCAACCGAGGGCATAAGTCAGCGGTTTATTATCAAACTGTAATATTGATTTATTATAATAAACTACCGATTACACTCCGAGTACCGATATAAACCGAGTACATTCCATGCACTCGTAAGAAACCGAGTAGGCTCTGGGCACTCAATATATACCGAGTACGCTCCAGGCAGCACTCATAAGAGATCGAGTACGCGCCAGGTACTCGAGATAACCAATATCGGGACGTACGCTCCAAGTACCCCGTAATAATACCAGGTACGCTCCAGGCACCGTGTAAAATCATGACTACAATAAGTATGTATTTTAACCAAATGTGACTTATCTAAACAAATGAGACCTTTTAAGATATGCCAGCTTTTTTTTTGAGTCAACGCTCGGACAAGTCTTTAATGCTCATAAAAAACTACAGTCATGTGACTGACATTTGTAACCATAGGGACCTCAGCCACCACTGGTAACTCCGTAGAGACCGAGAGAAACCCCATGGAAATGAAAAAATATATTTTGTATTGAGTCATTGTTAATAAAATAATATATTTGCCCTCGGTTGCCTCAAAGCGACAGAATTTTCCGCCACGGAATGAAGAATAATATAAAATTTGACATCTGTATTTTATTTATTTTCATTTCCCCCAAAATTCTTATACTTTATCATATAAAATGCCTTCGCGAATGGCATTAAGTTAAAATTCCAAACCAACTTCGGACAAGTGTACGCCCATCATCGCGAAAGAACCCAGGTGTCAGGACGTCGATGTCCACAGTAATTTGTTTAGTGCATTGTTTTCGTCCCATCACGTTCACACGTTTGCGTTTTTTTTAATGGCATTTAAATTACGGGCGTGTTCTCCCCAGGTAACTCTAGGAAGAATGTCAACCCATATCAATTTAACATCGGCGAAAGCTTGGCGAACATAATTAACTGCCTGTATTATTAAATGGAAAATGCACTTTAATGAATGTTTAGTAAGATCGTTGCCGCCTAAATGAAATAGTAAAACTTTAGGACAGCTCCTAAACAATAAGGGGATTTGCAAAGAGCTGGTTAGATCGTCAAGGCTCATACCCCTCTTACACCACCAAGCCACTGTAATTTTGTCCGGTAGCCTCAAGTTTTCCCTTTGACGGTCAGCAGCCCGTACCCCAGCCCAATACGGTATAGAATCCCCAATGATCCATACGTCTGTAACGACAAAAGAATGAATTGTCTAACCTGTATTCACATATGATAAACATCATATATTACAAGCCTCGACAAAAATCAAACCCTTATGTATTGTTATATGCAGATGAAGTCAATCTCCCAAATTTCATTATGTCTGACTCGGACAGTCCCATTAAAGCTAGGTGCGTAGCCCTACCTATGCGGAAGCTATGAGTTTTAACGTTTGAATGATTGTACTGAGAACAGTCAATGCATGTTTTCAATACTGTTGCAAACTGGTATCTGGTCACTACAGACCCGTTGCTATGAGTAAAAAGCGGACTGGTTTGATTTGATTTATGAATAAGGTACTTCGGTAATGAATGAACAGGGCATATGGTTCCATTACGCTCGCATGATAACTTTAAAACCACCAGATTACCACGTTGATTAGTTCTAAACCTGCTTATAGTAATGAAGACGTGTTTATTACGTACATCGATTCCAAGGGTCAATCTAGTATGCTTCAATCAAGGGACGTAATACTGCTTAACGCCACATGTGGCATTTATAAAGCGCTTACAAAAGGGTCTACCTATAGGAATTGCCCGGCATCAAAAGTTAAAGGACCCAATAAGTGATTGTATGACTCTCAAGCTTACTTTTCGTTGCGAGAGAACGTGCTCGATTTTTTGAATAACTTCCGTTACTTTCTCGAGTGGTATCCGAACCTGCATTTTAATCGAATCGAGCTCTAAACCCAGGAAAATAATAATTTGAGTCGGGCCTGCGGTTTCTTCGTCCGCAAGCGGAACGCCTAGTTCGTCCATGATTGATTTGAATAATGCCATCAACTCCTTACAAGACTTGTATGTTTTTTCACCCCCTAAAAAATCGTCCAGATAGTGTATTAATTTTGATTTTAACACAAAACTCCAGGAAGGTTGAAAGTTTTTCGAATAAACACAGAGAAATGCCACAGCCGATTGGAAGGGCTTTATCAAAGAAAATTTTGTCTTCAACCATAATTCCGAACAATTTAAAATCATGCGGATTAATTGGTAGTAAACGGAACGCGTTTTTTATATCCGACTTAAACAGGTAACAATTTTTTCCCAGCTCCTGTATAATATGAATTGCTTGGTCGAATTCCGTGTATTTAACAGAACATAATTTTGGGTCAATAAAGTCGTTGATCGATGACCCTTCTGGGTAAGAAAGCTGGTGTATCCACCTAAATTCCCCGGGTGTTTTCTTTGGTACCACACCAATCGGTGATATTTGAATGTTTTTAAACGGACTAATTGTTAGCGGGCCAGCCACACGACCTGCATTGATTTCTTTTTGTAACTTTTGCATAACAATCTCATGTAACTGTCTACCCGACAACACATTCTTTGAAAAGCGTTCCCCACGTGGACCAGTATAATTCAACCGAAAGCCGTGTGTAAAACCTTCAAACAGTATAGATGCGTCACGAGAATTATAACCTGACAGCCAGAATCTTAAAGATTGGATATTGATAGGTGAAGGGGCTAGTTGTAATTGATTATCTGTAGACGCGGGTGTGTTATTATTTTCTATAAAACATCGTTGACCACGGAAATGGTTATATCCTCGCCCTCTGTAAGGGCGGCGACATCGAAAAGTATTTCCATTAGCTCCTTGGTGGGTATTAAGACCAGCATTATATGTTTGCGATTGACCGGAATTATTTGAGGTAGCCTGTTTGTGCACGGTGCCAGAAGGAGCGGACTTAGTACCCGTAAGGCAGTTCAAAAGGTTGTGCATGTCGCCACAACTAATGCATGCATGCTTATACCTACAGTTCGGCCAGCTACATGAACCTTTATTAAAGGCTATACATATGTTAGGTAATAGATGATTTTGCTTCTGTGGTTCGACCCCAGATTGTTTAAAGTTATATGTATATGGCTTTTGTGACAAACACCAATACCACATTAATGACTGACCACGACGCCGGTGTAGTGGCCTGGCGAAGGCGAAACTGCTGGTCGTATATTTTCCAAAATTGACCCCCTTGGCGGGATGCACATTCACGTATAACATAAAAGTAATGCAACAGTTCATGTATCTTGGACGGATGTGTGGATACATAAATACAGTAGAACTTCGATGCCTCGAACAGTACTTGCCTCGAACACCCTAGATGCCTCGAACTAGTTCTTCGGTCCCGTCAAAATTCCTTCTTTATTCATATGGTAAACAGTAGATGACTCGAACAGTATCTAGGTCGAACACTCGAACTGATTGGACTGTCCCTTGCTATGATTTACCCGTAGATGAGTCGAACAATACAAGTGTTCGCACCTTTTATTGACTGTTGATATCCATTGTCCGAACGCGGGTAGTCGGCGACAAGTTGTGATAATTACTGTACCAAACAATTAAACAATTGTTTGTGTTCGACTTCATTGTATAACACGTTTTTAAACATTTATACGTCCATTAAATGGATAATGAAGGCCGTCCAGGAAATTGTAACTTATTTATTTTTAAACAAATCGGAATAAAATAATCTTTTTTCAACGTTTGTCAAAAGAATCTGTTACATTTCCATTTATTGATTTGTAGTCGAACTTGACCCAGGACATGATGATAGTATGGTATGTGGCTCGCAGCTTAATTTTTATACTCTTATATAAATATGCTGTTTAACAAGAAACCTTACACGCGTGAACACTCGAAGAGCTTGTAGGAGATAAGTCAGATTTCATGTCAATTTGGTAAACGGTAAACCTATATTGTTTCATTATTGTTATTAATATAATTACAAAAAAATATAGACCTATATTAATTATACCCATAAATTATGCAATATACACACACAATTTGTAAATTTACACGTACCGACATGAGTTCGAACTTATACCCATGCATATTCTTGGATACCATAGATGCCTCGAACACCCTAGATGCCTCGAACTATTTTCCCGGTCCGAAGGTAGTTCGAGGCATCGAAGTTCTAGATATATATACAATGAACGCGTCTGACCAGCGTTCAATCGTTCCGATATCGTCTTTACATACCAAACGTTCCATCGGTATTAAGTTTAAGCGTACTACCAGAATAAATCTCGTCAAGCTCCACCGCACCCTTTATCAGCAAAGCAATATTTACGTCCTCTCCCTTACATTTGATTTGTTTTAAAGCAGAGGGTACATGTAGAGTTATGTCGTACTGAGCGACACATGTCAGCTCATGACCCTCGTGGAACATGGTTACAACATTTTGAGCTTCATTGAACACATTAGCACTTGTTTGCGATACAGGTAAACCTGTACCGCTATCCGACAGCAACATATAGTTGGCATTTGCAAACGGCTGGGACTGAGTAAAAGCAGCGCTAGACGAAGAATTGTTTAGACAAGGAGTATTTACGGAGCCCTTATTGGTGTTGCTGTCAGCACCAGCATCAATGCTAATACCAACATTAGTAGGTTCTTGCTCAGAATGAACTTGAGCCAAACAAATATTTGGTCAAAGTCAATAATATTAGTATTAGTACCTCGACTTGGCTCTGTACCGTCGTCCAATGCCGGTCTTGCTCTCGTTGACCTGGCCCTCGTCCAATGTCGTCTCCAGCCCGCCTTTTCTGTCCTTTACCGCGACCCGGCATGATACATTGATGCAATAATTTTTAATCAGCTCAAAAATATAACTTTCGTCGTTGCTGTTCGAATGGCAAGTGAGCGTACGTGTCAAACCATGTGATCTTAACGCTCGTTGAATATCGTAGTCACGCGAGAGTTACTATGACGACCACATTGCGTCGCCAGGTAGCGACTAAAGGACAATGTGTATACACCCGGCGACCACGTGAATTTCCTGTAGTAAATTAGAATAATTCATAGGTGAATTAATCTTCATTATGTCTTATTTCTGTATTAAAGGTAAATAGTCGGATATGAGGTCAGAAAGGAGCTCGGTGCCGCTCAAATGGTAACCCTTGGAATGACGTCACGTGACGGCCTGTGTCACCCACCCATTACATGAATAAAACTATGTTATAGGTGCATTTGGACGGAGATATCCTACATTGAATAATGTTAATTTGCTTTTGAGCCTTGCTGACAAAACAAAATTACTAGATGAAAAGTCCACGAATATATTGATCACCCCTCGTATATTAAAAGTCAGACTAATAAATGAGTTTTAGCGTTGCGGGTCATACACCTTGTCGTACTTTATGAGCTGTGTTATATTATCAAAATGTACTGGTCGTCTTATCGTTGCCAGTGGAATGTGTAGTTTATTATATACATTAAGACCTACAGCGTTTGGAGATTGTTTGCTCTGAAATATCTTATTTCTTGATTTTTTCTTATTTCAAACAGAATAATGTAGCACGACAGTACTATATTTAAACAATGATCTAGTTTCCGTCTCAGAAACATTGTCCCAAAGCAACATGCACTAACATATGCTGTGAAATGTATACAACAGGAGGTATGAAATTGTACTTAATAACAAACCACAGCTTTCCAGGCGAATTCGAAACATCATAATTTTGTAGATTTGTCTTGGCTATGCATATGTATATGTCCAATGGCACACTTAAGACACCATAAATGAAATTAAAAAACAAAAACGATCCAATCTCGAGTAAGGTGAATGCAAAATGATAGAAAAGAAAACGCATAGGGTAAGCATGTACCAAATACTTATCTTCCAATAGACACAATCAGCTGAACTATAACCTCGAAGAAATTAATAAACCAAATGTCTCATTACTAACTTGTATGTAAACTTTACTTTCTTTATTCATATTCGTCATCGGTTATGTAAACATATTTATCGTTGTTTCCGATGAAACAATATAAACAAAACAGAAAGCTGAGGGGAATAGGTGCATGTAATTCATAACTTTTAGGTAAACTTTACTTTCTATATTCATATTCGTCATCGGGTATGTAGACAGATTTATCGTAGATTTCGATGAAACAATACAAACAAACTGAAAGCCAAGGGGAAAAGGTGCATGTAATCAGAATAGATAATACAATAATATGTTTTTATGTGGACTTGTACCAAGACAATTTACAATGTCTAGCCGATTAGATATAGCAAATCTCATATTCATAATTGCTTACTGCAACTGTCAAAACTGTTGATATTACTTCCAAATAGTCAGACAATTAGGTAGATGTGTTCATGGCTAATAAGATGCAGACACAACTAATGTGTAGACATATTTTACTATACTTACAACTGTTTAACACATAAATGACAACGGCACGCGAACTAACCGCACTTGAACTGTGGTTTCATATTATTTCATCGGCACATGTAATACATGATTGCAGGGATATTCCTGTTGGAAAAAGCTCAAGAATAAGGCCGCCGATAAGGAAACAAGAACTGGATCAAAATGTACTGAACCATTAAAGACCTGTGTCAAACTTGCCTGTCATTACTGAAGTCATTGAAAAGGTAGCCGATGATCAACTTGAAGATCACTTAATCATCATCAAAACGGAAAATCATAGAAATAGAATATAGCCCATTAAAATTTACAGAAAATGTTCTACTCCTTGTGCAAAATGTGCAAATTGACATCCTTATCCCCGTTCACAGCATATATATTGTACGGGTTATGCTTGATTTATCTCCAGCATTTGACACAATGTTATCTCTGCATATTTATCGTTCGCATGTTTTCGACATTTAAAATCAGTATATGATGTAATTAATATGTGCATATACACTATAATAAATTGCCTAATGGTCACATAACCCAGTATCTAATTGACAATGTCACAATAGAAAATCAATACCGTTTTGATGAGCAGAAACCTACTATGCACGCCAGGTGCCTGTGTCTCATTGGCGGGAACATATACGACTGTGGAATGTTGTTACAAACTCTTTAAGTCAAACGCGTAACTCTCTTAACTCTGACATTTCTGAAAGGCGATGCAACGGCCATCATTGACTGACTTTAAACTTGTAAAGACACAATGACCTCCACTATCGTAACGTAAGGCATCAGTCAGTTTTTGCTCATCTGTCAAACGCTGCAACGTTTCCTATGGTTAAAATGATTCTTTTTCGTGGTTAATTGCATCCCAAACCAGTTATTGGAAGACCTTCATGGAATGTGTCAGGGTATTAAAGAAGACGGAAACATGAAGAGAGTTGGTACATGGGTCAAAATAAATATTGATCAAAATGTTATGGGATGTGAATGTTAGTGAAATTACCAAACCGTGTATAACATTGCCTACTAACTGTCAGTTTAAGCGGTAAGAAAATGCTGACCGGAAGTGGATGCATATAGTACCAACATGTTAACGTACCGGTAATCATGGCTGATCTTACTCGAAAGCACTCTGAAAGTCTAGTAGGTGTGTAAGCATGTACGAGGGCCACTTCAAAAGTATTAATCAGTGACCAACAGTACGTTTATTATTATATCAATGTGTATAAAAGTGGACACTTTCTGAAACATACAACCTTTGCCTAGCAAACCAATAAAGCCATATTGCAATCGGTAAAATATCCATTCACCCATATGACATTAAACCAATAGGGGTATGAAGCACTGGAATTGCGAGAAAATAAGGTATATTAATAGACGTGAGGGTTGATATAAATGGTTATAATTTCTATAATCTTTATCCGATTGATACGAAATTTGCAGATTTCATGCACCGTATACTTGTTTAACTAGTGCTGAATCAACATTATTGTTTGGACAGTCTACGTGTATTTAAGTTTACAAGGAATCTGCCATGTACGAAATACTCCAAAAACTGCATTTTGCTGGGACTATACCCTATACGTTGTTGCTGCATTGTACTACTGTACGTCTTAACTGAAAAAGTCAAACGTGTAGCTTTTTTACACATTTATATATGTTACTATCTTTAACATGATGAATAAGTCCTGAATTATTCATATTTTGTTTTTTACTACAGGCGAAAGGCTATGATCACGTGACCAAAAAATACATATTTTAGATTTATGACATATCCTTAATAAATAATACAGAAAACAAAAATAAAAACACATTATAGTAATTTTATATAAGAAGAATTACATAAAATGGACAACAGGTGTGCATTTTCTTTGTTTATCATAAATAGGGGTATAACATTACCCCACCCACTTTTTAAAAGTTGGGCTCGAACATAAAATGTGGTTGTTAAAAATAAAATTGAGGTAAAAATGATTAAAATCGTCCGACAAATGAAACTACATATAATAATATAGAAAAATTGACATATTAAGAATAAATTAATGTTTATTTACGTAGTATATATCTATTATTATTTAGGGTGTAAGTGTGGTATTTTGAGTCTCTGATGTGACTTGTTTATATTGCTATAGTTTGATAATAATTTACTGTTTTCAAAATTATGGATTGCCATTTAAGAGTACAATGATATATATTGCAAATGCTATCAATTTAATTTCAATAAGCCTGAATGCAATTTGACAACAACGCTAAGAAATAGTATGAGCCCATATAACACAATTTTCTTACGTATTTATGAGACATTCTTTGCCCAGTGCTTTAAACCATGTCCAATATGAATATCAATAAAATGGATATGCTTTCATATTAAATGATGAAAAGACAACGAATGTCTAGCTCAGAGAATTGCTCTTTAAGATAGTGTACACTTTTTATATGGTCAGAGGCAATGATGTTGATTTATCGCCCACTGAATAATACTTTTTAAATGGCCCTCGTACATACAAATTTAAGGCAAATCTCTAACATAGTTGCGTTTTAACCGGCCAAGTGTTTATTAGTAGTTCGCAACCTAAGCTGAACCTAAGTTTGTTGATGCGCGATCGTTAATCCGTATAAAAATTTTGTGTTCAATTCCCTATGGCTTGGTTACTGTTAAGTATGGTACAAGACAAGACAATCTAATTATACGGGTTAGTAAATTCATATTATCCACTGTAATGACGAGTATTACAGTCCAGAAACAGCTGCTATTATCTATATGATTGACCAAACACCGTGTCAAATGTATAAGTTGTTTGCGAAATATGTACACGCAAATTTAAGAGTTTACCCCATTTTAGTAAAACCGAACCCAGGTCCATCAAGTGTTATATATCTTAAGAACTCTATATACGTAAAAGTCTCCAATTATTCTCAGACCGTGAGAAATGTTCATTAAAAAGATACAATCTGGTGTTGTTAACCAATTAGCAGTGTTGATAAATGTATTTACATTTAGAAATCAGTTCTTGTTTCCAAGTAAAAATCATTACAAGACACCAGAATAACCAGTAATAATGAAGTACCCATGGTGACCAGACTTGTCTAGGAAAACATTTACTCCAAGGATTCATTTATACATTTGAGTGGTGCCAATGTGTCGTTCACATCGTAAATTACATTTAAAAAATGCTGTAAATTCTACGGAACTCGTTACGTGACGTCGTCAATAATATTGTATCAAACAGTATTTGACTCAAATCTACAGAACACGTTTAGTGACATCATACATTAGGGATGTACACGTTGCATTAAAAATAGGGAGGTATGCGGACGTGTGCAACTCTTGTATGTGAACGTGTTGCGAGACACAAAGTACCAGTGCCAAAATCAAAATCAAGTGCCAGTTGAAACATGATCTCTGTGTTGTTATAGAGAATTTGACATGAAACTGACCTTTATGCATGAATATATTACAATGTTCTCCCGCTGAATATATAAATTTCCGCGAGCAAATCGTGCAATATCGGTCCAATAGATTGGTGTTTGTATTACAACTTGAGCGTCTTCGTGATACTTTCCGATGGTGAAAACATACAACCGGAATTATACGTATAGACTATAAATCAGCTGTTAAATTATGCTAATAAAAGTTCGAGAGTCGTGTCAAATTCTCTGGACTATAAACCTGACTAAACATGTATTGACAGTCATGGAGACATGTTGGAAATATTTATTTATTGCAAATATTGTTTGTTTCAATGACTCCAAGTGTGACACTGTACACCCATATACTGTATCAGTCTGAATTTAATTGTTAATATAACTAAAGACATTGATTCTAAGGAATGATGTGTTTCCGTGTAAAACAGCTTGGTGTTTTGATTGGTTAAGAAACTATTTTCTGTATTTGTGTATTGGACTACGACATTCAATGTAACATAGTATACATTTATTTATTATAGCTTTAATGTCGAGTGAACTTTATGATTATATATATCGTAGCTTCAATGTTGAGTGAACTGTTTGGTTTTATATATCGTAGCTTCAATGCCGTGTGCACTGATATGTTATATATATCGTAGCTTCAATGTCGAGTAAATCGATGGTTATATATATCGTGGCTTCAATGTCGGGGAAACTGTTTGGTTATATATATCGTAGCTTTAATGTTGAGTAAACTGTTTGGTTATATATATCGTAACTTCAATGTTGAGTGAACTGTTTGGTTATACATATCGTAGCTTCAAGGTTGAGTGAACTGTTTGGATATATATATCGTAGCTTCCATGTTGAGTAAACTGTTTGGTTATATATATCGTAGCTTCCATGTTGAGTGAACTGTTTGGTTATATATATCGTAGCTTCAATGTTGAGTAAACTTTATGATTATATATATCATAACTTCAATGTTGAGTAAACTTTATGATTATATATATCGTAGCTTCAATGTCGAGTTAACTGTATGGTTATATATATCGTAGCTTCAATGTCGAGTTAACTGTATGGTTATATATATCGTAGATTCAATGTCGTGTGAACTTTATGGTTATATATATCGTAGCTTCAATGTCGTGTGAACCTTATGGTTATATATATCGTAGCTTCAATGTCGTGTGAACTTTATGGCTATATATATCGTAGCCTAAATGTCGTGTGAACATTATGGTTATATATATCGTAGCTTCAATGTCGTGTAAACTTTATGGTAACCGGTAACCAACTTTCACATGACAGATTCATTAGGACTACATATTGGCACAATCATTATTATTGATTTTGTGTCCTTTATGGCATTTGCTATATTCTCTGTTGTCTCGGATACGTGTTAGTATAATAGCTAACAGAAAAGGTTGAAACTAATTAAATTTTCCACTTTAGAAGAAATGTCGTCTGGAAGGCAATATGGACATATACCATAGAATATTTCAATAAGTAATGAAATAACACCTTTATTTAACATAGGTCTTCTAGCTATACAACACTTGTATTCAAAAGTTTGTTCGCCTCTGTTTGACCGTTTCCCTAGACTGGTGCATTGGTCCGAATTTGACTCACGTCACCATATACGGATCTAATTAATACATTTATTCGTTTGGGAACGTGTCTACTGTTTCCCAGTTATTAACCTAAATCGATTTCTCTGAAACTAATAACTTATACTACTTCAAACAAATAATAACTTGAAAGTATGTGCAAAATGTGACCGCAATAAATGTAACTGAAGTATATAAAGAGTACCCATTTAAAGTTTATAATAAGGATGGCAACGGATGCCAAAATCGGTATCCGGATAGCCGGATCGCTATCCTAACGGATAGACGGACTCATATTTCATGCCTCAGTATGAGTAGTCGATTTTTTACAAATGATATAACGAATATTCGAATACCAATTTTCTATCCGGATATTTGGAACAGAAAACGATTATCCGGTTATTCGGATATTCGTTGCCAACCTTAGTTTATAATCAGGCATAAGTCCCTACAGCCGTCTGATTAAAACCCGCACGCAATGTGACAGAGTGTGTTTAAAATTTTAAAGTATATAATCAGGCATAAGTCCCTTCCACCGTCTGGATAAAACTCACCAGACATTGGGTCGCACAATTAGGTGTATCACTCGGCGCCGATGGTCGCAACATCACAAAGGTTTTTTACCCTTTTATACAGATGGTGTCCAAAAAGAAAGTATACAATTTCAATGTAAATTTATAAAATCTCTTCATTCTGATATCGTAAAGAAAATGTACAGATGTGTAGACAAAAGATGTAAGTTTTTTCTGGGACCAGTTTTAAGATTATAACTTGGATATTTTTTAGAAAAATATGTTTTTACTGAAATTACCTTATTTTGCCCGTGACGTCTATTCAGTAATTCATGACGTTCTCAAGATGTCCACCCTTCTTACGTTTTCCTTCTTGGACTTCTTTTAAACTATTTAAACATTTGCACATGTGTATAAACTGTTCTTCTGACCTTCTCTTTTGATGTTTCTCGTGAGCATAGACGTGTTTTTGGCTATTTGTTTCAAATAGCCCCACAAGAAGAATTCGCAATGATTTTGATCCGGGCTGTTGGCGGGCCATGTCACACCACAGTGATATTTCCTGGAAATTACTTTGGTTCCAACTGTTTAAAGGAATTCATCCAACCCCTTATGTACAATGTGTGGCCCTTGCACATCTTGCATGAGCTAGTCATCATTCAAAACAATAAATCATCTGCGGTGTTTAGGAATGAGCTGTTTTAACAAAGATAAGTAACGGATTGAGTTTATTTCTTTCTATTGTGCTCTCTGAATCGCTAGTGTACAATCTAAAGCCAACGGACACAAATGCTGCTGAGGAACATCAAAAGAGAAGGTTAGAAGATCAGGTAAGACACATGTGCAAATGCAATTGATAGTCTAGGACAAAATAAGGTAATTTTGGAAAATTGACATTTTTCTAATGTACAAATGTGTTAAGGAGAAAGCGGATATTTCTTCCCAAGGGGATTAATTCAGCAGTGACACAGACGGGGATCGAACCAGGAACCACTCAATCCGAAACTGCTGATTTGATGTTTATTTTCCAACAAATGAATACCCCGAAATTGTGAATCGTGTTCTTCATATTGATATCCTTGTAATCCCCACGATTACTAGTAATCGATTTTTCAAACCCCACGACAATGCAATGTTATCAAATTCCACGAAATTTGATACCCGCGAAAATACGTGATTTTACTGTATACTTTTTTCTATCAACCCGTTCATAGTTTTAAATCAATGTATTCAATACATTTAACATTCTTACGCAGCAACTTGCGAACGTTTGGTTAAATTCACAAGTGTAGGAATTTGCGTAAGAGAAATGTTTATACACATGTACATGTACTTAGATTCAAGAGACATTTACTACTTTCGGGATGAACGTAAATCATTACCACATTGTGTGAACTGATATCTAGTGATCCACACATAGACAACTGTTCACACCATGCTGCCCTAGAGCAACATTTATCTACAACAAACACATTCCGTAATGGCGTATAATTGCAAACAGTGAAGCGCAAAGGCAACAAATTGCGTCTATAAGTGGCGACGGTTACAAGGCCATCTGGGAATCCAGTTATTGTGAAGAGATGCAAGAATCTTTTTTTGACGTACGTATTTCAATAAAGATATTTTCTTAACAATAGCGAAAACAATTTCTACAGACGATAAGTGTTGAAAAATGTGCATTTAAGTATATTGATTGCGTCTTATAGAAAATATGAACTCGAACTATACAAATCTGACTGCAATGATTTCTAAGATTTATGCGATAACTGTATATTCAGGAAGCAGTTGAAACAAGCGTGGGGTGGACTACATGCACTGGTTTATACAGCATTACTGTTGATTCAAAGTTATCTGTCACAACCACGTTAACAAACATTCAACCCGATCGACTTTTACAGGTGTGTCAGGAATAAGTCATATAATCATTAAGTACAATTAAATGGTCAAAACGATAACGGCCCGATAGCCGAATGGTTATACCTACTACATCACTGTTATTTTTTTTTATACAACTCACGAGTTCAAATCCCATCAACGCCCTGGTTTTATTTAATTTTACTTAAATTTTGTATTTTATGCTTCTGCTCTAATTCCAGTAATTGCATTTTGTATAATGAATAAACTATACGCGTGTACATTGTGGCACGTCATGATTGAGTGCATTCTATCATGCTGGAAATAACTGAGCAATATTTACATGGACTGTACTAGTGTATATCAACTAAACATTTAACAGATATAATTATAAAAAAATGATATTTTTTCTGGCAAAGAAAGATATGATGAAATTAAACCGTCGATGTAAAATAATCAGAAAAAAATAAAAAAAAATAAAAAAGCGTGCTTCAATCTGGATTCGAACCCTTGTATAAAACTATGAGGTCGCCAATACACTGTTACCAAACAGTTAAAGACATACGCTACGAGCTTATGACAGAAAACGTAGCTTATTTTTGTACATACAGCTATTCTCAAGGATGGTATGAGTAAATTTAGAGCGCTGATTGGTCAATACGAGGGGTGATCAACAAATACGCGGAAAAGTGCTGTAGTTTCTTTATTTGTCATTATAAGTCGATGAAACTTTCTAAACATGAAGATGACCTTCTTTCAAATTGATTCACTGCTGATCAATAATATTGACCAAAGATGGCACGAACGCGGTTTGCTATGGCAACGTTACTCGACGTCATGCGGCCCAAATTTTCATATTTTCCAACGTTACAGGTAGGAAAGGATGACGTTTCATTTGTGCGTTTGTAATATTATAATTTTCTAAAGGGTGGATAATAAATGTACATGTACAATGCTATAACATTACATTCATCATTTCCAAAAATTGATTTAGCGTCAAAAATCCGTTTTAGAGTTATTTGCTTCGAAGTTGTTGTCTGAAAATGAGTGCGGTACCGAAATCGGTTACGAAAAGTCGTGTGGCGATTAAAATGTCATAAAATACCAATGCCAATATAGCAAAATGCAACAAATATGTAATAGCACACAAAACAGGTGTCGGTTTTGCATATTCTCTCATACATAGCCATGTAAAATCAATGCCGACATGCGCATTGGCTATACAACGTCAATAACGTCAAATTACGTCATCAATATTATTGTTCCCCAGCAGCTAATTCTTATAATTTACATACAAGATTCAAATGAAAAATATTGATTTTCGGTTGACAGGTCTATGAAGTGTATCTTGTTGTACATCTATTTTTTAAAGTATCATTCACTGCGTTATATAGTATGAATTGTGCCACGAATGAGTATGTATATTGTAATATGTAACGACGTCGCGATGACGTTGGGTCGGTGTAGCCATGATGACGTTGCGGTTTCTATAATTGTTCGACCAAATATTACTTTGAGTTTAATGTTTTTCATAATTATGTATTTATAATACGCCAATCTATTACAATGTACCTGACCGATTTTCTTCAGTATTGGTCACGTAACAAAGATTGCAGAGCATTTTTCCGCGTATTTGTTGATCACCCCTCGTACATACATTAACCTCTTCTTAAACGGAACATTCTGGTGGTTTTTATAGATATCTTTGAATCGACAGTAGTAGTAGTTCATATTATTGGTGGAGAATATGGCGCTTGAATTGAAAACACTCACATAGGAGCATCCAAATGGTGTGACAATGGGTATACATATCATTTATGAGGTGAAATAAGTATTTATTGTCGTAAGAAGGGGGACAAAGAAAGGATACAAAGATGCGAGAAGGGTATAGTGTTGTTAAAGAAACGTTATTGAAAGTAACCACAAGAAAAGCTTTTAAAGTTTAGAAGGGATCAGCGACATGATTTGATCTAAGCAAGTTCTGTGGCCAGTAGCCCATCTTAGGTTGAACATGTACCAAGTGCTAAAACAATTGCAACAACAAAAACGTCACAGTAAGGACTGCAAAAACTCATAGTATATATATGTGTATGCAAAATCATGTGTTTTGGACGAAAACTTTATTTTCAAGCTCTCCAGCTAGCTTACGCACCGACTGTCAAACACTTCGCATTGCAAAAAGAGTGTCCTGTGCGCGTACAGACAGGATCCGTACGATCTCTCATTTTAGAAAAAGAGGGGTTGAGCATGCGTAGTATTAACATTTTGGTCAATGCAGTTCCGGCACTCACATTATGCAAACGGAATTCATCAATACTACCTAATTTTATCAACTGCCTGAACTAACGTTGCCCTGCTTGAACACACTTCTTAAATCATCAGTACGGTCAAAGCAGACATTAAGCAGATATATTAGGAAAGCATCGACCCTAACTGAACGAGAGGCGAGAAGAAATAGTTCTTATTAGATACAAAAAAACATCAATTTGGCTGATATGGTATATGTCAAATATTCATCATCTATCATGAACAGTTTATACGGTTTACTTGGAGAAAACCTTACTGGCCCGTGTGATAAGAAGTATGGGCTTTATTTCATGGTATGTTACGCGGTTAATGAGTGGCAAGGGAACATTGATAAGAAGATACTAATCTGAAATATATGCGTTAGTAGCAAAATTCAATGATTTGCTGACTACCTAAAACGCAACCCTCGTCAATACATAACATATTTTAAACATATAGACGAATTGTCGCAGGTTAGTTGATACAAACTTGACTTGCATTTGAAGATCTATGACTAGTGTGATCTCAATATTGATCTTTTTAATTGGAGAATAAGTATAGCCAACCAAATCGCCTGTTACTGACTAATATTTTAATATGGTGTGATCTAATTGGTTGTCCCTATCCTTAATTCAAGTAAGATCAATATTTGATACCACCCCAGAATAATAATGATAAGAAAAATAAAGACCTCATTTAAAGAGGCTTTCTCCTATCAGATCAGTTGGAAAGGTACCAAATAAAAAGATGTTAGTATGTGTGCTTTATATCATACAATGTATACACAATTTAAACCAAAACGTACCTTTCAATTAAAGGCGTTGCGTCAAACTGAACGTCCATCATGAACCATTCATTGGCAAAACAATTATCAAGTTTAATACGTATACAGGGTGATTCATAATATCTGTCCCAGTTTCAAACTGTTATAACTTTTTTTGTTTCTGTACAAGATATATAATTTTATGTATCACATATCATTAGAATGGTTCTATAAAAGCTTTATGTCATGCTGACTATAGAAATGATATTGACATCATGGCGCCATAAACGATGTGCAATTTCCTAAACGTCAGTGAGAAAGCAACAATTAAATGCAGCATATTTATTATCAGCCTTTCTACAATCATAAGCATCAAGTTAATGCAACTGTATTATCCTGGTTATGGTAAACTATCTAGATGATTCCAAGAAACACTGGCTTGTTGAATGGTTTCAGTAAAATATATTGATAAAAGATGACAAGATTTTAAACCATATTAAAATAAGCATTGCCGTCATCATTGGTCAAATGGACGTCAACCTGAATATACAACTGTATGATATAAAATACAATTCCTCAAGAGTTTAAAAATATGTGGTTAAATATGCAAACTACTTGTGGTTAACATCGAACATTTCGTGGGCTCAGTGCAAAACTATTGTACATGCTTCTATAAATTGATGTAGTTACCATAGTTTTGCACCGAGCCCTCGATTTATAAACTGTTATATTTGAAAGGTGTGACAGATATTATGAATCAATATTGTATTACCACAAAACTCATTAGATCACAATGATGATTCAATCTTTCATTCTAAGTTTGCTCGAGACGAAGAACTGTATGCGGGATTCTGTTTCAATCATTTTGATTATTAGAAGGCAAATGCACCAAATATATTAAAAGTCAGACTAATAGATGAGTTTTAGCGTTGCGGGTCAAACACCTTGTCGTACTTCATGATCTGTTAATATCATCAAAATGTACTGGTCGTCTTATCGTTGCCAGTGGAATTTGAAGTTTGTTTTATATCCTAAACCTACACCAATACCTACAACGTTTGAAGATTGTTTGCTCTGAAATACCTTTTTTGCTGTTTGTTTTTCTTATTCCAAACAGAATAACAGTATCATGTTTAAACAATGATTTAGGTACAAAGGTATTACATGCTAGTATCCGTTTCAGGACAATTCGTTCCAAAGCAACATGCACTAAAATATGGTGTGAATATCTACAACAGAGGATATGAAACTTTACTAAATAACCAACCACAGCTTTCCAGGCGTATTCGAAACATCATAATTATGTATATTTGCCTTGGTTTTTCACAGAGCATATGTCCAATACCACATTATAAGAAACAAAAAAAGAAATAAAAAACAAAACGATCCACACGTGAGTAAGTTGAATGCAAAATGATAGAATAGAAAACCCGTAGGGTAAGCATGCGATAAATACTTAGCTTCCAATACAAAACCCAAAACTCGGCTGAACTATTACACCATCTCGCAGAAATTAATATTATTAGTTATAAACCAAAATGTCCCATTCATAACTTTTAGGTAAACTTTACTTTCTATATTCATATTCGTCATCGGGTATGTAGACAGATTTATCGTAGATTTCGATGAAACAATACAAACAAACAGAAAGCCAAGGGGAAAAGGTGCATGTAATCAGAATAGTTAATACAATAATACGTTTTTATGTGGACTTGTACCAAAACAATTTCCAGTGTCTAGCCGATTAGACATAGCAAATCTCATATTCATAATTGCTTACTGCTATCGTCAGCACTAATTTGAAACTGTTTATATTAGTTTCAAACATTCTGACAATTGCGTAATCTATCTTCCTGATAGCCAAACCCCTGCTGGGGACTTAGGCTATATTCAACCATACTAACAACTGCTTGACACATAAATGACAACAGCACGGGAACTAACCGCACTGGAACTGTGGTTTCATATTATTTCATCGGCACATGTAAGATTGCAGGAATTGTTCCGTTGGCAAAAGCTTCAGAAAAATGCCACCGATTAGGAAACATCTTTAACAACGGAAATCAGCCAATAGAAAATTTCAAGTTACAGAAACTGCTCTATTCATTTTGCATCCTTTTGCACGATAACAACAGAGCTATTGTCCTAGTTATGCTTGCTTTATCTGCAAAATTTGACACAATTGATCACACTACGCTCATATTCATACTTATCATTCTGATGCTTTCGCCATTTAACTTATAAAATAAGTACATGATGTATTTGATAGGTGTATGTTACACTACGCTATAATCAATGGTCTAATGGTCACAAAACCTAACCTTTAATCGACAATGCCAAAATCGCAAAATCAATAACGTATTGATGAGCTGCAACCTATGCAAGGTTGAAGCCATGTGCCTGTGTTCATTGACGAGAACATTTGGGACAGAGGAATGCTGTTACAAGGGTCATTCAATAAAGTCGTAGTGTGTGTTAATCTGTTTTAACATCCAGCCACAGAATAAACCGAACTACGCCACGTTAATCTACAGCCTTTAGGACACAAGTGTAGAAAATATGAAATGAAACAACAGATTTTACAAGAAAATACGCCTAAAATAAAAACATCACCTTACCGCGACCACGACACATTGTTGTTTATATTCTGACGTCAGCGACACTATTGACGTTTTGCTGTTTCTCAAATGGTAAGACCCGAATAGAATTATGTTATTTATCTAAACTAAACATTACCATACAAATTGTAGAATATTTAATTAATCGATCACAATATCTTATATAGTCTAAATTAAGGATAAAGGCAAGATATAATGGCTTTATGTTTTCACGTACATACCTCGATTGGCCAACGCGTAACTCTTAACTCTCTGAGGTTTCTGGTAGGCGATGCTGACGGCCATCATTGACTGACTTCAAATTTATCTCTTCCAGTAAAGATACAATGACCTCCACTATCGTAACGTGAGCCATCAGTCAAGTTATGCTCATCTGTCAAACGCTGCAACTTGTCCTTTTCGTTGTGTATTGCATCCCAAACCTGTAATTGGAAGACGTTGATGGAATGTGTCAGGGTAATAAAGAAGACTGAAAAAATGAAGCGATTTTGATCATCGGTCAAACTAAATGTGCATTTTAGTGAAATTACTAAATCGTATATATTATTGCCTCCTAACTGTTAGTCTAGCGGCGGTAAAACAATGCTGGCCTGTGGTGAACTCATATAGTATTAAAATGTTTACATACTGGTATCCATTGCTGACCTGACATCTGACTTATTTTTGAAATCACTGTGCAAGTCTGACAGTTCTCGAAACCTGCACATACTTGGTTAAAAGCAAACCTCCAAAGTCGTTGCGTTATTAACCGGACACGTGATTATTAGTAGTTCACCACTTAAGCTGAACCAAAGTTCGTTGATGCGAGATCGTTGTATAATGATTGGTTTCTAATCCTTTAAATAGGAAGTGTCCATATATAAATTTTGTATTCAATTCTCTGTCGTTTTGTTACTGTTATGATATAAGACGAGTCAATCTAATTATACGGGTTAGTAAATTCATATTATCCGTAGTAATGATGAATATTACAGACCAGAAACAGCTGCTATTATCAATATGATTGACCATCCACCATGCCAAAAGTATCAGTTGTTTGCGAGAAAGGCCTATCAACGAACATTAAGTTACCAGACCTGCAATTAACATACAATAATAGAGCCACTTCAGAAATGATTATGGAAAATACTTCAGTCTAAATGTTCCGTATCTATATCAATAACAAATGTATCAGTAATTTTAGATGTTACAGTAATGATAGTAAAGTTAAATATGATTGAACGAACGCTATGCTTTATTTAGTGGCAGTATTTATGTCTAAATTATGAGAAGTGCTAGATAACGTTATCTTCACTATGTAGGCAATTTGATATCAAATTATCTTTTTACTTTATTTAATTATATCTACTTGTAATTAATTTATCTGCGTGGCATTAATGTAATGTTTTAGTTTTTTGTGTTTGTAAATGATGTAACAAAATTTGAATAGATTACACCGTTATGTATGTTGCCTTTAATAGCATGTCTCTTATTTTACTCAATTATTTTAGTTAACTGTACTTTTATATCCTCACGTTTGTGACAGAAATTTATTTTGTAGTCCACCTAAGTCGCATTCGTATCAGTATTAAGTTGTTACCAAAGTGAGTTGTTACCAAATGAACCAATGAACTATACTGTCATCACCGGAGGTTGGGCGATGAGCAAATCCGTGTCCTGATGACAATATTACAACATATGCAGCTCAGGACAAGTGTTTTATATTGGTATTGACATAAAACTTTTCCAACTTACCTCCGTATCATCTAGTGAACAGTTATTTCCTAAATAATTCAATGAATCAGTTTTATCACGTTTTGTATGATTCCGTTAGCGTTAACATTGTGTACAAACTTATGATTTTTCTTCTGTTTTAGAAACACGCGTCTAACTATTATAATGTTCTTTTGGATAGACGTTTCGCCCTCAAAAATTCATCATGAGGAACAATAAGTGATCCAGCTGCCTAAATATTTCCAATCGATAAATTTAATTGTTTTTTTTAATTGATTGTATTATTGATTTCTGACGGGAGTGACATTACTTATTTTGTCGAGACATACATTATGTTATTTATTGCACCATGGGGTTCAATGTGCACAATTTAATGTATTGTAGGAGTGTCAACAAAGTAATGTAGTTTCTATGATTACCGATTAAAATCGACATGTTCTGTGATTTGGTGCACTGTCGTTGATGCGATATCGCCGACATTTGGAACCAAGCAACCTTTGTACACCTTGCTTATTTGCTCTAAGGTTTATATGATCTGTCACGAGTTATCTAAATAAACATTTCTTGAACGAGTTCTGATATTTATTATCAAGAACGTGCTTAAATGTTTGCCAATGCTGTGTAGCTATGTTTATATTTCAAACTTTCATAGTAATGCAGACCAGTGTTATTTCCCAATTCAATATGTCTTAGAAGGCCTCATCGCGGTGTGCATGTGGTTGTGGTCTGTGATTCATTATTTTGTTAGTGTTCTTTTTATGTCTCTCTGGTTTTGATGTTCTATGAGTGTTGCCTTCAATTTTCGACCTGTTATTTTCTTTCTGCACACTTTAATACGTTCGTTACCATGCGTACTGTCCTCTAATCAATTTTCATTATTATCATCTATCCTTTACCCTTTAATACTTTTGTTACTAAGCGTACTGTCCGCTACTCAATCTGTTTTTATTATGTCAATAGTAATGTGAATAATTCCCTTTCAAACGTACTGCCAGACAGACACTTACGACAGAAACACAGGCAATATTGGCATGATGTCAGACAAAAAAAGTTTAATTTAAAGTATAAGGTACGTGTTGGTTTCGATTGAAATGATCTATATGTGCGTATATGTGCAGAGGAAATAACTGACCTCTATCCAAGGGCGAAATTACACTTAAACCTCGATATATCTTCTTCTACAATGTATAATTTATGTTGCGAGTGATTTATTCCTCGGCCATGTCGAAGTTCTGTTGAAAATAAAAAGCTTATAGCTGTTCTTGTTTAAAAAAAGATAACTCACTGCCTAATGCAATTAAGGAACATTGCTGCTTTCAATACTTGTGTTATTGCGTTTCTTTCAAAGTGCATGAACTCATTATGGTATGTTCTTGTCTTCTAGCTCCTGCTCCGGACTTTTGACAGTTTGACTGACTGAGGCGGCAGACTGTAGGCGTTGGATGTTGTGTGTTCGTAGCTGCTCTGTTGTTTCTTATTAGTGTTTCCTCCCTGCCCGATTATTATGATCGTTTACTATATAATTGGAATCTTCTGACCTATTGACTAAGCAATTTCTATAGGTTACTAAGTTCCACAGATAATACTATTGTTAACAATGTTGTATTATATGTCGATAGACTAATGAATGATCATGTGACACAACTATAAGTATATTGTATATTTGTTTTTATTTTGTACACTTTTTATTTTGGACCGGTGGCCTTATTTACAGACATTAACTCACTCCCTCGCCAGTTACTTATTAAAGTAATAAATAAGGGTCAAATGTGACCAGGGTCACACATATTCAAATGCAAAAAATATACAGTAGAACATACTAGAAATACAATTAATCTTTCTCGCAATCCAAAAATGGTAGGGCAAATAAAATAAAGAGTTCGAATGGCGACAGAAAAATAAAACAAAAACCAGTCCACGTGTACGTGTTATATAAACGAAACTAGCACGCACCTGCAAGTCGCTGAATTTTCCGAAATGAAACAAATAAACTGCGCAAGTTTGGAAAAGTCACAGCGCCAATATGGAATTTATACTACCTATCACGTAGTATAGGCAAACACACTTACCTGGTCTGGACTTTTGCTTCTAGAAGCTCTGATAATCGTCTGAGAACGATGCTTGATTTCTGTTCTCGCTTGTGTGTACTTCGGGCTCGAACATAGAACATATTTTTCTATTATGGACCGAATGTATCAATTGTGATTTAAAACGATAATGGGGTATAAATAATAAACCTGACTAGTACAAGATTTCCTGCCATGTTCATTATGTTGGACTGAAACTTTGCACGGATCAACATGTAAGTGGTTTTCATGTACAAGTAAACAATACGGGCTTTTAAAACGCAGGTGTGTGTTGTCTTTATTTTAACCATTGGTCTTGTTTTGAACTAATACAATGGTGTTCCTGGGTAATAACACAGTAAGTAAGGAACATCTAATACCTGTCTTTACCACGCAAATTACCAATAGAAACCACGTGACTATATCTCATTTGTCGCTTGTGTATCTCGCGTGAAAATATCCGAAATGTGCTAATGGTAATGTGTACCAGTATATTAACATTGACAAAGTTTCAGTTTTCAAAAAGCATCAGTTATCAAGCCAAAGTCTACCGAAACTGGTGTGTGTGTGTGTAGACATGTTACATACCGGAAGTAGCAACCACATAGTTGTCGAACGATTTAATTGGCATGATGCGACACATTCTCGTCTACAACCACGTTTTTGCAAACTGACACCATTACTGATCGTCTAAAGCGGGATAAAAACATTCGACGATCTGTCTGCGATCTTTTCCAGAGCCTAGTCAATGAATTGTGGAACAATCTCCCCAGCAGCGCATTGAAAATATGATGAGTAGCCGCTGTTGTAAACTCACCAGGAACAAAAAGTTATACGCACACTAAAAGCTGAATAATTAATCTCCTTCGTTTTGTAAGATTATACTGTCTGCATAAGATATCGTAAATATAATTCGTTTTTTTTATGGCTAGAACAAAATATTACACTCTACTGGCTTGCAATCTACGATGCATATACTCAACAGCATGTTCCATTTAACTATGATAGCGTGGTTTGTTGCTTGGCATATATCGTTATTATTAAAATACGGGAATGCCATAAAGATGCGAAAGTATCATAGTGTTGCAATAAACCAACTTTAGAGCTATATTTTATTATTAAAATAAATTGCGACGAACTACCGGTCCGTAAGGTTTCATCCCCTAAAACAATGTCTGTAATTTATATACACATGAGTAATATCATGCATTAGATGGAAACATCAACTGATCATGGAACGGATAACAGTTAATGTGCAAGATGCAATCATAGAATGATTTAATATGGAAACATACGTACTTGTTTAATGGGTGAAATATATTTTATGGATATTTGCAGATAACATCAAGGACTCTATTTGAAGAGATTGCGTATCTTGAATGGAACGTTCTAATTTATAGCAAATGTCGTTCATGGACCTTTTGAATTTGAAAATCATATGATGTCAAATTTTCAAACCAGCTCGAAAAATCATAGATCTATTCATTTATTTTGTAGTAGTTAAATGGGTTTTAAAATGGATTGGTTTTCTTAAAAAATGTATATGCTGTGTTTTCAAGGCATTGTTATAAACTAATTTTTAAAGCATTGTTTCCATATTATATTAATTCCGTAATAAGTATTTTCGTATGTTTCGTTACGTGTGTTTAACAATGAACATGTGCTGTCTAATAACCTGTCAAACATTTTTGTAAAGCTTTTCATTTTTATGACGAACAGAAACTCCTTGTCACCGAGAATAACTTAACATTAACGATAATTTCTGTTAGTTGAAGCCCATAATTGCAATCAAGCGCAGGTATGCTGCCGTGTTTTCTTTCCAATAAGCCAAAATACGGGTAACCTGTCCACGGTTGACGGCATGCATAATACGCATGATATTACTACGGTTGAGTTATACTTTTGATAAAGTGTGTTTCATTTAGACATGAACAAATGAATTGTAATCAACGAAAATGTATCAAATCACAAAACTCGTCGATTCTAATCAGTAATCTTAGAAACCCATTTAGTTTGTTAACGCTCCTATAACACGTTAGTGTACATTGGACCTCATAATGAACTAAACAACATAATGTATGTCTAGACAAAATAAATAATGTTACTTCCGTCAGACATCAATGCTACATTTTGTAATAAAGTAACTATTCAAATTATCGATTGTAAATATTTTAGCCGAATGGATCAATTATTTTCCCCATGAGAAATAGGTTTCGCGGGCAAAACGTATTTTCAAAGGAACACTATTAGAATCGTTTTCTAAAACAGAAGTTAATTCGTCTGTCCACAGTTTAACAAAACTATACACAACACTGTTAAGCTGATTTATTGAAGTATACAAGAAACTGGATGAAAAATGGCACGATCGAAAAGTTATAAATACATGTATGTGGTCATATAGCATTGCGAATTTTGGCGACGCACATTCGACACACCTTCGACACACCTTCGTACTTGATTATGTTCTCACGGAATTGATGTATCGCTTCGATATTCTGCAACCTCATTTGACTTAGATTTAAAAAAATGTTTACAAGATCTGAATGTTATACGTATATTAACGTTGTTGCAGTATGGTATAGTGTTTGTTTTGTCACATAATACTGCGCCATAGAAATGAGCCGTTCTCCAGGAAAACCGGGCTTAGTGACATTAATATAAAATTCATGATAGTTTAGCATTAGAAAGACAAGACTCTTTTAAACAGTTTCTGACAATTTCAGCAAAATAAAACATCAAATTACAAACTTACATACTTTTAAAACTAACCACTCCCACCCTACTTTGTTAGTGACGTCACAAATGTTATTCAACGCTATTTGACGTTACATTAACAAGAAGTTCATAAATCCAGTATTTGATGAGTTCTTGACGTAAACTTTTCAAAATTGTATCACATTTTAGAAATATATTCCTTTTTTAATTAAAACATATCTAAATCGTGAATTTTAGCTTTTAGAGAAATGTAGCTACTGTTTTCAACCACTTATCCCTCGTTTACTCAATATGGATACTCTTCAGAAATTGGTCACCATAGCAATGACAGAAGATATTTTAACATAGTTCATGAGAAAAGATTAATCTAAGACATAGTTCTATATCATCCAAGAACTTAAACTTAAATCAAAGAGCATGACCTTTTTGTCATTTAAGAAGGTTTTCTTAACCTTATTACATAAATACTACATGTAAAATCAAAGAGCATGACCTTTTTGTCATTTAAGAAGGTTTTCTTAACCTTATTACATAAATACTACATGTAATACAATGTCACTAAGCCCGGTTTTCATGGAGAATGACTCAAATATATTTGGTGTATTACTACAGTTAGACACGAGGTTTATTTACCGGAGACAAACAAAAATGGACGAGCTTTCACGATTGAGAAATGTATTTTCAGTAGAATTATCATTACAATGTTTCTTAGTACGAATGTTTAAGAAATTTTATCACGAAAGGGGATGATTTAATGTATATATATAATATAGGCTATTACTTGGATAAACGTATGCTTTGCAAAGGAATGTGGTACTGCGACAGTCAACTCATGTACAACCAAATTGAACTTCTACTTGTAAATACTGTTAGTGTTAATTAGTTATTAGAACTACACGAGACCATTAATGACGATCATTTGACAGATATTTCACAAACAATGACAGTTTCTGACTGTCTCTGGTAAGCTTAACCCCATTAAGTGAAATACAATACGAATTACGCCTAACGGCGTCAAATATCATCAGTCAGTCAGATAGTATTGTATTTTGCCACTTTAATAGACAAATCGATAGAAATGAAATCTGAAAGTACGAATAATAATAGAGATCTTGAAAACGCTTTACCTAAAACTTAGCCAAAATATTAAATCTGACAACACATTAATTTATAACTTTTTATGATACACAATTAGTTCGTGTCACTTATAGAACGCATGTGCCCCTCGATTTTTAATGTTTTTCGGTAAACTGATTATTGTGTCTAATTAGTATTCACTTAAACTAAAACAAGTTATTTTTAAACATACGTATGACCAACGTAAGAAAGGGCAATTGAGAAGGTAGGTCGAGCAAGATATCGCCGATGGTCAGATGTACCATGCAGCTTTCACATGATATTTTAAAAGCAATGATGATACGGTCACTTCCGGTGTCCAGGAGATATCTCAACCACATTACAAACCAACCTGTAACCAGTGAATTGTTATTTTGGTGACAAAAAGGCACACCATTGTTTTACATTAAAGCTTGTAACATAACACGTTTTCCAAAAGTAACCCAGCTCCGAATTTTCATTTGAGAAGTATTTTTATCAACGTTTCCGAGTCAACTATTCCGATAATAGATAATTATAATATATGGAATGTTATTTATGTTTATTAATGTTTCGCTCAATATTTTTACTTATTTTTTATATAGTTTATAAGGCGCCCTAATATTTCTTATAATGCGAATTAATTCTAGAATTACTATAGCATTCTCAACTTCAGGTCTGATCTGATATTTTGCGACCGGTATACAATTATCCAGAAAATGATCTATTGTCTGCACTCAAAAAAGATCGATAGTAGCAACCAAAAAGAGCGTTTCAACTTTACCGGCGACACTGAATTTCTATGGTGAATTGCAGTGTAACAATAAAAAATCCAGATAAATCTTGAAAGTCTGGTACATCTCCTCAACTAAACTACCTTTCACAGTGAAACTTGCTTAATTGTTGTCTAATCGTTCATATAAAATAATGTTTACTGTAAATGAGTGGTAGATATGTGATTTATAAATTTGTCCATAGTTGTATAAATTCATTTTTATTGTTTTAACAATGTCTCATTCGTGATTGTACAGCACTTTTGTGTGTATTCATGAAAAAGCTCTATATAAATATGGTATAATGATAATAAAATTTAAGGTTTAAACAAGGTATACTGATAATGCATTTAATGCTATTATTATGTGATTTATTATTTTGAGGATTGTTGATTATTCGAGTCAAAAAGTATGTTTGAGAAAAGTAGAATCTTTATCAAATCGTATCGACTTATACATGTAAAACTGACAAAACAATTTTTTAATACGTTTGTGACCGACACTTTGGTAATAATTGTGTTAAGTGACCGATTAGGAATAATGTTGTGAGTAGTATGCTGTTTCGTATTGAATAGTATTGATGTTGACCATATTGCTTGAATATGAGCTTTTAGCTTAATGAATAAATACGAATCAGCTTTTCGACAGCATATTTCATTGTAAGTTTAAGGGCTATAAATGTAATTTCATAGTTTCAATGGAAATGGATGGAGACCATGCGCTAATGGGTCCAAATATTTCTTAGAATAAATTAGGCCTGGTGTTACTATAGCAATCTCGACTTCAGGTCTGTTTTGATATTTTGCGACTAATATCCAAATTACCAGGACAGACAAACACCGGTGTAATGAGGTTCGGTTACAAAATGCAAACAGTATTAATGCTACTACATGTATATGGTAAAAAAGTGTCTGTCTTGAGCTCATTACTGGCGTTCATTCCAAATTACTTCTCAGAAAGTAACATTTTCAGATAAGGTCGCGTTATAAGGAGCATTAAGATAATACAAAACGAATTCAATCCCACAGCTTCGTCAACTATGCATCTACTTTTCCCATCCCTATATCTAGTCATACCTTATGAATTACAGGGCAATGTCTCGAGAGTAAGTGCCTTCTTTCTAGAATAACATTATGTTTCTATATTTGGATTTTAATCTAATGAGATCAGGATGACACTGCTGCTAACTACGTCACATTATTCAAACAGGGTCAATCTTATACCAAGACGGTCAATAGTTACGAATATGCGAGAGTGTTAAATGGAATGATAATAATTGTAATCAAATGTTGTGATATTTGTTTTTGAAAATTCTCGATTCACTATAAACAGTACAATTCCTCTAATTTGTTTTCTATTGTTTACAATATATCCATATATCTGCATGTCTGAGTTTGTGTGACGTAATGGACTGGTTCATTCATGTTTTTGTTCTCTACACTCGTGTCGTTATAATGTTAACTAATGTGTGGTAATGCTCTTCATTATCTACTGTGTAAATCGTGTATCCTTGCGCTTTGGTGCAGCAAGTTTTGCTTGACTTGTTAATTCTCGTACAAATTATCTCGTTGTATTGATTCAAGGCCGAAATACCTTTAGGTCATGTTCACGTAATGCAAAGCTCTTCTATCATTTTGACAGCTGCACGTAATGTTCGTACTTCAAATGTTTAAATCATCAGATTGCGATTAGTCTCTAAACTTACGCTTACAAATACCATCATGTCTATCAAGTACATGTCATGGTAGAAAACCCGTTTGAGGTATAGTAGTTAATCTTAAATCCGCCAAAATAACGTTTATGCGGGATTGAATTGAAACAATTGGTTTTTAAAATCTATATTTACATTACGTTATATCATGTCATTACCGAATTGAGAATTTAATCTCATTCATGAAGGTTATAAACTGGGAGATATTGAAGAAAAAGACTAGGTAGGACTAGATAGAAATGAACGAATATGCCAATGTTGTAATATAGGAGATATTGAAGACGAATATAATTTAATATAATTGTCCTTGTTTCGATGATTTGAGAAAATTATACATCAAAATGTACTATTACACCAGATCAAGAATGTTTATTTGTGGAGGTCATGCACTCTAGAGATAAACACCGCCACACGGGGGAATATACGCCATTAGGGTTATGTTTCAGGTATTGGTAGCAAATGTTTAACTGTTGAAGGCAGAAGAACAGTCCTGAACAAACAAAATGCAAGAAATCCGCCCACACAAAAAAACGACAATGTGAACATTGGTTATAATTCAATATTGTGGTTATATTTGTCATGACTTTGTTTGATATTGTAAACTACTTACTAGCGGTAAGTAACTGTACACAATGGTTAGAAGTATACATGTATTTGTAATGAAAATATAGTCTGAAAGGATACCTTGTTACCAGCCAACCCCTTTATTACCTTTTACCCCTAAGTATGACCTTAAAGTGATCCCCAGAACACGCGCCCTTTACGTCGTCTTGATGTGGTGAACATTTTTGTCAGGTATTTGCAAAATCCTTCAAAGGGTTTTAAAAGTAGCAGAGCGGAAGGAAAGAAAGTGATATGACTTTGTGTGACCTTGACCCTGAAGCGACTCATACAGAACATCCGCTCAGCAGATCGTCTTGATGTGGTGAAGTTTTGATTCAGGTTTTTCTTTAAAATCATTCAATGGGTTCAAGAGTTATAAGACGGACGGAGAGACGGACACAGAGACTGTAAATAAATAAAAAACAAAATAATCATGTGATCAGTGTGTATGTATGTATATATGTTGGTATGTTATCGGATAAGATGTATGTATAAAACTTAAATAAATACCCATACTCTTCTTTTAAAGATTTGAATTTTTGTTTCAATTGCTTGTTTATAATGTATAAATTGTAGCGAAAGTTATGGCCCTTAAAATCCGTATTTCAATTACATAATCGAAATACACCTACTGTTCTCGGATCTATGCAGAAAAAACGTATATATAATAATATTATGTCGCAACATGCACATAACATAAGGTGAACACACATTATATAGGAAAATGTTTAGACAGATTTAGCCGTGGGAATCTAAAAGAAAGTATCGTTACAATTTATATCGGCAGTTATGTATTGTATGCACGAGGAGTATAAAGAATAATACGTTCAGTTCCTTGTGTGCTGTCGATATCGATCGGTCCTAAAAAGTTTTAGGCTTTGGTGACCAAAATTATAAAAGAATGACGGATTACTTACAGATAATTACATTTTAAATGAAAGAACTTTAACATTATTTAAAAAAAAATTATACATGAAAGATCTAGAGAACGACAATCTTTTTTGTTAAATTGAAAGAAAATGTTTGATTTAAGCGATCAATGTTGGTTTCGAACCATGTTGTGACTATATTAGTCTTTCTTATATTTGCACTATTACACAGACGTACACACATACCAATACATATACTAGTTATTGTGATGAAGTATGTATATCGTCTATTGTAAAATAATTATTGCGTGAACAAACGGTTTCGTTTGGAAAGAAAAAAAAACAATTGTGCGATGTCTACCTACCAATTATTCTAACTTTGTTTGTGTATTGCACGTCGAGACTGTAATTATTGACCTACCAAAGTACCGTGTGAATGGGACTGTGGTACATTTGGTGTGTTTTCTTACGATAACTTCTGAGAAAATGGAAACTTATGTAGTTTACGCTTTGTCTGCGACGTATGCAATAAAGATTGGAAATAATTGTCATCCTGGATCATGGAGCAAGGAAGTGAGAATACGCCCCGTAGACTGTAATTTCTGATTCTCGTAATGCCTTCCACACACGTAAGATCAAGTGTGTTGTTTAAAGCCGTACGGAAACTATATAAATAATAAAGTGAACGCACATTTAACGAAAAAGATTTTAACATGAAGTATCCATGCATATACTACCATGTTTGCTTGTATGTAGCACTGTATGACAAATTAATCTCTTTCACGTTATCTATAAAGATAGCACATTTTTTTTAAATATGCCAACAAACAACCATAAAACTAACGTGACACCACTCATGTTTGGCAACTTATAGCAAAACAAAATTACAGTTTAAGTGGTATTAGAATATAACCTACATTATGAGCCAATGAAAACGCCGCATTTTGGCGGTTAAATGAAAATTTAATCATTAAAATTTTCTCTTCACAGACTTGACGTCATGCGTTGGCGCTACTTTCTATCGGCCAATCAGAATGCAGAATGTTATATTCTAAGTTAGTTAGAACATATTAAGTAAATTTTAATGACTAAAAATGACTCGCTTCGCTTCGCTCGCTCCGCCCTTTTTAATCATTAAACTTTACTTAATATGTTCTAACTATAACATAGAAACATAGCATTAAGCTCGAAACATGAATTATATCGTTCTTAATATAATTAGCGGTTACCAGATAATTGTTTGCGCTAGGGTATGCGATATTTTTCAGACGCCTTGTAATATTAGCACTTCTAATTGACAGTCTTTCGTATATTCACAAGAAGCGTGTTGGGCGGTAATCATTTTAAAAATTACGTTAAATGAACTAATGTGTTGCCCGACGAAAATGATAAATTATGCATGAGTAACATGGACGACCGGACTTTGTTCTTGTATTCACTTCCATACAATAAAGAACGGCTAATGTTTATATTGATGCTTTCTCGGCATCTGTGTCCTGTAAATTAGCCATTCCACAAAATCGTCCCTTAGTATCAGCCCATGATTACACACCGAGTT
This sequence comes from Spisula solida, assembly GCA_947247005.1. Lineage (NCBI taxonomy): Eukaryota > Metazoa > Mollusca > Bivalvia > Venerida > Mactridae > Spisula > Spisula solida. Next base: position 51,860,812 of record OX365950.1, read on the forward strand.
ACATCAACGTCATAAAAAACGAACGACAGACATGGGTGCAAATAATTATTTCCCAAACAGAAAACGCATCAAAAAGACGATATGACCAGTTATACTGTGCGTTCAATTTATATTATAGACGCAATCATATAGAAATGGAGTTCTTTTCGTGTCGAATTTGCAAGAAAAACAACAATGGTGATGACGTTCAGTATATTGCATGACTACATACAACAGCCACATAACATGTGTTAGAACGATCCAGAATGGTTTACCATTACATTTCGTATATATTTGTTGACGTATTGGTTCCGATAATCTGCACATTTGTGGAATTGAAGTATCATTATTACAGCCTATTCGTCTTTTAATGTAAACATGCTTTTCTATAATTATACTAGAGGTATTGAACGTATATTTGAACGGAAATGAACATCCAACTTATCCATGACTGTAATTGCGTAACGTATATTCAGCTTTGAAATGTAATTTATCAATTTCTATATTCCAATATTGTACATACCATATGCAATGCGATTAGTACAGAGTCTTCAATTATTTAGAGGACATAGTTCTTTCAATCTTATGGTTAAATCTGGACTTGAGGATGTTTACATTTCCCTTCGTTCAATGTCCCTAAACTTGCAAATTATTCGGCATCCACTACGTGGATGTAATATACTTAACATTATTGTTCTTAAACCTTCTGTTTACGTATTTGGATTGACGCCTTTTTTGGTTCAGTATTTGATGAGTCAGCGTGATTCTGGCATTGGAGATTTTTGTCGAAGAACTTGTTCGAAACCTTTTGCACACAGAGCTGGGCGATAATCTTCGTCCCATTGTCAATATTTTTAGTTCCATTCCCAACAATCTTCAATTGATGCCTATCATCTAGTAGGTCATACGACTATACGGGCCTTTCAACGTTTTAATACTGTTATTTAACTTTTGAGACTAAAGGCTGCTAAAACTATGTAGTTCAGCAGTTTTACTGTTGTAACTAGGTCATTCAGCGTAGACATTCCGCCTTTTGTTTACTGACTCTTTTCTACTGGGTCATTCAGCTAGTTATAATTTATTATACTTTTCGACAGCTTGGACTTGGGCGGATCTGCGCTTGTTTAGTTGGGCATTGTGCTTTGTGTTTTTTTAATGTTTTCTGTGCTCGGCTGGTTAAGTTAAGTGCTGCCTTCCCTGTCCGACTTTATATAATCTTTTTGACCATTCACAAAGTGGCCAAAAAAGCCTCTGCAAACTGTTTTATTTTGTGCTAACGTAAATACAAACACAATAAACAGGGAGGTATTATCATGAGGAAAAGAATGGCCACCAAGAAAAAAAGTTCAACCGTTTAAATGGTGTACATGGTATTGTGTATGGATATGGCGTTTAAACTATTAACGTTTTTTTACTTATTGAACAGGTTGCACCTGAAGGATAGTTTGAACTAGTACAGTATTGTATTACATTGGGAATTTGTTTGCTAATAGTGTTTTTGAGTGTGCACAAGAATCGGACATTTTGAAATGTAATACCCCAATCACACGAATCTCGAATCAGCCGGAATGGGCCCCGAATGAGTCGGAATGGTGAAAGAATAAAAGTTCGAAACACATTCCGAATGATAATTCGAATTGACCAAAATTATTGTAGCCTTGTCAAAAAGCCGTTGGAATACTTAGAAAACGATTCGAATACAATCCAAACACAATTCGAATATACTTCGAATATAACTCGAATACACTTCGAATTCGTCTGGAATGATAGCGGAGAACGTACACACAGTCATCCGACCGTTTTGCACGGGATTTAGCTGGGCAGAAATAGTAGAATGTCTTCTTCTACTGTCTCTGGCACGGGTGGTGTGTTTAATAACAGTACGTATAGTGGTTTTAAGTAATGTTTCGAATGTAGTCAGAATGACGTAAGAATATTTAAAATGTAATCAGAATTTAGGAAGAAAACATTTCGATAGCCGTTCAATATCTCACCGACTTCGAATCCAGGGTAGCAATACCACGTGGCTTTTGGCTACAGTTACAAGTACAAATTTGTAAACATTGGGACACAAATATAGCCATAAATATTTTATTTCTTCATCGATTGCTATCAAATATATGCCACGCTGAGGGGAATAGTATTTTCTTTTCGTGAAATATAAGATCTTTTTCAGCATTTTAACCGATTTTTCCATTACCCTGTGAAACCTACTCATTCTACGGTTTCACAAGGTAATGGACAAAACGGCACAGCCGCTGAAAAAAGATTTTATATTTTATAGAAAGCAAATAATTGTCCCCATAGCGTGGCGTATATTTCATATAAATCGATAAAGAAATAAAATACTTATGGCTATTTAATATCCAATGTTTACAAATTTCTTCTTGTAACTGTAGTCAAAAGTCACGTGGTATTGCTACACTGGAATCGATCTAGATAGTTTTGAACATGCGCAAAACATTCGAAGTGGCCGCACGAATAGGCCGGACTATATGAAATGTACTACGAATACAAATAGAATATGACGGGATATGTTAAGAATGTACTTCGATTACGCAGGAATACACCTCAAATTATACATTTTGGTGACATTCCGGCTATTCCGATGGCATGCGATTTGGAATATCTGAATTAATATACATTTTAGATTCAGATCATTTGAAAACATTCAAAATGACTAGTTTAAATTATTATTAGACAGAATGTACTCCGAATCAGACGGAATACACTTCGAACATACAAGAATGTACCCCTAATCGCTATTCCTACGGCATCCCGGCTCATTCCGACTCTTGTGTGATTGGGGTATGAGCGTTGTTTTGAATTTTATATTTAAAGTAATAAAGTTTTCATAATTTAACTATATTTGTTAACATAGTTTAAATCTACATGTATTCTATGAGGCATGCGGACCATTTAAACTGTTGATTTGTTTTCTTGGCGGCCAATTGTTTGGTCTCTTAAAACCATAAGTAATTTGACAAATTACTATAAGCGGTTAAATGGTGACAGATCGATTATATCGTGTTACAATGTACCATGAAAATACTAAATGTTCAACTCCGTTCAAATGTAACTGGGCACATGTCATATTATAATAAAACATAATTATAGCGTCACTCTAGTCTATTTTTATAGTTTTGTGTGTGCATTCCAACTTCACGTGTCCTGCATTTTATATGAAACATTAACAAGATTTTTAAAAGAGTTTGGAAATGCGTCTTATTCTGCTGTTGCCTACAATATTTGGTCAACTTCTACTTGAAATAATAATATTATCAAAATATGTTTTCACTTGGTCTGGTAGTAATATTATATTGATAATCATTATCATATTTGCACTGTAATGCACAACGTGAATCCATGCTATAAATCATACTGTTTGTCCTAATGATACAAATAGTATGCCTTTACTTGAAATCACATGTTTGGACCGTATTGCCTTTCCTGTCTAAAATTAAAGTATTAAGTGTATGAAGCTGCTCGCATTGTACTATTAGATTGGTTTCAAATGGCTAAACTATTAAATCATTTAATAGAAACTTTAGAATAGAAAGTTATGATATAAACGAACTTCTTGAATGGAACATTTTTGTATTTTTTAAAGTGAGCGTCGGTAAACAAAATGTTTACGTTTCTCACACAAAAGGAGTTTTAACATGCCTCTAAATTGCAGGATATAGTTCACCTAACTGAACCAGAGATTTAATTTGAACGCAACTCTAGTCTTTTTATCGCCGTTACTATTTAATTTTTCCCAAAACAGTCGATAAGTTCACGCTTCAATTATAATATTTCCATTGCATTTTGATAGTGAAGTGCAGTGTCAATTAAACTATTTAATATTGCTATTGATATTGCTTTACGAACAAGCTTTAGACCATGAACTTCCCAAAGTGCAAGTGTAAAGAGGCCACCCTAATCTTCTGTATCAGACTGATTCGTTCAAACATACACCTATCACATACGTTGTGTTATTTACCGATTGTTACCTGATATTGAGCGCATATGGTCATTTCACATGCGATTTAATGCATGCTTTTACAATGTGCCGTCCGAAGAGAGAGGTGTCCGATTGCCAATAGTCCTGCTAGTTTGCTAAGTCTAGACGAACAAATCAATGATAATAAGGAACAAAAACAAACACGTAACTTGGAGATAAATAATTAAATTACTGGATATATGTCGGATTCAATAGTTGTTATATCTAATTAGTAAATAAGACATTGATACTGTCTGGACAGCAGACATTTGTCAGCATAATGAGACTAAGACAACGTATGTGTTGGTCACTGTACCGTGTAAATGTGATACAATGTATGTGTTGGACATTGTATCGTGTAAATGTGATACAATGTATGTGTTGGTCATTGTACCGTGTAAATGTGATACAATGTATGTGTTGGGCATTGTACCGTGTAAATGTGATACAATGTATGTGTTGGGCAATGTACCGTGTAAATGTGATACAATGTATGTGTTGTGCATTATACCGTGTAAATGTGATACAATGTATGTGTGGGTCTTTGTACCGTGTAAATATGATACAATGTATGTGTTGTGCTTTGTACTGTGTAAATGTGACACAATGTATGTGTTGGTCATTGTACCGTGTAAATGTGATACAATGTATGTGTTGTACATTGTACCGTGTAAATGTGATACAGTGTATGTGTTGTACATTGTACCGTGTAAATGTGATACAGTGTATGTGTTGTACATTGTACCGTGTAAATGTGATACAATGTATGTGTTGTACATTGTACCGTGTAAATGTGATACAGTGTATGTGTTGTACATTGTACCGTGTAAATGTGATACAATGTATGTGTTGTACATTGTACTGTGTAAATGTGATACAATGTATGTGTTGTACATTGTACCGTGTAAATGTGATACAGTGTATGTGTTGTACATTGTACCGTGTAAATGTGATACAGTGTATGTGTTGTACATTGTACCGTGTAAATGTGATACAATGTATGTGTTGTACATTGTACCGTGTAAATGTGATACAGTGTATGTGTTGTACATTGTACCGTGTAAATGTGATACAATGTATGTGTTGTACATTGTACCGTGTAAATGTGATACAATGTATGTGTTGTGCATTGTACCGTGTAAATGTGTTACAATGTATGTTATGTTTTTTTTGTTTTCTGTGCTCAGCTGTTTACGTTGAGTGCTGACATCCATGTCTATTGTGTTTATACCTTCATGTTTACGTGTCTTTGTTGTGGTCAATTAAATGTGATAACTTTCTCGCAGCTGTTCCATTCAGTGCCAAACATCTATGTTTTCGTTTAAAATATGCTGTGTGACGACAATGTTCCTAGGTGTCCAATTGCCAATAAACATTTAGACGGAGAACTAAGATATTCCAGCGACCAAACAGATGACAAGGTAGAAAAACACGTACCTTAGAGACCAATAATGCAATTAGTATGAAGGATTCCTTAGGATTTATATCTAATAAGTATTAAGGGTATAGGAGGTGTCTGGTCAGGAGAAACTTTGTGATCAATACGCAGACAAGATGACGTAACCGACATGGTGAATTAGCATAAAAAGCTGCATAATTAGATTCCTTCATTTGTTAGGTTATACTGTCTGCATAACATAGCGTAAATATAATTCGAGAATTTATTGTTAGAACAAAATATTACACTCTATTTGTTGTCAATCTCCGATGCATATACTCAACTGCATGTTTCATTTAACTATGATATAATGGCTGGTTTCCTCGCTTATGTCAGTATTATTTAACAGCGGAATACAATAAAGAGGCAATATTATCATAGTGTTGCAATAAACCAACGTTAGTGCTTTATGCTATATATAAAACTAAATTGCTATAAACTATCCGCCTGTAATGTTTATGATTAATGCTACCTAAAACAGTGTCGGTATTTCAGACATACATATGAGTAATGTCATACATTAGATGGAAACATCAGTTGATCATGGAGCCGATAACAGTTAATGTACAAGATGCAATCATAGAATGATTTAATATGGAAACGTACGTATTTGTTTGATGGGTGTTGTATATTTTAAGGACATTTGCAGATAGCATCAAAGACTCTGTCTATTGGGACGCGCAGTGTGGAATGATTGCGAATATGGACAAATCTAATTTATATTTGATATCGTTCACGTTTAGAGCTTCAAAGTCGTATGTTGTCAGTTTGTCAAATAACTCAAACCAACTAGAACAATACAACCCTTGACGTTACAATGTACCAACAACATGTTTTAAACGCAGTGAAGTAATGTATTATAAGGTATGTTTGGTAGAACTCCGCATAAACAACTAAGCGGTAACGAATCGATCCCAAGTTGTATTAATTTCGTAATAAAGATAGTCGTAGGTTTGGATACGTATGTTGTAACTAGAAACTGTGCGTATGTAATATCTAATTGTCAGACAATTTTGTAAAACACACATACTGTCTGTCTGACATTTTCGCGTGAACTAAAGAAAGAAAAAAATGGAAAGGAAGATATCAACGTATTCATAAATATGTGGCCTATCCAATATTACAAATCACGATCATACACTGTTAATAACTTTCAAAACGCAAAGGGTAGTTTTAAGTTCCAATGTATTGCATATTGTTCCTACGGCAAACCTTATAAATACATTTGTTTGTTTGCAGTTGCCGACCTTTGGTTGCAAGTAATGAGTTTGTACATGTAGGTCGGCTATTTGTGTTTGCAAACTTGCAAGTTTGTAAATAGTTTGTATTTCTTGTCGTCAGTTTGATAATTAATGGTCCGACTAGACCTAGCAAACTAGCAGGATTATTCACAATTGAATACCTCTGGCTTCGTACAGTTAATTACATGCGAATATACCATCTGTTTTCAATTACAAATAAAACATCGTAGGCAAATGGGATTGGTGAACATCAGAACCTAGTCTGCCTGATTCAGAACTTAGGGAAAGCGTCGTGGCACTTTCGGAAGCTCATGCTGGAAAGCCTGTTTTAATGCCATATCATTGTATAGTTATTTTTATGCGATCATGTGGTATTTGGCTGGCAATTATTTCGTCATGATTTGTGACCATCTCGAGGAACCTGTAATTATCAGGATTCCTTATTATCTTGTGAATAGGAATGAGAGATATCGTATGTGTTGGCCTTTGGTCATGCCTGAATTATGAATTACACAGTTTGGCAAATGTCAGTTTCGCTTAACAAAATGATTTGCAAACAAAAAAACGTTTAACTTATTACTATGTTGTTTTTCTTTTCAAAAGGATTTATACACCGACGAAGAGACTACTATATACATGTACGTGTACAGTTAATTCCGTCATAGAGAACTCACGTGTACACATGCCCTTTGACTCTGGTCGGTGACTACAAGTCTTTGAACGTATTGTGTCAAACATTAGAGTTCAAAGTTTGACACAGCACTTTACTAACAAAATGCGATAAACCTATCATAACTGAATCTTGTTTAGAGAATAACTTAATAGTCATCACATATTGGGTGGCACGGTAGTCGAATCGGTTACGGTCTCGACAACGAATTGAGAGGTCCATGGTTCGAATCTTGGTTAGGGAACTTAATGATTATGTCTTTCCAGTGTTTTGACGAAATTGGTTGGTAATCTATATACCGCTAACGGTCACGAACTAATGGGTGTGTTTGGGAAGAGCTAGAGTAGCGCACCAAGATTGCTGTCTCTTCCCTCGAAGCCAGGGCTAATGTAGAAAGACAATATGATGGTCATGTACTTAGAACTGTCTCAGTCAAATGCCGATATAAAGTCTAAAAGTTATTGTGTTTTGTAATCGCTATAATTGAACTCTTCTTATAACGAAGCTTGAAAACTAGGTCATTCAGCTAGGGTATTCCGCTTTTTGATTGCTGAAACGAGGTCATTCAGCTTTTTGATTGCTGAAACTAGGTCATTCAGCTAGGGTATTCCGCTTTTTGATTGCTGAAACTAGGTCATTCAGCTAGGGTATTCCGCTTTTTGATTGCTGAAACGAGGTCATTCAGCTTTTTGATTGCTGAAACTAGGTCATTCAGCTAGGGTATTCCGCTTTTTGATTGCTGAAACTAGGTCATTCAGCTAGGGTATTCCGCTTTTTGATTGCTGAAACGAGGTCATTCAGCTTTTTGATTGCTGAAACTAGGTCATTCAGCTAGGGTTTTCCGCTTTTTGATTGCTGAAACGAGGGCATTCAGCTTTTTGATTGCTGAAACTAGGTCATTCAGCTAGGGTATTCCGCTTTTTGATTGCTGAAACTAGGTCATTCAGCTAGGGTATTCCGCTTTTTGATTGCTGAAACGAGGTCATTCAGCTTTTTGATTGCTGAAACTAGGTCATTCAGCTAGGGTTTTCCGCTTTTTGATTGCTGAAACGAGGGCATTCAGCTTTTCGATTGCTGAAACTAGGTCATTCAACTTTCTGACAGCTAGGACTTGGGAGGTTCATTCCCTCGTTCAGTTATTTGTTGGGCATTGTGTCGTGTAATTGCGGTACGAGGGAAGTTTACTAATAACTTCGATATTTGCTGAAAAACGATTCATGTTGTAGACAGATCACATATTAACATGGTATCAGAATTCGGAATTATCTGGCCACCTGATGGTATATTTTTCAAAACATTTTTTATAGAAATTAAAGGTAAACCAGTCATTTGAATAACCATGGTTACGTCTATCCGGGACAACCGGTTTTTTAACGTTTTGTTATTGCTTTCAGTACTGTACTGCTATTATCATTTTTTTAGCATCCATCGCATGTGATGTGTTCATGTTTTCTGTACATTGAGTACTGCCTTCCCAGTCCGACGTTCTATTATCTTTTTGAAAAAAAAAGTTTTGTGTGAGAAACGTACAAATTGTGAGTATCACGCCGTCCAGTACTCTAAATAATTACAAAATTGTTCCATACAGCCAATCAGGTTGTCAAAGAAGTTAATAGATCTTTCTCTCACTTCCTGTCGATTATGTGATTTAAAAGCTTCACCATTTTTACACCGACCTAATACAATGTAGTAAATTGTGAGAAGCGTCATAGATGTAATACTTTAATTCCAGACAGAAACAGCAATACGGTCTAAATCTATGATTAGAATAAAAGGCATATTACCAATAGGACATATATGATATAATTGATATCAAGGTGTTATGGGAGACTGTTGTGAATTTCTGTCTGACTAAGAATAAATATGATTATCATACTCATATTATATTACTACTAAACAATGTGACAACATATTTAATGACATTATTATTCCGATTAAAACTTGACAAAGTATTTTCGACAACAGCATAATAGGAAGATACTAGATAATCGAACATGAACATCCAAGCACAGAAAACGTAAATTCATCACATAAACAAAAAGGACACATAAATAAAAGAGGCACAGACAATGCCCATAGTAAAAACTAGCAACTACAAAAAGACGACTTAATAACCACAAGAGGGTCCGTGATAATGCATGCAAGCTCCTATGATGACCTAAGCAGCCATTTACATTTTCTGAATAAGATTCAAGAAAATTCAGCTTTTATTGCAAGGTTTGTATTATTTGATTAGTGACATATTATTTGACCCCAGATGACCATATACCAAACTTAGCCTAGATTTTGTTGACATGATCATTGCTACCAAGTTTCATAAACATGAGGTTAAAAGTGTGACATTTAGTGACTACACAAGGTATTTCTAAGATTACACCTTGTGACCTAGTTTTTGACACCGAATTACCAAATAAAGTACTTGACCTATAATTTGTTGAGATGATCATTGTGACTATAAAGATTAAGTCAAATGTGCGACCTCTAGGGACTACACTAGGTTTTCCTATGATTTTGCCTTTTGACATAGTTTTGAACCCCACACGACCTAGTTCCGAACTTGACATAGATTTTATAGAGACAAACCTTTTGACCATGTTTCTTGTAAGATTTGGTTTTGATTGTGTCCTCTAATGTTTTCATACGTTATTTTCCAAGGTTTTACCTAGTTACCTAGCTTTTAACCCCACGTTACCCAGTTCCAAATTTGACCAATATTTCATGGAGACAAATATTCTGACTAAGTTGCATGAAGATTGGGCCATAATTGTTGCCTCCAGTGCATTCACAAGAAATTGTGAACGGACGACGGACGAAGAGCGATCACAAAAGCTCAAAATTGAGAATTTAAAAGGTTACACGATTTTTCTTTGATTTGACCTTGTGACTTAGTTGTAATCTCTGATGGGGCAATATCGAGCTTAACCTAGATTTAATAGAGATAACTATTATCATATGACCAAGTTTCGTAAATATTAAGCCAAAATGGTGTGTTCACAAGCAATTGCGGAAGCTGGATAAAGCCTTATCACAGAAGCTTACATTGACACTACCTTTAGACGGACCAACCAAAGCAGAACCCCAATATAGCCCCTTATACTTCGTATCGGAGGGTACAAAGATTGTGCAAATAACCAGTTACACACCACAGCAACAATTGGTCTAAATAGAATGAACTCAACATGTGGTAAACAAAGGCAGCTGACTCAATGTATATGTTGTCAGGGCATACAATACATACTGTAGCGCATAGACAATCAAAAGCCACACCTAAACGACTGCAGCGCCTAGCCATCCACGAAAGAGTCAGACATAGAACGAACCATCCATTTTCAATGAAATACAAATTAAAGTTAGAGCAACAGATTAGTACAATGGCAGAATAATGTAATAGCATTTAATCACAAATAATGCAGTTAAATTATATCCAGTAAATGTCGCAAATATACATTTTACATGTATAAGGAAATGAATTCATATGCTATGTCAATTTCATACTGCTTTAGGTTTGTATAATGTAATTAACCACATCAATTGTGTTGTTAAGTGATTAATTCATTAACTCGGAATGTTTGAGCCGAGAGTATTGGCATGCTGAAGTGTCAGCACATTCTCTGAATATTTGTTGTCTGTAGAAACAACCAGCATTTATAACTGACATGTGTATTATATGATGCTGCTTGTGTATGTAGACATCTAGATCTGTGTTATCTTAGCAACCAACTGTCTAACTTTTCGGACGAACGAATGGGCGGACGGACGAACAAACGGACTGACAGGACAATCACTATATGCCTCCTGCATCAGTAGATACTGGAGCATGAAAACCCAAACAGGTCTATACAATAGACCTTTAGAAAGACATCAACATTATTAATCTAAATCTGACCTTATTGGTCATAGAGACAATTAAAAAAGTATGGCAATAAATGTCAAAAATAACAAAAGACTAATAGAGCACATAATATGTGCTTTTTTAGTCTTTTGTTATTTTTGACATTTATTGCATGAGCATGGCTGGAATATTAGCGTAACTATGATTGCAGTTAATACCAGGGATTATCATATATTATATAATAATCCCTGGTATTAACTGCAATCATGGTTACGCTAATATTCCAGCCATGCTCATAATAGTGATAAAATATGACATAATTACTGTTGGCAGCATTAACACTTCTCAATTACAAGAAGGTTAATGCAATAACCAGACAGTAATATAACAATTAGTCAATAATAATTGGTTTAAATAGCACGGTTAATGTCAATGGGTCTACAATATAATAACACATCATCACAAATAGCAAAGTCAATTGTATTGCATTTACATTTAGCTGTCAATTATTTGAAAATTACTACAGTATTAAAAGATATCAACACAAAAAGCGTTCGTAATATGACATTATATTTACATTTTAGGCTGAATGAATGAATTTCCATGTATACAGTCACCCCTTTCTATTCCCTATTTTACATGCTACTTCTATCATGTGTTGTTAAACACCAACCATAAATGACTTAAATGACTCCAGAATATATAATAATAGGCACGCATGTTTACATGAACGGACGAATATGTTGTAATAATGATACTTTCAATATCAGATCATTTGAATCAATATGCTAACAAATATTTATAAAGGAAGAACATTCAGGGTCATTCTTATACATTCTTTTCTGGCTGTTGTAGTCATGTAATATACTGAACGTTATCACAATTGTTGTTCATCTTGCAAACACAAATGTCTTATCAATCACATATTGAAATTACTATTAATCTTTTTGCAAAGATATGACATCCGGCACAAACAGAAAGCGATTTCTGTTATATAAGTTGAACGCACAGCTCGTATCGTATTTTTGATTCGTTTCAGTTAGGAAATTAATTTATCATGAAGTGCTTAAAGTAACGAAATATTAGTAATAAGTGGTCTTTGTGATGCGTTGTCAGTTTGGGAATTCTTTTTTTTTTGCACCCATGTCTGACGTTATGTTTTATGACGTTGATGTAACAATATTCGTAATCATGGGTTGTTACTAAGGGATTTTTTAATGAAATGGCTAATTTACCAAATATCACTCCGAGCAAGCATCAATATAAACATTAGCAGCCCTTTATTATATGGAAGGACATGCAAGAACACAGTCCGGGTGTTAATTTGCTCATGCATAATTAATCACTTTCGTCGGCCAAAACATTAGTTTCATTTAAAGTTATTTTCAAAATAATTATCGCCCGACACGCGTCTATTGATTATGCAAAAGACTGCCCATTAGAAGTGCTAAAATTACAAGGCGTCTGAGAAATATCGCCTCAGCAATCATCTGGCTATCAATAATTACATAAAAACGATATAATTCTTGTTTCGGGCTTAATGGTGTGTTTCTATTACCACTTTAACCTCTCACTTTGCTTGATAATGGTTTTGATATATTTCGATTTGATCATGATGTGCTTAAAGTAGCCAAATATTAGTTGTGCCACGTTAATATTTTGGATGTTTGTTAAAATATTTCCAAGAAAGTTGCTATATTTGTAGATAACGTGAAAAAGGTTATTTTGTCATGCAGAGCTCCATACAGGCATACATGATAGTATATGCATGGATACTACAAGTTATGCTCTGATATCATCGTTATATGTACGTTCACTATCTTTTATATAGTTTACGTACGGCATTTGACACCATACCTAAACGTGCGTGGAAACCTAAACGTCATGGAAACCTGAACGTGCATGGAAAGCATTATCTCATTATTTAGTTTTATGAATCAGGATGACGATCATTTCCAGGCTTTATTTGTGAGGCCATAGACTGAGAGAAAACTATATAAATCACTATTTTGTCAGACATTATCGTAAGAAAACACACACAATATCTCACAGTTCCATTCACACGATAGTTTGGAGGCTCACTAATTACAGGCTCGATGTGCAAGCCACAAACAAAGTAAGAATAATTGCTAGGTAGACGACAAACCACTGGGTTCTTTATACAAATGAAACTGTTTGTCTACGCAATAATTATATTACAATAATTATACGATATACATATTTCATCACACAGAATAACTAGTAAATTCGTATTTGTTGGTACAGTATGTGTGAACTTTTGTGTAATAGTGCAAACATTGGAAAGATATAGTCACTGCATGATTCTACACCAAAAGTGATCGCTTAAATAAATCCTTTTTTTCCATTTATCAAAATACGTCGTTCTCTTATTCGTCACGTATACATTTAGTTCTTAAAAGGAAGTATTTATCGGTATTATAAGTAATCTGTCATCGTTAGTTTTAACACCTATGATCACCAAGGCCTAAACATGTCCAGGTCCGATCGATATCAGAACTCGACAGAACACAAGAAACTCAGCGTAATTATACTTCTCATGCATACAATACAACACTGCCGATAGAAATTGTAGCGATACTTACTGTTCAAACTCATAGAAATATAGATTCCTTTGATTTATTCATACTAAGCTTTTTCCTATGAAATGTTTTCACCTTAGGTTATGTGCATATTGCGACATACTTACATTCACGTTTTTCTACCTAGATCCGAGCTGCGGGGTTATCGTGTGTTTTTCTTTATAAGAACTGAACATTGATAAACCCGAAATCATTTACCTTAATCATACTAGATTATCTATTATTACATTGTATTATAGATGGATGAAAGCAATTTCAATATGTTTGGCAAGAGGATCCTGAGAATAAGCAGAACTATATTAATCAACGTGCAGACAATCTAATGAAACATTCAGTGTGAACCATGCATGCACTCAATGGCAATTCGTGTTACATTCTGCCAACAGAACAATACATTATCACATTATATCATTCTAAATGTGTTTAATTACACACAAAGCTGTAGTTTGTATAAACATGTTGAATAAGGTCTAAATATGTAAATTTAACTCAGCATTGTGTAGATATGTAATTTAAATTCGAATTAAAGGTTCATAAGTTGCGAAACATTGGATATCAAAACAAGCAATTTAAAGAACAGTACATCACTATACATATAACATATACATACAAAACATTATCACATGATATTTTGTTAGCAATTAAGTTTACAGTCTAGGATTAACAATTTTTGACATTCGTTAGTTCATATTATTCCATATATTACAATGTATTTTTAATTATTACAGCTCTTTTAAACTGAGTTGTATTTATCAAGTTCAAAAGCGACAAGAAAACCTACTTGGTCTAGCAAAATATAGCTGTATACTTTTGATATATGTTTTATTCGTCTTCAATATCTCCTATATTACAACATTAGCATACACCTTCATTTTCTATCTAGTCTATTTGTTGAATATCTGCCTCCCAGTATGTATCCTTCATGAATGTGCCGAAATTCTCCATTTGGTAATGTCATAATGTGAGGTAATGAAAATGTTCATAATCAAAGTTTGATTTAATACGATTTAAACAATGCAACATAACTGCATAATAAATTAGATAATTGTACCGTTAGTCAGGCATTTTTCGTAGGATCAACAATAACTATTAGAGTTTTTGAAAACAATTTTTTCAAAGCGATGGTCAATCGAACCCGCGCAAACATTACATTGGCGGTTTCGGGTTTTACTTCATTACCTGAAACGGGTTTTATATAATGGCATTTGCATGTACTTGTAAGACATGTATTTTTAAAAGCGTTTGTTTATCATCAACATGCAATCTGATGATGTAATTGTTATTTACATAGCACTGCACATTGTTTTTTGTAACCATATTCGTTATTGTTTTGAACCTAGAAACTACAAATATCATGTGCAGCTGCCACAATTATAGGAGAGCTTTGCAGAACATGAACATAACCTAAAGGTATTTCGGCCTTGAATCAATACAACGAGATAATATGTACGAGATAATATGTACAAGGCATCAGAAAATGCTGCACCAAAGTCAAGGATACACAATTAACACAGTGAAGGATAAACAACATTATCACACGTCAGTTAACACTAAAATGATACGAGTGGAGAAAGCAAACTATGATCATATTGTAAAAAACAATCGAATACAAATAAGAGGAATTCATAATGTATTTGCACTATTATAGTGAATCAAAAGAAATGGATTAACACGTATTTTGACATTTGATTCCAAAATTTTTCATTCCATTCAACACTCTCGTATCGCGATGGCCTTATATGTGCCGTGTTTGAATAATGTAACGTAGTTAGAAGCACTTGTCATCTATATTACATTAGATTAAAATGTAAATTTAATGTAATTGTAGAAAACTTACTGACGAGAAATTACCGAATAACCCACACGACATGGCTAGATATTGCGTTGAGAAAATAAGTACATATTAGATGAGAAGCTGTATGGTTGATATTAATGCTCCATATAACGAGATCTAATCGGAAATTGTCACATTCGGAGAAGTTTTGTGGAATGGCAGCCAGTAATGAGCTCAAGACAGACACTTCCTTACAATATAGTAGCTTTAGTACTGTTCGCAATTTGTAACAGAATCTCATTAGACCGGTATATGTCTTTCCTGGATATTTAGATACCAGTCGCAAAATATCAGATCAGACATGAAGTCGAGAATGCTATATTAACGCCAGGATTTTTTATCATTATAAGAAATATAAAGACGCCTTATCATCTAAGTAAAAAACAAATTAATTAAAAATATTTAGAGAAACATGATTGACAGACATACATGTACACATAACATTTTATATATTCTATAAGTACACTCTTGTCGGAATGATGTACTTGGAAACATTGTTCAAAATGTATTTTGAATGTCGATTCAGAGCTGGGTTGCTGTTGAAAACGATTTTGGAATGTATTAGTTAGCCTTCATGTAAAACAACGGTCATGTGCTGCACAGGTTGTGCATTTTGCTACCAAGATACAGGTTCACAGATGTAAAATGTGGTTGAAATCTCACCAAGACACCGGAAGTGACCGTATGTTAATCGCTTTTAAAATCTCACGTGATAGCAGTATGGTACAATCTGATCATCGGCAATATCTTGCTTGACCTACCTTCTCAATTGTCCGTTCTTGTTTTAGTTACATTAACATATAGTTGACCATAATTATGTCAGTAAAACTGCATGTTTAGTTGAAGTGAACATTGATTACACAAACTGCTCAGTACACCAAGAAACATTTGCAATCGAGGGGCAGATCATGCTTTCTATGAGTGGCATGAACTATTTGCTTGTCAAAGAAACTTGTGAATTAATGTGTTGTCAGATGTAATACATAGGCTAAATGTGCAATATGCATATTTAGACTAACTCTGATTATTCGTTCTAAGAGATCCCATTTCTATCGAAGTGTCTATTAAAGTGGCAAAATATATTACCATCTGACTGACTGATGATATTCGACTACGTTAAGCGTAATTTATATTGTATTTTACTTAATGGGGGTTTGCTTACCAGAAACAATCAGAAACTGTCATTTTTGTGAAATATCTGTCAAATGGTCATCATTATTAGTCTCGTGTAATTCTGATACATTGCGACAACATTAAAGACGTTTACAAGAAGAAATTCGGTTTGATTGTACATTAGAGACAATCCGCTTCAAGAAGTACAAATTTCTTTTTTATAGTTATAGCCAAAGCCAATATTATTTGACATTTATTTCTATCTGAAACAAATATTTCAAATTCATAACATATTGCAACAACGTTAGATATATGTATCCGTATGACATATTGAACTTGCAAAACTTATGTTTTTCTAATCATATGGAGTTTCAGGATATCGACGCGATACCTTAATCCAGTGAGAACGAAGTTAAGTGCGAATGTGTGAACAGACACTCGACCGGAAGAAATACATACAGTGTGTATATCGTCGCCACAATTAACAATGACGTTTGACCATATACTAATAACTTGTCCATCGTGCCATTCGTTCTTCCAGTTGGAGTTATTTCTTGTATATTTCGATAAATCAGCTTTACAGTGATGTGTAGGTTCTCTTTAAAATGTGAACAAGCGTTTTCACTTCTGTTTTGGAAAATATTCTAATTGTGTTCTTTTGGAAAGATATTTTCCCCCCGAAACGTATTTCTCATGGGGAACAATAAATTATCCTTTCCGCTAAAATATTTACATTCGATAAATTGAATTGTTATTTTAATTACAAAAGTATCATTGATTTCTGACGGAAGTAACATTATTTATTTTGTCTAGACATACATTATGTTGTTTATTTCATTATGAGGTTCAATGTACACTAACGTGTCGTAGGAGCGTTAACAAACTAAATGGGTTTCTAAGATTACTGATTAGACTCGACGAGTTTTGGGATTTGATACATTTTCCTTGATTTTAATTCATTTTTCCTGGAAATAGAAACACCCATTCTGATCACCTCGGCCTTTATGCATTGCAATAGACCTCTGACATAACAAGGCGCCATATTGGAACTATTTCCAGTCACATGATTAGAAAATGGCAGCCCCCAGTCATCAGTGTACACAATATGCCAATACATGTACACACAAATATATAGATCGACATAGTTATATTATACCAGTAAATACACACTATAAAATTCCACGCAACAATTAATCACATGTGTGCAGGCGATATCCTAACTTGATATGAATCGAAAACCAAATAGTATATTTTGTAAACATATATATACCGTATACGCTTTCCCGAAATTCAAATATGGGTCATGTTTGTTGATGTTTTCAACACGTGCATGGGAAATATAAATTATGAGTAATATTCAAAGATACGAGGTATTTCTTTCATGATATGTCTTCGTATGATCATAAACATAAGAAAACTGTTAGGGAAGGATACAATAACCATCTTATTGACGGACACATAATTTATTACTTTACGCCAACGTAGCTGGGACTTATAACGCAGGCGAATCATATTGGTGTATAACTACACTTAGATACGAGGTTATTTACCGGAGATAAACGGAAATGGCCGAGCTTTAACGATTGTAGAAACACCCTTTATTCCAATCGTAACTTAACAGTAAGGATACCATGCATATCAATTGCCGTCAACCTCGGACATGTAACACGTGTTTTGTTTTAGATTTGGGCTTATTGGAACGAAAGTACGAGAACTATGAAATATGTCTGCGCTTGACATAAATTGTGGGCTTCAATCAACAGAACTGTCGTTACGGTTAAGTTTTTTCCGAAACCAAGTGGGGCCTGTTCGTCAGAAAAAATTAAAACACGATTATCTCTAATAATTTTAACTACTTATTTGCCTCACAGATATACACGCCACTTGGCTTTTATTAGGCTTGCGACAGTAGCTATCCGTTAAATATTTAAAAAGCATTTATGAACCCTCGCTCGGTGTGAGGGCGACGGCGCCTTGCACTGAAGTGACCGCGACAATACCTACTGCGCCACCGAAACAACTAAAAAAAAGTTGCTCAAATGACGCTGATCAATATGGTCTTTGACACTACAGTACATGAGGTATAAGGCGGGAAATATTGAATTATCTCTGATAATTTTAACTACTTATTTACATATTTCCCGCGTTAAACCTTATGTACTGTAGTGACAACGACCATATCAGCATATGAACAACTTTTTATTTATCTATAGAATATATTATTGTTTTACAAAAATGTTTTGTCAGAAAATTAGGTAGAACATGACTTTTGTACACTGTTAAAACATACGTAACCAAATCTTTGAAGACTAATTACGAAATGAATAAACATAGAATCGATGCGTTACCGATTAGTTTATAACCATACCTTTAACACACAGCAAATACAGTTTATTCTAGAAAACCCATCCCTTGAAAATTCAACAACTACAACATAAATGAGTGTGCTGTCTGTAAATATATACTTTTGTATTTCATAGTATCGTAGTTTACTAGTTTACTCTATCTATTCATCGTTTGTGTCCGCATTGTTTCGAAAAGGATGTATTTTTCCCGCTGGTTTGAACCGTTGACATCAAACGATTTTCAAATTTTTGAGTTCTATGATGATGTCTGAAATGAATTAGGACATTCATACACGCAATCTATTGTACACGTTACATACCAAAAGAGCCTTTGATGTTATCTGCATAATACCCATAAAATATACTACACCCATCGAACAAGTACGTATGGTTCTATATTAAATCATTCTATGAGTGTATCTTCTACATTAACTGTTATCTGCTCCATGATCAGCTGATGTTTTCATATAATGTATGACATTACTCATATGTATATAAAATACAAACATTCTTTGAGGGGATGAAACCTTACAGATCGGTAGTTCGTAGCAATTTAGTTTAATAACAAACTATAGCACAACAGTTGGGTTATTGCGACACTATGATAACATTGCATCTTTATTGCATTCTTCCCGTTGTTTAATACACTGATATATGCGAAGGATCCAGCCATGCTATCATCTCTTAAATGAAACATGCTGTTGAATATATGCTTCGTAGATTGCCAACCAGTACAGTGTAATATTTTGTTCTAGCCATAAAATCACACGAATTATATCTACGATATGTTATGCAGACAGTATAACCGTTACAATGTCGGTTACGTTATCTTGTCTGGGTAATGATCACAAAGTTTTTCCTGACCAGACACTCCAAATGCCCTTAATACTCATTAGATATAAATCCTAAGGAATCCTTCATACTAATTGCGTTATTCATCTCTAAGGTACGTGTTTTTCTACCCCGTCATATGTTTGGTGTCTTGAATATCTTATTTCACCGTCTAAATGTCTATTGGCAATTTGACACCTAGGGACATGGTTGTCGTACAGCATATTTCAAACGAATACAGTGAAGTATGGCACTGAATGGAACAGATCCAAGCTACGTTTCATTGGTCATAAAAGGGCAAATAAAGAAACTTCTACATAAAGATATTAACATATCGGAACGGGAAGGCAGCACTCAACTTAAACAGCAGAGCACAGAAAACATCACATACCACAATTACACGACACAGTGCCCAACACACAACTGAACGAGAAAATAAACGTAACGGCTAAAGTCTAAGTTTAAGCTGTCAAAATATCAAAAGTCCAAGTCCAAGATGTCAAAAATCTGAAAGACCTAGTTTCAGCTATAAATGTATACTAATAGAGCACGACGGACGAGTCTTTAATAATCACCTTTGGGTTCGTTCGTATGGCTAGTTTATGAAGTCAGGCCAACCTTACAACGACTGAAAAAAATTAAATGCTTTTTAATAAACATTCTATAGGTCGGGTTACGTTGTCGTAGTCACAACTACATGTTACATGCATATAAATGTCTCCTGTCCAGACAGTAGCAATGCCCTATATACTAATTAGATTTAAACCGATGTAATCCTGAATACTATCAGTAATTAAATTATTTATCTCCAACTTACGTGTTTTTTGTTCCTTGTCATCATTTAAATGTCCGTCTAGACCTAGCAAACTAGCATGGTTATTTACGATTTGACACCTCAGAGTACGCAAAGCATATTGTTAACACCAAGCAAAGGCATGTATTCAATCACATGCGTACGGACTATCAGTGCTCAATTCGTGTAACAAATTCATTAATAAGATAACGTATGTGATTGGTCAACATCTCAACAAGTCCACTTGATACAACATTTAGGAATGATATCATTTAACTTTTGGAGGTTTATGCTCGAAATCTAGTTTTTAAAGTCATATTGTGGAATAAGATACATGTATGTGCAAATACTGTAGCGCACAGACAACACAAAGCCACACAGCCATCCACGCAAGAGTCAGACATAGAACGAACCATCCACATCCCAAAAATGGATATTTCTAGCAAGCCTATATACTCACTTCGCAATTAATGACACACTGTGGACTTCGAATTATGTGCATAACTAGACATAAAGCGAGGTAATTATAAATGATAACTACACTGAAGTGAAGTACAGGGCAACAGGACACTTAACACCTGCTGTAGTGATAAGTAAATACTGTAGCGCACAGACATTCCAAAGCCACACAGAAACGACGGCAGCGCCATGCCATCCACGCAAGAGTCAGACATAGAACGAACCATCCACATCCCCAAAAATAGATGTTATGTGCAAGTTATGTTTCAATGCGATCATATGGTGTTTGGCTAACAATTATTACGACCATGATTTGTGACCTTCTTCAGAATCCTGTAATTATTGGGACACCAATTATCGTGGGAATGAGTGATACCGTATGTGTTGTTCTCTCTGGAAATATGACAGTGAAGCATAACTCAGCGCTTGAAAATCAAATATTACAGCAACTGTAGTACTTTGGAAATTTATAAATGAAGCTAGGAAGAACGTTCTGCTACGATTCCCTAAAATACGTCTCACGAACTCAGAGATCCTTGGACTACAATTGTACAAGCCTTTGAACTTTTATTAAAACATTAAGCGTGCAGTCTGTTCTTTTTATTAGCGCTTAAATTGTTTAAATGACACTTCACTGTACTTTCAAAATGCAAATGAGATATCAAAATTAAAGTGGAAATATTTATATAGTGAAGGCGATATAAAGTCTAAAAGGGTTTAGTTTTATATTAGTTAAAATTAAATTTATGCTTCTGTTACATAATATATGTGATATTCTGCAAAATAGAGAAATGTTAAAATGCTTTTGTGTCAAAAACGTTAACGTTTTGTACACGATGCCGACGGTCACTTAAAATAATTTCAATATCGTTCCTTTCAACCAATCATAATCAATTGCCCAAGATGTTTAAACGTCTTCCTCACTTTCTTTCAATTATGTGATTTAATGGTTTGCAATTATGTGATTTAATGGTTTCACCATTTGGTTTCAAACCAAGTACTAGTAGCTTCATAGACTGAATTCTTTAATTATAGACAGACAATGTAATACGGCCCAAACTTGTGATTAGAAGTAAAGACATATTACCAGTAGGATATATAATATAATTCCTAATACAGAGTTATGGATGTATATTGTAAATTTCTGTCTGTGTGGAAAAAATACTGTTACATGTATTATTATTGGTTAATATCTATCTATTGATTCCAACCATTCAAAACTGTTCATACATTTTGACAAAACATGATCCAAGTTAAACATTATTTTGAGTAAAATTTGGTCAATCTTGTCGACTACATCAGAATTAGTCGCACTTCCAACCACAGTGTTTATTTGAATAACCAGTTGTATCCTATACATGTTACATATAAAATGTAACAGTCGTGAAGTCGGAACGTACTCAGAAAGCCATAAAAGAAAACGGACTGACCCTTTACACTGGAGTGACGCTATAATTACATTTTATAGTAATACGACATTTGCCCTCTAACATTTGAACAGCGCTGAATTGTTAGTATTTTCATGCTAACACGATTAAATCGATTTGTCTCCATTCAACCTTTTATAGTAATTTGTCGAATAACTTAAGTACTCTCTGATTATCGTGTTTGCATTTTCGTTTGAACAAAATAACACATTCTGTAGAGGCATTTATTTTGGCCATGAGGATAGGCATCAGTTAGAATTAAAATATTGACAAGCGAGAACCGATCAATGCTCAGTTCTATGTGCAAAAGGTTTAAAACACGTTTTTCGACAAACATCACAAATGCCAGAATCACACTGTCTCATCAAAACTGAACTTACAGTCGTCCAACAAAATACGGATGCGGAAGAATTAGAAGGTGGGTCACATTGAACGAAGGGAAATGTAAACATAATCAATGTCAGATTAAATCATAAGATTACTAAGAACAATGTCCTGTTTACAATTTTAGACTTTGTACTAACCATATCGCATATGTTATGTACAATGATAGAATGTAGGAATTGATACATTACTTTTAAAGGCTGAAAATACTTAACGCAATTACATTGTTAACGTCATGAACATATTGGATGCACATTATTCCAAATTAAGTTCAACACCTCTCGTATTAAGTGTAGAATAATGATTCTTTAATTTCACAAATGTTCTTTCATTGGAATCTCAATATGTCAACACATATTTATAAAGCAGGAATAATAACATACAATATATTGCCAATGCATGTTTTCTGGCTATTGTAGTCTACTGAATGTCATCACCATTGGAATTGCCTTATCAAACACATATTGAAATTACTATTAATCTTTTCCCACAGAAACGATATCCACTTCTATTTGATTGGGTCTGTGATATAAATTGAACGAACAGTATAGCTGGTGTTATCATCTTTTTGACAGTTTGGGAATTCCTTCTGGTATTCTTGTCTGATATATGTTGTTTTCGCCTGGGGCGTATTCCCAAAACCCCCAATGGCAATGCATTACCATGTGAAATAACAATAGTATATCTCACTTACCACGCCTTTACAAATGCAAAACATTACAATTCAATATGACAGTTCCATGAAAAAGTGTTAAAGAAATATAACTGAAGCAAAATTGCTAAGCTTTGACAACAACATGTTTTTTGTTTGATTATATATTCATGCGAAAATAAGAACCTCACTTGACGGTGTATGCCAAAAAGATACGAGTGTTTAAGGAGACAGTAAGAATAAACTTTTTTCTAAGACATCATTTTTAGTAATTAGAAACATAATGTAAATATTGTTATTGTTTGCCAGAAAAAAACATTATCTCTCCAAAGACCTTGTTTTTACGATCATCCATTTAATAGCCTAATTACGAGGAATTAGGACATTTTTCACAAATGACCAATAATTGACGACAGCATGTTAAATATATATGTCGAAATAGTATGCCAAAAATCAAATTTAAGTAAAATGTATGGATTACCAAATATTTATTTTGCAAGAGTTGCTTCCCTTAGATTATAAATTGTGCATTTTTTGTTTACAGTTTATTATTTTGTAAACAACCTAACTGGAGGTTGTATTTCGTTTTCTTACATCTTATTATGTTTTCCTCCTTTGAGACTCAACTAAATGTGCTCAAAATCTATGGCTCTTCAAATAGGTTACCAAGTTATTGCTTTTTGAAAATAGCCGTTTAAGGTCTATTGTGACTTTAACAAAATATTCCAGAAAAAAATGAAAGATAAAATGTTCACGATCGGATTTTGAAACAGACGAAGTAACCTGATATGGTTTAAATAATCTAATTGGACTGTTGATAATCCCAAATATGCATTGGTGCCATGTAAAGTGTTTTAAGCTATAACAAATATTCTCCCTTGATTATCGGTCAATTTGATTAGTCTCCCTTGGAACTTTTCATACTTAAATAAATATAAGCAAACTTTGTGGAGAGCGTCATTGGTGTAGTGGATGTTAGAATTAATGCCAGTATTAACATACCATGTGAAGTCAATGGCTTTTCATTTTCATGAGCATGTATGCGGAGGAAATTTGCAAATCTCTGTAACTCAAGGCATGTGTTGTTTGATTTATGACGTAAATGTTTGTAATCATTGGATTGATACAAGTTAATGGTTAATTAACCAGACACCATCTCCATCACACAGAAGCCGAGCAAGCATCAACATCAGCAGCCCATTATTATAGGAAAAGGACATACAAGATTACTCTTCCATTTCCTCATGCATAATTCATCACTTTCGTCGGCCAACACAGTAGTGCATTTAACTTTTTTTTTAAATGAGTACATGTATCGTCCAACACGCTTCATGTGATTATGCAAAGACTGTCCATTAGAAGTGCTAGAATTACAAGGCGTCTGAGAAATATCTCATCACAAAGTACAAACAATTATCTGACAATCAATAATTACATTAAGAACAATATAATTCATTTTTCGGGCTTACGGTATGTTTCTATTACCACTTAAACCTCTCATTTTGCATGGTAATTTGGTTTTGCAATAATTCAATGTTATCAAGATGTGTTGAGGTGGTACGCGCGGCTTTTATCTAGCGATCGAATTTTCTCCGAACCACCTAAAAATGACAGAATAACTATCTGTTACGACATTAAAACTATACGAATGATATGTCACCGGCATCGTTTTCGAGTTTTCTAATAGCCTACCATTGTATTTTGTTTATTTCATCTATTTCTTGCATATATGACACAAACTTATTCATTTTAAGGTTAGCATGATATTAAACCACTTTTAAACAAAGCATGGTATTTTCAAATGTGACATTAGCCACAACGAACGCTGCCTGGTGAACAAATTTGGTGTTTGTACATGATAAATCTTACGATCGAAAATCATTCAAAATTGCTTGTAAGTTGAGAATTACAGAGAGCACCAGTTTAGTAAAAACTAAGTCACAAGCCATTTTGGAGCTATTCACCAAAAAGTACTAATTTTGAATAAATTTGCATAAATTATCATAATTTCCTAATTTGCAAATTGTAATGAATTGTAATGAAATAAAATTTTATGAAAAATATTTCAATGTTTAGGTACTTCATATAACTAAATCATGCTCTACATATTTTACATAAGTAGATGCATTTGAACAATTGTAGTGACCTATTTTACACCCATATATTTTACAATTGCGCCGTTCCCAACCCACTTTTTATACATGCAAAACAAAAAGTTATGAAATATCAATTTTCTGCACTGGTATTATTTTGATAGTCATGAATAAACATTTATATGCGATCATTGGAACTAAATCTCATGTTTGTTATTATATACCACCATTTTGAAAGTTTGCGCATACGCACAAGGCCTCCTTAATGTAGCCAAATATGAGTGGTACCGCGTTGGTTTTATGGCTGTTTGTTGGAATATTTCAAAGAAATTTGCTGCCTTCGTGTTTTACGCAGAAGAGATTATTCATGCAGTTCTCCATACAAGCGCATATTGTAGTATAGGTCGAGAATCATGTCAAACTCTCCAGACTATAGATGCATGGATACTACATGCTATATTCTAATACCATTGTTAAATAATGTGTGTTCACTCTTATTATTTATAAAGTTTACGTACGGTAATGAACACCATAACATACCTTACGTGTATGGAAGGCATTTCGAGAATCAGACATTTCGGCACTAAAGACGTAATCTCACTTTCTTGCTTTATGACTCAGGATGACGATTATTTCCAATCTTTATTGTATACGCTCGTACGTCACAGATAGAGAGTAAACTATATAAATCACCATTTTCGCTGACATTATCGTAAGAAAACACTCACAATATCTCACAATCCCATTCACACGATACTTTAGAGGCTTAATAATTACATGCTCGATGTGCAAGCCACACACCTAATTGCTAGGTAGACGACATACTACTGTTTTTCTAGGCCGTAGTGATATTACAGTATACAACATAATAATCGTAATAGTAGAAGACAAATCAAAATATAATATTAAGTCAGACAAGGAAGGCAGCACTAAACTTAACCATCCGAGAACAGAAAACATTTACAATCTATAAGCTAAAGGTCATTGTTTCAATTTATTTTAAAATTCGATAGAACATTCGAGAAGAGTAGGCGGGTATTTCAATGTTCAAATTACATTTATATGACTTTTACATAATAAAACTACACCAAACATGCTCTATCAACCTTCCTACACTGATCACATTCTGAGATTTTCAAATAAGATAATCAAACCCCGTAGCAAGGCATCTTATATCAAAGCACATAATGAATTTGTCTAATTTTCCACGCTCCTGTTTCACCTAAGAAATGTTTCCCGCGCTCTCTTTCAGAATCACTGTATTGATACGATGTTGGAGCCAAGGAAGCATGTGTTCTTTTCAAGGAATGAAGTTTAACTTGAACAATATTTGTCTTTTTCCTCGAATGAGTAAATTTTAATGTCCTCGACAGATTTTATGACTCTTCAGATTCTTTTCTGTGTAATATTTTTTATTATTATTATACCAAATTTATAAAGCAATTTTATCATGTAATTACACGTTCTTCAAAAGTGCTTCACTATCACATTTAAGACCTAGTTAAATAATTTTAGAAATAGATATCTGCATGCAAACATAACAACAAATGTAAATATATAATTCACGGTGTATAACCGTATCGGTACCCTCTCAGTGCAAAATGATATATCGGTACCCTCTCCGTGCTGGCACCGGTCTCTCTCAATGCAAAACAATGAATCCGATTGACGAAGCAACGAACAGAGAGTGTACCGGCGCCAAAACTGAGAGGGTACCGGTGCCGCGTCTAAACCGAAAGTAGGTTGTTTTTTAAGAAATGTGATGGAAGTTACCGAATAAAAGGCTTTTAGGGGCAAGATATGATCAACGGCTTTACGTCTGATGTACTAGGTATTTGCTATATTGAAGAAAAGTTGCATTTAGCTTCATAAACGGCTTGGTGTTCATTCGGTCAACATTCCAGCCACGCCAGAACTTGTGAAAAATGATAGAACAAATTTAACAACAGGAAGACAATGGTTAATCATCGGGGGTTCCGTGGGCTGTCGATTTTTATGCATAAACCCGTATTTTTGGACAAAAAAAGATTTTCTTACCTCTCCTGCGGATCTTCGTCAATCGGATTCATTGTTTTGCACTGAGAGAGACCGGTGCCAGTAATGAGAGGGTACCGATATATCATTTTGCACTGAGAGGGTACCGATACGGTTATACACCGTGTAATTGAAGTTTAAGGATAAAAATATTAATTTTCAGCAGACTAATTAAAACAAATTTAAACATTGAATGCTTCAGATCCGGTTGAACTTTATGTATGTAGACATCCCAGAAGTTGTTAGCCGGATAGCTGATAATTTCAATCATTAGGGTTTCAACAATGAATATCTGACATGGTAAATTATAGCGTTATAGGAGAAAGTACAAACATATTCTGGGGAGCATGAAACAATAAGTTTATTCTTGGAAACGCATATTGCTTCCATGGCCATCTGACCATCATACAATGTAGGTATTATTTGATCGGTGAAAAATGCATATCCTGTTCATCCAGGTCAAAGGTAGAATCATACATACGTCAGCTATTTGACTGGCTTTTTTCGCCTCTCTTATACCGCGAATGCTCAAACTAAACTAAATTGACTAACATCTAATTGGGTCATCAGGCTTTCTAAAGTTGACGGTTTCAAACCAAAACAAGGCATTTATATGTGTAAACACTTGATAAAAGTGCTATATAAATATTGTATAATACTAACCTACTGAAGCAATGGCTAAACAACAAACATTCCAGTACGTACGATATGCACTTAAAAACATAATACAAGGCTTACAACTTGTCATGCACATGCATACATGCATATACATACATATTAAACAAATCTGAGAAACCGAGTAATGGCAGTGATACTATCGGTACAAATGCATATTCGGTTCCCACGACTTGTTCATACGAGAGGTGTTCAACTTATATTTGAACAAAACTGAACATCGGATTTTGCCCTACTAACACAATAACATTGATATATTACTTTTAAGCCATGTAAGAAAATGTGTAATGTAGTAAATACACTAATTTTGTTTCATTCTAACCAAAATCAATCATCTTGTAGAGGGCATTATGTTATGTTTTTTTGAGATAAATTTCCCCCAATAAAAGCATAAAAAGGTGTTGGTATATTATGAATTACCAATTTCAGTGAAGATAATCAGT
Source organism: Spisula solida (assembly GCA_947247005.1). Classification (NCBI taxonomy): domain Eukaryota; kingdom Metazoa; phylum Mollusca; class Bivalvia; order Venerida; family Mactridae; genus Spisula; species Spisula solida. The sequence continues at coordinate 51,889,640 of OX365950.1, forward strand.
AGTATTGGTCATATGAAGGGTAATATACGTTCGTCTGCTTGTTTTGGCGAAACGGCACCAAATATTAAAAATCACCATAAATGGTCGAAACCTGCAATCGCCATGTATATTGGTTCTGTGATATCTAGGACAAATCCAATAGCCCAAGTTGGATGGCAGCGAAGTTGTAAGTATCAGTACCAAGTTTCAATCGAATTATTTCGAAAATGTTAGCTACAGAATTTCAGAAAAATGCGGTGTTCATTGGCTCAATGCAAAGCAAAACAAAGAGCGCAGACAAAGGTCTTGGAGGCTGTAAAAGCGACTATGGAACAGTTATTGAAAAAAAAATGTGTCGTTACTGGGGAGTTAATGCTTTATCTTGGAGGAAATTATACCATAGACAGAGTCGCCCTTTTTAGAAAGGGCCATGATGATAGACATAAGTTGGAGTTGGTTAAGCTTGGTGTCGCTTTCGTGGCATGGTCTTGTGTTTGATATTTTGGAAAAGCGGAACTCTAAATGATTGAAAAGGTGTCAAAAGTGAACGTATATTTTATTTATGCAAAATGTTTAAAAGTGTTTATTTTTCGACAAAAATGTGACACGTCCTTTTCCTGATAACATGCTAATTAAAGACAGGGTGTTTCCCCAATACTGAATTTCCTGCAACCCTATTAAATATGTCATTAAGTACCTTATGAATTAACTGGGAAGTATATTATACGAAAAAAGTGGAAACCGAAGTCTCCTGAAAAGGTACCAATAGAATTTAATTCTGGGGGATATTGAAACATCGATTAAAGAAGCGAATTGTAAGCATCAGCACTTGGCGGTGTTTATACCTTAAACAAACAAATTCAACACACTTGATACAATAGTAAATTCTGTTCTAAGAATATTACATAAACATTCTACAATGGTTGTTTAATCTCTTGATACATTCATTATACACTATTGAATAGACATAATTCGACTTCGATGTGAAATTTATGAAAATACTGGATGTTCAATTCTGTTAAAAAATAAGTTGAACACCTCTCGTATTAGATGTTTTTCCATGAGAAATGAGGTCATCCTCTAGTACTGTGCGACATAATTACGTTTGTCTGTCTAGATCCAAGATTATTCGGTATTTTTCTTGTTAAAAACATGGACATGATTAAGATATCCCTAAGCCATATCGAATATTTTTTTACAGTATGGAGAAGAGTGTTTTGGATATTGTAGCTAGAGAAGCCTAAGAAAAGAAGAAACATGATCACCAAACGTACATATCAGCTAGTAAATCATTATTGAATTTCTTCGGCAAGAACTTTCGTTAACACTATATTATTCGGGTTACATATTTTTCTTTTTTTAAATGCCGAGCATAGCCTTTATTTGCCAGTCCGCTTTCTGCTGAAATATGGCAGGCATATTTGTGTCTCCACCCGGATTTGAACCCTGGTCGCCAGATTAAACAGCAAGCATGCTAACCACTGAGCCACGGAGGCCACATAATTCGCGTTACATTCTTACCATAAAACAAAACATGATTGTCATTCTTGTTTGTCAGAGATATGTACATTTAGAAGACTTTCCCTGCTCTGATAAAACAGTACCCTTGAATTATAGATCGTCTTAGATGTACTTAGTTTGAATAATGTTCATATTACATGGTAAGCAACACTTGGCATCCATATTGCATTAAATTAAAATACAAAATGTAAAATTAATGTGATTCTAGACAGTTTCTGTAAATCTGCATGAAGTCGCTTACTCGCGAGACTTTGTCGTGCAATCCTTACGATATGGCTAGATATAAAGGTGTGAACAATAGATGCATAGTAGACGAATATGTAGGATTGAAGTCATTCGGCTAGGGTATTCTGCTTTTAATTGCTGAAGCGAATTCATTCTTCTTTTCGACAGATTGGACTTGAGCGGATCCTTTGCTTATTTAGTTGGGCATTGTGCTTGTATACATGCGCTTTATGTTTTCTGTACTCGGTTGGTTCTGTTTGGCATTTAACCTTGCGTGTTTGTCTGGTTTTCTGTGCTCGGCTGGTTAAGTTGTGTGCTTCCTTCCCTGTCTGACTTTACATTATCATTTTGTATTATATTAATGCTCCTTTTAACCAGGCCTAATCAGAAAATGTCACTTTCTGAGATTTTCAGTGAAATGGTCGCCAGTAATGAGCTCAAGACAGACACTTCTTTACCATATAGTAGCATTAGTACGGTTCGCAATTTGTAAGAGAATCTCATTAGACCGGATCTGTCTTTCCTGTTAATTTGGATACCAATCGTAAAATATCTGAGCAAACTAGAAGTCGAGACTGCTGTAATAACTAAAGGCTTAATTCTCATTATAAGAAATATTTAGACTCATTAGCGCATTGGTCTCCATTTCTATTCAAAATGTGAAGTGAAATTAAATGCGCTTAAACTAACAATGGAAGCTGTCACTGCTGATTCCGGCCTAATGCATTCAATTGCAGAAAAAAACCATAGTACGGGTACACAATGATAATGTTAAGTCAGACTGGGAAGGCAGCACCCAACTTAACAATGCCCAAATAAACAAGCAAAAGATCCCTCCAAGGGCTAGCTGTCGAATAGTCGGATAAAATATTTTCAGCTGAATGCCTAGCTGAGTGACACAGCTCCAACAGATCTATCAGACCCAACAGTTCCAAGAGTAAAATGGCTTCAATACCTAGTTTTAGCTGTCATAAATCCTAAAAAGTAGAAAACCAACTGTATTGCATAGCTGATAGTAAAGTTTACAGCTGAATGCAATAATTAGGTTCAGCATAATAATATTATTCAAAACAAATGTGTTTTTCTAGAAAACGAAATGGTTTCTTACAGGTACAAGGGCAATACAATATCACGTTAAAGAACATTCAGAACAAGTAAGGGATAATCGATCCGGTCCACCATTCCAATACATACATTGTATTGATGTAAGAGTAACAGTTAAGTAAAGCCCAGAGAATTTGACATGACCTTTATGCATGAATATATTCCAAGGTTCTTGCATTGAATGCATACATTTCCGTGAGCAAATCGTGCAACACCGGTACTTTAGATGTGTGTATGTACAATGTACTACACATCGAGCGTCTTTGTGATACTCCCCGCTTATGAAAACAAACAACCGATATTTATTAATATGGACAATATATCAGCTGTTAAATTGTGCTATCAGAAGGTCGAGGGTCGTGTCAAATCCTCTGAACTATACGTTATGTTCAGTGGTAAAAAGAAGGAGCCAGCATTACTGATAGAAATGCATGTACACATACGTAATTTCCCACCTTAAGGACAGTGGCAACATGAACAACAAGAGCAATGCCAACCAGACAATAGTGGCAAAAATATCAACACAATCAGTTGATACGAACGAAAGAACCAAAGTGCTTTAAGTGCAATCAATCCTACTCGGAATAGATAATCTAATGCATACACATTACAATAATTCCCATATAGAAACGGATTGTGCAAATATAATCTTATATTTCATCGCTTTCTTCGACCGTAAGAGTTATTTTATGCTTATATGCAAATGTATCTATAATAATGCAAATGTGTGAGAATACTGGAAGAATGATAAAAGAGGAAGAAATAAATCTTTGCAGCATCAGGGAGTATCGCGAAACCAACGTTTGTTTTGTAAATACTATGAAAATGCTATAGAAGACGAATTTCATTTTCTACTTACCTGTCCTATTAACTCTGAAATAAGAATTAAATACATACCTGATAATTTTGGTAAACCTCCTACTTTGTTTAAGTTTAACATCATACTAGCTGCTAAAACAGTACCATATCAAGGAATTTGTCTATGAAATTGTTTCATGCTGTTGAAAAAAGAAAACTTTTCGAATTTAATGTTATTCGACCATTGCAAAGTTTTGAATGTTTTGTGTTTATATTCTGTATATGGGCCGGAGGCCATTTGTACAATAAATATTTGAATCTTAAGGACGATGAAGTGTCGAACAAACCTACAGAAAGTTGCCTTTTGTTTCTCGGATGCCTTATAGGTTTTATATTTTTATATTTCTTTAAACTAAATTCTTAATGAAGACTATTTATTAAAGTCGAAACGTAGAAAACATCTTGGCGTGTGTCTTGTTTGAACATATTTATACAAGTGTTGTACTCGTATATTGTTCGTTCATGTTATTTAAGGCCGTTCAAGTTGTCTCTTATGACCATTTTATACGTATATTCGTAACAAAATATACAAGAGTAAATTAATCTTATTTTATTTTATACGTACATTACATGTAAAACATGTAAAACAAGTATCGAACTCGACCTTAAATGTATATATTAATGTCAAAATAGTGACCTGTGTGTGTGTTGCATTACAAAAGTTTTCATTAGTTTGAAGTTATGGCCTGGTCTTTTTACCCAGATTACCTAGTACTGATCATACAAACTAGTACATGTATAATACACTGCCCTCCAAAAGTTCCTTCACACTGCCTAAATTATATGATTTACTTAAATTGACTAACACCTACATGTATATTATATGTATTTATATAGACGAAATTCCTACACGATTAAGTCAAAATTGTAAGCTCCTATGACTTAATATATTCTCAATGTTGAAATAGAATTGTGTTATGACGTGCGTACTACGTATTTTTTGTAGAGTATTGAAAACTTCGTAATTACATGGATGGTACGTGCATTAAGTGCACTGCAAAATAAGACATGTTTATATTTTTATACTAGTAAACATACAGTGTAGGCATGTGAAATGGAACATAGGTTACGACATTGGTATGGTCATTCAAATAATACAATAAATAATTATATACTTTTGATATGATTATACTTTTTCATGGTCTCTATTGCAGTGCACTCAATTGGTGGCATATCAATAAGTTATTGCCCGTCCCAAAACTCATTTAATACAAACTGTGCCTAATTTCATGACTTATGATAACAAGTGTATATTAGCACGTAATGAAATGTTTTATAATTATTAATAATTTTGAACAAAAAATATAATTGACAATGTCACAATCAGGGCATTTTGTATGACAATAGTGTTGAACATACTGTCCCTGACAAACTAACTGATATGTATTCATCAAACATGAAACGATTGTTCATTGGGATAAAAGTCTTCAAGCGGTATTATATGATACTTTAATTATGTTCATTTTGTTTACAACTATCAGAAATTGTTTACGCGGCGGCGGTGTTTCACCATTGTGTTAGGACTTTTTGGCAGCTAAAACTAGGTCTTTCAGCTGTATTTGTAGCTAGGTCTTTCAGCTGTTTTTGCAGCTAGATCTTTCAGCTGTATTTGCAGCTAGATCTTTCAGCTGTATTTGCAGCTAGATCTTTCAGCTGTATTTGCAGCTAGATCTTTCAGCTGTATTTGCAGCTGAAACTAGAGCGAGCTAAAATTGGGTGTTGCACCTTTTATATTGCTGAAACTAGGTTCGTCAGCTTTTTATAGTTAAAACTAGGTATGTCAGCTTTTTATAATTGAAACTAGGTCCGTCAGCTTTTTATAATTGAAACTAGATATGTCAGCGTTTTATAATTGAAACTATGTCCGTCAGCTTTTCATAGCTGAAACTAGGTATGTCAGCTTTTTATAGTTGAAACTAGGTATGCCAGCTTTTTATAGTTGAAACTAGGTATGTCAGCTTTTTATAATTGAAACTAGGTCCGTCAGCTTTTTATAATTGAAACTAGATATGTCAGCTTTTTATAATTGAAACTAGGTCCGTCAGCTTTTCATAGTTGAAACTAGGTCCCTCAGCTTTTTTATAGTTAAAACTAGGTATGTCAGCTTTTTATAATTAAAACTAGGTATGTCAGCTTTTTATAATTGAAACTAGGTATGTCAGCTTTTTATAATTGAAACTAGGTCCGTCAGCTTTTTATAGCTGAAACTAGGTCCGTCAGCTTTTTATAGCTGAAACTAGGTATGTCAGGTTTTTATAGTTGAAACTAGGTATGTCAGCTTTTTATAGCTGAAACTAGGTATGTTAGCTTTTTATAGCTGAAACTAGGTATGTTAGCTTTATATAATTGAAACTAGGTCCGTCAGCTTTTTTATAGTTGAAACTAGGTCCGTTAGCTTTTTTATAGTTAAAACTAGGTATGTCAGCTTTTTATAATTGAAACTAGGTATGTCAGCTTTTTATAATTGAAACTAGGTATGTCAGCTTTTAATAATTGAAACTAAAACTCGGTATGTCAGCTTTTTATAGTTGAAACTAGGTATGTCAGCTTTTTATAGTTGAAACTAGGTATGTCAGCTTTTTATATTGAAACTAGGTCCGTCAGCTTTTCATAGCTGAAACTAGGTATGTCAGCTTTTTATAGTTGAAACTAGGTATGCCAGCTTTTTATAGTTGAAACTAGGTATGTCAGCTTTTTATAATTGAAACACTAGGTATGTCAGCTTTTTATAATTGAAACTAAAACTATGTATGTCAGCTTTTTTCAGTTGAAACTAGGTATGTCAGCTTTTTATAGTTGAAACTAGGTATGTCAGCTTTTTATAATTGAAACTAGGTATGTCAGCTTTTTATAATTAAAACTAGGTCCGTCAGATTTTTATAGCTGAAACTAGGTATGTCAGCTTTTTAAAGTTGAAACTAGGTATGTCAGCTTTTTAAAATTGAAACTAGGTATGCCAGCTTTTTATAGTTGAAACTAGGTATGTCAGCTTTTTATAATTGAAACTAGGTATGTCAGGTTTTTATAATTGAAACTAGGTATGTCAGCTTTATATATTAATTGAAACTAGGTCCGTCAGCTTTTTTATAGTTGAAACTAGGTCCGTTAGCTTTTTTATAGTTAAAACTAGGTATGTCAGCTTTTTATAATTGAAACTAGGTATGTCAGCTTTTTATAATTAAAACTAGGTATGTCAGCTTTTAATAATTGAAACTAAAACTCGGTATGTCAGCTTTTTATAGTTGAAACTAGGTATGTCAGCTTTTTAAAGTTGAAACTAGGTATGTCAGCTTTTTATAATTGAAACTAGGTCCGTCAGCTTTTCATAGCTGAAACTAGGTATGTCAGCTTTTTATAGTTGAAACTAGGTATGCCAGCTTTTTATAGTTGAAACTAGGTATGTCAGCTTTTTATAATTGAAACACTAGGTATGTCAGCTTTTTATGATTGAAACTAAAACTATGTATGTCATCTTTTTTTAGTTTAAACTAGGTATGTCAGCTTTTTATAATTGAAACTAGGTATGTCAGCTTTTTATAATTGAAACTAGGTATGTCAGCTTTTTATAATTAAAACTAGGTCCGTCAGCTTTTTATAGCTGAAACTAGGTATGTCAGCTTTTTAAAGTTGAAACTAGGTATGTCAGCTTTTTAAAATTGAAACTAGGTATGCCAGCTTTTTATAGTTGAAACTAGGTATGTCAGCTTTTTATAATTGAAACTAGGTATGTCAGGTTTTTATAATTGAAACTAGGCATGTCAGCTTTTTATAATTGAAACTAGGTCCGTCAGCTTTTTATTGCTGAAACTAGGTATGTCAGCTTTTTTTAGTTGAAACTAGGTAAGTAAGCTTTATATAGTTGAAACTAGGTATGTCAGCTTTTTATAATTGAAACTAGGTCCGTCAGCTTTTTATAGCTGAACTAGTAGGTATGTCAGTTTTTTATGGCTGAAAAAGGGACATTCAATTTTTTTATAGCTGAAACTAGGTCATTCAACTTTTTTAAGACTGAAACTATGTCATTTACCCAGGGCATTCAGCTTTGTAATAGATGTGACTTGGGCAGTTTACCTTCTCGTTCGGCATTGTGCCATGAAAGTATTGCTATTTGATGTTTTATTTTTTCTGTGCTCGGCTGTTTAAGATGAGTACTGCCTTCCCTGTTTGACTTAGACTTTCAGCGGATTAGTTTCATTTTCTTGCTCAGTTTGGTGCTGGACAGTGTTCCGTGTTATCATGGTATGTGTTTTTCTGTTTTATGTGCTTAGCTGTTTCAGTTAAGTGCTGCATTCCCAATCCGAGTTTGTTTTGGAATATTAGTAGTGGTATGTTCTAGCCAGCAGTAAGAGAACATCAGTCTGTAAGCTTAGCCCATGTTTGCTGTTTTAGCTGCTTGCTACACGCTCTTGAAACTAATAATTTTGTCGCGAAATACTAATAATCCACATACAGTATGCATTGTATTAGTAAATTGGACATAACCTCGCTCTTTCACAATGTTACATATTACATTTTCTCGCATTTGGCGATTTGTAATAACATTTATGTGAGAACAGAATATATATTTTGCGTGCCCTAGACTACTTTGGCCGTCTACAACATAATACAATTGGTCTCATTTCGCTGAAATTGTCTTGCGCTTTAACTCCAGAATAACATCACATTGTGCATCGCGCACGTTAATAAACCTCCTATATAAGCCAATAATGGCGTCTTGTGTCATATTGGACCGAAATGATCTTGTTGCAAGCGCCGTAATGATGATACGAGTTTGTGATTTTTTACTCTATGGTATCCCTTCGCTAGCAAATGAACACTCACAAGTTCGCGCATCTAGACAACTAAATTTGTATTGATTGCTTAATTTTAAGACGCCCTTCACAAGGAAAAGATTCAAAATCTGTTGCAGTCGCTTTCTAGCATATTTCACGCTCGCTCGTCTCACTAAACCCTATTCTATCGATGACAAGATCTGTTTTTCTGTCGGCTGAAGGCAATTTCTATTGCGTCTGACATCGCGGTCTGATTTGCCGCTTATTAATTTAACACTTTACGGCTGTCGAATATTTGGTACCGCGTTGACTTAAGGAATTGACTTCATCGTTCTATCTCAGTAGCATGAGACATACGTCGGAGTTAAAGAGTGTGTGACTAAATAAATAATCGCTGTCGCTTGTTGACTGGCCTAGAACATTTATGTAATGATCACACGAGCTTGCACTGTTGTGTGGTATGGTAACGGAGTGTTTGCTCAAAGACTTGTGGAATATTAGCATGATGCACCATTAAAGCAGCATTAATTGTTGATCGTTTACACTGAACACACACGCATATTGACTCTGTCGTTTTATTATAGGGAAAATGATGGCATTAACAAATGAATGACTGGTGAACTGGGAGTAATAACTTTGTCATTCTCCTCGCGATAGACGGGCGTTTATTAAAGTGAGGATTAAACACAGTTGCAAGGCAATGAACGCATATTACAATTCGTTAATTTAGTGAATAGTTGTGGATAAACACATATTCGATAGTCATTAAGGATATGGACTTTTACCTAATAACCAAAAGTTCATGATGCAGGATTTTTTTGTTAAGGTATACGTATACTGTGTATGTTTATCTCAGTGCTTGACCGAGCCAATGCACAATCATGTACAGCACCGGATTCCACTGGGTAAGTTACCATGTTCATGACGTTTGATGATTCACAATAATCATACATTTATATCAGTGATACAATCGACCGTAACGTTTTATTATATACTACACCATCATCATCATAGAAGAGAAATCAATTTAGAAATGTTATATATTGTTCGTTGATATAACAAATCTTTTGGAAAGTTTCTTCAGTTGAAGCATGTGAATGTTATGATTTACTAAGGGATAATGTTTATAGCGGTATGTGAATGTGTTCCACCTATTCAGAATTCAATTTAAAATATTTGTAGCCCTATAACGCATTTCGTTCTGTTTTGTTTGATTATTGTCCATAATAGTCTGGTTTTGATGGATTTCCTATGAAAGCATTGTAACAGTTGCTAATTATATTTAGACAAAGTTGTGTCATTGTGGTGTAAGAAGTTATTGTTGCCATTATAATTGGCCATATGTATGTTTATTCTTTCGTTTTATGACCAAAATTCATCATGTTATGCGCATTTTCCAATACGCTGTTTTATTGTGTTATACACATTAAAAATGTAGGGTAATACAATACATATTTTACTATACGTGATATTATTCTTAAACTCGCCAAAACGTGTTGTTTGATATTTCAACATTTCAAACCAGACACGAGCAGCCTGGCATTTCTCATAACTTTTAATATACCGGTGTTAACATATTTCTTCACGCGAATACGTTTTTACCCGAGGACATCGCGTCATTCCCATTGTCAACTATTACAGAAATTTCTCATAATGACTTATTCTGGTAGCGGTAATGATGCCATAAAATTCAGAAGGCATAAATTATTCAAAATAATTGAAATAATACAACATGACAAAACATAATTCAACGGTAAAACTAAGTTTGTATGACATTTGGGTGCTACTCAAATGTGTTTATGTCACATTTAGAACTCGAGTCTTCGAAGACATCAAATGAATATAAACGAACGTGTTAATATATGTAGTACCAATACGATAATATTAAGTCAGATAGGAAAGGCTGTGTTCAACTTAACCAGCCGAGCAGAGAAATCATAAAAACAAAAACATAAAAAGCCCAATGCACGAGTGAATGATCCGTCCAAGTCCCAGCTGTCGAAAGGCTGGATGAACTAGTTTCAGCAATCAAAAATGTGAATTCCCTGGCTGAATGACCCAAAACGCATGTAAAACGTAAATTCAGCATAATTATATACTATATCAAATGATGTCATAACAAATTGTTTCCGAAACAAGCGCTTTGTATAGAGGAAAAGTTTATATAATGCTATTTAATATAGCATGTAAAACGTAAAAATTATACCAGATGTATTCATAACAAACTATTTCCGAAACAAACGCTTTGTAGAGAAGAAAAGTTCATATAATGATATTCAATACAGAGACACGTTTCCCTCGACGCCCATACCGTAATAATGAGACGAAGGTATTATTGTTATAATGACTAGACTGGCTGTCACACTTCAACATTAGCCCAAAATTAACCTACGTCTAGGGCAGACGAGTATGTTAAAGAACGATCTGACTACAACAAAACGACCATTAAGGGCTTATTAAATGTGTCCAATTCCTATGATAATTGTCGAATATTTTTATACGTTGGTAATAGGCGCTTTGAGGATCATATGACAATCCAATAACATGTAGCTGTAGATCATTAAATACATACATTATATATTGTGTTGATAGAGCTAATACCCTATGATTTTAAGATTCTGGTTAGGGTATACTGTTAAGTGAAAGTTAGGCTTCCCTCCCTTTAAAATTCCTACGAGAGGTGTCCCACTTATATTAAAACACACCCAATATGCTCATGCTGACGCGCTATAATCGAAATGTTTCTATTTAGTCAGGTATAGTAATGTGTCGAGTAACACATACATTCACTTTTACATTTGCAATTTAGTTAAACCCTAAATCAACATTTTTGTAGCGGCATTGTTTTTCGCTATTTGAGACCGAAACATCCAATTGATAAAGTAAACATTGACCGAGTGTAATCAATGCTGCTTTATCCTTTAGATTCAAAAGTCTATGGACCCAGGACTGTTAAACTTCGGCATTTACAATTCCGGAGTAAAATACTTGAAATTTGTGTTCTTAAGGTACCGAATGATGTGATTTTGGTGGAGTGTGAAGCCGAGTCTTGACCATAACACCATGTTCCAGGCAGTCTCGCCAGGAAAGAGATGTGGCCAACAGTTTGTCCAAAAACGTTTTTTAACATTAAGAGCATAGTACTGTGCGCAATTTTAAATATGAGCTACATTTTATAAGTTATAACAAACAACAGCACATGTCATTTAACCGGCCCCGAACTCATGTTGCTTAACGAATGTCAACTTCTTGGTAGTCTCATCGATATTTCAAATAGCAGTCTGCTCTTTAATCGTAAATATCTCAACGATAAAGCATTGTCATAATAGAGGTGACAAAGGTATATAAATTACCGTTCCGTTGTAGCATAAACGGAAATTAAAGACCTTCAAAAAGCCAAATTCCACACCCTCCACAGAATTGTAGATTTCGGTTCGAATCATATTGCAAACAAACGAAACAGTGAGTGAATATTTTACCTCACACATTACTATACGCGGTTTAAAAGAGTCATTTAATTTATTTCGGGTAAGCATGAAAATATCGGCTATTCAAGGCTGTTCAAATAATAGTGGTGCACCTCTCGTAGTTCGTTCCTGTCGTTAAAAAAACTTAAATGTATTTTGTATGCTTATTATTCGCCAATTAAATAATGCAGCGTTTTTATATGTACATGTATATAGGTAGTGTAAGAATCGTAGCATTTGTCTTTAAAACGGTAGTATACTTGAAATCATGGTAGTGTTCAGAATTTGAAAAAACAAAATGTTTGGGTGACAAATGAACAGACAAGTTGCAAATCTCGTGAGTATGTCTGTTAACATTTATCTGCATGCCAAAAAGCTACACCAAATCACACAAAATAACATCAAAAAGATAATATTTAAAATATAATATTAATTCAAACAGGGAAGGCAGCACTGAGCTTAACCAGCCGAGCACACAAAACATAGAAAACACACAAGGCACAGTGGTCAGTTGAACCAGCCGAGCACAGAAAAGATAAAACATACATATTCACTAAACAATTGCAATTGCAAGTAAAGATCCGCTCAAGTTCAAACTGGCGAAAGGTATAATAATGCATTAGTTCCAGCAACCAAAAACTGAATTCGCTAGCTGAATGACCCAGTTACCACAGTAAAACGACTAAAATGCTCGGTCGCAATTAAATTAATCGTCATACAATCACATCTAAAGAACATGAAATAACATTCAAAATACAAAAATGGTTACCATTGGCATCTATAAAGAAATTATAACATGTTTTAGAAAGTGATTGCTGAACTAAATGATGAAATAACAAACACGAATTGCATAACAATAAAGCCTGTGGCGGACTGAAAACGTTTTTAATTAATATAAAAAGACTTGAGTGAGTAAATGACTAATTGTGATAATGAGCAGGCTAGCGGTACCGCCTGGGATGACACAACAAAAACAACAACATCAAAACACACACCTACGGTGTTTTAAACACACCATCAAATAAGAGAAGAACGCTTACATTGCTGAAAGTACACGGAAAACATGTAAATGACTATTTTTAATAATGAGCAGGCTAGCGGTATCGCCTAGGATGAAACAACAACAAAAAACAATCACCCTCGGTGTTTAAAACACTAAATAAAATAAGAGCAGAACTCGAAGTACGCTGGAGAAGGTACGTGCAACAAAAAGCGACCACCGACGGCATTTCAACACAGCATCAAATAAGAGCAGAACTTTTACGTTCTAGAAGGTACGTGGAAAACATGCGCAACCAGACATAACGGACCATGCTACTACTATTCACTAGGGATAATACCGTGGTTCGACAGTGCATAAAACCTCACCGTGATGATGTTAATTCTATGAAGTATTCTGAAAATGAATTCCCCAGATAACTGTATTTCACGAGGCAATCTGTTGAAACACAATCATATGAGACCAAAGTAATTGTCTTCGTAAAACTTGAAATTGTTTGTTCCCTTCTAGTGAAATATCACGTACAACTTTTATGTTCTTAAGAGCGATTTACTGAGACAAATACGCTGTTGTAAATGTGTGATAAAATGGTCATCACTCGAGTTACGTTGGTTCTATTGTCATGTGTTGGCAAATAGAATGTTCTCATTGGGGGAAAAGCACTACTGATAGCATGATAAACACTGCTGGTAAGATGTAATTAACGCTACCCAAAGCGACCGGAAATGAAAGACATGCGTTTTATGCTATTCGTACGTGTATTAGAAGCGACGATGTTAACGAAAACAATATCGAACATACTCAGAGCCTAATGTACGACAGTAACGAAAGAAATAAATGGCAATGTATTTCTGCTTCTCATTTATCAATACAGTCTTCAATAATGACACTCCTAATCCAATCCTAATCCAATCACATCACTGCCTACATATACGTATATTGGTAGATGTAATCTACACTAAGATATAGAACAAAGGACGTCCTGAAAATAGACATAACTATAAAATTATTGCGGAATATTTATTCCCTACGAAGAATATTTTATTTTGTAGTCGGATTCCACATCAATCCCTCTGTATATACCATATTCCTTTTTACGTATGCATAATGTCTACCAGCGCCAGCATCAGCACATTAATCTTATTCTAATGACACTAGAGCCATAATTATTTACGCCATTTCTTTTAGACACGTATCTTCGAGACCAGTGTGATTTCAAATCAGCAATATTTTATTCATGCCAAGAAATCACTGAGGACCAATGAAAGCTGGATTACATGATACGAGTTCCCTTTATTTCTCTGTTATCTATGGTTCTTTTTTATTAGGTTATCCATCACAATGAAGATTATCTCCCATGATGTGGGTAAAGTGATATAGTCTATCGAAGTTCATTCAGACGAACGTACTTTGTGGCGGAAGTTGCTACGTTTCTTACAGTAATGTAGATTTTAAGGCTGTAAATCGCAAAGTGGCTGTACACTTTATTTTTATGTTCTATGCATTTATATACGAGGGGTGATCCAGAATTACGTGGACCTTTGCTCTAAGATTTTTATTTTAGGTCAGATCGGTATGGAATTCACACAACATTGGCTTTTATCTATAATAGACAAATATCACAACATATATCTAAAACAATTCTTTGCATCAACAACTATACGCTACCATAGAAACACATAAATGCTTTCGCGGATCAACACATATGTTTTCAATAAAACTTTTTACATTATTGCTGATTGTTACTGTGTTTCTTCATTTAAAAATTCAGAAATATGGCATCATGTTGTCTAATATCGTATCGACTACTGAGTGAAATTTCAAGGTTAAATTTGTTATACTCGCCATGTTATGAATATATGTGCAACTGTTGTCATGTCATAATTAACGTAAATAATAACGTCACCAGATTTCATTTACAGTCTCATAACCATGCGATTAGGTGTACAGCTATGAAAAACCCCAACACACACAAAAGAAAAGTTGGAGAAATCAAGTATAGTACCTTTTGTATCACGACAACTTGTTTTTAAATGGCATATACGTTTTAAAGTCGGCCTGGATGATGTAACAGACAATGAGGGTAGAGGTAAAAACCCGACGTTGACTGAATCGGTACTTACGTTGGTCTGAATCAACCATCCGTGGCATTAGTGGAAAATTATGATCTTGCAGAGCTTGCAACGTTACAGTTCAGTAAATATTGAAAGGACGAATACATATGCATAATATAAGAGCATAATGGATTAGGAAAAGTAAAGAACAGTTGATCAACAGTGTTCAAAAGCATCATGAAATGATATAGGCGTGAAGGTGACGTCGTACGTTATTTCTTGGCTGCCCCGCGATTTGTAACTATACCCTCTTACAGACGCTGTATTTTCGTTATTTATGATCAGATCCGAATGAAATTTGGTATATTTGTGCAATAAGTATCAATATTACATTGTCAACAGATTTGTAACTGTAAGCTTAACGGTTTTTGAGTTAGAGCAAAAGTCCACGTAATTCTGGATCACCCCTCGTACGTATATATTTACTTCCCTAGATGGAGTCCGCATCCTTATACAATGTCCTTGGTTATATCTCGGGGTAACTTGCTTTCTGTCCTAGTGTTTGTGTCTAAAATAATATATATATTCATCACTTACATGCTCTTCCTCAACTACCCTGACTTTTAGAGTTACATAATTCTGTATTTCCTCTGGTCTAAAAGTGTTTGCCCTTATAATCACTATCTTTTACTTTTATGCAATGATGTGGCCCTTTGGCTTGAGTATGTTCGCTTGCATAATCATACATCACATCCATTGAATTATTCTTAAAAGAAAACACAAACTGAAATCTGCGTATACGAGTAAGTGATAAGTTTGATGTACGTTTATGTTCTATTTAGCCTCCAGTTATCATTTATATTTAGCATTTTTTATCTTTAATTTCATAATTACAAATGCAACAGGGAAAGTAGCAATCAGCAGAAACAGCAAAAAGCCACAAAAAAACCTCAATGAAAACATAAAAGTGAACGAAGTACTTAACAGCGACAAAGGTTTTCATGTATCAATTTGGCTCCATAAAAGTGTAAGGTTGTGTGCATTTCGCCTTTTTTTCGCTGAAACTTTTCCATTCAGCTTTTTAACAGCTGGGACTGTGTTGGGCACTTCTACGTTTTAGGATTTCTAACAGCTAAAACTAGGCATTATAGTCGTTTGCTGTGGAAATTGGGTACTTCAGCTAGGGCATTCAGTCTTTTGGTTGCTGATACTATAAATTTATTGTACTTTTTGACAGCTTGGACTTGGGCGGATCTTTACTTGTGTAGTTGGGCATTGTACCTTGTATGTGTGTAATGTTTGCTGTGCTCGGTAAGTTCAGTTGGGCATTGTGCTTTGTCTGTTTTTAATGTTTTCTCTGCTCGGCTGGTTAAGTTGACTTAATATTATATTTTTATAAGTGGACCCGGTCATGACGAATAATGAGTTTTGATGACTTTCCATTGACTATATAAGCTTGATTATATTATATTTGTCATACGTTTTACGTTTGTTTTGAGTTAGAAAACTACACGCACGAGTGTTCGGGATGAATCTCCAGATTAATTACAAAGAGTGAGTTGTACATCATATATCTGTTTAAATGAGTTAACTTTTATTGTTTTGTTGATTGTTTATTTTTCCGGGGGCATTTTGTAAGTTCCAGGAAAAGTTTCATTGAAAATTCGACGTTCTCTAAAACTAAATGATTTGTTTGCAGAGAGGTGAATACACATACACATATTAGCAGTATAATTAGTATTTAATTTTTAAAGATTACATTGTAAGGTGACATTCTTATTGTGTCGATGGTAACGCCAGGAACAGCAATCCCATGCAAACTTGTCGTCGCGTCCATGCAATCTTCAAATCAACAAACATATTGTCTCAACTAAACAGCTGTCTATTGACTACTCACTAATAATTAAAGATATTACTCCATGATATGTTTGCGTCGGGCACCATAATTTCATTTTGGTCATTTTAGGGCATTGTTTCCATATTACCGTAATCATGCTGTGACTTTATTGTCGCCGTAATAGAATCAATCGTCAGCAAGTCTAAATATTCTTGATCAGTTTTCGTCTTTAACAGGAAACTCCAGACTTGAAACATTAAAATTGGTGACCGCCGCTAATTAAGAAGGATGTATGGGACCGAGTAGAAATTATGAATAATTTAAACACTTCTAGACTGCCCGTGATAGTGCTGCATATGACCAGAGGAGATAACGGCATGTTGTGAATGCGATGCGAGACGTTATGTCGATTGTTTCAGATTAGGTTTGCGACGCGTTCGAAAACTCGGCAAAGGGACCCCGGGAAAAGTATACCTTCAAGCGATGTATATTTTGAACAGAGCAAACATTGTTATATGCAAATGAAAATGTGAAGTAATTTGAACACAATATAAACATTATAGAGGAATTTTCCTGAAACTTAACTTAAAAAACTGCCTTCGTACACTCAGTAGTTATTTGAATAATGTCTCCATTGAATGTGGCATATTTACAAAGGTCATTTATCATGTACGTGTCATGTTTGACATATTATGTCCAATCGATGAGGCACTTGGCATTACATCATTGATTATAACATTAATCATCTGGTCATACAAGCGCACCATTAAACATGTTAAAGCAACTAAAGCTTACACAGCAAAATGGTTTATATCACTATATACAATGCATTGCGCATGATTAACATAGAACCATATATTTTTCCTTGGGTTTATATCACTATATACAATGCAATGCACATGCTTAACATAGAAACATAGATTATTTCCCTGACGTACAAGAAATGTCCCTGTGCTAGGAACTGGAACGAAGAACGTTTCATTGTCGACGCGACACGAACGTTGTTCATTAACAAGAAAAAATAAAGATCGTTGGCTAAGATAATGATGTTCTCGGGTTCTATGATGATTAAAGATGCTAGGTATTCTACTCCTCGTTTGGATTATTCATTAGTTCTTGATGAATTGGATAGTTATTTAAACAAACAGAACTAGTTAGTCTTATGGTTTAATTAAGAATCGTCTTACTAATTATTGCTCCGATGTGGTCCTGTGACTTTATTGCAATGGCGTTTCAAACGCATGCTGGTGTCTTTGATGCCGAATATGTTTATACATCACGCCATGTTTGTCTGTTTAACGGACTGGATCACATCAGTTTACTTATTTCGAGCCGACACTCGCGATATATCACACCTACCATTCAAATATGTGTGTAACAGTCAATCGAATGTATAAAGGAAGGTAAGAGTAGAATGACAGTATATAAATCCAACACATCACCCTTATTGGAGAGCTTGCTCTTCACTGACGGGATTTGTTGGTGTCTGTCCGTCCGATGTGCATTTTGACACTGATGGTATGCCAAAAATACATATTTCATTTCTACTACTCTTCTTAGGAAAGCGGTGCAATTTCAACGTGCTGCGATGCTGTTTTATTAGTTTGTAGTTTGACTGTGAAGTGCATGACATTTTCGAGCAACTTTTACAAGACGCAATTGATTACAGTGTGTAGTAGTGGGGCAGACATAAGCTGTCTTCCCCAGCACGTGGTGTTGTCTCCTTGTGGGATGTGTTATTGACATCTTTCACACTCTACCCCCAATTATTCCGGTGAATGTGTAAATGACATTTTTAAAGGATAATGTATTACGTTTATGCATGTTTCCGTACAATAAGAGTATATTAAGTCAGACAGGGAAGGCAGCACTCAATGTCTGTTCTGATAATGCGATTTGATACATATGCCGGCTTTCCTAATTGCGGTTATTATTTATTCTTGTGTGTCCATCGTTCATGTGTACCTCTTAAGCATACATTTATGATGTCTATACGTGCTTTTGGTTTGTATCTGCTTAGCAAAGTTGTGGTCGTTATACATAGTTAATTCAGCTTCTTGACTGCTGGGACTTTGGTGGATCATTTTCTCGTTCGAGTGTGTGTTAGACATTGTGTCTTGCATGTTTGTTTATGTTTTCTGTGCTCGACCTAATGGTATCTTTATGACATACAAGTACATCATCTGTAAACATTATATTTTAAAACAAGATCAGAATATACATTTTATACTTAAAATTACATTAAAACGATCAGAACAAGTTGTATGTAGCATATCTGCTAGGTTGGAATCTTAGATATGTCTTTGTCCATTGTGTATAGATATGTCTTTGTCCATTGTGTATGCTATGTACAGTGTGTAGCATTCTACTTCCAGTGGTGGGCATAAATGCTTTTAAGTTATGCTAAAAACAATACATGTTGGCGCTGTTGCAATAAGCTTGTATTGTTTTTCGTTTCAATTTTCATCTCAGGAGTTTTAATTACATTACACAGCACGCAATTCCAAAATTAATCAATTATGTCTCAACGAGCAATAGTAATTGCATTACTTCATTTGTTGGCAGAAACTTTAATGTGTCCTTTTTAATGACGAATGTAGGACAAAAACAACTGACATTCTTGTTTTTCCAATTTGACATTCATGCTATTTTACATTAATTTTAGTTATTTAGTAATTAAGACGTTTTTCTAAATAAACAATCTGGCGTCTGTTGGTGGTACTTCAGTGGTAGCAGAATTCCAACTGCTGTCTTACCATTTCAGATATTGAAAAAAGGTACGGGGACGTAATTGATATGAACGCTTGAAAAAACGGTGGGATCGGTATTTTCTCTAAATGTACATTATATATAACAAATGGAACCGTAATCGTCATGTCATATTTGGCGTCACGTAACATTATCAAGCCAACTACACATAACATAACGATAAACTAATCTCCACAAAATATAGTAAAAATCGGACAGCACTCAACTGAAGCAACCGAGCACAGAAAACATAAAACATCAGACCACAGTAAATACACGGCAAAATGTCAAACAAAACTATTGACAGAGCACCAACCAAACATCCTAGTGTTAATGTATTTCATGAGTAAATGTATGTAAGCTATTAATGTTAACATTGTCCCATTGCACCATTGTTGATAATATGCTCAACGTTACTCATTCTGATTATCACAATCCATTCATATTCGCCAGTTGGTTATGTAATTTTATAGGGGTTTAGTCAAATATAGCCATTACTATAGAATCATTCAAATCTCAGCAATTCCCTGCATTCATATTGGCTGAGACGTAGTGTAAACATCCTAGGTTGTTATTAGTATAGTACATCTGACCATCTAGTTGCCATAACGACATAAAGTTGTGTTTATGTTTTCACAGACACCATGTTCGATCTTCAAACAATTTCAAACAATTAACTTCATATTTACTCCTGTGTGGGTTAATGCAGCTACCATGTAACCGTATTTCTGGTATCCGTTTTGTAATGAAAATGTTACATCATATGTAACGTATGGCGCCTTAACATGGCAAAAGGTCACTCCATAACTAAAACATACATCTGAACCGTACTTGTCAAAATCACAAACCTCACTTTGTGTACAATCAAGTTTCTTGTTCATGTATATGCAAGTTCAGAATGCATAAAAATGCAAAATCCTCTTATAATGCACGTCTTGATTCACATGGCGAGCGTAATCAAACATGCGTTTTTGCCAAATCTCTTTGGCGTCTGTGTGCATATTTCTCCGCGACATTTCCATATTTTGCTATGCCGTCTTCAAGACATCCTAATATGTACCGTATATATACACATCAATCATCCATGCTGCATTAAACATCTCACAGGCACATCGTACTTAGTCGTACAAGCATCCTACAAATCTGAAAGTTGATTCATGTTTCATTACATCTTTCTGTACAGACTCCCGCAATTTATCCAATATTTCTATTGAATACAATTGACACCAATAGACTAAACTAATTTAGACTGACAGGGGAAAATTATAGGACCTATTGCTGTACAAACAAGATGGTCGGTAAACAATATGTTCATTTGAATAATTGATCCGTCTCTGACGCGAAAGGAGCATGTAATTCCCTCAGATTGCTGTAGAATTGACAGTAAGATTTGTAATGTATCACTTAAAGGATAATATAACAAATATGAATATTATTGCAGAGGGAATTCAGTAAATGCTTAGAGGTCTCCTGATACTAGCTCAAATTACTTTCACGCTATTTTGTAAATAAAACTCTTTTAATATTTATCTTAGTTTCTTCATTCTATGTTCTCATCACACTTTATGTGTTCATGTAACATGTACGTGTTTTCATTGTCATGAGAGAAATAAATCTGTCAGATAATGCGTGGTGGGTAGTGGGTGCAAAACTACAAAAGAAAAAGAATCCTCCGTTTGCATAATGAATCGGACAAATAAAAGATAACATGATGTATTCAGTATGTAACATGGCACGTGCTGTAAATAAGAAATAAGATTTTAATTAGATACATTGACTTCTACCAGAACTGTATCCGTTGATAATTGCCTTTGTGTGTGTTGTTTCCGAGCTGTAAGATGGCATTACAAACCCCTGAGGACACTTCTTATAACAGAACCACAAACAACAGAACCACATATTGTTATATAAAAAGTGCACTGCACAAACCGTAGATAATCATTATATGCTTTATGTATGTTCATATCATTAAGCTATCTGTTTAATTCGGACAAATATATAACTGCTATGAGATATTCTAATTGTTTCATTTTTCATGAAATGGCATGACCTCTATTATATGAGATATACTAGTTGTGGTATGACCTCTGTTACTGCTACTTGCTTTATTGATCAATTAATGATAAAATCACGGTTAACACAATCACCAGGATATATCTCACTGTGAACCTTGTAGAAAAAACGCTCATGAACATCTCTACTGCATTACCAACTGTCATGGGAAGTGATAACAGAATCCCTACTGAGCGTAAATGAAGTTAGGCGGGATTGCTTGCAGGAACCTTGCTTTGATTGTGCTGGTTTGTTTCCCATTCGAGTGTGTAGTTTAATTATCAAATATACATGTAGTTATGACGAATCGTGTATCAATAGAAGTGTCCCCTTTACTCATCATAATGTTTATGTGCATCTGTTTTACCCTAAATAACTGAAACATGTGACCATGTATGAGAAACTCTTAAAAAATTAAAATATACAAAAAAACACCAACTTGACTTGAAAATGGGCAGTTTTAATTGGCCAGTTCAATAATATACATGTTTTACATTAAAAAAGATCAACAAATACAAATGTAGGGTAATTATTAAACGAATAATATTTAATTGCAAGCATTCATGTTTTTTATTATATGTATGTAACTTTTCTGCAGAATGACTCATAGTGCTGGCGTCAATTGTCTGATTATTTATTTTCTTAATAGACAGGAATACTAGAAATAGACAAGGTGTAAGTTTTATGTTAACAATGTCGGCTCATGTTAACATGTTAAATGTTAGTACTCACTTATAGGAATAGGTCAGGCTTTTGTTGTTTCACCAATCTGATGTACGACGTTCAATGGACCTCGACGAAAAAAATCATAATTAATCGACCACGAAAGGCAGCACTCAACAAGAACAACAGTGTAAAAATTGCAAGCTCTGCATGAAAGTAACCCTAAGTCAAATGACGAATATTGAGATCCGTTTACCTTTAATTAATCAATTAGATTAGAAAGATAGTCTTAAGACGCATTTTGAAAATCAAAGTACTGAAGTACTGTTTCTCGGGGAAATCGCAATTCTTGGTAATGTAGGGTTTCACCTTTAATGATAATGAATTTCAAAATATATATGAATATTGTGACAAGGTTTCTGACACGCATTATCAGCAGACTAATTTAAATCATACCACAACGGATCCATCACAATACTAGAACTCACGAAGGCAATACCCTAGTTCTAAGTAATATATCGCAGTGCGTGTTCGATTCACCGTGATTTCCGTTTTACTCACATTATAAGATGCTCGTTAAATGATTATCAGACACCGAATGTGCCCGTGGACATCAACAAATACCATATTGCAGGTCAGACTCGCGTAATGCATAGAATAAAAACATTAAATTTTGTTAAAACGTTTCCGCGCGAATTATTCTGATGGAAGTAAACCAAAAGAATATAAGACGCAGTAAAATAAAAAATCCAGCGTTTAAAAACTACACAAAGTCATAATTCCACAACTCAGCAGTTGCAAATATAAATTATAAAACGACCTGACAGGGTATGATTAGCGAGAACTAATAAAACAGGGGTCGAAACGTAAAAACCCGGTTTGTTCTAGATTTTCTGTGGGAAAATTTTGTACACAGCTCGGTGCTCGGAGAGTAGTCCTAACGACAGACGCAAACTATTTTGTTGATGATCTGTGGTAACTTAATGGTTCAAACGTCGATCAATAATATTTACATGGGTGCAAGAAAATGATAAAAAACTAGTAACTAAAAACTAACAGAGTCCTTATTCCATAACACTACCAGCGTACGAACTGGATAGAGTACGAATAGCGCGAACGAAAACGATGGGGACGAAACACAAATTACTGATATGGTCTCGGTTTTCGGCGGGGAAATATTTATGTAACAACGCTGGGAAAAGGGTTGTTCTAATGGTAGACTCAAAATATTTAGCTGAAGATATCAGGTAAGTAAATGGATGAAAAGTGTGTATCAATACTGTCAACAAATGCAAAATATTGTAAATTCTGAAAATATAAGCAAATGTTAGGTTAGGAGTTTCTAGCTAAACTGTAACATGAATGTCAAAACCATGAATTATGTAAAGTTCGTCTGCTCAACGGGTTACTTTTAACAGTGACATTTATATCGCCCCTCAAAAATCATTAGTTATTTTACAGCGCGTAGGAATTTATTCTCACAAATACATTAAGTCATCGACAAAAACTTTCAAAAAGTTGACACAATACAAACAAATGAAACTTAATACAATTTATATAAACAAATTGTCTTTAAAATGGATGAAAATGTCGACATTGGTTCTGGAACTACTTTCTTGCTCGGATGGATTGGTTGTGGAGAAATTACATCGTTAAATCGTTGTGATTTCTGAGATGGTATGTAATACAAATACTGGGGTTCCCCCAGTATTAAATAAAATTGTCCACAAAGTTTACAATATCGATAGGTGAAACTTGACATGCGGAAATATTTACATTCAGTTGTTGATGCTTCACGTTTTTGTGAGTAGATATATTGTGTATGTCATGCATAAAACTATATTTTCAATACAAATATTTGTTATATATATAAGCTATATTTATATGCATATACGCAACTCTGACGTCATCTTTTCTGAAGATTGTCTTCCTTAATTGTATTATGCATGCCGCATTACAAAAGAGAAATATACACCATATACTTGATTTATGAGGAGGTTAAAGCGGGAAATGTAATCATTAAAATATACAATTTCTCATATAATTCCTATTACATTACCAGAGAGCGGTATCTTAATATAATAAATCAAGAAAGGACTGGATACCTTCCGCAATGATGTAAATTGAACTCCTAACAAAACAATTAAAGTTCCACGATTCTGTGAAATTAGACAGAAAAGTGAAAATAATTACGTACGGCTTGCACTTCCTGGCCAATCCCATATTTATTGTGTTCCCGACTTTTTTTATAAATGTATTAATTATCCTTACTCTATGGGGACTTGATATTGAAGGTGACAATATTTCAAGCTCAAGAATTTTTCACAGCCACAGAAACAGGACCCCACCTCCCCTCCTCATGAATACAACGGTTTCCAGAATCCTAAGTATTCACTGTAATTAATTACTCAATTGTTTGCATCTCTGCTTCCAATGCTTCATGTATTTACTGTTACTTTTCTAGTCTTAATAGAGTGTTCAATAAATTCTATCGTCAAGCTTGAGGGTCATTTATCAGCTTAGTTGACTTATTTCACTTTAGTTAGAGACGTTTACTTACGAACTGAAACTAGTTTCTAGTCTAACTGTGTGATCACAATGAATTATTTAAATTCATTAACAGTACGTGCTGGGTTGTATACCTACTTTATGATAATAAAAGTCAGTAAGTATATGTGTATATGCACAACGTATTCATATAAACAATATATGCATTTCACAAGACCATACGCTCTACCGCGGTCATCCTCCTTACATGTACTAGTTGATTTTTATAACCGCTGCTACACAAACAGTTAAATGTATAATCGGATAGGAAAGCCGAACACAGATAACGGAATGAACACAGACCACAAGCACACCACACAATGTCCAACACACAACTGAACTAGAAAATGTAATATTATAAGTGTCGTATTCTCTGATTAAAAAATACGTTTGATGAATGGATTGTCCTTGAATACTTGCACATGTGAGGGCGAGGGGAAACCTGTACCCATACCTGATGGATAATATAACAACAACGTTTAATACTAGTACAAGCCCGGAAATAATTTAACGACCAACAAAGTGCTTCCATGTATCATTCCTGGGTACTTTTGACAACAATGTAGTAAAGTGCTCAATGATACATGTACACAATTCGTTTTAACTATATTTGATATTTAAACTACACGCACTAATTGGATACACACCAGCATAATCAAAGTCAGGTTCTTGCAAGCAATCCCGCCTAACATAATTAACTCTTACTAGGGATTATGTTATCAATTCCCATGGCAGTTGGTAATGCAGTAGTGATGTTCATGAGCGTTTTTTCTCTAAGATATGTCCTTGTGATTGTGCTAACCGTGATTTTATCACTAATTGATCAATAAAGCAAGTAACAGTTGCAGAGGTCATGCAATTGCTTTAAAACTACCCCAACTAGTAAATTTTATAGGAGTAATATAGTATGTGTCCCAATTAAATCGATAGCTATCGAATGAAAATACATAATGCATATAAAATTATCTACGGGTTGTGCAGTGCAACTTTTTTATGACAATATATGGTTCTATTATGTGTGGTTCTGTTATAAAAAGTGTCTTCATGGGTTAGTAATGTCATCTATCAGCTTGAAAGCTATCACATACAAAAGTAATTATCAACGGATGCAGTGGTGGTAAAAGTCAATGTATCTAATCTTTTTCTTTTGTAGTTTTGCACCCACTACCCGCAACGCGTTATCTAATAGATTTATTTCTCTCAAGACAATGAAAACACGTACATGTTACATGAATGCCCAAAGAGTGATGACAATAAAACATGATGAAATAAGATAATTATTAAAAGAGTTTTATTTACAAAATAGTGTAAAAGTAATTTGAGCTAGTATCAGGAGACCTCTAAGCATTTACTAAATTCCCAGAGCAATGGTATTCATATTTGTTATATTATCCTTTAAGTGATACATTACAAATCTTACTGTCAATTCTACAGCACCAATTCCAGGCTATCTGAGAGAATTACATGCTCCTTTCGCGTCAGAGACGGATCAATTATTCAAATGAACATATTGTTTACCGACCATCTTGTTTGTACAGCAGTAGGTCCTATAATTTTCCCCTGTCAGTCTAAATTAGTTTAGCCTATTGGTGTCAATTGTATTTAATAGAAATATTGGATGAATTGCGGGAATCTGTACAGAAAGATGTAATGAAACATGAATCGCCTGTTAGATTTGTAGGATGCTTATACGACTAAGTACGACGTGCCTGTGAGATGTTTAAGGCAGCATGAATGATTGAAGTATGGATACGGTACATATTACAATCATTTGAAGACAGCATATGAAAATATGGAAATGTCTCGGAGAAAAATGCACACACATGCCAAAGAGATTTGGCAAAACGCGTGTTTGATTACGCTCGCCATGTGAATCAAGACGAGCATTATAAGAGGATTTTGCATATTATGCATTTTAAAATTGCATATGCAAGAACAAGAAACTTGATTGTACACAAACTGAGGTTTGTGAGCTTGACATGTGCGGTTCAGATGTATGTTTTAGTTATGGAGTGACCGTTATAACTCCCTACTGCCACGTTAACGCGTCATACGTTACTAATAGATCAACAGTTTTATTTCAAAAAGGATATCATATCAAAATACGAGAAGCTGTACATGTATTAACTCATATATGAGTAGATATGAAGTTAACTGGTTGAAATGATGTGCCGATCGAACATTATTCTTTGAATTATTAAAAATAATGTCGTTATTAGTTATAGGTACTTTCCTGAAAACAGCCAAGGAAGTTTACACTAGTGTTAAAATACGTGTATGCATGTGTCACGTCTCAGCCAATCTGAATGCAGTAATTTGCTGAGATTTGAATGATTCTACATATATGTTTATAGTATTGTCAAATTAGAGAGTACGATAATTGTTATGTTTCATTTTCTCGTTCAGTTGTGTGTTTGGCATTTTGTCGTGTGGTTTAGGTCTGTGTTCGTTCAGTTTCGTGTGCTCGGCTGTTTTCTTTGAACGCTTCCTTTCCTGACCGATTAAACATTATCTTTGTGTGGCAGCGGTTATAAAATAAACTAGTAAGGGGGAATAACCGCGGTAGAGCGTCTGGTCTTGTGAAATGCATATATTGTTTATATGAATACGTTGTGCATATACACATATACTTACTGACTTTTATTATCATAAAGTAGGTATACAACCCAGCACGTACTGTTAATGAATTTAAATAATTCATTGTGATCACACCGTTAGACTAGAAACTAGCACCAGTTCGTAAACAAACGTCTCTAACTAAAGGAAAATAAGTCAATTAAGCTGATAAATGGCCCTCAAGCTTGACGATAGAATTTATTGAACACTCTATAATGACAAGAAAAGTAACGGTAAATAACATTGGACAGAGAATTGCAGATAATTGAGCCATTACTTACAGTGACTACTTAGGTTTTCTGGAAACGGTTTCATTCATGAGGATGGGAGGAGGGGGGCTTCCTGACATCTGAAGCTGAGAAACATTCCTGAGCTTGAAGTGTTGTCATCATCAATATAAAGTGCACAGTAGAGTTACGAATAATCAATACATTTATTAGAAAGTCGGGAACACAATATATATGGGATTGGCCAGTAGGTGCAAGACGTACGTAATTATCTTCAATTCTCTGTCTAATTTCACAGAATCGTGAAACTTTAATTGTTTTGTTTGGAATTCAATTCACATTATTGTGGAAGGTATCCAGTCCTTTCTTAATATATTATATTGAGATACCGCTCTCTTGTAATGTAATAGAAATTAGATGAGAAATTGTATATTTTAATGATTATATTTCCGCTTCAACCCCCTAATAAATCAAGTATATGATATATTTCTCTCACGTAATACGGCTTGTGTAATACAATTAAGGAATACAATCTGCAGAAAAGAAGACGTCAGAGTTGCATATATATGAATATAGCTTATATACAAAAAAATATTTGTGTTGAAAAATAGAGTTCTATGAATGACATACACAATATATCTCCTCACACAAACTTAAAACATCAACAACTTTATGTAAATATTTCCACCTGATAAGTGTCACCTATCAATATTGTAGACTTTGTGGACAGTTCCATGTATTTCTTAAGGATAACTTAAATAATCAATTAAAGGTAACCAGATCTCATTATTGAGTGCTGCATCCCTGACTGAACCGATATTATCTTTTATCGTCGAGGCTCATTAAACGTTGGATATCAGATTAGTGAAACAACAGAAGCCCGACCTAATACTCTTATGGGTACAAAATATTTACATTTTACGATTAACACTAAAAAGACCGACATTGTTAACAAACGTACACCGTGTCTATTTCCAGTATTCCTGTCTATCTAGATAAAAAAATGATCAGACAATTTACGCCTGTACTATGAGTCAAGCTGCAGAAAGGTTACATACATGTTATATCAAAATATGCATGCTTGCAATTATATATTATTTGTTTAATAATTACGCTACATTTATATTTGCTAATCGTTTTGTTTTAAATGTTACATTCTATTTGATTATAAATTATTACGAGTGATGGGACAACACTTTAAGATCTCTGTAGAGACCGTCAGTTATATCAGACGGAGGCCCGGGTGATTTATCCAGTGTCAAGCCATTCAAAAGACGAAATGAAAATCGGTACCAGTAATTTCCTTGCTAGACGCTGAACACAAGTTTATGTGAACCTGGCGTCTCTGACATTATCCTCGTAGCGATTGATACCATCAGTAATAAAGTGTTCAGAGTATTTTAATATACATTTGTAAGTTCATAAACATGTTACACAATCGACTTAACAAACTTTGTATAAATTAATCCGAATACGGACAGTCATGTGGAGCGTCATCTGTACCGAATGTCAAAATATATATATTTAAAAATTTACCTTCTTTGCAATGATCAATTTGATACGACATCAAACACAAACTGTGGTGAGTGTTTAATATTTTGCTCATTATTAAACTGCATGAACATGTAATATATCGAACGTTTAGTTTGATACGTATATATGCCGTCTCCCTTAGACGAGTAATCAATTTGACTGTCTTGGGAGTGCGAGTTCGAAGTTATGACGATCCAGTGCCAAACGCGGCCTCTATTCCCGTTTAAGGTATATGCGCAGAAATGATGCGCATAAACAACTGTATAAACGTCCTTAAACACTGTTTAAAATGATGTTGAATACATATGTTGAATACATATAATAAGCTGGTATAAAAAGTCGGGTACGTTTTGTTTATTGGTTCCCAACAGGATGTATATAATGCATCTAGTTTGGTTTGATTCCAAACAACGTATGTTACATGTAACTCTGCAATATCAATTTGTAAGTTACGCTCTGATATAAATTTCTTGTGCAGGTTTTACAACTGCTAAATTGGGACAAGTACGGCTTTGTAGGCGTTCATTAACCGAACGATTGCTAATATTATGTACATATCCCTTTACCATAATGTGTAGCTATAAAATAATTATAAACAATTCAAATGTGGACGTAAGATAACGATTTCCATTAGTGCTTTGATAAAACAGTACCCATAACCTTAGTGTTGTTCATATAATCGTTTCACAATTTCTATAAATCATAATTAAATATTCCAGGAAAAGTGCGCAAACTACAGCGTGTAACCTCCCAATACAGACATTGGTTAAATGCATGAGAAGAGTGTTAAATAGAGTTTGAAGAAATCGTTCAAGTTTAAATTGAGTACGAATGCTGCAGGATGGAAATTTAGATTTACGACTAACTTTATTGGAGGTTAATGCACACAAACATTCAGATTTCTTGTTAAATCAATAAGAATTATGCCCTCCATTTCATACTGTTTCTAATCAGACATTCTGCAGTAATCCGAAACATGCAAATTAGTAACCAGTTTTTTCATTAATTGTTTATCATTTTCCTGTTTAAGTCAATGAAATTCGGCTCTGCATACAATTCCAACTTGGGAAGATGAATGGTTTTCTCTTCCAAGTCGCTATCGCGACTGTTTTAGAAGAGTATTTATGAAAAAAACCGCACAGATTTAGATATTATATGATTCTTTAAGGAACACCGTCGCTTTCGGCCGAAATTTTCTAAATATTCAGAATTTTCTAATTCTTTGCACACGTTAAGAGCATTTATTTATGAGCTGAAAAACAAAAAAATAGGGGCCATCATGCTTGTTTTTAAAATATACCCCTTTTATGAGGTGACCCCATTATGATTTTCCAGCAATAAAATAGAAATGGTAAACATGGGTTTATCAATGTATTTGATGTGGTTGTTTTGTACCCAGATAAGGTAAAACATATGATTGGGGCTACTTTAAGAGTCGTAGTTTTTGAAATACTATGTATTTGTTACGTTCTAACCTATAAATGTGTTGTATATACTGTAAAAAAGTTATCATGTGTTATTATAAAATTTCATTGTGTTATTATCTTCATGGCTTTAATAAAAACCCTTTTACAACATTTATTGGTTGGTTATTTATTCTGTCTTACTAGCTTCAATTCTCATAATAAGACCACTTGATGGCCATAAATTGAACATTATTTTATGTAGGCCTAGTAATAAAACAATATTGCATATCCAGTCTGCTTCTACGTTTTTATAGCAGCACATACTTTAATAACAATAGGTTGCATGTTTGTTCATATATCCTACTCAAAATAAAGATTGTATTGTATTATATGTTAACGATTGGTTATTCATACAACATTTCAATTGTTTTAATCTTAACATTTTTATTAAAGTTTTTCTTTGCGGCATATTTGAGTAAGGGGCTCTAATCTACAAGCGTTACTCACTTGGCACCTGATGGTAGTATGTTCCAAGTCCTTACACATTGAAGTACCAACTACAAAGAGAAGTTAGTGCAGCGGCCATGTTTGGCCGCAACGGAATTGACGTTTCGAAAGTTGGTTCCCAGTTTTTCTACTATTGTCACAGCAAACACGGATACCAGTTCCTATTGCGTCAAATCCGTTGCGGCTAATATGGCCGCTGCACTATCTTCTCTATATAAGGTTCCCTCCAAGTGCCTATGGTTACTAATGAACAAGATATAGCATTTACTTTCATATTACTATTGGTTATGTTGCTCTTAATATAATCGTATACGAGTAAACAAATTTGATAAATTGTAAGGAGTTACCAAATGGACAAGATACACATCAATCACTTGATTGAATTCTACCTTGGGGAACTGTTTCATTGAACATCTATATCGTAATTTCTGCATCAAATAATCGTATGTGAATCAATATATACGAGGGTTATCCTTAAAGTTCTTGGACATCTCCTAAAACTCCGTTAAAGATGACTACAATTTTAAAATTCATACCATAGGTAGAATGACATTTCATGAATTTGAATATGCTTTAATATTTTCGTAAGTGCTTTGATAAAACAGTACCAAGGTCCTTTTGACAGGCTGGTTCTCCGTTTGAGATTAACTCCAACGTTAAGGGGGCCCACTCCTGAAATCAAAATAACTACGATTTTTTGAAACCATGTTTTTTGCCAAGTTCAACCTATGCGAACTTCGTTTTTGAGTAGAAAAACATAGGTTAATGACTTACTTTTTTTGTAATATCAAATCGAAATAACACACCTCAAAACGGCCATTTTAGCATCTAAAGCTATTGAAAAGGGGGTAGGGGTTAAGAAATGGCCGGTAATTAAATAAATATGAACCAAAATTGTCATAAGTACATCAGAATCTAGGCAATAATCGATATACTAACAATACAAATGATAAAAAGATTAAAAGTATGGCAAATACGACCAGAATGTTAGTTTTATGGGAGTTTCAAGGACATATAAATTCTTTTAAAAATGGCGCCAAAATGAAGTTTAATTCAATATTTAAACCTAAAAATTCTTGTTGAAATAATAACTACGATTTTTTGTGACCATGGTAAAATGAAAGAAAAATATATTGTGTTTGAATAGAAAACTTCAAAAACATATGCTAATGTGCATTTAAGAGAGTTATAACGCGAAATGTGTAACCTTACCCAGTTTGAAAGAGGCAAAATCCAAATATTTGTTAAATAAATTAATTTTAAATCAACATATGATGTTTAATCAACTGGATCGCCACTGTACATACGATACCATTTATTTGGCATTGTTATTTAATGAATTTGTTCATATATTACGTTCAGAATACACCAAATTGGCTTAAAACCATGTCAAATTACCCCCACCCACTTTTTTCAACACAAATGGGTCATTACAACTTCTCACATAATAAAGCTGCTGTTTGGTCATAAATTGCTAGGAATCTTTAAAACTACTTGATTTAGCTCACAACAAAGTACGATACACTTTTTTTATTTGAAACTGTTGCCATGGCAACGATTCTCCAGAAATAAGGAAAACAAGGCAGTGGTCCCTATGACATGCAGATATTGGTGTTTATGTCGTTGGAATTGTGTTTATGCTTCACATTTATTATAAATTCACTTATTAACATGTATACTAGAGTCTGTATGAAATACATAAGAGGAAATTAATGTACAGACTAAGTATAATGTGCATTTTTTAGCATTTGATCTCCATCCTTGACCTTTGACTGCAGTTTGAGGCGCAACACAAAGTCTTATCATGGTGCATATCCACCAAATTTTGACATTGTGTTGATAATTACATGTATACTGTAATTTGAGAACTGTGTCATACTACTTCATGAAACTCATAGAACTGATCATTCAACAATGGCAAGAGACTATGATTGAGACAGAGTGTGCATTGTCATACAGAAAAAACTTAGTGTGGTTCAGATCAACTTGTCCAGTTATGTATCAGGATAGTACGTTGGCGGAGCATTGCATGTTTGATTCCTGTAAAACCAGTTACATCAACTGCTGTCATA
The DNA here is from genome assembly GCA_947247005.1 of Spisula solida. Lineage (NCBI taxonomy): Eukaryota > Metazoa > Mollusca > Bivalvia > Venerida > Mactridae > Spisula > Spisula solida. The sequence continues at coordinate 51,922,828 of OX365950.1, forward strand.
TATAACTACAAACTTGTAGGTATTTGTTCACATGTCTTGGATGAATTATTTATAACACTATCCATGGGTGAAAATTAAAAATGTTCAAAATACTGAAAAAATAATCTCAAATACTGAAGATTGTTCATAGATTTTTTTCATGTAAATTACATAGTGCAATTGTTTCTCAAAATACTGTAATCTATATTTATACTGACAACTTTCACCCATGACAATGCATTTCAAAAGCACATACTGTTTCTAGGAAATACAAACGAGAATATTTCATAAAAATATCAGTTTATTTGCATAACAAAGAGTATGGATACTGTAAGCCATGCAATTTATACCAAGCCATTATTCTTTAAACATGGAATGCATTATTTGCATCCCATTTTCAAGACTAATTAGCAACAATGTTATCTACAACAATAGTTATGTTCACATGGCCATCCCCACCATATATGTTTTCTACCAACGGGTATTAAATAGAAACAGGACTAGATAGAACAAGACTGCGTTCAATAAACGCTTAAGGCCCCATGGAAGCCTTGTCCATAACCTAAGTCAATCAGGGTCCCTTATTCTGTTAAAATGTTAGTAAATAACATCAAGGGGAATATCATAACTTTGGTTAAAGGGAAATAATTCAATAATGGTACCAGCTAGAGTTATGTTTCTTAGTCACTGAACTTCTCCTAGATGCCATCTACTTAATATTTAAAGTTTCAAGTCAATCAATTGAATAGTTATGAAGTTATGCTCTGGAAAAATTATACAAAAGGAGATAATTTCAGAACTGGACTACATTGAGTTATGGTTCTTGGTCACTGCACGTCTCATAGTTGCCATCTATTCATATATCAAGTTTCAAGTCAATACCTCAAATAGTTTTAGAGTTATGCTATGGAAAAAATATGGGATGGACAGACAAATACTATTACTATATCCCTTCGCCTTCAGCGGGGGATAATAAAACCATTTTGATCCCTTGTACCACACCTTTTGGATCTGCACATGCAACCAATCATGTGAGTAAGAACATCCATAGCTGACATGAAAAAGTAGTTCGACCGCAGTGACATTATTGACATAGTATACTCAATAATATCAGTATACAATGTACTGTATATGATTTCTGGCAATTATCAACTGGAATTAAAGTCAGTTTTGTGTAGAAAGATGACCCATGGTAACACTAAAACAGATAGTAAAATGTAGTTCCTGCTGATGGGTATCTTCTCAAAACAGGCCAAATATCAATGAAAAGTGATCTGATGAGACATTTAACACAGCATATAAACCAAATCAATGTATGACTTATTGGGATACTATACAATTCAACTTGTATGACTAATTGTGATTGAAACATCTGGTGATTGCCTATCACTGTATGATCTATTGCAAGACTATATTGCGATAACCGGAAATTGACTTGTTTATACACTGTGTAAAAAGGTGGTCTTTATAGACAGGTTTTATAATATTGATTTTTGTTCACAGGTGGTCTTTAACACAAGTTTGACTGTAAGCAACCTAGTAACAATTAATCTAATATACATGTATACTATTTCATAGTTCTACCTAAATATGTAGGTCAACACTAAACTCTGACTATAATGTATCAATACTCGAGCATGTATGATTTTCAATACTATTTGAAGTCAGAAAATATTGGTAAATATCTATAAACAATTTAAACATCCTGTGAACACGAATAATGTCTATTTCAATCAAACTTTAAAAGCATGCATTAATGTTGTATAATTTGTATGCACTAATTTGCACTTGGTATACTGATTCATTGGCCTTGTTTAACACAGAACACTTTTGAATGTCTTATATGAGTGTCTTCATTATCTTTTTAGTAATGCATCACATCTTGGTCACTGGGTGTCTTCAGACAGCAGGAAGTACATGAACAATAGTCTAGGACACTGTAAACAAATAAAATAAAATTTTATTATTAAAACATTTGATACAAAAGGGACATTGTAAATAAATGTAACACTTTGTGTATGCAACAAAATGTGCAATATTCAGTGAGATTTATTAAGTGCAAATAAGTCAAGTGCACTTAATATACTATAACAATATAATTTAATATTGGTATCAAGATTTAAAAACTTATAAATTTTTTTAAAAACTGCATATTATACACAAGATTCAAATAATACACAAAAATGATAATAATTGTGCAACTTCAGGTGGTTACTAAGATTGTTACAATGGAAAAACTTCTTTTTACACAATTGTCATTCCATATAAGCTATACATGATGTCAGAGGCATTTTTACTCTTTACTTTTTATAAATGATGTAAAAGGTTAAATCTTGGTTAGTGGGCTTGTTCATCCAGATTCTATTGTTAGTCCATGTAGGTAAATTTGATTTTTCCTCCACATGTGGAGAAGTTGTTGGATCCTTGTGGAAGGGTAATTAAGAACAAGTAAGAATACCATCCAGGAAACCAGACTTTTTAAGAGAGCTGCCGCATATAACCGAAAAATTGTTAAACATGTTAAACCGGATCATAAACAAGATTTTACATATATTATATACAACAAAGTTTAAAAGTTATTACCCTGTTTGCAGGTACTATAGCCAGACTGAATGCAACCATGCCTTGAGATTTTCACAATAGTACAAATAGTACGGTAGACGTTCTTTCAGACTGTGTTGTTTAATGTCTGCTTTTACACTGGTCCAGCATAATCTGAAATTAGAAATCCAAATGAATCTCAGACAATAGTTACAATAGGTCACATCTTTTTATAGTTCTATACTGATACAAAGTTCTAACAATGAAATAAAAAATCACTATATAGATCCAGGGGTTCCACTAGCTTCTGAATCTGAACAGAAGGGTCATTTTGATACATTTGACTAAATTTTACCATATTTCATAGACAAAATAACCATGATTTTAAGAGAAAAGCTTAAGGACCCTTTAAACCAAAATCTTCAGGGTCAAAATGTGGCTTTTTGGAAATTTCAAGGGTCAAAACCCCTACTCCTGAGTCAAATGGAACTCCTGTATATCTATAGACATTTTGGTATTATACTAACTTTTATAGGTAATTTATAATAATAATTTGAATATATTCTGAATGCGTGACCTATGGAAGTCAAGCAAACTTAGTAAGTTATTAAGCTCCAGACACTACCAAATACTGAATAATGATGTGGAGGTCCAAGGTTTGAATACCAGGTGGGCCACTAAAAATTTTAGGAACACTTTTCCGTGTTTCCCACCCAACTTGAGAAGAACTGGTTATACTTATATAGGAGATAGTTGCGCATGTATAGGGGCTACATATTTTATTCCATAAATTTATGTTATTATGAAAAAATATCATAAATTGAGTCTTGTTTCAATCGCAGACTGAAGGATCGGCCAGCATACAATTTGGCTAATCAGGCCAGGGGCCAGCCATCGGGGCTTAGAGTCTGACTGATATAATCAAAATGTGCCCTAGACATTTGTTGGTGACCATTTGGAGCCTGTTGCCTAACCAAAGCGCTACCAAATACCGCAATCGAGCGCTTTACTGTGTCTTTGCAACTACATGCAACCAGCCAGCAACAAGTGTTTGTCAATAGCATACCGTTTCTCAGCACTTTGCTAGGTGAGCGCTACCAAGTGCCTTCTTATGCAACAGACCGCTTCGGTAGCACTTTGCTGTGCAACGGTCTGCTATCTGAGAGCGCTCGCCAGTAGCATATATTTTATTTGCTATGTCATGCTTTTCTGAAGCAAGCTGTTTTCTAGCATACCACTATCCAGCGCTCGGTGGCAGTTTGGTAAGGCAAAGGGCTCCTGATGTTGGCCAGCGAGTCATCGTACAAAAGTGGACAGTAGCCTGTCACCCTTTGTCCAGGACTTATGATGATAATCGATCTGCACCCAGCATGAACACTAAGCCTAAACATTGGGTACACCAACCAGGTCATTTGTGGCTACACTGGACTAGAGTCTACACAGAGTCCCATTATCTAGATTAAGCATGTGTCCTACCAGTAAGGATAGAACATGTTGTAAGGCAGTATTAGGAAACACACACGTAACCAAATTGACTTTATACTCACGATCAATGACGATCTGAATTGTCGAATTCGAATAATGTTGACACAACTTCATGACTTGAAGGTCAGATCTGTGAGAGTCGTCCCTGACGACCCGAGTTTCGTGTCTTCTGCCATGATGTACGTTAAACGATCGGACCTGGTCATGTATTAGTGGCCCACATGTACTACGACAATATTACCGAGTCTATTCGCGCACACAGTTGATTTAAAACAGCTTCTTATCACGGTCATTAGTTTCATTTTCGTGAAAATGTTTACGTGTCGTAAAGCAGTCCGGTGTCGTAAATATAAAAAAATAACGAATCAAACTCCCACAGCGGTTATTTCCCTTGCAATTGACGAACCTCGCTTGAACAATTCAATTTAAGATATATTTAAAGCAAAACACGCAGTCAGGCAGCGTAAAAATCGTTCTCAGAATCGTCGCAACATCCGTAAACCAGCTGCGCGAAATGATGCGCAGACGACGCAAAATCGTCAGGAGTGGTCCTCCTTAAGTTGTGTGTACGTGGATAGATATCTAAAAAAACATAAACTTGTGTTATGGTACGAAAAATAATTACCCTATCGTTACTCGGGATCTTTCTGCGATAAGTACCCCAGAATAGATACAATGTATAAACGAGTCAACTTCAGGTTATCGCAATTAGGAGTATACGTTGAATTGTGTAGTATTGCTTTAAGTCGTACAGTGATAGGAACTCACTGGATGTTTCCATCACAATTAGTAATACAAGTTGATTTGTCCTGTATCCCATAAGTGTGGTTTATACGCGATGAGTACTTGACGCAAGGTCAAACAAGATGGCAGACACTGGTCAATCAAAGGACGATATGTACTGCAAATTGAACTGATATACTGAATCGTTTCCATTGTTTAAACTACATCATAGTACTTAACCTCTATCGCTATAAATAGCAATATACATTTTATTATACCCAAAATTGTCTTATTGAATTCGATATCTGTCTTCGTATTTCCTGTTGTATAGATAGTAAACGAATTTTTTAACGTTTATGTACATAACCACAACTAATAAATAAGACAAAATGACATAGTGTAGTACCGAGAGAAGACTCACAACTTTACGTTTTTCACGTCTGTCAGGTCTGGATCAGTCTAGATAAGTTATGATTTATTATTCCTTTCCTCTTGATATTTGTACTTTTAAACAAAACATCTTCCCTACGCACGTGTGTCAAAAAAGAAAGTAACGCAAGAGCACAAAATATTTAATATTTATACAGAACCGTTAGTCTATCAAATGCAAAATATGTTGAAAGATGACACCGTACACGAAATATAAAACCTCTAGTTATTGAAGCAAATAAACTGCTGATATAACTTATTGCCTTCAAAAGTTCCAACTCTTAATTGCTTCTTCAGGGATGCTACGGAGACAGACGCCTTTTTTAATCAATGCCTATTATAACGGACCATCGTATCAGAGTTGGTGCCTGATTAACTGCCAATAGACATTAGAAGTTATTTAGAACCAGTCTGATTATTACATAGACTAGTCATGAACTACAAATAAGCTAAAGCAACGTAGTATTCAAGGGCATAACAAGAAGAAGCAATATCGATAAAGGCGCCTCTGTCAAATCGAAAATCGGATATTGCGGAATGGCGTATCAGTTGGAAGGCATTACAATAGTTTTGTGGCTTTGTATTACACATGGCCACACGCTAGATATAGTCGATGCCAGCAAATACCTGGGATTCACTATAACTGACAAACTCACCTGGGACAAGCACATTGGGACCATCACAGGCAAAGCCTGTCGGACACTAGGATTTCTCCGCAGAAACATGAGAGAATGCACACAACCGGTCAAGGAAGCCTGCTACAAAGCCCTAGTTCGACCTGTACTTGAAAATGCAGCCACTGTATGGGACCCCTACCAACAGGCTCACATCAGATCCATGGAGCAGATTCAGCGAAGGGCAGCCCGCTTTGTGTTCAATGACTATTCTACAAAGACTCCAGGATGTGTCACTGACATGTTAGACAACCTAAACTGGGGGCCTCTGGAAGTACGTCGAAGACATAGTCGGCTGTGTATGATGTACAAGATCAACTACCAACTTGTCGACATCAAAGCTGATGAAACACATCTGAAGAGGTGATGACTGTACCAGAGGGCAACATAGACTGTATCAGGAGCGCATTACAGACAAACTCCTACTTTCCAAGGACGGTGGGTGAGAGACTGGAACCTTCTTCCAGACAGCACAATTGCTGCTCCAACCTTGGATGCCTTCATGTCACTCCTGTAGGCAGCCACACTTCATCATAGACTTGACACTGTGTACATAGTTTTAATTGACATTCATGATGAACTTTTTTAATATTTGTGAGACACTGTGCGCCACCACCACGCTCAGTTTCATTGAGTTACATACGTTCTATGAAGAACCCAACCCAGTAATAGGAAGAAGAAGAACACATGAGATAATATAAGAGAACCTTGAATGGCAATATGACGTTATTACATACGTTTATTACTCGATTCCATCGTAACATTTTATTGGGAATACATTAAATGAATGCCGACTTATATCCAATACTAGTCCCATCCAAAGTACAACTTACAAACCATAAATAGAACATAAAAGTGGAAACCTTTGTTCATGAATCGCACACTCTGCTAAAATATGGCCTAAATGAACTCAAAACTGCCGATCGATGTTAGAGCTTTTACAAGGGCTAATAAAACAAAAACACCAACAATCATACAGTTTTCATTGTCTACCAAGCCAACACAACATCAATATTATAAATAGAGAAGATAACCGATTTGTGACTATCAGTAGCATATTAAAATAGTCCTCGTTGCCTATAATCACATACAGTATTGCTCTCTGCAACGTGCTTCAAATGAAATCAAAACAACGTAAAACAGATGGCGCTCCGAGTGTAATGTCGTTGCAAATGTTGTTTATTATATATGTACACCTACTAACTGTGTAAAATACATTAGATTGAACGTACAAGTAGTTGCTCTTCTGTCCGCTTAAAAGGCACAAGTCCATTACGTGTTAGATACAGTCATTTCACCTAGAATGTATGAAGGGGTCAAGTCCATAGGTATATTGGTCGGAATTGGCATTGTACCGTGTACACGACGACATATTTCTAATTGGCCATCCTAGAAAATATAATATTATGCTATTTTTCAATCAATTAATCTAAAGTTGTGTTTTTATACATTTCACGCACTAGTCTATCGATTCCAGAAAGACATCACATTTCATACACAACATTATCCATGCGGAACAGTTTGTGCAAAATGGCTTATGTGCACGTGGTCCTCGTGCACCACATGGGTGATTTTCGTAATTGATAGGAATGTATACTTTATGTATTATGTTTTGTGAAAACTATTTAACTTTGCGAGAATGAGCCATGCAGAACACACTTCTCTGAATGTTGAGGGCCGAATGTTTAATTACTTTTATTTTAAGAAACATGTTTTCCTATCAATGTAAGTGCATATCATATGGTTTCCAATTATTTATATTCTTCTAAAAATACTTGTCCTAAAAAAATTAAAAAAACAGGTGGTCAATTAGAAATTTGTTGAAATGTAAAAAAGAAATCCGATTAATTCTGGATACCCCCTCGTATCTTTATTGTATGTAAGTTTGTCCATCGTCCAGACACGTCTGTCTTGTTTCCGACAACAATAATATCAAATATGACAAGGTTCTGTCATATGACGCCACTGATCAGATGAATGATGTAGTCTTGTGTTTGTCCCATATAATTTGTGTCATGAATGACCCTAAACAAACAATGTGGCATTGACCATGTCTGAGATTAAGACGAATAAAAATACCATGACTTTAGACACCTTCAAATCAATACGTAACGCTGATCGCACAGCTGAATCGGCGTGTTAATAATCATGTGAAACGTACGTCATAAGTCACATGCAACATTTCTTATTTGTGAATATGATAGGATTATATACTCCGCCAGTAAATACTAATGGATGGGGGACTACCACTAAGCTGCCGTTCTTAATACTGAATTTCTCATGACAAATTATCGGACACATTAGCGCGAGAAAACATTAATCATTGCCACAAGGCTTGTCAAATGAAGCTGTGACGGTGCTTCTAGTACACGGACTGAGTTTAATTACTGTCTTAATTGGTGATTATTTAATAACAACAGCCGCGGTTCATGACGACAACCAGGAATAAAAGCTCCAGTCTATTATGCAAAAACGGCTGCAGAGAGTAGCTAAATTCATCTATAAGTGGCGCTAGTTTAATGGTTGGTAAAACAGCGACAAATTCCCAATAAAGTATGGAACATCTATATTGCGTGCTACGCCCATACTACTACTTACTTATAAATATATGGTAATGACTATCTTGCCTGTGTGTCTATTAATGAGAGATTATTCATTTGGTTTATTATTAATGTTCATATTATGCAATAAAATATAAATAACTGAATAATTGTACATCGTTGTCAATTGACTATTACCAGGGACCTATGGCAATTTCCACGGTTTCACAGGGTGCTGGACAAAACGGCACAAACACTATAAAGGTTTTATACGTCATTAAAAGCAAATAATATTTCCCTTCGTGTGGCGCATATTTTTATAGCAATCGATGAAGAAATAAAATACGTGTGGCTATGCACGGATATCCAAGGATTCAATGCTTAATGTTCTTAGCTGTACCATTCAAAACAATACAACCTTGTTTTGAGAATGATACATGTACACACATGCAACTTATTGTTAATTAAGCATGTGCTACTATAAAGACATAGGAGCAAACTGGATATGCCATATTGTGCCATGTATGGTTTATGTTTTCTGTGCTTGGCTGGTTAAGTTGAGTGCGGCCTTTCCTGTCCGGCATAATATCATCTTTTTATATGCGTAATACATTATAAACGTCCTTACCTAAGGTTTTAGTTATATGAAAAACTGAAAATAAAAATTGAATGAATACACCCATGTTAACCATTTCTGTTCCAAATGTGTAGTAGTTAAAGAGTTATATAAGGTCTAAATCTGCGCGTAACTTAAGAGTTGCATAAATACTCCCCATAACTACATGGAAGAGAGAACCATTCATCTTCCCAAGTTGGAATTTTATACAGAGCTAAATGTCATTGACTTAAACAGGAAAATGATAAACAATAAAAAACGGGTTACTAATTTGCATGTTTCGAATTACTGCAGAATGTCTGATTAGAAACAGTATGAAATGGAGGGCATAATTCCTATTGATTTTACAAGAAGGTTATGTGCAATAACCTCCAATAAAGTTTGTCGTAAATCTAAATTTGCATCCTGCAGTATTCGTACTCAATTTAAACTTGAACGATTTCTTCAAACTCTATTTAACTCTCTCCTTATACATTTAACCAATGTCTGTATTGGGAGGTTACACGCTGCTGTTTGCGCACTTTTCCTGAAATATTTAATTTTGATTGATAGAAATTGTAGAACGATTATATGAACAACACTAAGGTTATGGGTACTGTCATATCAAAGCACCTATGGAAAACGTAAACTTACGTCCAAATTTGAATTGTTTATAATTATTTTATATGGTATAGGGATCAGTAGCAATCGTTCGGTTAATGAACGCCTACAAAAAGATTATATTAAGTCAGACAGGGACGGCAGCACGCAACTTAACCAGCCGAGCACAGAAAACATTAAAAAACACAAAACACAGTGCCCAACTGAACCAACCGAGAACAGGAAACATAAAACACATAAAGACACAATGCCCAACTAAACAAGCGCAGATCCGCCCAAGTCCAAGCTGTCGAAAAGTAAAATAAATTATAACTAGCTGAATGACCCAGTTTCCACAGCAAAAGGACTATAATGCCTAGTTTTAGCTTTTCAGAAAACTTAAAACGAAGAAGTGCCCAACACACTACCGACCAAGAAAATTAAACATCCCCTGTCCCACTGTTTAAAAGCTGAATAGAAAAGATTCAGCAAACAAAAGGCGGAATGCCTACGCTGAATGACCTAGTTACATGTACAACAGTAAAACTGCTGAACTACATAGTTTTAGCAGCCTTTAGTCTCAAAAGTTAAACAAATTAGTAGTTGTAAAAACAATATAAGGAATTTAAATCTGCGCGTAACTTTAATATTTTCGTAAGTGCTTTGATAGAACAGTACCAAGGTCCTTTAAAAAAAAAAGAAATTACCAATTTTCAAGGGCTGTTTTCAGCAGTTCAGTCGTTCAGCCACCCTTTGACATTTAAACTTCCCCTCTTCATTGGGCTACCTATGGAAACCTACGTTCGAGTCTCCCTGGGGAGACTATTTCTCTCCTGGTGGGTGTGCAGCCAACATCGATCTTCGGCGCCCAGGACTATCGAACATGTTCAGACACAGCCCTCACAGGTACCAATTCACACCTTGGTCGAGTGGAGCATGTGGGTTATTCGTGCTCAGAAAATTAAGCATTAGTCCAGACGGGGGTTGAACCCGGGACCTCTCGATCCCGAAGCGCGCGCCCTACCTCTAGGCCACCTGCTCCCTTTTGACTGGCTGGTTCCCCGTTCGAGATTAGTTCTAACGTTACGATGTTTGTACGTGGATAAATATCTCAAAAAACATAAACTTATGTTATGGTACGAAAAATAAGTACCCCATCGTTATTCGGAATCTGTCTGCGATAAGTACCCCAGAACAGGTACAATGTATAAACGAGTCAACTTCCGGTTATCGCGATTAGGAGTATACGTTGAATTGTGTAGTTTTGCAATAAGTCGTACAGTGATAGGAAATCACCGGATGTTTCAATCACAATACGTAATACAAGTTGATTAATATAGTATTCCAATAAGTCGTGCAGTGGTTTGGTTTATACGCGATGAGTACTGGACGCAAGTTCAAACAAGATGGCAGACACTCGTCAATTAAAGGACGATATGTACTGCAAATTGAACTGACATACTGAATCGTTTCCATCGTTTCAACTACATCATATACTTAACCTCTACCGCTATTAATAGCGATATACTTTTTATTATACCCAAAATTGTCTGATTGATTTCGATATCTGTCTTCGTATTTCCTGTTGTATTGATAGTAAACGAATTTTTAACGTTTATGTACATAACCACGAACTAAGAAATAAGACAAAATGACATAGTGTAGTACAGAGAGAAGACTCACAACTTTACGTTTTTCACGTCGGTCAGGTCTGGAACAGTCTAGAGAAGTTGCGATTTATTATTCCTTTCCTCTTGATATTTGTACTTTTAACAAAACATCTTCCCTACGCACGTGTGTCAAACAAGAAAGTAATGCAATGGCACAACATATTGTATATTTATACAGAGCCGTTAGTCTATCAAAAGCAAAATATGGTGAGAGATGACACCGTACACGAAATCTAAAACCTCTAGTTATTGAAGAAAATAAAATGCTGATAAAAATAATTGCCTACTAAAGTTCCAACTCTTAATTGCCTCTTGAGAAATACTACGTAGTCAGAGGCTTTTTTGAATCAATGCCTATTATAACGGACCATCGTATTAGAGTTGGTGCCTGTTTAACTGCCTTTAGACACTAGAAGTTATTTAGAACCAGTCTGATTATTACATAGACTAGTCATGAACTACAAATAAGCGATAGCAACGTAGTATTCAAGGGCATTATAAGAAGTAGCAATAGCGATAACGGCGCCTCTGTCAAATCGAAAATAGGATATTGCGGCATGGCGTATCGGCTTGAAGGCATTACAATGAGTTTGTGGCTTTGTATATCACATGAGAGAATATAAGAGAACACTGAATGACAATATGACGTTATTACATGCGTTTATTACTCGATTCCATCTTAACATTTTATTTGGAATACAATAAATAAATGTAGACTTATATCCAATACTAGTCCCATCCAAAGTACAACTTACAAACCATAAATAGAACATAAAAGCGGAAACCTTTGTTCATGAATCGCACACTCTGCTAAAATATGGCCTAAATGAACTCAAAACTGCCGATCGATGTTAGAGCTTTTACAAGGGCTAATAAAATAAAAACACCAACAATCATACAGTTTTCATTGTCTACCAAGCCAACACAACATCAATATTATAAATAGAGAAGATAACCGATTTGTGACTATCAGTAGCATATTAAGATAGTCCTCGCTCCTATAATCGCATACAGTATTGCTCTCTGCAACGTGCTTCAAATGAAATCAAAACAACGTAAAACAGATGGCGCTCCGAGTGTAATGTCGTTGCAAATGTTGTTTATTATATATGTACACCTACTAACTGTGTAAAATACATTAGATTGAACGTACAAGTAGTTGCTCTTCTGTCCGCTTAAAAGGCACAAGTCCATTACGTGTTAGATACAGTCATTTCACCTAGAATGTATGAAGGGGTCAAGTACATAGGTATACACTAAGAGGCACTTATAACTGTGCAGTTTTCAATTCCTAATAACTTTTTTGTTTGTTAATATTTTTTAAAGAAATTTAGTGTATTTGGTTGTCAGTCGACGCGCAACGTAATTCGATATTTTTATTTTACGGTTCAATAAATATTGTCCATTGGACTGTAAAAATGGCAATTTAACGAACTTCATGATAAGATGGTGAAACAGCGGGAAATTAAATAAAACGTGGTAATTTCCATTAAATTCATGACCTGTTATCCTAAAAAAACACAAACGTCAATGTTTGTCTAAATTGACGCCGTGACGTCGGGTTTATCAACACGGGCTTTTCAGTGTTGCACAAAGTTACTGTTTGAATTTAATTATTTTTGGCGTTCCAATTAGCAAAAGTACGCGTTTACAATCATTAAGAGCAGTTCTCTGAGAAAACCAAATTTTTAAAGAAGGGCTGCGGCACGCATAGTCACCGATTTTCCTGAAACTTTCAGGACTTAGTCGTATCCATGCACGTACAAAGTATTGATGCTCATTTTATTTCTAACACTTCCGGTTACCATGGTAACAGATGTTGAAGTTTTTGGTCAAAATCGGGTTAATTGAGGTAGAAAATTTTCCATAAATCACCAGTTTTGTACTAACCCTGATGGAAAACTGAAGATATACAGAAAAAAATAGTCTGCATTATTGAATAAAGATATTATCAGGTAAACATAATGAACTATAGTCAAAATTTTACATTGACTAAATACTATTCAATGGTTGTTACAAAAGTAGGCATTTTCGCAGAATTTCATTTTTTTGAAAAATGTTAAAAACGGCAATTTTTAAAGTAATATAATTTTATAACGCAGCAAAACTAGACACAGTGGTGCATATTTTCTGAAAGACCTAATCTTGGTTTATCATATAATGAAATAAAATCGCTGGGCACTCCGGAAACTTTTTTTTAAGAAAACACCAAATATGACCCAAAATCTGTACTGTGTAAATTCTTGATTATCCCTCTTTCTAAGGCAAGATGCTATTATTTTTTAAATGTTATATTAACATGCATTTTCACATGATAAAAACATTCTATGTTCGTAGCTTTTCATTTTAATTTCAATTTAATTGCAAAAAATGACATTCACAGTTGTTGCCATGGCAACCATCTAGGGTGACAATTTATGGTGACTGTGTGCATTATGTGTGGTCAATGTTGAGATGGCGCATATTAATTAATATTTGTTACCTCCTTTTAGGGTACTAGATGTCCTTATGGTTAGAATTTACTGAATAAACAAGAGATTCATCACAATCTAATATAAATGCCTTTATTAAGCATCATTCTAATGTTTACTGTTAGTGCCAAATACATAATTCACAGCAGATACCATGGCAACCATATGTGAAAAATGCCAAACATGTGTAGTTGTATCTATCTGAAAGCAATTTTAGCTGCATAATTACTATCATGATCATAATTATGCAGTCAAATGGTTTAAATGTAGTGGATTCCCATTTTCATAGATGAAAAATTTCCCCATGGTCCACATTAGCTATATTCATTTAGCTTTATCCGTTCAGCTTCTCAAGGAGATGCATTATCATTATATAACCCTAATGCTACTACATGTATTACTGATAAATGGTATATTAAAGAAATAAAATAGTCATAATATAAAAATACAACAGAAACAGAATTTTTATTTATTAGAATAATTTCATCCAGTACACCTACATGAAATAATAAATGCGAAATTAGCAATGCCACACATGAGACGGTGCCAAATTATACCCCAACAGCACCGCCTTATTACAGAACCACATTTTCATGAAGGCTTAACAACTAAGTACAACTGGAACCATGCTGCTTAATCATCACATAAACCACTGTCACCACTTTTGAACTTGAGCAGCATATTCACATAAGCTACAGTAGCCTATACGGCAAGTTTCATCACAATATCTCATTCCTAACTGAAGTTATTGTCTAGAAAAAGATTTTCTGTTTTAAGTATGTGACCTTGACTGTGACCTAGACCCCATTATCCCCACTTTCCAACTTGAGCGGCATATTTATGTAAACTACCAATACAGCAAGTTTCATCAAAATATCTCATTCTTAACTTAAGCAGTCATCTGGAAACTAAAAAGGGACCGACCGGCAGACAGACAGACAAGTTTGAACACTTGTACTCCCAAACTTTGTTGGGTAGGGGTATAATTATTTGTCAATGGAAGTCATTCAATGGTGAAGTTGTTTAATAGGATATACAATGTAAATGTATAAACTGAACTGTAAAATATGGCATCTGAGCATAAGGGTATAGCTGGAACAAATTAACATGGTCCTCAACCTTAATTCATGAATATATTTAAAAGCTTATTGCACAGAATATACATATATCAATGTCTGCAGGGATTTAGATTAGTGATTATAGTAGGCATTCATAATGTTCTTTGCACATTAATTAACAGACAAAATTAAATTGTAGACAAGAAATCAACTAATAAATCATGCTGAAAGAGGGGTTGAGGACTAAATCAGTTTGTTTGTACTATAGTTCATTAAAATGGTCTAAATAAAAGCTTTGTTTAAACCAAACTTATTAATAGTCATTATGTGACAGTTTTGAACCAATTCTGTTTCTCAAACAAATTATCAAAATCCAGCTGAGACTGGTGCTTAAAAAGTTAAGTCAGTTTGAATCATCTTATTAAAAGTTTCACTCAGATATAAACTTTTCATTAAGGTAATTGTAAACACTATGTAACATAACAGATGAACATTTTCTGGTGAAATTCAGTCACTAGTTCTTGAATAGATATGTAGTATGCACTAGAATGGTGATCAAGTGTCCATGATCCATGTAGCCAAGAAGATATATCAAACTGAAAATCCGTTTTCGTGTATGATTTGGAAGCCTTTAATCTGGAAAACAAAAATAAAAGGAAATTAAAACCTTGATAAAATAGAAACATACAATTCAAACTTACCTTTCCAAACAATGATTAATTAAAAGTCATTGTTTTTTCAGGGAGGTCATAATTATAGCCATCACAGTTACTGAGTTAGACATGTATTATTTCTTATATACATCTCATTAAAATTAAGAAGTCCCAAGTTTGTCAATGAGTTTGTTCCAAAGAAGCATAGGACATCATAATTTGATGAGGTGAATTTAAAACTAAGAATACCAACCATGTTACAGTAAAGTGAAAGGTTCAAAATGTTTGTTGAAGTAGAATGATAACAATCTTAGTCATGGATCTTTTGATAAGTGCTGTCCATTTCAATTTATAAATCCCGATTGAAGAAAGAAATAGATTTTATGCAGACTACTAAGTAAACATGGATTCTAAACTAAGTTTAGTATTAATTATATATTATACATATAAATGTACCTGTATTCTGTCACAGAACATTTTCAAGTGCTAGTCTAGTATCCTCAATCATAATCAGGACAGATACATGTACTTTGTAGTTCCAACTTCTGAAAATGAAAGTAAACAGACTCTGCAATGGTGTATGTTTAGATGAAATAAACAGAATAACAATAAATCATGAAAAGAACATCAGAACAGTAATAAACAGACCATAGCATAAGTGATTTTACAATATTGCAGCTGACATTACAAATGGTTGTTGGTGCTCCTTAGCAATATGTGTTCATAACTTCAGCATAATACTTGACCAATATTTATCTGTGTTGTAGTTGTTTGAACAGAACCAAACCATTCATTGAGATAGTGTAAATATATAGACTAGTATGTATACAGTTGAACCTCTATCAGTAGCCACTTGTATTAAACAGTCACCCACTTTGAGCAGTCATACATTATTGGAAAATATGTTTTTATCATAAACAAATAATTATGGCTGGGATGTTTTGTTTCAAATAATATTCATATACTAATGCAGATCTAGTAATAGTATGGCATATATGATTTGCATAATTATTTAAACACAACATAAAGTCATAAACAAAGGGCACTTACCAGATAGTTTGATCTGTTTGATGTATTTCACATCAGCATATTTCAGCACACAGGTTGGGAACTATAAACTGAAAGAAAGGAAACTTCATTGTATTTGCCGGGTAAAAGCATGCTTGTATTCCTGATAATATTCATGGATCCAATGTTGCAAACAAATGAAGCAAACACTTAATGCACATCATACTTTTAAAGTAAATATTATACATACTAGCTTATTAATAGTGAAGCCGGTACGTGTAAACAGAGCTTTCCACAAGCCCCGGCGGTCAGCGATTTCAATGACTCCTCAGAGATTCACCACCGGCTCTTTTTCTCAAACTGAACCTGACTTTGACAAGTTCAATTTTTAAAATAAGAAGAAATTAATGATGGAATGACATGTAAACAAACAAACAAATATTCATATGAAGTTTGATGACAATAGCACAATTACTTTTTAAGTTGCGGATGGCATTTATAAGAAAATTTTCTTCAAATTTCAAGGGCAACAACTCTGCCAATGTTATTGGTCAAATCCGAATGAAATGTATAGCTACACAACAACACATCCTAAGTAATATTGATCTATTCCTATGAAGTTCAATGACTGTAGCAATTACATTTCAAGTTACAGACAGCACAACATTTTGTGATGGAAGGACAATTAAATACATACATGACCCCACATTATTTGGTGGGGGATGGGATAAAACTTCATGCCAGGAACCCTTACAAGTATGGTATGAAAGATATTTATTGTTTAAGGGGTTTAAATGATAACAAAAACTATTAGACAAATAGAAAGATCTACCTGAAAACTTCCATTGGCAGTGCAATATCCCAACTTCCAACTGAGGCATGTCTTGAACTATCATGCCAGTTTCAGTGCAGCTGTACCAAGTAAAGCCCACCTTGTATCTCTTCTTCTATGTTAATTTTGTAGTTTAAGATGGTCAACCAAAATTTATTAACACTCTGGACCGTTACAATTAGATAAAACACGAGTTCGTTCATTTATGTCTCTGACACCTACACTGTTTTCAGTCGTCTGTCAAAAAATCCGTCCCAGAAATGGCCCTTTCTCAGTGAAAAGCACAGTAATATACAATATAACATCTGCAAAAGTTATTCGCTGATGGTTCCTGTCTTAATCTTGATCAAAACACATTCCTGCCATCCTATTAATACTGTAAATCTAAAGAATAGTTTGACTTTATGAACCAACAGTCACATGTCCGCCATTTTTAATTGAAGAGTTGTTTTCGAAAGGGAGAGCACTCGGGTCATCAATTTAGGCAAGAGACCAACAAATTACAGCATTTTTTTTCAAAATTGTCAATTTTCTGGCTGGAGTTGTATGCAGATTTGTTTTTAGAGTGCCCACAAATGTTTTTCTTTATACTTGTAGACTGACTCTATGCCCGTTCACCTATATTAATGGCTATATTGAGTAATGCTGCGATTATTGTACACATGCAGGTAAAAAAGACCACAAAATCATGTTTTTTGCCTCAAAACCTCAAGTTTAACAGGCTCTAAAAAAATACTAAATTATATATTTGTTTTCTTTTGCTATCAGTTGTTAGGTAATTTATTTCAATTTATTATTATAACTTAAAATATTTGTTGTCATAGCAATTGTTGGGAAAATAATTAATATTTCGAGAACAGGTCTCTTTTTCACGTTTTTTCACATTTCCCCAACTTCAAGACCGGTTGCTATGGAAACGGAGAGGAATTTCAAGAAACGGAAAAAAATTGAAATTAAAATATGGGGTCGGTGTACACAACTAACACATTTTTATCAAAATCTGTGAGATCGCGTGGAAATTTGGTGCTCTCAGAGAACTGCTCTTAACCCCCCTACAGGTGTTTGAGCCATGTTCTACCTGTCTATCTGTTCGTTCATTGTTAACAAAAAGGCCTAAACTCTCTGGAATATGCGTTCTTATTTGTTGGAAAACTGTGCGTTTTAAACCGGAGCAGATTTTGTGACTTCGCAATTTTACGCAACGCTAAATTATATGCTGGCGTTTCCTAAATATTGTTTGTTATGAAATGAAATATTCTTAGACATTATCACACATCTTTTAACTACATCTGATGCAAATTTCAACAAAATATACACACTAAATACTGAGATAGTGAGATTTGTGTAAGTGCACAGTTATAAGTGCCTCTTAGTGTATTGGTCGCGATTGGCATTGTACCGTCTACACTTGGGCATATTTCTAATTGGCCATCATAGAAAATATGAAATTATGCGATTTTTCAATCAATAAATCTAAAGTTGTGTTTTTTCACATTCCACGCACTAGTCTATCGATTTCCAGAAAGAAATCATATTTTCATACAAAACATTATCCATGCGGAACGGTTAGTGCAAAATGGCTTATGTGCACGTGGTCCTCGCGCACCACATGGGTGATTTTCGTAATTGGTAGGAATGTATACTTTAAGTATTCTGTTTTATGAAATCCATTTAGCTTTGCGAGAATGAGCCATGCAGAACACACTTCTCTGAATGTTGAGGGCCGAATGTTTAATTACTTTTATTTTAAGAAACATGTTTTCCTATCAATATAAGTGCATATCATATGGTTTTCAATTATTTATATTCTTCTACAAATACTTTTCCTAAAATAATAAAAAAACAGGTGGTCAATTAGAAATTTGTTGGAATGTAAAAAAGAAATCCGATTAATTCTGGATACCCCCTCGTATCTTTATTGTATGTAAGTTTGTCCATCGTCCAGACACGTCTGTCTTGTTTCCGACAACAATAATATCAAACATGACAAGGTTCTGTCTTATGACGCCACAGATCAGATGAATGATGTAGTCTTGTGTTTGTGCCATATAATTTGTGTCATGAGATGACCCTAAACAAGCAATGTGGCATTGACCCTGTCTGAGATTAAGTCGAATAAAAATACCATGACTTTAGACACCTTCAAATCAATACGTAACGCTGATCGCACAGCTGAATCGGCGTGTTAATAATCATGTAAACGTACGCCATAAGTCACATGCAACATTTCTTATTTGTGAATATGATAGGATTATATACTCCGCCAGTAAATACTAATGGATGGGGGACTACCACTAAGCTGCCGTTCTTAATACTGAATTTCTCATGACAAATTATCGGACACATTAGCGCGAGAAAACATTAATCATTGCCACAAGACTTGTCAAATGAAGCTGTGACGGTGCTTCAAGTACACGGACTAAGTTTAATTACTGTCTTAATTGGTGATTATTTAGTAATAACAACCGCGGGTCATGACGACAACCAGGAATAAAAGATCCAGTCTATTATGCGAAAACGGCTGCAGAGAGTAGCTAAATTCATCTATAAGTGGCGCCAGTTTAATGGTTGGTAAAACAGCGACACATTCCCAATAAAGTATGGAACATCTATATTGCGTGCTACGCCCATACTACTACTTACTTATAAATATATGGTAATGACTATCTTGCCTGTGTGTCTATTAATGAGAGATTATTCATTTGGTTTATTATTAATGGTCATATTATGCAATAAAATATAAATAACTGAATAATTGTACATCGTTGTCAATTGACTATTACCAGGGACCTATTGCAATTTCCACGGTTTCACAGGGTGCTGGACAAAACGGCACAAACACTAAAAAGGTTTTATACGTCATTAAAAGCAAATAATATTTCCCCTTCGTTTGGCGCATATTTCATAGCAATCGATGAAGAAATAAAATACGTGTGGCTATGCACGGGTATTAAAGGATTCTATGCTTAATGTTCTTAGCTGTACCATTCAAAACAATACAACCTTGTTTTGAGGAGGATACATGTACACACATGCAACTTATTGTTAATTAAGCATGTGCTGCTATAAAGACATAGGAGCAAACTGGATATGCAATATTGTGCCATGTATGGTTTATGTTTTCTGTGCTTGTCTGGTTAAGTTGAGTGCGGCCTTCCCTGTCCGGCATAATATCATCTTTTTATATGCGTAATATATTATAAACGTCCTTACCTAAGGTTTCAGTTATATGAAAAACTGAACATAAAAATTGGATGAATACACCCATGTTAACCATTTCTGTTCCAAATGTGTAGTAGTTAAAGAGTTATATAAGGTCTAAATCTGCGCGTAACTTAAGAGTTGCATAAATATTCCCCATAACTACATGAAAGAGAGAACCATTCATCTTCCCGTGTTGGAATTTTATACAGAGCTAAATGTCATTGACTTAAACAGGAAAATGATGAACAATAAAAAAAATGGGTTACTAATTTGCATGTTTCGAATTACTGCAGAATGTCTGATTAGAAACAGTATGAAATGGAGGGCATAATTCCTATTGATTTTACAAGAAATGTGAATGTTTATGTGCATTAACCTCCAATAAAGTTTGTCGTAAATCTAAATTTGCATCCTGCAGTATTCGTACTCAATTTAAACTTGAACGATTTCTTCAAACTCTATTTAACTCTCTCCTTATACATTTAACCAATGTCTGTATTGGGAGGTTACACGCTGCTGTTTGCGCACTTTTCCTGAAATATTTAATTTTGATTGATAGAAATTGTAGAACGATTATATGAACAACACTAAGGTTATGGGTACTGTCATATCAAAGCACCTATGGAAAACGTAAACTTACGTCCAAATTTGAATTGTTTATAATTATTTTATAACTTCAAATTATGGTATAGGGATCAGTAGCAATCGTTCGGTTAATGAACGCCTACAAAAAGATTATATTAAGTCAGACAGGGACGGCAGCACGCAACTTAACCAGCCGAGCACAGAAAACATTAAAAAACACAAAACACAGTGCCCAACTGAACCAACCGAGAACAGGAAACATAAAACACATAAAGACACAATGCCCAACTAAACAAGCGCAGATCCGCCCAAGTCCAAGCTGTCGAAAAGTAAAATAAATTATAACTAGCTGAATGACCCAGTTTCCACAGCAAAAGGACTATAATGCCTAGTTTTTGCTTTTCAGAAAACTTAAAACGAAGAAGTGCCCAACACACTACCGACCAAGAAAATAAACATCCCCTGTCCCACTGTTTAAAAGCTGAATAGAAAAGATTCAGCAAACAAAAGGCGGAATGCCTACGCTGAATGACCTAGTTACATGTACAACAGTAAAACTGCTGAACTACATAGTTTTAGCAGCCTATTTCTCTCCTGGTGGGTGTGCAGTCAACATCGATCTTCGGCGCCCAGGACTATCGAACATGTTCAGACACAGCCCTCACAGGTACCAATTCACACCTTGGTCGAGTGGAGCATATGGGTTATTCGTACTCAGAGAAATTAAGCATTAGTCCAGACGGGGGTTGAACCCGGGACCTCTCGATCCCGAAGCGCGCGCCCTACCTCTAGGCCACCTGCTCCCTTTTGACTGGCTGGTTCCCCGTTTGAGATTAGTTCTAACGTTACGATGTGCGTACGTGGATAAATATCTCAAAAAACATAAACTTATGTTATGGTACGAAAAATAATTACCCTATCGTTATTCGGAATCTGTCTGCGATAAGTACCCCAGAACAGGTACAATGTATAAACAAGTCAACTTCCGGTTATCGCGATTAGGAGTATACGTTGAATTGTGTAGTTTTGCAATAAGTCGTACAGTGATAGGAAATCACCGGATGTTTCAATCACAATACGTAATACAAGTTGATTTATATAGTATTCCAATAAGTCGTGCAGTGGTTTGGTTTATACGCGATGAGTACTGGACGCAAGTTCAAACAAGATGGCAGACACTCGTCAATCAAAGGACGATATGTACTGAAAATTGAACTGACATACTGAATCGTTTCCATCGTTTCAACTACATCATATACTTAACCTCTACCGCTATTAATAGCGATATACTTTTTATTATACCCAAAATTGTCTGATTGATTTCGATATCTGTCTTCGTATTTCCTGTTGTATTGATAGTAAACGAATTTTTAACGTTTATGTACATAACCACGAACTAAGAAATAAGACAAAATGACATAGTGTAGTACAGAGAGAAGACTCACAACTTTACGTTTTTCACGTCGGTCAGGTCTGGAACAGTCTAGAGAAGTTGCGATTTATTATTCCTTTCCTCTTGATATTTGTACTTTTAACAAAACAGCTTCCCTACGCACGTGTGTCAAACAAGAAAGTAATGCAAGGGCACAACATATTGTATATTTATACAGAGCCGTTAGTCTATCAAAAGCAAAATATGGTGAGAGATGACACCGTACACGAAATCTAAAACCTCTAGTTATTGAAGAAAATAAAATACTGATATAAATAATTTCCTACTAAAGTTCCAACTCTTAATTGCCTCTTGAGAGATACTACGTAGTCAGAGGCTTTTTTTAATCAATGCCTATTATAACGGACAATCGTATTTGAGTTGGTGCCTGTTTAACTGCCTTTAGACACTAGAAGTTATTTAGAACCAGTCTGATTTTTACATAGACTAGTCATGAACTACAAATAAGCGATAGCAACGTAGTATTCAAGGGCATTATAAGAAGTAGCAATAGCGATAACGGCGCCTCTGTCAAATCGAAAATCGGATATTGCGGAATGGCGTATCGGCTTGAAAGCATTACAATGAGTTTGTGGCTTTGTATATCACATGAGAGAATATAAGAGAACACTGAATGACAATATGACGTTATTACATGCGTTTATTACTCGATTCCATCTAAACATTTTATTGGGAATACAATAAATAAATGTAGACTTATATCCAATACCAGGCCCCTCCAAAATACAACTTACAAACCATAAATAGAACATAAAAGCGGAAACCCTTGTTCATGAATCGCAAACTCTGCTTAAATATGGCATAAGTAAACTCAAAACTGCCGATCGATGTTAGAGCTTTTACACGGGCCAACAATGAAATAAAAACACCAGAAATCACACAGTATTCATTGTCAGTCAAGCCAACACAACATCAATATTAGAGATAGAAAAGACAACTGATTTGTGATTATCAGTAGTATATTAAAATAGTTCTCGTTCCCTATAATCACACACAGTATTGCTCTCTGCAACGTCCTTCAAATGAAATCAACAAAACGTAAAACAGATGGCGCTCCGAGTTTAATGTCGTTGTTTATTATATATGTACACCTACTAACTCTGTAAAATACATAAGATTGAACGTGCAAGTAAGTGCGCTTATGTCCGCTTAAAAAGCACAAGTTCATTACGTGCTAAATACAGTCAGTTTACCTAGAATGTATGAAGGGGTCAAGTACATACATAATTGGTCGCAATTGGCATTGTATCGTGTACACTTCGACATATTTCTAATTGGCCATCCTAGAAAATATCAATCAATAAATCTAAAGTTGTGTTTTTTCACATTCTTCGCACTAATCTATCGATTTCCAGAAATAAATCACGTTTTCATGCACAACATTATCCATGCGAAACGGTAAGTGCAAAATGGCTTATGTGCACGACATGGGTGATTTTCGTAATTAGTAGGAATGTATACTTTATGTTTTCTGTTTTATGAAAAACATTTAACTTGGCGAGAATGAGCCATGCAGAACGCGCTTATCTGAATGTTGAGGGCCGAATGTTTAATTACTTATATTTTAAGAAACATGTTTTCCAATCAATGTAAGTGCATATCATATGGTTTTCAATTATTTATATTCTTCTACAAATACTAAAAAAAAAAGAACAGGTGGTCAATTAGAAATTCGTTGGAGTGTAAAAAAGATATCGGATTAATTCTGGATACCCCCTCGTATCTTTACTGTATGTAAGTTTGTCCATTGTCCAGACGCTTCTGTCTTGTTTCCGACAACAATAATATCAAACATGACAAGGTTCTGTCATATGACGCCGCTGATTAGATTAATGATGTAGTCTTGTGTTTGTGCCATATAATTTGTGTCATAAATGACCCCAAACAAGCAATGTTGCATTGACCATGTCTGAGATTAAGACGACTGAAAACCATGACTTCAGACACCTACTCATCAATAGGTATATCACTGATACTTTGACATGATCCTGAACTTTATGCATGAACATATTACAAGGTTCATACGATGAATATATAAATTTCCGCGAGCAAATCGTGCAATATGGGTCCTTTAGAAGTGTGGTTATATTACACATCGAACGTCTTCGTGCTACATCCCGCTTATGAAAACATACAACCGGAATTATAAATATAGATACTTTTAGATAGTACATCAGAAGTTAAATTTTGCTAAGAGAAGAAGGTCGAGAGTCGTGTCAAATACACGAATATAACGCTGATCACACAGCTTTACGTACCTACGTGTTTTAAAATCATGTGAAACGTACGTCATAAGTCACAGGCAGTATTTCTTATTGGTGAATATGATAGGATTATATACCCCGCCACTAAATACTAATGGATGGGGGACTACTACTAAGCTGCTGTTCTTAATACTACCTTTCCCATGACAAATTATCGGACATATTAGCGCCACAGGGCTTGTCAAATGAAGCTGTTTGAACAGTGCTTCTAGAACACGGACGGAGTTTAATTACTGTCTAAATTTGGTGATTATTTAGTAATAACAACAGTGGTTCATGACGACAAGCAGGAATAAAAGCTCCAGTCTATTATGCAAAAATTGCTGCAGAGAGTAGCTAAATTCATCTATAAGTGGCGCCAGTTTAATGGTTGCTGGAACATCGACAAATTCCCAATAAAGGATGGAACATCCATATTGCGTGTTATACCCATAGTATGTAATACTTTAGTATAAAATGTGGTAATGACAATCTTGTCTGTGTCAATTTATGAGAGATTATCCACCGGGTTATCATTAATGAACATATAATGCAATCAAATATAAATAATTGAATAATTGTCTATCGTGGTCAATGTGACCGTGAACTTTCCCACGAATTTCAAAGTACATAACCGTGACAATATGCGTTATCATGTTGACATGGAAATTGTAATGATAACATGTTTTCAATCTCATTAAAATCATACCCTAAGTTTTGCTCCATTCCTTTTCGCTGTTAGAGATCTGACTACACTCCGTAAGAGGTCATGTTCAAATTACTTATCTGGTGCACAATGGCATCACTTAGCCTCAATGGTCTTTCACTGAAATTTCAGATTTGTGAAAGCAGCGATTTGATTGGATGACGTAAAGTTCACATCGACATGACCCCATGCGAAGTGTCGTCAGATCCTATATCAGCGTAAATGGTGAAGCGTAATAAGGGTTTGAATTTAATGCAATTGACATGTTTTAAAAGTACTTCTATAGAACTTGCAATAGAAATTAATCGAACTTAAAGCAATTAAAAATAAAAGTCTTTAGTGATTATTCATTGCAGAAATTCGCAATGCAGAACTCGAAGAAACTAACCGAGCACAGAAAATTACAAACATACAAGGCACAATGCCCAACTGAATCAACCGTGCACAGAAAACATAAAACACATACAAGACACAATGCCAAACTAAGCAAGTAAAAGAACCGCCCAAGCCCAAGCTGTCGAAAAGTAGAATGAATTTGTTTCAGCAATAAAAAAGCTGAATGCACTAGCTGAATGACCCAGTTCTGACAGTCCCAACAGCAAAATGGCCTCAATGCATAGTTGATGCTTGATTGGTGCTCCAAAATGATGCTCTGTATACGACGGCTACATTTTTAACTTCTAATTCGACACCTAAGTTGATCACACAGAGTCGTTCGATCGGGTTTAGATATAGGTACTGTTTTACTGAAGCTTAAACTTATGTTCAAATTTAAATTCTTAACAATTCTTCAACAACTGCAAATTGAGTACATATATGGTTTCATGAGGTGCATTAACTGAATTATCATTAGTATCACAGATCCGTTTACCACACAAAATTATAAATGTTTTATTTGAAACAGTATATATGTGATTTAGAACACGTCGACTACACGCATGAATGTTGTTCCTCTAGTGATTTGCGTTTTGCAGACTAGGATACTGCACCATCACTGGAGAACACCACCACACGATTGCACCATTCCAACAGCAAGCCCCCATTCCTTTGTTGTCATCCGACACATATTTTCTAGATGTTATAAGATAATAGACAGTCGGACAGGGTCGGCAGCACTCAACTAACAAGTAAACAACCGTGCTCAGAAAACATATAAACATCACATACTAGCAACTACAAAAATACGACTTTATAACAAAAAAGGGCAATTGCCCAACCGAACTACAAAATCACGTCAACGATCCCACACCGAAAGTTCGCCGCTCCAGTCAGACAAAATTAACCGGAGTAAGAGCCAAGTGGGTGTGTAATGAATCAACTGACTAAAGCAATTGCAATTCATAAACTTGTAAACTTAAAGGATATCAAATGTACTTGTACAATACTGTGTTGAAATATTAGTGTGCATCAGTAATGCACCTTTCGTCGTAGGTCTAAAAATTTAGTTAATTTAGATGATGTTCACAAGTGGCTTCATCAATTTACAATTGAGGGAAAGGTGAACATTGCAAATAGACGTACTATAAACGCTGATTGTAATAAAGACATAATTTAAAACATATTTCAAGCCATATAAGAATGTCATGTGTTACCGATATTGTATTCAATATCTCTAAAACATTGTTTCCAGAACGACTAAAATCTACAAACCACAGAATATTAACGTATTGCGTCAAAGGGAGATAATGTAATGTTATACAAACATAAGAAATGATTCACATAGTTATTACATACAACACGATCAATTACAATACAATACAATTCAATTATAATGCAATTACTTCTGAATATTTAGGAGCATGCAGGCCATGACTGTTGTGTGGTATGTCCAAATGCTTTTTGGATAAGCGTCATGATCTTTGGTTTTAATCATTTGGTATTGCCTATAATATCTATAAAATGAACTATATTAAAATAAATGTCGAAGATCTATTACAGTGTAAATGAACAATCATCAAACTGACTTGCATCCAAATGTTTTTATTAAGTTTTTAGATGCCGAGCATAGCCTTTATTTGCCAGTCAGCTTTCTGCTTAGTCAGACAGGCATATGTGTGCCTCCACCCGTATCTGAACGGATTAGACAGCATTCGCGCTAAGTATTGCGAGTATACCCCTTTTAGATTGGTGCAATGACTGAACATGATGATGATGATGATGGTGATGGTGATGCTTATGATGATAAGTGTTTCCTCTATACATGGCTTCAAAACATGGTATAACAATATGTTTGAGCTGAATTGAAAAGTGAACTTTTGTTTGAAGGAAATCAAATACAAACCAAGCTACTATTGTATTTCAAATTTAGCGAGGGATTTTTTAAACAAATGAGAATATTTTATTTAAACAATTTGTGCTTAGGGAATTAGAAACTTTATTGTCTAAGATTCCGATTGGCTTTTTGCATTTAAGTCGATTGGATAGTAATAACATATCACTGATCGCTGATTAAGAAAAGAGAAAATGTTAAGATAGCGTTGTGTAATTCATGGCGTCCCGTCTCTCAATCACGTGATTTATCATCATTGTTTATCTTTGACAGGCCAATGATTGGAAACAATTAAGCTTACAGAAGTTGGATTAGATTATTATAGACTTGGGAAAGTCTTGGGAAAAAAGCCTTGAACGCCATTTTGTTGTAAACAATCGAGATTTGAGTCATATTAAGTCTCATAGTAATATTGTAAATTATTAGCGTAGATAAAAACCTTGTATTACGTTGCTGATGAAGACATTTTAAGTGAAAATGTCATCATAAATCTTCAACGAAGAAACCCTTCCGAGTTTTAAAATATACCACATTAATGGCCACATAACGCTCTTTTATAATTTTTGGTAGATTCTAAATATTTGACCCGAATATAATAAAAGCAAATGCTGAATTTTCGCTTTATTGCTCCATTAAATCTACCGAATGTTCGTGCATGGCACATGATTATTTTATATTGCATTGGGGGAACCAGAACACACAAAATAAACATTTCATATTTCAAAGTTTCATTACGTTTTCTCGATTCATTGTATTCTTTGTAGACATTATTTTCAATTGTAATCTCTGATGTTCGCAAAATGCATGTTATTTTCATAAAAACACCACTATCTTCCGCCTCCTGTAAATAGGATCAGGACCCTTCATTACTAAAATGGAAATTGTATATTTCCTTATGTCCATAAAATCGCTCCATAATGTTATAAGTCACGCATACGTCGGGAATCGAATTCTAGTCCTTAGCAGATTTTATTATATCGTGTCTTTTCCTAAACTGTACAAAATGATAATATACAGATGAGGTTCACCCCAGGAAGTATTAGATTGTTCCGTTATTTGCTTTTGTGGTTGTCTTTGGAGAGGCTTTTCTCTACTTGGTCATGTGCAAAACAACGTGGTTTTATTAATGTTTGATTTAGTATCTGCTGCAATTTGTATACGCGCATTTATTACCATTATAACGTTTATGATCGAATCTGTGACCAGATTTACGATCTTATGTTAATATTGCACTTTGTAAATCTGTGAATATTTCGAGCAAGGTTTTAATTCTGGCAGGAATAGTTGTACTGTAAAGTGTCAACATGTCATACAGGATAGCGATTGTTTTAATTATTCTAATTAATGTTTGGGTATTCGGACGCCATCGGGAGGATCCCCATATTTTAAAATTCGGTAAGTATTTCTTATTTTATATTTACAAAGTTCTAACTAAGTATATGATGTTTTATATGAAAAGTAAATCGACGGGTTAAAAATCGACTAATATTATTGTTATATTGTTGTTGTTCTCCTAACTGTTTATTGTTTATGTCATACCATTTCTGTACACATGTTTTTAACATAGAGACTCACAGTGAGAACTGGGCTTTCCCAACTGTGTCACCTCTTAGAATAAAGTCGTTATTAGTATTATTGCATTACACAGACCGTTAAGTTGTTATTTATTTAATAAAGCTCTCTATTTTCGGTAGTTATTTATATCGAGGTTTATTGTTACGTGTGGTTATTTTTTCATTTTATACGCTTCCCAACATTAATTTGTATGAGTATTTCGTAGAAGTGATACATTAAGTCATGTTTTTAATCTTATTTCAGCCATATATTCAACTAAAGTATATTTATAAGTGCTACGAACATTTCGAATTATTATTTAGTCCAATGTCCACTAGTAAAAAATGTCACGGTAACTTTGTGTATAACATTAAGTTCCAACAGGAGCATTTACGTTGAAATTGCTAAAAACCACTTTGTAACAAATATATCATATTAAGTCAGACAGGGAAGGAAGCACTCAACTTAACCAGCCGAGAACAGAACACATTAAAACCACACAAGACGCAATGCCCAACTAAAGTCCCAGCAGGAATATTTTACATTGTAATTGTAAAAGAACTACTTCGTAACTACATACAACATTCATTACAGTCGACAAATCATACACTGCACATAATTGTATGGTAATTGGCAAGTGCACTTACTAGTTAAAATCCAGACTGACTGTCATTTCTGTTAATTCTCGCCAATCGCATTTGAAAAAATCAATGACAGACCGTCTCCAGAAATCTTGCAATTATATGTGTTTAGTCGACATTCTGTTATAATTATTTGGAACACCCATTGCGTCCCTTTAATTTTCTCCCGACATAACCGCATGGTCTCCCTAGGTGGATGTAATTTCTTTTAACTGAAGTTAATACTGCATTAGTATACACGTTCAAACTATAGTACATGTTTATGTAACATTTTGGATCGGTTATATTCCAGATAATGAAACATATGAAATGTGTATAATTATGCAAGTTTTTTTCGTTTTAAATTTTAAAATTCTAAAATACAGATATTATGACATCAATATGCTTTGTTAATCACTATTTGCATGTTATATTCATGGCATTGCATATAACTGTATAGAATGATGGACACGTCGTCTTCTTGAAAATTGTACGACCATGTACCCGTAGGTCAGGACGACCCATTTGCTCCGACAGATCAAATATTAAACACAATTTGCGGTGGTTCCATAGTCCTTGTGGGTATAACAAAAGTTAAGTTACCAATTTATGAGGGCTTCTTTCAGCAGTTCAGCCGTGTTGCCACCCCCTTGACATTTTAACTTCTGCCCCAGGCCATTGAGCTACCTACGGAAACCTGCGTTTGAGTCTTCCCGTGGAGACTATTTTTCTCCTGGTGGGTGTGCAGCCAAAATCGATATGCGGCGCCCAGGACAATCGAACATTTTCAGAATCAGTCCTCACAGGTACCAATTCACACCTTGGTCGAGTGGAGCCTGTGGGTATCTGCATGTGTGCTCATAATTTCATTCCTCATAGGGGGTATAATGTTTTGGTTAAAATTTGTGTGTATATAGCTCTTACTTACTTGTATATTCTTCGATATTCATTTGTTATCAAATTATTGTAGATCTTCTAGACCATTCCTGGATTTATTCATGCTTGCCATGCTTCGGCTCCTATCTGAAATGCAAATGGTAATCTTAAAGTGAACATTTAACAATACGAGCACTATGAATCACGACATTTATAGACAATGTTACGGACCGTAAACGAATCAGAGGGAATCTTGGCAAAAGACATCTTCCATTTGCCAAGAAGATATTGCGAAATAACATCTGCTATTTATTTTCATGAACTTGTTTGATTCTAAATGACGATATAATTTTCTTGGCATTTCTCTCAAAGATTAATCACAATTATTCTTAAAGATGTAAAATACAACGAGTGGCATTATCTGAAAGCAATGGTCAAATGAATCAGTTGCTTTCCTTCTATCCCTCATGTGCATCATGCTAACAGATTTTTGTGAACTTTTGAAAAGAATACGAAGCAAAGCACTTCTTTACTTTTGCTGTCCGTACCATCTTAATCAACAGTCTTCCTGTCCACTTTATAATTACAAACAAACATTTAAAATGTATAAAGATAACAGAAAATCGGACCGAGAAGGCAGCACTCAACTTAACCAGCCGAGACCAAAATGCCACACTGCCTGGGTGACAGTTGATTTGTATTCATATCGTTGGAGATGCATTTGCTAAAATGTACATGTCGGTTTGTGTTCGACCTTTTCATTAATCATGATACGAGCATGTTGCTTATTATCAATTCTAATGAGATAGGTATGTTTATCAATGAATTGTAATTTAAGCCAAGTTCGTAAAAACACGCTTGTTTATTCACCGATTGATGGTCCATGCCAATGAAAATCGATACAAAACGGACATAATTACTAAAATAAATCATTATAATTAGTTAACATCTTTTGTAATTTTAAAAGATAAAACCTACGGGACGTAACTGTGGCCGAACTTATTATAACACACCGACTGATTGCGCTCGTTTTATATCAGCCTCAGCGTAATTATACGGTGTTTCATGATCACGTGCTTTTTGATGCGCATGTCCTGCACATGTAAAAAATGTTAAGATTACGTAATATGTATTAAACGATAAATTGGACCGCTGAAAGGCCAAATATATAAAGCAATAATTAGATTCATTGCATAGTAGGTTTGGGAACATTCGTATTAATAATTTTTTTATAACAAATGTCTATGATAATAAACGAATTGCTAGGAATTGGGTTCAGTGCAACATTCCAAAAGCTTGGAAGTGTTCATCTGGGGAGGTATTCAATATTGATCTTATTTAAATGGAGAATAAGGATTGCAAATCTTATCACCTGTTACTGACCAAGAATTTAATACGGCGTGATTTGATTGGTTGTCCTTATCCTTAAGGTAAATAAGATCAATATTCAATACCACCCCCTGGATTCAATGTAGTCATATTATGTATTTTTAGACGTCTAGTCATCAGTCATGCAGTATTTGTTCATGGACTCGTGAAAATTGGTGTACTGGTCATACACATGCAAAACTTGTTATGTTACGCAATACGTCTGACTGACTGTATTTTACCGTATATCGGTAAAATTAATAAATTATTAGCCTTTTACACGTATCGTGAAATTACATGAAATTGGGTATGATTACATGCTTTTAAAAAATGTTTCAGAAATATATACTGGTGGTTTCACATCTTTTAGTAGTGTTTATGACAATTTAAAGCCATACAGAAACGAAACTTCGACAGAACCTAGCCACCCGCGCAAGTGATAGGCATAAAACGCACCATCCGTATCCGCTAAACGCATGGCCTTCAAAATTAGCACATTACCATAAAGGGAAGTAATTACAAATGACAACACTGAAGTGAAGTACTAGGAGACCACAAGGCACTACTACACCTACTGTAGGAATAAACATTGTAATACTGCAATGCACAGACAATTCTAAGCCATACACACACGATTGTGTGTCGCAGAGCCACCCACACAAGTGACAGACTGTTTTTTGTAGCTAAAATCAAGTGAACGATTTGCCAGTAGGGTATTTGTTCGATGTAATACAATAAATTGCACATGACTGCGAGGTTCGCTGTTAATACTAGTAATATCAACCATTGAAAAGTAGTATCAGCCTCTG
The DNA here is from genome assembly GCA_947247005.1 of Spisula solida. Classification (NCBI taxonomy): domain Eukaryota; kingdom Metazoa; phylum Mollusca; class Bivalvia; order Venerida; family Mactridae; genus Spisula; species Spisula solida. Next base: position 51,955,773 of record OX365950.1, read on the forward strand.
ATGTTGCCTCGGTTGATATTAATATTCTTATGTTGATAATAATTTACTATCACCCTCGCAGTCATTTGTTATTTACCATGTATGTATTAGTCAATTAGTATTATCGATGTTTTGAGTATTTGTCCTTTATCTTCAAGCGAACAACTTCACGTGCTGCATGTTTGACAATTTCAGTTAAGTTATCATTCCAAATTGGGTAATTGGTAACCTAAATAAGGCACGATTCTGCGACAAACAAAATGTAATATGTTAGGCTAAGTATTAAGGAAAAGTATGATTAATGGTATATAGGTCAAAGATAGAATCAGTGTCATTTTTGTCTTGGCCTTTGCAAATAAACTAGTAAAATAAGATACACACGTATTACAGTTTGTAACAATGCAATCATAAATCAACGTCTCGCTAGAAGCTAGATAAATGTACTAGTACAGTTAATGGCTTATCGATTGGATATAAGTTTCTGGAATGAAGTGGGAATAGATATATTAAGTCTAAGATGTCATTATTAGAGGTTGTTTTGTAATAGTCGATACACACTCGTAAATGGACCTTTGGAAGGTTTATGTACTAGTACTAGTACTTATACCCGGTAATATCACCTTATCACCCTCATAGTTGTCCTCGCTTTGTGTAAGATAAATAATGCGATTTATGTATTCTTGATGCCCTCTAGCACATAAGTTAGCTGATTTCATTCAGACAGACCCATTAAATGATGTCCTAAGAGGACAATAAACTATCTGTATCAAAGTACATGGATATATGTAATGCCGCTACTCATCACATACCAAATACATGTAACATTGTGATTAATAATATATTATATATGAAGTGAATGACCCTTTCAGAGACATTGGCACATGATGAATGCATTAGTTGTTTTTTTCTCAAAAATGGCGAAAAAGTGAAAACTTGGAATATCGATGTACTGTGTATGGCTATAGACAGCCAGTGTGACACCAGTGCAGTACTACACATGTGCAAGGGCTCAGTTAACTTCGTAGGGTATTCAATCGAATCATGTTGTCGTTATGGAAAAAACAGACCGTTTCATTTTGACGTGCTCATTGTATTGTCGAATTTTGTGTGCATAATAAGGATAACATTATACCGACAGAATAGAGCATATCTGTTCATATTACTTTCAAAGCGAAACCCATTGTTTTTGCATTTCGAATCACTCTATTGCGTTCCAGTTTAAATATTCAAATGTCGTGTTTCTATTACTGCTATTTCTATTTCCAACAAATTATATAGCTTTAGGCTTCAACTAGCTTTGTCTGTCTTTGTCATAAACATCCACTCCTTTGCAAAAACTAGATAAAACTTAACGGCAAAGTTTATTCTCCTCCAACTTAAGGAAAAGTTCAACTGAATATATTGTTACTGACGTTACGCTGTAACGGGATATATGAGACATTATGACGTCACTCTTGGTTCCCTAATCGCCATCAAAGCGACTGACGCAAGTACAGAGAATGGTTGATGTGTTGAACTTTGGTATATTATTGCCCACCTGATACTGACTGCCTTGTCTCGGTCGGTTAGATAGACACCTTGTGTCAGTTATGTACCACTCTCCATATCCGTGTTCGAAGAGTTGGTATCCGTCACTGCCAGGGTGAATAGGACGAGTGACAAATGAAACAAGTTAGAACACGAATCGCAACAACGTGGATCCAGTTGTAACAGGAATGTACATTTTGTCATTATGTGCACGTACATGTATCTGTCATGTGACACGATATTGTGGACTTGCTTAGACAAACATGCAAGGTTTAGTGAATGGAAGTAGAAGAAGAGACCGACACAAGACAAAGTGGGACGACAACATTACTGAGTGGACGGGCTTATCTCTCAGCTAGTGTCTAAAGGAAGCAGAAAACCGGGATGAGTAGCGACAATTGGTACCCCAGACTTTGGGACAGGCACAAACAAATGTATCTTCGTCAGGTTTGGTCGCCGATCATTATTGGTGCTACCTGTTCCTTAGATTCGCTGTTGAAGTATTGACATTGTCGACGGATGACAGTTAAAACGCGATACAATAGCAGAGCAGACCATTACGCTTCACATCACGCTTCCGAACGCTTTATATTCGGTAGCTATGGCATATTAGAAAATCAAATGATAATATTGAGGTCGGGATTTAACAGTTACTCTCAATTGTTTCGTGCAGATCATGGCAATGGTGCCATGCAGGGCTAGGGTGTAAGTATATGTTTTCGTGGAAAAACATATCAATCGTTATGCTAGATTACTAAAAGATTGAGTAGGGAAGGTAGCACTCAACAAAAACAACTGAGCATGATTTACACAAAAATAACACACGATAAAGAAAAATCACAGATCAAAAGAACAATCATCAAGAACAATCGCAACCAATGGTCGAGTAAAAAGCCAAAAACGTAACTGAAAAGCTACGTACAACCACATGACGACATTAGCCGACTGCCACGTCAATCAGTCAAACTAACTTGTCGATTTTTATTCAACTAAATTTTTAATCACCGTTTATATGAAACATACCCTTGCAAACGTACACTTGCAAGGCCAGAGTTCTTTATTGTCAGTTACTCGGACCCTCCTGTCCAATTTTTCAAAAAAGAAATTGTCAAAAATTTGTATTGTAATATATGCAAAGGGTTTTAGTATTTAATCATTTTTCCTGAAAACTATCACTGTTGTGAACCGTCATTGAATTGTTTGTAGTGACGTTTAGGGCCAGCACCAATAGTGTCATAGCTAGATTTTGGAGTTTTATTAATATTTCCCCTCCTCCTGCGGTCGTTTTGATCAAGAAAGTCCGAGTTACAACAAATTCGAAAACTCTGGCATTATCAATAAAATCCATGTAAAAAAACATTCATTCTGAAGATTTTGTCATCCACTCTGAAGTCAAAGAAACAAATGGCTATGTCAAGAATCGTAATATACAATTTTTACTCATTATAGTTTAAAACATACGGCGCTTCTTCATTTCTTACTTAACCCCGTCAATAATAATACTGTTGGGAAATCCTTTTGGCGTCTGTATCACGAAATATTAATGGCTACTTTGTCTGATTACGAGGTTTTATTGATGCTTTTAAGACGAGGTTAACATGTTACTACAATTACGATCACGAATGTTTGCCAGATAGTTCCGTTTTAACTTAAGACTTTCTTATTCAATAACTGGCCAATTCTGAAGGAAGGGAAACTTTCAATTGGAGATTGTATATCTGAATTCAACAATATGGAAACATAATAATTTAATGACATTAATTAAGCGCTCAAAATGATAATAATTACCAATTGACGTACGAATACTATTTATGAGAGAAATCAATGTTTCTTGTGTGTAATTAAACAATGCGTTTTGTAAAAAGATAACAGAACATCGGACAGGGACGGCAACATTCAATTTAACCAGCCGAGGACAGCAAACATAAAAAACATCACATACATCATTTACACGACACAATGCCCAATACATAACTGAACGAGAAAATGAACTTATCTCCTATCAAGCCCTAATCATAGCTGTCTAAAAGCTGAACACCCTAGTTCCAGCAATAAAAGGGTTGAATGACCTAGTTAGAAGCTAAATGTCCTAGTTTTACCGATAGTATAAAGCATAAAGCCCCAGTGTTACCAATATCATCATTTTACAACTGTCAGTATGACGCATTGAACCAAGTGTTACACACTACGTCCCAAATCCCAAAAGTATAGTGAGTAGGAATCAAAATACGAATATATCGTGTACAAACATAAACAATTACAGCGGACGGTGAAAACTAATAGTTCTGCTCAGGAACGCTTAATAAACGGAAATCACCATTACAATTTAGATCCTAAAAGTATCCAAACACAGACGACAACTAAAGGATAATGCATGCATAACGCATCTATATTACGTACAATACGTACAAAATTAGACTTAGTTTTAACAGTGAAATGCATAGCCATTGTTCGGGCAAACAATATGTCCAACCAGAGGCTGTGGTCGAAAATTTCACATAATGAAGGCAGCATTAAGCACCGTCATTAGTCGAAACCTCTTTACAGAATCGATCTAAATGATACCCTTCAACGATAATTACATTCGCATTAACTTCTTAAGCGTTATTGAATAGTTAACAATCATGCAACAAAAATACTGATTTTGCTTTTTCCACTGTGTTAGTGAGTAGAAATATATTGTTTATTGAAGTTACTATTTCCTCAATATTCTATGTTTAAACATATTAAATAATCTGATATGCGTAGAGAACACACAAATTGGCGCCAAAACAAGACTTACCTTATCCCAATGGGTTATATTGTGCTGTAAGTAGCTTGTGGCCACGTACGGAGTTATTACTAGATTTGATTACTTGCCATCCTTCTGTAAAATAGTCATTTGGAGGGAATCCAATTTTAATTCGAGACAATCCCCTAAAGGTACCTATTATACCATCAAAATACGTGTCCTGGCAATCTTATATTATAAGGTTTATAATTGTATCCTCGCGTTGGGGTCTGCAAAAAACGCAAAGTCTGAGCGAAAAAGGCACGCAATATATTTCAGATAAAATTCCTATAAATAGCTACTCTAGTGATAAATTGTCTTAAGAAAACAATCAACGGACAAGGAGAGATGTTGTTACAAGACTGATTTAAGGCTTTTTGGATTTCTTAGATCATGCTGTGATTGATAAGCGCCCGTGTTTTTTTCGTATTAACAGAGAAGGTTACGATGCAATTTATGTATTTTTAATGACAACGGTAACAATTTTTAGATTAGACATATCCGAGTTATAACGTCAAATAGGCTATTGAATCGAGAAATAATTACTACTTGGGGACCGGCGAAAAGACGTATTGTAATTTGATGCCACTATATTTGTCTTATGTTAGCTTGAATTACACTACCTTAGAAAACAGGGGAAAATATAATAGAATTGGCTCAAGAGGGCATGCACTATTTTTCATTCGCGTAGAAGGAAATTGTTCTAAGGCATTAGCATCTCTTTATTATGAAAATGGCTTCAAATCCAATTTCGCGGAAGCATATGTTTGTTATAATTACACATCTTTTATTATTTATGTGTGCCGTGGATATAGTGAAGTGTGCAAAGCGAAAGCTTCAATTCGGTAAGTACAAAGTGTTGTTTATATAATGTTCAGACTCATGAAGAAACTTTTGATAGTTGATAGCTTTAAATGGTTGTTTATGGCATGATTTTGATAATATATATATAGGCAATTTACTGGCTCGTACAAGTCTTTTTTTTAGTGCGATAAAGAAGACGTTTCTTCGGGATAAAATGATTTACTTTTTGGGTTTTCTGAAGCCTAGTTTTATATGGCGGGAACAACTTCATTGTAATCCATTTGTAGTTGTAAACTTAAATAAAATTACGAATGCACTTTATGGTTGTTTAATGGATACCTTGATAACCATCAGAATTAGCTTTATATTGTGTTAGTTAAATATTTGTCGACATACACATGTATAATTGTATAAACATCATGAGTCTTTATGTACGGATACATTTTGCGATGTACTGTAACATTCTTTTAATAAACTTTACGACTGTCAATTCATGGCGTATTCACCTGGGTACTGTTTTATCAAAGCACTTACGGAAATAGAAAACTTACGATCAAATTTAAATTCTTCATAATTTGTTACCAATTGCAAAGTGTGGTAAATGGAGCTGCAATACTAATAATGATTCAGTTACTAAACCCCTACAAACCATTACCACCACCAAATTGCAGTCGTTAAAGAATTATAAAGAATTTAAATTTGAGCGTAAGATTTTCGAAAGTTCTGTTTTATCTCATTTCTAGGATCAGAACCTGTATTTATACAATACACTATTTCAAATCAACCAATAGAATACAGCACAATGTATATAGGTAATTTAGAATTTTAAAACTGTCTATGTAATGCTTAATGTTCTTGAGATTTAGTTAAAGTCAAATTATGGTTTGGTATAACAATTAAGTCCATCGCAATTAAGAGAAATAACTGTGTTACGAACACCAAAGGGCGACCCAGTTGCTTGAAAATAACATAATATGTAAGTAAAGTATACTTCCTTATTACTTCTGCTTTCGACGACGCATTCAATATCATATATGTTTGTTTGGAATGAAACAGGTATCACTTATGGCGAATCAAATAACAATTTGCACAGATTCAAAATGAAACGTATTTCGATTATTAGAATGATGTTTGTAATTGCATTTAAATGATAATATTTATGCATATACATGAAACTTAAAATTTTAACTTAAGTCCTTAAGACGTATATATGTGAACGTGCAAACCAACAGTGTTAACCATTTTCTGTTTTGGTATACTTAGTCTCAAACAGAGCAAAACTCAATTCGGTGTTCTGCATTGCTCGTCTGATTTTCTATTACATTTAGGCAATTATTTGAAACAATAAAACATATTTCATTCGGATACCTTGTGAATTTAATGACATTTTATATCTTCACATATCGCGTTTCCGACTACAGATTATTATGTTTATTATTTCTGCTATCGATGTTGTTATAAGGAATAGATGATTGCATACTTTCCCGGTTGTGATACATTCAAAATCCGAAACAATATACATAAATCAGAGGTTAATGTTCTTGCGGATAAGTTAAAGTTAATCTTTGTAATAAGACACAATGGTTTCTAGATCCGTATCGATGATTACTTTTGCCTTCCTAATTTCTTACTTCTAAGATAATTACAAGACTACATAAATATTTGAAATCCCCGTACATTGTGTACGCCGACTGGTCATTCTAACGTAAGCTAGACAATTTCTGATTTCCATAAAATTGCCGTCATATTTCCTTAATGTCCGTATTTATTTGATTAGAAACAATTTGGCCAGGGTGGCAATATAAGTTCAGAGCAGATTAATTGTAGGATGAATAAGAAAGGAATCCCCTGATAACAATGTGCAGCTATGGTTTCTCACGGTTGATTCCCAACCTTAGTGGCATTCACAATGTATGAAGTCGTTTCATGAAGTAAATGTTGAGCACTCTTACTTTCTGTGTTGATAAATTGCTACGTGTTTCTCGTTCGGTTGTGTGTTGGGCACTCTTCACTGCACATGACTACGCGTATGGAACATACTCTTAATACGTAAAATATTGTGTCTCCTAAAATGTTCACATTGATTTACGAATTACTGCATTTATATGATAGAAGCATTATTAAATTAGTCTCCATCTGATGTAATAGAAGCCAGGGTTTGCCTTACTTCACACTGTCAACCAAATACAGAAAATGTCAACGTATTTTATGTCAGCCTAGAAACGGGGGCGCTGATTTACAATTAAACATTGCGTAGAATATGACATACAGCTTGTACATTCCAAAAAGGGTCGTTTTATACCTATGCCGAGTATAGCCTTTACTTGCCAATCAGCTTTCTGCTGAACAATGGCAGGCATATGAGTGCCTGCAACCGTATTTTAACCGGGTGGCCAAATTAGAAGCATTTGAATACCGGCAAATCGTAACCGAACCTTCGATTGCATCAATAATTAGGTTGACTGCCTTGTGACTCTGATATGTCTGATGCTTGCTAGGGATGTGTTTGACTCACTATGGCGGCAGGTTGTCGGAGTGGGACATCGTAGCTGCTAGATATTTTATATTTCGTGCTCGGCTGTTTCTGGTAAGTGCTGCATTCTCGGTCCAATTATTATCATATTGTTCCAATATGTTAAACAATGAAATATTATGGTTTTAATATCATAATAGCCGGACTATATTCAACCGGCCCTGTTTAGTTTCAGCTGTAAATCTTCCTAGCATATTTATCCTAGATCAAATCACCAGACTATATTTCTAAATGTATTACAGATCTGGCAACATTGTTCTCTAATAAATCTTAGAATTTACTGTTTCGTCATGTCCTTCCTGTCAAACAAAATAAATTGCCTGTCAATAAAATTGTCGCGAGCGTTATCCATGAAGTCGCCGAACAAAACGGAATAGAATAGATTGAACACATAGATTGAGCTAACAAAATCTCAAAGGGAAACATTAGAACTATTTTCAGCTAACAGGCGCTAATATAAACCACAATTGCAAACACAGTGTAAAACATGTAAGTAAATGCCTATAATGAAATAAAACGCATTTCCCACGTGTACTTGTACATGCATGTTCATGTATATTTATATCTTGCCTTCATTGAGTGGTTGTGTATTTGTACTAACATTTCATTTTCTCCAACCAGATTGCTGAGATAGCTACCCTTAACGTCCCCAAACTTAAGTCCAAATATGTGTCAGCTGAAACCATGGCATTCAGCTTTTAATACTGTTATTCTTTAACTAGCTAGGACTTCAGACAGTTAAAACTAGGTATTTCAGCCGTTTCACTGTTAAAACTAGGTAATTCAGCTTGGGCATTCAGCTTTTTTATTGCTGAAACTAGTTCATTCAGTTTTTTGACAACTGGGACTTGGGTAGGACAAAACCTTTATACCCTACTCTGACAGCCTCCTTATTCAGTCAAGCAAACATAACCAGAGAAAGAGCTAACAGACAAAAATGAATCATAACGGCGACCGCACAACCCGACAAAGCAGCACCCGACAGAAACAGCGCACATGCCTTTTTTAAATGAACGAAGAAGTTTTATGCTGGAATTTTACAGTCAAAGACATGCAGAACAATAAAGTAGCAAGAGCAACCATTGAAATGCTGAAGTGACAACATTATGATTGTATTTTTTCTGATACATTGTCATTTTACTATAATGTGGAAAATACAAACAAATAAGATAATCATTCATAGGGCTTCCGCCTTGATACGGAGAATAACAAGTGTCTTAGTTTCTGTTATGGGAAAACCTCGTTTAAACTTCACAGCCTCTTCCTCTTGAAAGATCTTGATCACATGATGTCCTTTTGTGTGCGATGCATATGCAGCAATGATAGTATAATATCCTAACCTTCTGTAAACTATGAATGATTATAATTTCCGTTTCCATTTTCCATGACTGTGCCATCGTTATAATTCAAAACGTAAATAGAACTACAAATGATTTTTTTACTATGTATTTTTGTTGGACATGTTTTGATCTTGTTTTGCCCTTCTTCCAACAAGACTGCTATGTTTCTTTTAATAACGCATATATAATGTTTCTGTTTGGTTTTGCATTGTGGCTTGTTCTTATGGTGTGTGGGTGTCCATGTTTAGTGACTGTTAACCTCTTTAGTGCTTTTGACACCTGAAATTCGGACTTGCAGTGGTTTAGTTTCAATTTCTCGTTAAGTTTTATGTGCTTGTGTAAACTATGTGTTAAATTCTTTCTTGTGTGTTCCTTCTTTGTGTTTTCCGTGCTCGACTGTTTTTGTAACGTGTTCTCGTCTCTGTTTGATTTTTCATTGTCTTCCTCATACAAACGAGTGTATTTCGTTACATGGTATTTTGAAATTGTTTAATATGTTTCGTAACATTGATACATTTTTGAAAAGAAAGATACTAATAAATTGGGAAGGCAAGGCAACACTCAATAGAACCAGCAGAGCACGAAAATCACAAACAAGAGAATTACAGACCACCAGTAGTTCCTGATACTTAATGTATACATTTGTTAATGTACGCTATTCTACATTAGTTCATTCCATTATAGAGCCAACCAAATCTACAATCACCAAGGAAAGAATAGATTTTGTGTTGATAAGGTAAATATCTCGTTAAACAACTGTCACTACAGTTTACAAAGAAATATTAAATCGTACAAGAAATCAATGGCATTCGTGCTGCTTCAATACATGAGAAACTTGATTCAAAACTATTTTCTTCTTGTTGTCTGTAATTTGTCAAGACATTAAAGTTTGTATTAGGTTGTGCCATGATATACGCGTGTGTAAGGTAGCAAAACACCGGTTAGTGTCAACAGAAGGATCCCGATTTTAGGTTTTTGTTACCTTACACATTTTTACATGTACCATTTTTCAATTTCATGTACACAACATCTTTTTCTGTGGTTTTCTATAACACTTCTTAGGACGATGTCCACATTGACCCATATCGAACTTCGTTGTTCTGAGATATGTAAATGCGAAAAAAGAGGTTAACATTCTTGGGTTGTGGTAAAGATATTTACCTATGTTCTACAATGGAGATAAACATATATTCCATTACTGTAGTATACTAGTATTGATTTTGAAGCAAAATAACAGTCTCCACTACTAATGACTATTTTGATGATGTTTTGTACATTTTGGATTTATTAGCGGATATGGTAATATATAGATCTATAAATAAACAATCTGTGTCTACATTTACATTCATTCGTCAATTGAACGAGTATACAATAGTTTCACAATCATATTGAACTTTACATGTTGAATTTATAATAGGTCCATACTGGTCGAGGACGGCTATATGGTACCAATCAAAAGACATTACTTGTCTTAGGACATGTCCGCGAAATATCCGGAAAGCGTTTTCGCTAGAATTAAATGGACTTTTGTTTAATACTCAAAAAGACCATACAGTAAATTGCCACTAAAGAGTTTTTAAATGTCTAATTGCTGTCTAATATGGCTATAAAATTCAGGCAAATGTTAGAAGACTTCCTCATTTACAAACCAGACAATCAAATTACTACCATTCGTGTTTATGAAGTTTTAGATCTAATTATGAAACGAAAGGAACTATTCTGGTTACGTTAAAGCCATTGGTGATGAGAACAAAGTAAGCCTAACTATTCAAGCTGACAATGTCCATGTTTCTGTATCTATTCGTTGAGTTGTATGTATTGCACAAAATCAATGGGTATGTTACTATCTACACGAGCGAGTTGTGCTGGGGTTTTTCTGTCAATATGGCATGTATAATGTTTCTGTTGAGTGTTTATTGCTGCTTGAGTTATCCTTTGAGTTGTCGTCTATGTGAATCGTTGTTTTCTGCTGACTGTTGCTCCGGGTATGTTTTACTGATGCGGTACACGTTTTGTGTTTTGTAGTTATTCTAATTCATTCTTGTAGTTGCCCTTGTGGCCTTTACATTTAAGCTGTTCCTCTTCTTTTTGGTTGTTTTTGTGCCTTTCGTGTCCTGCTGTTTATGATTTGGCCTTGTGGTGTTAGGTAAACCTTGTGAATCGTTGTAGTCTGCTGGATGTTGCTGCTGATATGCTTAACTGGTGCGGTAGGCTATCGGAGTATGATACATGTTTCGTGTTTTGTAGTTGTTCTTATTCTTTTGTGTGCAAAAAAGGATTTTTCCTTGCGGCCTCTACTTTAAGTTGTGTCTTATCTTTTTCGTGCTGTTTCTTTTAATTGCTGACCGTAGTTTCGTATTTCAACATACATGTACATTAGTACCTGAAGAAATTGGTGCAAGATATTATTTTAAGCTCAAAATTCTTAAACAATAATAATTTTCGAACTCAAATAATTAATCTTACTTCTTGTTACCATATATCGTTTTTAAGGGACCACTTTCATAGCAATTGGTTCACTGTTCTGTTGATGCCTTTCGTGGTCTGATGTTTCTGTTGATAGCCATGTACATTCCATGTCCTCTTTATTATTGTTGTTTTGTACCTACTCGTGTGATTTATAAGCATGAAGGTGTATGTGGCAGTCATACCTAAAACATGTATAATTTAAGATATATATTTGTAAAAACAATTTGTTAATTGTCGCAAAAAAGGATGATACATGAATGTTAAGACGATGTTACCTATTTTCATGATTAAAGGTATTATTCAGGATTATTTCAGGAATGTATTGTTAGTAAATTGATAGCAATCATTCTGAGTGTTCAGTCTTCACTTTTCATTCCCATTTAAATATGAACCTTGTTTTCGAAGAATAAGTGTAGAAAAAAGGACATTTGATGATATACCGTGATACCATCCAAGGTGTATCTGACAATCAAAAGGATGCCACCATTGTTATGAAAGTGAAGTGTTTGTTAATGTAGATACTGCTCTAAACTGTTGAGGTATTATTCAATGAACATCCACGATAAAACAAACACGTTGGTCAGCTATAACTTTCCACTAAGTAAGTAGGAACCTTTAATATTATCAATGCATTTATATAATCGCGTTAGAGTTTGGCATGTCTAATGCATGTGCTCTAGTTGGGCACCGCGCCTTACATGAGGTAATGATAAAATTGCTCGTATGATTTCACACTAAAAAAAAACAGAAAAACGCACAATTCAGTGCTCTCATTTGTCCACGATATTTTTTGCTAAAATCTTTATTTTCTTTTGCGTTTTCTAAAAGTTTGAATCTTTTGGACTATGAATTCAACAAGCCAAAAAAATCCAGAATCTCGAAACATGTTTGTTTCCTATGAAATAAATACTCACTAATTGCCACCTGTGAACTACGTGATGTTTGAATTGACTATTCGATTTTTAAGTATGAAAAAAACAAAATTCCAATTAACTACTGATAGTTTGTCCAACTCTATTAAACTGAATATTAAAACTTTTTCAAATGTTAAAGTTTGTCATCAGGATACACTATTTGGTACAATAAATCTTTAAATACTCGACACTTAAACAAATTTTACTATTGTTTTGTGTTTATAAAAAGATATATTTCCATTTTTATTAGGTAAACTGAAGGGAGGATCCTACATCGATTCAATTGCCTTTTAAATACTGACATATTAAGCGCTTACGTCAGTGCAGTCTTTTGGATAGTCATGTTAAATCGAGAATCCACACTCCTATGAAGTCGTAAGTCACTGGTTGGTAACGTAGCTCACCACATATCTTCAGTCTGATCAACAACATGTTTGATAGAGGAAAAACACGTTGCGATTGATTTTTGAATCATCAAAACAGTATTTTAACCAATTGTTAGATAATTAAATAGCTCAGATAACATAGATTCAAAACATTTTTGAAATATACTTGTATATATGGTACAAACTTGTTTGAACACTAACAAACAACAATGTAGAATCATATTACCAAACAATATTGAAAACATAAAGCTTTTAAGTGTTGATAGATATAACACTTATTTTCATGGTAACGTAGTTCACATTAAATTGACACACGTATAATTATATATAAGGCATCTTCACCCTAACAAAACTTTATTTACTAGTTAAATGATTCTGTTTTACTAAACTGTAAGTGCAAGTCACCGTTAGTTTTGCCACGAACTGTAAGTTTCATAACTTTTATATTCGCTTAAACCCCGACTCCTTTTCAGTCTTCGATTATGCCCTTCTATATGAGAGCCGCTATTTCTGTTCGAATGCTTAAACTGTATGGGTTTATTTGTGCCATAATGTTATATCCTTTTATTATACTGGTACATATGAAAGTATATTACGACTGTCACTTGCAATTGGAATGAAAATCTCTCTCTACGATGATTTTCACAGAAATCAATATCGTTTTATTGATCACTGATTGAAATACAGAAATCAACTTAAGTAAATCATGTAAACATGAAAGCATGTTGAACATTATTATTAGAACGATAACTAACTAACAATGAAAATGGTTTCAAAGGAGTATCACGTATATATCTAATATACAGTCACGTCCGTTCCAAGGCGGAAGCCCTTAAGTCAACCTTCCTCTGTGTATGTACTGTCCACTTTATAGTATAATTGGAAAAAATACAAAAATATTTGGCCACTGTGCCTTTTGTTAAACTTTATTAATTTTGTATGTGCCATTCTGCAAATTCGTTGTCCAGCACAAGGCTGCTTCGTATCTATCAAAATTGCATATACTCAGTGTCTGTTGTGGATTGTCCTTGTGGTGTATATTTTGTCCGGTTGTTAATTTCTTACCAACTGGCTCTTGTTCCGTTTTAGTTTGACTGACTTAAGCAGCAGACTTTCGGGATTGGATGCCCGGTTTTGTATTACATGTTCCTGTGGTAGTTTTTTATGTATGTTCCGCACCTTTTCGAGTGAAGTTGTGTATATATTTTCTGTGCCTTTTTGTTCTCGCGTGTCCTGCGGTTTCTGTTGGGGTCGGTGCTACTTTCGGTAGTTTCGTATTTTGTTTAATTATTATAATATGGGTTTGTATCTGGATTTAAACGCCAATTCCGTTTACAATCGAATTTCATTTTTAAATAATCCATAATATGCCATAGTTTCTCAGTATTTAATTTTTTGACCGGGGCCAAAAGGGGCTAGGAGTTAACTATTTATTCGTATTTGCCAGTTGTCCTCTTACAATTTCGTCCCCGCGATTCGCATCCTACCGGGTTCGTTCATGAGTCTATGTACAGCTGTGGAGTTATGGATGTAGTGTTCTGTCCCCTGAGGTCATTTAAAGTAGTTTTAAGTTCCCTACCGGTTTTTGACCGGAGGGGACTATTGGTTTGCCATCTGTCCGTCAGTTTTGGGTCTGACGGAAATTGTGGTTGATATGGCAACAGACACATTGACAATAGCTTTAAACCGGTAGGGGACTTCTGTATTGCTTGCAATTCTTAATGACTTGTTCAGTACGTCATATCTCGATTTGTTCAATTACGTCATTTTACTTAATGAAACTGGGTCACTCGTTTTAAGGTTTTCAGATTTTTTGTTGCTGAAATCGGGCCTTTCAACGTTTTAATACTGTTACTTAACTTTTGAGACTGAAGGCTGCTAAAACTATGTAGTTCAGCAGTTTTACTGTTGTTACTAGGTCATTCAGCGTAGGCTTTCTGCCTTTTGTTTGCTGAATCTTTTCTATTCAGTTTTTAAACAATGAGACAAGGGGCGTTTAATTTTCTTGGTCGGTAGTGTGTTGGGCACTTCTTCGTTTTAAGATTTCTTACAGCTAAAGCGGGGCAATATAGTCCTTTTGCTGTGGAAACTGGGTCATTCAGCAAGTTAGTAGGTCATCCGACTATACGGGCCTTTCTACGTTTTAATACTGTTATTTAACTTTTGAGACTAAAGGCTGCTATAACTATGTAGTTCAGCAGTTTTACTGCTGTTACTAGGTCATTCAGCGTAGGCATTCCGCCTTTTGGTTGCTGTATCTTTTCTACTGGGTCATTCAGCTAATTCTAATTTATTATACTTTTCGACAGCTTGGACTTGGGCGGATCTGCACTTGTTTAGTTGGGCATTGTGCTTTGTGTGTTTTTAATGTTTTCTGTGCTCGGCTGGTTAAGTTGAGTGCTGCCTTCCCTGTCTGACTTAATATACTCTTTTTGCATGTGCATTCAACTCTTGTTGACATCAATAGTTCAATCAGTATGTTACTGTATATGGGTAACGTAGTTCACGTGACGCGTACAACGTTTTGTCACTCACGCATTACTTTACTCCATGTGCATCCTTCTTAAAGTATTCATATCATTTATCAGCCTCCTCCCTATCTATGTACGCTTCTGCTAGCAATTTATATTTGGTAAACATCAGAAAAATAGGCATTTATTATATTTTGAACTACGTTACCATTTTGTAAACTACGTTACCACATCTATATTACTTTTGTCCTGAATGATACATTTGTTTTTGTGGAAAATCGGTTGGGAACTACAGAAACACCTTTAACCTTACATAATATTATAAAACAAATAGTTGCAACAATACGCAAACTAATTTTACGATGGATTATATGAAACCGTGTTAAGTACTACCTTTAAATACATACAGTGTTGTACGAAAATGCCAAAGACTCACTATTGCTGCTTTACAATACTCCCACGGTACAGTACGGGTGCACTGATACAATTTTGATTGAGCAATAAGTCCCATGCATGAACAATATAACTTTTTAGATACACGCAGTCACGTAGTTCACAGTCACGTATTTCACGAATCCTTGTTTTAAGCGGTACAATTTTATTGTACGGACATAACCAAGTTTTTACAACTTCATTATAGATACTACGTTAGTAGCATCACATTCACACTTAAGCACGTTACTGCTTTTACTCTATAATAGTGGGATACATGGTAACGTAGGTCACATTTAAATGTCAATTTTGACGATTCTAACTTTATGCAATATACTTGAATTTTAATCTTAGCTTTTGTTAAATAGAGGCAAATATTTTTATTTCTACGTGTACTCTATGTTTTCTGGGACTGTTAGTTTTGCCGTAAGTACATGCATGGGCTATATTTTATCTGCTCAAAACCTGTAACGTAATTCACATAGAATTCTGTGACATGCCGAAATCGCAAAATATTTGTTTGTTTTTATTCCTTAAGATGTCAGCATCATTATAAAATCAAATTTCAACCTTATGTCTAGCCAACCATTCTAATAAGATTAAACAAGAATATATATCAGTGTAATAAAACAAGACAAAATAGAGCACTGTAGCTTGTTACAGGGTTTTTTCGCTATTTTGTGACCATACATAGTCGAAAAAAATATGTCAAACTTGATTGTACCTGAAAAATTATGTTCCTTATGTGTAGATACCGACATTGTCTATGTCAGAAAACATAAGTTTATCAATAATTTGCTATTTTTGCGCTGTGACAGCTATTATAGCGAATTGTGCGTTTTTCTGGTTTTTCAGTGTTCAATGTGTTTCGAATGCGTTACGTCAAATTTTCGCCATATGGTTTTATGTATACGGGGTTATTGCAGTAGAGAGTTAAATTGTTATTGCAACCACCATGTTAATTTCCGTCCGTTTTTTGCTAGGAAGCGGAATTCTACTATTTAGTGAAACAACGATTGTACCCGTCTTTGTGAAGTTTCATTTACCGTCAGTGATACATTTGTATCATTATAAACAGTTACATGGTGCATATTATTGGAATTTTGTGATTTAGTCTAGCATCTAGAGTTTTTAGTGTGAAAAAAAGGTCCAGAGCGTTTCTCAGTTTATTCGTGTAGAGGGATGCTTGAAGTTTAATTTTAGCGAGGGTGGACATCTGAGATCCTGTAGGTTACCATGGAAACCATGATGACGTCAAAATTTCCCGCCAATTTTTTAGTACACACTCCGTCTTAATCTAACCTTTCTAACTAGTATGTACAAACACATATCAATTTTATTATACGTAATATTTAAAGTACCGGTATAGAGCTCAGAAATGATATGAGAGTCAAGGTCATTTAATGTCAAGGTCAAGGTCATTTTGAGGTCAAAAGACCTAAAAATGGGTAAAAAATGTGATTTACCCCAAATAGTTATCATTCATATGCGCAATTTTGTCCATATACTTCATCAATTTATTTCAACATCGCCTGTTATCAGTTGCACTTAAAATAAAATTTATTTCGTGTTGACATTGCGAATAAAAATGAAATAAGGGGGAATTTCGTAACCCCACCCCAATTGAAATTGTCCATATATTTTGATAATCATGACAAAACTGTATGCATTTCACTTGCTTCACCAAGTGTAAAAGTGCAAAATGTGCATACATACTACTGTATGTGCAACCTTATTACACAATGATACCTGGCTCAGCATTCGATTTGATATGTTGACCAATGTCACGAAGGTGAAGGTCATTACAAGGTGAAAGTTCAAGACAATTGTTCCAGTCACAGTTTTATGTTGTTAAAAGTGCAATAGCTTTGGTTTCTTTTGCTTCAGCGAGGAGTATTTCCTCAAATCATGTGTTTGTTTTGTTTATTTATGTAGGCAGGTGTTTGAAGTTTAATACTAGAGAGGGTGGATAGCTGAGATAAAGTCAGTTACCATGGAAACCAAGATGGCGGCCAATATTACAGCTCATAACCAGTCCAAATTTCATAGTCCTGGCCGAAAATCCACAAAATTGATCTAACCTTTCATTGTTTTTTCTTTAATAATTTCAGTAGACAAGACCGTTGCAATGGAATTTCTGATGGGTGACATTTTGTCACCATTGAGAATTTTGAGAAAAATTCGGTAAAACGTTCCAAAATATAAACGAAACTACGAATTTCTGGAATCGGTGATCTACAATGTCATTTTCAATCATATTTTGTAATAAATCACACTAAAATGTAATTATCAAGTTTCAGTTGAAGACTGTAAAATTTTAGTGTCTTGTATTTATGGAAAAGGAGTTATTTTTGGGGTTAAAACATTAAAAACTGCACATAAAAATGCGAATTTTTGGAATAAGTCGTCTATAACGTCATTGACCATTTAATTTGATAAATAATCGCTGTGATAGTTTCATAGTGACTTGCGATTAAGATATTAAGCATCTTAAGCTAGATATTGTTTGGGTAAAACATCGAAAATTGTAGTTTTTGGAATCGGTAGACTATGCACAATGACATCGATCATTCTATTTGGTGATTAATATGTCAATGTAAATGGTATAAAACTATAAATAACCCTGCAGTTTAGATATCAAACATCCTAAGATAGGCTATTGTGCATAATGTGACTATTTGGGATGAAACTAAAATATATACATGTTTTGAGTTGGTTAAAGCAATATCAGTACCAGGCAGACGTTTGTATCATAAACAACTTGGAATACACCTTGTATACCAGGTAGTGTATTGTCACCCTTATATACATGTAGAACCAGGAATACCTTTCATATCAGTGTTAGGTACCATAAAGAGTACAATATGGCTCTCCCATGCAGTGTTTAATATCCTAATAGTCTGGAATGACAATGGCAGTCCCTATAAAACAAGGGATAACTCAGTCAGGTAGAGTCAGAACGTCCCCATAGATCCAGACATATCTGTTTCCAGTAGTACAGTATAAGGTTACCAATACGGTCACACCCCTGGCATTATTGTAGGCAACGGCTATTTATAGAATTGTTTTTCTTGTCGAGTACTAGTGGGTCATACATAGCAATGGCACTACCCTAGGATGTACACTCACAGAGCAACAACGAGTAGTTGCAAACTGTGTTGGGTACCATATAAAGCCACGAATGGCTGTTTCAGGCCATGCATGTGACAAAATGGAGCAATGAATAGTTACTCCATACCTTGTTTGATACTCTTTAGATTTACGGATGGCTAAATCAAGCAGTATTATGTATTAAGTGAATTCAGGAATGATTCTGTCAAACATTTATTAACAAGGGAAGACTTTAAAAGTAATTTAGAATCAATCACCGTTTACAGCACCATTAGGGTACCAATGTATGTCATACATAGCTTACAGTGATTGCTCGCCTATAGAGCTAAGCAAGGATATGTTAGATATATTACATAGAACAAGAAGGGCAGTCAGGACTGTGCATTGTTGAGTACCATATAAAGTCAGTTTTTGATATCTATCTAAAGCCTATGTTTCACTGAACATGTTTTGCTCGGCGATGTACTCTCGATGGACATTAATGAGCTTCGCGAGGCAACTAAACCGGTTTTTCGTGGTCTAGGTGTAGCTTTTGGGAAGTCATGGGACAATTTGTGATATCGGGAGGGTTCGTGATCAATCGTGAGAAATCGGGATATCTTCCCGACGTTATGCGTCTGTCCCACTGCCTCGGACATGTACTCCTGATGGTATTTTGGTGCTTCGAAAGGCGTCACTGATGTCTCAGGGAAGCTCCCCACTTAAGTGTCAGGAACCTTAGACAACATTTCGGTGTCTCATTTGAGGTCTCGAGAGTTATTCCCCGAATGTTCGCTAATACTTATCGGGGATGATTCGTGTGGTACCAGTAGGCATCATGAGAACTTGATTGGTTGAACACATTGGTCCTACTGCCAAGGGAATGTACTCCCGAAATTAATCGGGAGTTTGGGGCGTCGGAGAAAGGTTGAATGTGCATAATCACCGGGGGCCATCACGAGAAACTATATGTAATTCTTCCTCGTTGATGAGGAATTCCTCAGTGGGACATAGGCTTGATCGAGCAATATAAATCATAGCGAAAAATGCATGTGCCAGAAAGTGTCAGGTGGCAAATGAGGTTCAGGGAATAGTTTATTAGTTCGATTTTGAAGCAAATTCTTAATAATAATATTTAATCTCACTCAGGGCCAAATACTTGGTGTTTCCGTCACTCCAAGGGTATGAGAGAGAAACTAGTAAGGAGCTTAATAGTTGCATTTTGATTCGTTTTTGGTATGATCCGGTCTGGCAGATCGAACCAGGTTCACTCCGCACTCGAAGCGGCCGCTCAACCGCTAGACCATCGAGGTATGACTGTTCTAAGCAGTACATAGTATCTATAGCGCATGGGACGACTGTGTTATGCATTGCTAGGTATTATATAAAGCCAGGAATAGGAAAGACAATTTTAGGTACCACAATCGGTGTCAAAATTGCTGTGTCTGGCAGTGAAAGGTATGTACTCATAGGACATTGAATGGTTGGTCTCATTGGTAGTGTTCGTACCATACAGGGCCTAGCAAGTTTGTTCTCAGGGGTTGAACACGTACATTTGCAGTACAACATTTCTGTGTCCCAAATAGCATGCACATTTATAGTGTTCCGAGTACCCGGGTAGTCGATCGGAAGAATGACCGAGTAACCGAGTACCGATTTTAGTACTCGTTGCCATCTCTAGTTCCACTAGCTTCTGAATCACATGGAATCCCAATTACTCAAAGGCCACATATGTGATGCCTGTATTTGGTTCTAATAGGTACTTTATATCGCTGGCTTATAATTAGATGGTCGTATGTACAAAATCAATATTTTGAGAAAAAATTACTCAAGCTTTTTGAACTTTTCGTGAAAATAGGCTCATAAGAAGCGCATTGAGATGCAGATGTCAAATATGCATGATTCTTATACGTTCGACCTCCTAATTCTAAGCCAGCGATATGATCAAAATATAAGACCGGAATGGCTTTATGTTTATATTCAAAACGCCACACTTATCATATATTTAGTGCTGTTGACCCCCAATATATCGAAATTTAGCTCAAAGCATGGTATTAGATAAAGGATAACTTGAACTACTGATGATATGGCAATATTTTAGTCTTACAGTAATTACTACCAAGTAAAATTATTATTGAGAGTGTAGTAGAACATATCACATTTTTTTACCATAGCCTAGCTGAAGATGTTTGATATCTTAATCGCAAGTCACTATGAAACTATCACAGTCATTATTTATCAAATTAAATGGCTAATGACGTTATAGACTACTTATTCCGAAAATTCGCACTTTAGATGCAGTTTTTAATGTTTTAACCCAAAGATAACCCCGTTTGCATAAATACACAACACTAAAAATTTACAGTCTTCAACAGAAACTTAATAATTACATTTTAGTGTGATTTATTACGAATTATGATGGAAAACGGCATTACAGTTCACAGATTCCAGAAATTCGCAGTTTCGTTTATATTTTGGAACGTTTTACCCCAATTTTCTTAAAATTCTCAATGGTGACAAAATGTCACCCATCAGAAATTCCATTGCAACGGTCTTGTCTACTGAAATTATTAAAGAAAAAACAATGAAAGGTTAGATCAATTTTGTGGATTTTCGGCCAGGACTATGAAATTTGGACTGGTTATGAGCTGTAATATTGGCCGCCATCTTGGTTTCCATGGTAACTGACTTTTTTTCAGCTATCCACCCTCTCTAGTATTAAACTTCAAACACCTGCCTACATTAATAAACAAAACAAACACATGATTTGAGGAAATACTCCTCGCTGAAGCAAAAGAAACTAAAGCTATTGCACTTTTAACAACATAAAAATGTGAATGGAACAATTGTCTTGAACTTTCACCTTGTAATGACCTTCACCTTCGTGACATTGGTCAACATATCAAATCGAATGCTGAGCCAGGTATCATTGTGTAATAAGGTTGCACATACAGTAGTATGTATGCACATTTTGCACTTTTACACTTGGTGAAGCAAGTGAAATGCATACAGTTTTGTCATGATTATCAAAATATATGGACAATTTCAATTGGGGTGGGGTTACGAAATTCCCCCTTATTTCATTTTTATTCGCAATGTCAACACGAAATAAATTTTATTTTAAGTGCAACTGATAACAGGCGATGTTGAAATAAATTGATGAAGTATATGGACAAAATTGCGCATATGAATGATAACTATTTGGGGTAAAACACATTTTTTACCCATTTTTAGATCTTTTGACCTCAAAATGACCTTGACCTTGACATTTAATGACCTTGACTCTCATATCATTTCTGAGCTCTATACCGGAACTTTAAATATTACGCATAATAAAATTGATATGTGTTTGTACATACTAGTTAGAAAGGTTAGATTAAGACGGAGTGTGTACTAAAAAATTGGCGGGAAATTTTGACGTCATCATGGTTTCCATGGTAACCTACAGGATCTCAGATGTCCACCCTCGCTAAAATTAAACTTCAAGCATCCCTCTACACGAATAAACTGAGAAACGCTCTGGACCTTTTTTCACACTAAAAACTCTAGATGCTAGACTAATTATAAATTTTGACAAAGACAAGTACGTTTAACACCCGACCGATTATTGTATAAAAACTAAACATTGCATGATATCATAATTATATTTTATTAACGTACAACTCCATCACACCTCCATCGACAGACCCGTTAAAACGTTGATAAGGGCCACTCATTCTTGCAAAGTTGATAAGATATACTGACAAACTTTTGTATTGCATCGTATACAGTAAAGTGAGTAGGAAACCTAGATAGAAATTATCAGAATTAACGATCCGCCTTAAAGTAGTTTATTATTTCATTACGGACACCAATGTTCTCTTTAAGAATACAGAACCGGAATTAAAATAAATGCGTTCTCTTCTACTAAATTTTAATCTGATTTTAATGTTCAAAGGAACACAGTTATTGTAGTCTGGTATGTCGTCTGAATGTAAAGTATTGAACTGCCTTGATGCAGTGTAAATTGCAATTCTCCGCCGCAGCCTACACTTTGGTAAACTTTGTGATTACTTCATTTATAACGAAGTCATTACTTTGCTAAATCTAAACTTCCTGATAAGAATGTACAGCGAATTTATCTTGAGAATTACGTGGGAAGCGTGTTCCAAGTTTTAGTAAACGGAGGTGGAATATGTAATGCTTTCGTCCACATGCGTAAGCATGTATATTATATTTCTTAAGAACCACAAAGGAAATAAGGGTTCCTTAGAACTCTTTCTTGTGTTATCCTTGACATTTAATGTAGATTTGACATGGCTGTATTAACTAACTGTATTTGTATGTTTTGATATTATCATTGTCATGTGAATGCTCATTATATGTCACATATATTTCCTTACTCACTGTGGTGTATGAGTTACTATTTAAAGTAGTAGAAGTATAATGCAATACCTCCATTCCGAAGAGTACTCAAGTTCATATTTTGTACGTACAATTGACATATTCCTGAGGGTCTTGGGTTCAAGCCCTACTGGGACTATGTTGTGTTTTTGTTTTTTAGTGTGAAGGTTATGTTAAGTATTTAAAACATGAATTTACATTTATGCCTGAATTTTGTGTTTTGATCATAGTAATTTATCCATCGTTAATTAACGAAACACAAGTTACTATGCATTTCTGACATACATCTTTTCAAAACCGGATGATAAAACATTTAAAATTGGCTGTATCTAAAATATAATCCTTAACACTTCGTATTACACAACTATAACCTTAAATGCTTGTAATGGCACTGATAATATAATAATATGACACACAACCTCGGATGGTACGTTTTGTGTGTGTATCTTGTGTTGTATGCTGAGCGCTGTCACCGATTCCGTATCCTTGCTTGTTTAGTTGGGCATTGTGCCGTGTATGTGTTTTAAGTTCCTGTGCTCGTTAGTTCAGTTGGGCACTGTGTTTTGTGAGTTTTTAATGATTTCTGTGCTCGGCTGGTTACATTGTAAGTTGACTGCTGCCTTCCCTGTCTGACTTAATATAATCTTTTAAACGGTTTGTGCATGTAAGGTCTCAATGTTACCTGTTGCTATTGGAAAAGAGGAATGAATGCTTGCACTTTCTTATACTTAGGATATTTTCACTAGAACAGTAATTTGACAGTTTCTGTCAAGCATTTATATACATTCAAAGTCATGTACATTCCATCTGGTCCTTGAGGATCTACAGGCTGGCTATATATAATTGTAATGTTCATAATAACATTGAAGGCTACTGATTAGTCCTGTATATAATTTCTTTTCTATTGTTGGTGAATTGGAGAAAAAGAATGATTACATACTAGGGAAACCAAACAGCTTAAAACTTATAAGTCTATCGTTTGATTATAACGAGCCCGGACGAGCGGGAAATGCAACAGAAGCAATAAGTGAACGTATTTAGATTCACACACCTATTGCTGAACATATCTACATAATTCTAACAGCACATTATATTTATTATGTCTAGCATGGTGCGACCCGCATTGGATTTTCATTTTTATTTGACTGAGTTCATAAAATATTAAGGCATACACTGCGTACTTCGAGACATACAAACGGTGGTTGTCGTCTCGCGTGACATGTCGTGTGATTAGACTTAGTCTCCGTTGATAAAGAATCAAATTGCGTGCTGGTACACAAACAAGATGCGGAAATTAGAAACGAACCACCTTGTGATTCGCACGGGAGAGTCCAAAACAAATTACATTTTTTGTACAAGAAAGAGAAATATAGGGACTTTTCGACAGCTTGGTTAATTGTCTACTTTTAAAGATTTCTGACAGCTAAGACTAGGCACTATAGTCGTTTTACTGTTGGAACTGTTGGAACTGGGGCATTCTGCTAGGGCATTTTTGATTCCTGAAACTAATTCATTCTACTTTTCGACAGTTTAAACTTGGGTGGATCTTGATTTGTTTGATTGGGCATTGTACCTTCAATTTATTTTATGTTTCATGTGCACAGTTGGTTCAGTTTGGCATTGTGTCTTGTATGTTTTTAATGTTTTCTGTGCTCGGCTGGTTAAGATGAGTGCTGACTTCCCTGTTTGACTTTATATTATATCGTTGTAGGAAAGAATTTCTTTAAAACACATTAGTGCTTAGTGAATTCCAAGTTTTGGCAATTTGTCTTGAAGCTGATCAAGTTAATTTAATACAGAAATCAGTTTGTGCTGGTGTTGACCTGGGCTGGTATTCCCAAAACATCTTAAAGGGAAACTTAGAATTTTATTAAAATCTTAAAATTTCTTAAAATAAGTTTAATCAAATGTAGAAGATGCGGAGGTGATATTGCAAAAATTAACGGGGTATGGTGACGTAAGTGACTGTCTAGCTCACGTTCAGATACGTTCATGGAGGACTTGACAATTTAATAATTCTCATCCTGCGGTAGATATATTTGAGCATTAACGTGGGGTGTCCCAGAATAGCATATGATCACATTATATCTTACAAAATAACATAAATTGTACGTCAAAGTTATAATTAGTCATTAGAGAATTTATTTCTCGAAAAATGTCCAAACTTTTATTGCATTTGTTTAAAACACGGACATAATGTGTACAATTTACTAACACAAAGTGGGGCCATGTGTTCCGCACAACGTCAACGTTAACACTCACACATGACGTCACGATATTAAAGATTTTCAAAGTACCTTCCCGCATGTACTTTTACCATATATGACGTCATTGTTGTTTTGCTGTTTAATACTTGAAATTATTTTCCTGAGCATTTTTTTCTGCTTGCGCACCTACCGTTACCATGGGTTACAATTTTTTTATATATCATATACAACGTTTACTAATAAAAAAAAATCTTAAAGATACGTGTAATAGATGAAGAAATGTACGTGCACAATTTCATAGCTGTAATATTATGCACTATTCTGGTACACCCCATGTTCACTTTTAATGTTTATTAATAATTGACATTATTTCGTTCCGGGCTCAACCTTTGAGAAACGGCGAAACGTCAATAACTTCACTGGCGTCATAATATAAATCGCGTTCTGTGGTCACTGTGGTGGTCGCGATATGGTTGTTACTTTGTTTTAGCCATATTTTCTTATAAAATGCGTTGTTTCATGCAGTATTTCTGGACTTGATTCTGAAAGGATGTAGTTTAATGTGATGTAGTTTGTATTTCTCTGTGTCATAGGGTATTAAAATGATGAACCCAGTCTACGATTTTTATTAATGACCCTCGTATTTAAACTAAATATTACTTACTTACAGTACATTATCAATATGAAACATACATATATAACTCGGTGCATGGTGGTGCAAATATTTCGTCTAAAACGATAAGGGAAACTTGAGAATTGATTCTGTAACTAAAGTACAAACAACACGGACGGTTTATTACAGACTACTTCAATCTCGCCATGAAAATATTTCTGATTTGCGTGTTTTGATACCGTTTCCTTCGATAATAATTCCCATAACAACATAACCTATGATGCTATCTTAATCACTTTCCCAAAACGATTTGGCATACAGAATCCTATCATAATGTTGAAAGACGTTAGGTATAATGTTATTGATGATCCCCTTCGTTGTTGAAAGTGGTACGTAAATCGGGTTCGTATTTTGTACGTTTGTTCTTACTTGCAATTCGCATGAATCAACCAAACTCATAGCACACGTTGCTTCTCTGCTATTGTTATTGGTAGCTCAAATAAGAATATTTCACACAGGTATGCGTATGCACCGGAAACTCAAGATTTTATCGCCCGTGGTCTCAGTAAGTTTATACAAACCCTCATTATCGATTCACGAAGAAATTACGTTAGGGAGAAAGTACAAGTATCTGTCCATTCCTGAGAAATAATGGAGACGAGGCTCCGAAGGGCCGAGTTTCCATTATTTCTCAGGAATGGACAGATACGCGGACTTTCTCTGACTTAAAATACACCATATTGTCAAATGTTATTTTTATTTTATGTAAATTTGAAGTAAATTTCAAAATTGTTATAAAATATATGTTTACTAAAACAAGTCGTCCCTCATGTACCTCTTATAGATAATCAAAACACAAACTTGACCATGCCAGACCGAGTAGATCATGCTTTTTCGTGAAACTAGTGGAATAATACAATAACTCTCCATTACTCTAGTAATGGAGTGCAGTCCATGAAGCATGATTGTGTAGTTATTTGTGTGTCACATGATCAAGCCATGAATGTGTGGTCACTTATTCAGTGTCACTGGATTAAATAACATGATGTACTTATTAAAATGTTTATGATGAAACTAGTGTTCAGTGTCAGTGAATATATTTCCGTGAATAAACAATAACTGGATATTTAAAACTTGATGAAACATGGCGGACATATATTATGTTTATCATAAAGACTGCATTTTCGTGAATATGATGACGAAAAACGCAAATGTACGATGACGAAAACACAATCATTTCAAGTACGGTATTATTATAGCATATTATCATACTTATTGCTCGCGTTTTCGTCACCACACCGTCACGTTCGTGTTTTCGCCATCATGCTTTCAAGATCTTGCGTTTTCGTCATCATATACATGTACGAGTATGTTCTTGTGTCTCATTACAGATAGTCAAATTCATGATCTAACGGAATTTTATATTATTTTGCATAAAAATGTGTAATGCAAGATTGATGAATTCATGAAACCTTGTTTTTTTCTGTATTTATGTTGTACTGTACAGTACGAATATGTTGTGTTATATTGCACAACAGGTACATTTAGTACTACATATGTGTGTGTATACACAGAGTGGATGACTCTCCGTTATTTTGTTACACATTCATTCAAATGTGTAAGCAAAGTAATGGAGAGTTATTGTTAATAAAGTCTCCATTCCTGAAAAATAATGGAGACTTATTGAATAGCTTAATCCCTTAGGTGTATTTTAATTTCCCTTCACTATAATGATTTGTTGACCTTGTATACAACCAAATCTTTGATGATGGGGTATGTTGCTTTGCACGTGTCGGTCGGCCAGTCGATCGGTAGCACAAATGGTTTCCGTGCAATAACACAAGCAGCACGCTTTGCCCGAGAATCTTCAAACTTTACATGGAGGTTGGTCTACACCAGTAGCTGACCCCTATTGCTTTTTCAAACATCTCTTGTTATATATTGTATTTGCTGACGTTATTCTGTATGGAGAAGCGAGCGATGTCTTAATTCTGTGGCGTTCTTTCAATATAAGTTACGAATTCGTACTTGTAAGAGCATTTCGTGATACAATGATGCTATATACACGTATGATGCCGAACGTTTATACAGAAATGACAAATGACAACTGAATATGTTGGTTTTGTCTTCAAATTAGCGGAAGTACGAAACAGTATTACTTAGTTATAGACATCGATATCAACATGAACTGCAACATTACGTAGACTGCGAAACGTGTACATAAGTCTAAACAACCCAATATGACTAAACCCTCGCAAAAGGTTTAAGGTCGAAAGTGAGTTACAGACACAATTTGTGTGAACAGACATGTGACAGTCCTGTCCCAGACAATACATCTAACTAATGAAAATAACCAACGAGTTTCCTGTTACAATCTTATATTCACTTCATATTTTTCTAAAACGAGGTTGTTCGTGTGTTGGAATAACTGTCTAGACATGAATACACAAACACTGCGACTTGAAATACATATCCACAGTTCAATGGGGTTTATGAACATTGGAATGACTCAATGAAAGTTATGAGAAAGTCTAGCCCTCCATATGAATGTATGGGTTATTTAATACAGTGCATTTTCTTGTAAATGTTTATTTTCAAGATTAATGTTCAGTTTTCAGACAAGAGTTTTCAGTTTCAATATGACCACGTTGAAACTAGTTCATTCAGCCTTTTAACAGCTGGGACTTTAGCGGATCATTTATTCGTTCGGTTGTGTGTTGGGCATTGTGCCTTGTATGTTTTCATGTTTTCTGTGCTCGACTGGTTAAGTTGAGTGCTGCCTTCCATGTCCGAATTAATATTATCGTTTTGGATACAATATATATATAGATATAGTTAGGCATTATGTCGCTACATGTTCTGAATTTGATTTGTATTAAACATATGTGCCACAGGAATCAAAATTAATTTACAACTTTTTGAACTTAGTCTGAAACTGTCACTTCATGCAGTAGTCCATGTGATAGACCGAATTTCAATACCGAATTGATGAACAGTTCCAACAAAGAGTATACTAATTAAATGTATATGTCTCAAGACATCGTACGCGGTGGTAAATAACAATAATGTTTTTGTTTGTTTCTACATGTAGCTGGTGCTATAACCGTTTCTGATCCGATAACACAAGAATTGTTGCTCCTAAGATGTTTTATATGGTGGTTAATGATCATTAGCAGTTGGCCCCTATTAATATTGAAGTCCGTGAGTCATGAGTATAGATCGTGTTAACCACTTCATGGCTAGTTTGCTGCGTTGGTGTATACATGATTTTGTACTACTCGTGTGAACATATGCAACAAAGAAATTATATATAATAAAGTAACCATGAGCCTGGAAACGACTTACTTCAAGATAGTGCTTCGTTGCGGACAAAATGGAAACATTATATGCTACCGACGAGCGCTCGCGGATAGAAGACCGTTGCGTTCACAAGAAATCGCTCGGTAGCGCTGGCCTAGCAAAGTGTTAAAGAAACGGTATGCTATTAGCGAGCGCACTGCTCGCTCGTAGTGTGTCGTTGTATAGATGTAGGAAGGCGCTCGATAGCGCAATTTGGAAGCGGCTTGGTTAGGCAACCGGCGCCATGCATTTGATAATAATAGAATAATTAGAAAGTTTCAGAAAGTTTTCAAGACCGAATGAAGTATACACTATATCGTCCATATTATTATTGTTTCATTCAACTCATTTGCTCAGAAACAAGGAAGGTTTCAAAAATTAATGACACTGTTACAATTTCATGCATATAACAACCAGTACAATCAGTTTACAGGCCATATAGTACAATGTACATGTACGCGAATATTGAGCCACATAGTTTATAAGTATAATCCGCTTCAAAAAAGTATAACTTCATGTCCTCCGTAGCTCTATGGTTAGCGCACATGCCGTCCTATCTGGTGACCCGGGTTCAAATCCGTGTGGAGGCATACATATATAATATGCCTGCCATAGTTCAGCGGAAAGCTGGCAAATAAAGGCTATACTCGCATTTCATACAACAATACCTGAGAAACGTTAACACACACATATACAACCTTATCATGCTATTGGAGTACAAAATTTTTCAAGAAACATCTGAAATGAAAGTTATTGTTTTCATTTACACAATGAATTTGCACAGGAGCAAGTGTATTTTATTTAATGCAATATAAAAAAAACAATACGTTCAAATGTGATGAGCAAATACAAACCCATATACATGTTCAAAAATAAACAATATTAGCTATTTGAAATTTAATCGAGCAACCAAATTTATCGATAAATGAAGCACATATGATAACATTAGTTGCAGACGACTAAATTAGTAATTCTTAATTAAAACACAGATCCTCACTATTTAGTAATTGGTAGCAATTAGCACAATAAAGAAATTGATTAAATTGAATAGCATGTACGTATACTCATTGTACATGTCAGCTTTAATTGTAGCATAAACCAATATCTGTAAATATGTACATGTATAAAAGTATCATGATTTGGTTTCACAAAGCCGACTTAAAGGTCTATAGGGCCGGGCTGTTTTCTGTTTCTATATTACTTGCTTATACGCAACATGATTATTTATTTGACAAATCGACTGGGTTGCTTCAATTATGTTTTAGACAAAGTATAGTGTATGCCAAAATTACCAAGCACTTTCTTAATTAAGACAATTTTAAGTAATAAAATATGGAACTCCTTGACGACAACGAATAATAACCAATTTTAATAGTGAGTTATTCTCAAGATAATTAGAGATGCTCGTAAGAAACGTTAATTATTAGCCCTTATAACAAAATATGTTTTGCTTCATTATCAAGTTGATTATTACTTTGTATTCGGTGTTTTCTAAACCAGCCAGCACAATAAACAACAGATTAGAAAATGCATGAAACAGCGCAAAAAACAGTACCACTAAGAACAGACTGCCAATTACGGATTCCAATTAAGATTACAGTCGGCAATTTCCCTTTTGTTCCACTACCAAAAATAGCACACGATGTATGTGTTTATTGTGCTACAAACATATTGGAATTTAGCACAATACATACGTTTGCACTGTGTCATAATATGCATTGCTTTATTTCATGATACCATTATATGTATAATTGTGTATATATGTCAATGCATCTTTGTACTAATACGTGTGAAATCATGTGCATATTGCCTTATTTTCGAAATAAACGACCTATAATTATTATATTTTTGGAAACCCATGTGCCTATAGACGCTTGTCTTTCGTTTCAATGATCTGTCCACACATGTAAAAACTCATCTTGAAATTGACTCGCATCCAGTTTTCTCTTTACCAATTAGAAAAATAATTACAGTTGGTGTAATGTTGAAAATTCAATCTGTAAAGTTTAACATGTAATTCAAATTTGAGTAGGGAAAGGCGTAAAGAAAATGTACATACAGTGTGTAATAAAAATAAAGCAGGAAACGAAATGCGGGAAATAATGACGACAATTATACGAGATGAGGAAATATGTACAATTTACACACCTATAGGAACGAACACACTATGAAGCAGCATTTTCCCAAGCTTCGAAGTGTTAGTTTTGACACTGGGGGCTTCAATATATCCAGTAATAACACTTGACCTCCAATCTCAACACACCATTTAGTAAGATACATGTAGTAGAAAATTGTCTTATAATATAATACAAATGGCAACCAACAATGTGATACCTTCGTAGTGTAGTTAGATCTAAGACGATACTCGTACGATGTTGGTGTAAATAATGAATATTAAAAAGCGACTTTAAAACAATTTTTAAAATCGATTAATCGGGAGTTAACATGTGGGAGGGAAATGTGTGTACAGTAGCGCCCTTAGATTGTGTTTCTTAATGGTGAATAAAAACATGTGCATTATACTTGTTATTATGTAAATACAAAACACTTGCGATGTTAGAATCGGAATAATGGACATGTAGCTGTATGTGATATGCAATATGGTAAAGGTACTGAAATACCTCGTTTTAGCTGAAGGCATGAACAGTTAAAGAACAACAGTAATAAAAACACAACTGCATTTATATCATATCCAAACAAAAAGAAACGCAGGTGACAATGTGTAATACATCAATTCACAATCCCAAATATGGTATTTCCACACCCACATATACATAGAGTACACATACTTATTGGCAGACGAATGTCATGCGAACGAAATGTATCAAACAGCGCAGGATCAGGCACGTAATCAAAAATAATCTTACATACTCGGGTAATAACACGAGATAAAATCGTCTAGACATAGCTTCTGTAACTCCATTTACTGTTCGGTAAGCGATTAATGTCAGTTAGTCTTGTTATGCACCAATATTGTGAATTGATCAGATGAATAAAACAAACATAACCAAAACAAGGCAATAAATTTAGCATTAGAAACCCTTTTTTATGATAGCCTCTCCGAAAAATATCGACTGAGCAATAAGTTCTTGCAAATACTGAATGGCGGTTCTGATCGATGCGAAGTTTTACTATTAAGTGGCAATGTGCGACACATTTTGCATCTTTGGGCTCGTTTAGTATTGTACATACTATTAGATACTCATAGATACTCATACGAATATGCACTGCCCTCCAAACGCTCCTTCTCACTCCTCAAATCATACGATTTACTTCAAATGACTGACACCTATGTAAAAATAACCAATTTTCTTGCAGTTAAATAATTACATAGTGTCAACCAAATAAGCAACAATTTTCAAAGGTTTCGAATGAAAGTCATGAGAAAAACAACAGTATCCGTCAACTCATGAAAAATCAAAGTACTGACAACCAAATGTGAGAGCAAGGTTGGTAGAGAAGACATTTAATTCGGTGCAGGATACATACTTCATTTATTGCTCACACATTATTTGCTCACATATAATTTGGGGTGTGTGAATGAACTTTTGGAAGATAGTGTATTCGAGCGATATATATACTCAATAGCCTTTAGCAATTACTGACAAAACGGTAAGGAACATTTGCTGTGAAATGGACGTGTTTCAATGAATGCCCAATCGTGCGTCAAGCATGCCTCGGGAAGCATGCATCGGATACACCGATTTCATTGAATAGGCTGATTTAGATACGTAAATGTTGATATCCTCGTTTCCATGTATAGCTCATTACATTGGTGTTATATTTGTCTTTCTAGCAACATACTTCCTTAGCTGACCCATTCAATCCATGTTATCGCATTGATGTTTCTATGGGTAAAGTTGAAAGTCCGACGGACAGCTCTATCCCTTTTGTATCATTGCATGAACTGATTTGGTTTAATTTCACCACCGTGATGTTTGTCTTTGCTAGCAATATTTGTATAATATACGAACATCTTCTTTTTATTGGAATAAGGTTTGACAAGTTATGACGTCATCTTTCTCGAGCAACCTCTTGCTATGTGGAGGTTGTACATGAACGTAGCCAATGACACGACAGAACATGGCTTACTGTTACCATGGATCCAAACCATCCCTGCGTTCAAGGAAAAATCACGTGACGCAAGTTTCGTACCGTTTGCGTACCAGGTACGATACGTGCGTCACGTTATTTTTCCCTGAACGCAGGGCATGTCTTCGTAATTTAGTCTAGCAGTTTCCGAATTTTGCTGGTAACAAACACGTTATCAGTGTACGGCACACAAGAAATGGCTTGTAACCAAACAAAAGCGATTCAAATTACAGGGTATCAACCACTAAGAATCGTTTAATGAATTGAACGAAAACGAAAAGCAGACAAAGGTTTTGACAAAGACAGTAAACAGCAGGTTACACGGTAGTGCACAAAATGTTATGCACACGGGTAGAGAAGTAGGGACAACACATGGCACAAGATGTTTTCTGCATTCAAGCAATATGATATAGACCGTACATTGGACGTTCGACTTCTTGACAGCTGAAACTTGGACTTTCAACTGTTTAGTTCATTTTCTCGTTCAGTTGTGTGTTGGGCATTGTGTCGTGTAATTGTGGTATGTGATGTGTGTGCATGTGCTCGGCTGTTTAAGTTGCGTAATCCTTCCCGTGTCAGAATTTTATTACCCTTTTACACAGTATTACACGAAATGTTAAGCACTAGTACAGGGAAGTAGGTATCAGCTGCCTGCTGCCACGTGGGTCAAGATTCTCAATGTACATATGTTAGGCGTTTGCATGCAACGTGGTCTAAATCTACATTGACGTATTTATTACAGACTATACCATGTAACGAGAACAATGGCAGTAGGCGAGTTGTGAATTTTATAATCAGTGAATTTGAATTATAGAGTTTGAAATATTTATCTTCGTCCTGGTGAAATAGTGCACAGTTGTCATTCTAACTTTTATTACAAACTATAAAATTGCCATATTGAGTTTCGTTCTACGTAATGTCGGTATCTACATTTTCTCAGCCAATTAGATTTAACGCACGAAGTCATTTCTCATATTATTCTCAATGGTACGATTTTCTTCACATATCTGATAAATTCGGGGATATGTCAACAACATTTCCAGGCAATACTCGCAAGAGATGCATTAGGATGCAAATTATGCTGTTTAAGAACTTTCCAAGTAATTATCTGCAAATATAAGATTAGAATTATTTGATAAATACTTGGAATTCTAGACGTTGATAATTCTGCGAATTATATCAGATTCTAGACGACATGAAACAAATTCCGTGCTATTTAAATAAACACGACAACCATGTCAGTGAAGCAATACCACGTGACTTTCGGCTACAGGTCCAAGGCAAAATGTAGGTTTCACAGGGTGCTGGAAAAAACGTTCAAGCTGCTTAAAAAGATTTTATATTTCATTGAAATAAAATAATTTTCCCCTTAGCATGACGTATATTTCATAGAAATCGATTAAAAAATAAAATACTTATGGTTATTTTTGTTTTCCAATGATGACAAACTTCGTCTTGGACCTGTAGCCAAAAGCCTTGTGGTATTGCTACACTGCATGTTATCTGCATGAAAAAGGTCAATGCTTGAGCGAACAAATTTATAGATTTGATAGAATCTAGTTTTACTTCATCATACTAATTTGTACCTCTCTTGTTTCCCCTCTATCACAAAGGAAATTAAAATGTAGGCAGGAGATGAAGACATCACTAAGTTGAGTGATGACACTGAGGCGACGATAGATCCGAGCAATTATTATAGAGATAAGAATTGGGTTTCCTTATCTAGGATAGAAGAGGCATACTTGTCAAGCTATGATTGCCTGTAATACCCGCGTCTTATTTCAACCAAACGATTTACATTGCGATATAATAGACTCCTTTATCGGTTCAGATATATATGAGCCAGTCTCCAGGAAAACCTGCTCTTTTGACAAATAACAATCATTTGAGATTTTACATAGTTTTAAAGAATAATCATTATGAAGCAGAATGCAAAAAAATTGTGTAAATATCTTGAGTTTTAAGGTACTAACAGCCGTTTTTGTAGAGACCCTTTTTGGAGCCTTTTTGTGTTACATAGCTAACTTCATTTAAACCTTATTCGACGTAACTGTAATATTCAAGTATTTCATTCTTACGCAATTTGATCAAATCCTGACATAAACTGTTCAAAATAGCATCACATTTTAGTATTTTGTTTTAAAATATGTATCAAAATCGAAAATTTTCGCATTAAGAGAAATGCTACTGCTGTTTTAAACAAATAACTCCTCGTTTTTCTCAATCGGAGTACTTTTTTGAAACTGGTCACCTTAGCAACGAAGTATGTGATTTTGATATAATTCATGGGAAAGCAAAGATATAGTACTACAGAGAGCATATGGGTAAATTACCTAATTAAAAATAGAATTAATAAATATGTCTTTTTCTTATTTTAGAGCTTTTGTCAAAACCTGGTTACACATACATAATGAGATTATAGTAATTTAATGTCAAAATAGCAGGTTTTCCTAGAGACTGGCTCATAATTATATCTTATTTTATAGATTTAATGCTAGTATTTCTCGTATACATTTTCCGGCAATAAATGCTAAACGTTCTCCCTGTCATTGTCATACAGGTTGGGTGCCTGCTGTTATTTACACGCTTAAACAAAACGCTGCTTACGACAAGTAAGATTTCTTTAACAAATGGTGATCTTCATAATCAGAAAGTATGGCATATATCTTATACCTTACGGGGGATCAGTGACCTAGAGGTATGGCACGAGCTTTGGGTCGAGAGGTATCGGCTTCGGTCTTCGTCTGTGTTTCTGTTTAATTTCTCTGAACAAGAATGACCAACAATACTCCACTCGACTAAGGTGGGAATTGGTACATGTGAGGGTGGTGTCTGTTCATGATCGATATTCCTGGGTGCCGCAGATCGATGTTTGCTGCACACCAAACATGAGATAAATAATCTCCCCAGGCAGACTCGAACTCAGGTTTTCTTAGGCAACCATATGACCAGGGGAAGTTAAATGTCAAAGGATGGTTGAACGGCAGAAGCCTTGAAAAAGAGAATGCTGTTTTCGTTTCTACCGTTCATGAAATAATTATTATGTATAGGATTGTGCTAAAACATTACCATATTTTTGGTATGGCGATGTACGTGTGTACCATAAGCCATCACTTCCTTTAAGTTGAATATAACGTTAATGTAAATTGATTGAAAATGGTCGTTACAGTCTTGTAGGCTTTACGTGTTAGCGTCCTTAGTGTGTCCTAATCTTGAGTAATCACGGACCAGGGACGCCAAACAGAGGGCTATGCATGCAGAACAAGTTCGTTATACATTTTGTCTTCCTATATAGCGAATTATACATGTAATCTATCAAATTTTATTGTAAATGACAAGAAAACGAACAACGCTTCGACAAAGAAGCAAAACAATCATCTTACACAATCGGAAATGCTTTGTCTTTATTGACTGCAGTAATGAGATTTTCTTGTATGACAATATCGTCTAGACATCAATTTAAAATACATGTAGCATCTGAACTGTAGGCCTCGTCAAATAAAAAAACCGTTTTCCGACTGAGTTTGTGTCTTTTTAGGATTTTTTGACAGCTAAAACTTGGTATTGAAGTCGTTTACTGTTGGAGCTGTTGGAACTGGGTCATTCAGCCAGGGCATTCAGCTCTTTGATTGCTGAAACTAATTCATACTACTTTTCGACAGCTTGGACTTGGGTGGATCTTTGCTCATTTCGTTTGGCATTGTGCTGTGTACGTGTTTAATGTTTTCAGTTCTCGGTTGGATAAGTAAGCCATAGTGCCTTGTATGGTTTTAATGTTTTCTGTGCTCGGCTGGTTAAATTGAGTGATGCCTTCCCTGTCTGACTTACCTTTTAGTACTACAGTATGATAAATAGGAATAAAAGATATTTTGCATGTATAAAAATAAAACATTACAGATGTATTATCTTTTGTTTGGTCCATATGTACATGTATATGAAATGTCAATATTCGCTCCAATAAAAATCTATCAGGGATATCGAATGTCTAATATATAAATCATACAAATTACTCGGGTGAAATAGACTCTTTTCTTTACGTTTCAGCATTAATAAATATGAGTATCAATAATCAACTTGTTTAAATGTAAATTCCATATCAAGTATATGGGCTTGGGGAATTAATAGTCTCGGTAAAGCGCGTTGAAAAGAGAAAATTCGTAAGTATACAAACATTTAGAAATATGCAATGTTATGTCATTGTCGCATAACGTTTTGACGTTTGAAATATACAATATATCTAAATCATAACCAATTATTTTTATGAAATGCACACATTCACCACCATCTCTATGGGACCACTTAGTTGCTTCTCATTTTGTGCTGATTACGAGATATGCCAATCATGTTTTATAAGAAATGCCATGAGGGATGCATTAAAAGACAGCTTGCGTTTATTAAGAACATCACTTGTAATTTGAAGACATTAGGTGTGTGTGTACAAGATGCATATTGATTACAGTTAAACCTCGTAATATCGAGTACCCACCAGGACAAGCCAAATGCTCGAGATTAGCCAGGTGCTCGACATATACAAAGTATATGATGAATTGTTGTTATGACTAAGTTTAACTATGTTTACGGTGCAAATGTATTTGATACATGTATTTTGTTGTAACTACGAATATCGTTATTGTTTACAAAGTCGATACGTAATTTGAATCGTGAGGACATTTGCCGAACTCAACAAATTTCATATGAAAGTCGTTATGAATAATTTTAAATGAAATACATGTATATTGATATTATACAGATAGTACATTGTATGCAAATGCGTTTGTGGAACATCTCAGATCGTAGCATATTGTATTTAGTCGTAAATGGCAGAATCTCCAACTCACCGACGCTACAAACTAGCACAAACATGTTATTAAAATACAAAAGGTCATTGATTGAGTAAACAGCCTTCACATGTCACTGAAGTAATTGATTTATACCCTCAGTTAATCACAGTAATTTCAATATCAGTGAATTTTTGTTTTTCCGAAAATTGCAAAGGAAATTGCGAGCTTTCCCTTTCCGATATAATTATTATCACCTTTAGCCAGAGAATGAAAACAGCACGTATTTCTCGGCTCTGAGTCCGTAACGCACGCATTTTGCGACTCTCAATCCTTGGTGCACGTATTTCTCGGCTCTGAGTCCGTAACGCACGCATTTTGCGACTCTCAATCCTTGGCGCACGTATTTCTCGGCTCAGAGTCCGTGATGCATGTATTTTGCGTCTATGAGTCAGTGACGCCTCGACAAATTCTAACAATGTTTGCCTTGATAAGGATTGAATGTCTTGCCTATATACCACCGCACAAACAATTTCTTAGGTCTGTGGTTAATACCTGTCTTGTTTCAACCAAACAATTTGAACTGAGATAAATAGGGGATGTACGTCTCCGATCGATAACGTTTCTCTGAATTTAATTGTACTTTCCGTATAATCAAATTGCTGGTTTGTTGTTGCAAGAAAACAATATATACGATGTTTTAATGTCAGACTTCTTTCAATATTGAAATGTTTTCGATTTATTGGAAACCAGGACAAACATTATACTTGGCAATACAAACGAGTATGAGTACCAAAGTGGATAAACGAGTCAAATTCCAGTAATGCATGTTGAATTGTATAGTCTCAAAATCAGTCATACAGTGACTGGAAGACTGCAACAAATAATAGGTTACCCGATAACTAACTTCCGAAACCGACCAATATTAATGTACACATTTATTAACCTAAGGTTATCATCGGTCAATGTATACCCATGCAAGGCATTTGATGGCATAAGATATAAACGGAATTTAAATCATTTAATACTAACACGTCTTTTCCCCACTAACAGATGTTTTTAGACTTCGTAGACGAATGTGATCCCGCATATTAGGATAAATTTCGCCCTTGGCCGGTATGGAAAATCCAACTCGTTTGAATATTGTTTTAATATAAAATGTGCTGGTGTCTGTACATGCTGCGTTTGCTAATGATCGTATATGTAGAATGTAATGAAACGAATATTGCTTAATTAACGTGAGCCGTAGACAACAACTGGGAACACTGAAAACAAATTGAAATCTGGAATAATGTAGATTATATGTCCTATATACTGTGTGTGTGTGTGTGTGTGTGTGTGCGTGCGTGCGTGCGTGCGTGCGTGCGTGCGTGCGTGCGTGCGTGCGTGCGTGCGTGCGTGCGTGCGTGCGTGCGTGCGTGCGTGCGTGCGTGCGTGCGTGCGTGCGTGCGTGCGTGCGTGCGTGCGTGCGTGCGTGCGTGCGTGCGTGCGTGCGTGCGTGCGTGCGTGCGTGCGTGCGTGCGTGCGTGCGTGCGTGCGTGCGTGCGTGCGTGCGTGCGTGCGTGCGTGCGTGCGTGCGTGCGTGCGTGCGTGCGTGCGTGC
This sequence comes from Spisula solida, assembly GCA_947247005.1. Classification (NCBI taxonomy): domain Eukaryota; kingdom Metazoa; phylum Mollusca; class Bivalvia; order Venerida; family Mactridae; genus Spisula; species Spisula solida. The sequence continues at coordinate 51,995,502 of OX365950.1, forward strand.
GTGTTTAATAGTCCCATACACTCGTTTGTTTCTGATTGTGTGAGTGGCTTAGTTGATTGCATTATCACGGCGATAACACTATCCGAGCTAAGCATTTGGCTTTCTTCATTTATCCCAGGACGTAATAACCAAATTTGGTATGACTCTAAAACTGCCTAATCATTAGCCAGTTTCCTAGTTGAATGCTAATTGCATGCTTTTGTACGAAAATACGCTCTTTAAATGACAAGTTAATTATTACTGATGCAGTCAGTGATACTACGACCTGCATAAATGATGTATTATAGGCTAATGACGTTTGCTAAATATGGATTACTGAACAATTTAATTACTCAGAAGCTACTTTCATCAAATGAAATTGTCGAACACAAAACATGGTTATTTAAGCAACGTGTATTGATTGGACCCCTGCATACAGTACCCGTTGTCGTGTCTTTGAATGTTTCACATGTCAAATATAGTACGTGTTCAGTGTTTTAACCTGCCAATGTACACGTTATTTATTAGTCCAACTGAAACAGTAGTTTTAGTCCAACCGAGACTGTATTTATTAGTCAAACTGAGCCTGTTATAAACTCAAGGCGATCCAATACGTAGTTTTTTTAACTTCAGTTTGGTCAACATGAAAATAGGATCATAAGAAACGCATTGAGAAGCATATTTCAAATATGCATGAGTCTCATAAGGTCGTAACGACCTTGTAATTAAAAGCCACCGATGTGTTCTTGTTGGTCATTTTTCTAGTATTCAGCAGACACGTAGATTATGGATCCTAATTAAGTTGAATAAATTTCCTTCGATTTGGGTAAACCATTTCAACCAGTTCCTTAATGATGACCTTCTTGTTATTAAAATATATAAAAGCGGATATTCTTTCACTAATTCTATATTACGATAATGTATATGAGACTTAAGTACAATACACTTTTCTCTAATTATCAACTTTCCCCAGGAATATCAAATATAAAGTCCATTAGTACGGGAAACATATAATTTTGTTCAGACAAGTTATTGATTTGTAAGAACTTTTTTATTGTTGGAATCAGGAAGGTCCGAGATTTCTTAACTTACATAGGCTTTGAGTGTAAGAAATTGTCCATGAAGTAGTTTTGTGCAAGGTTGTGTTCTCTTCAACGAGGAATTGTGCCTAGCACTTGTACTATTGCATACGTCGAGGATAAACACAATTAAGCAAACATGCGAAAATTTCCCGTTGTTTTCCATACCCTATTTTCATTTGTTTTATCGATAATTCGCGCGTTAATAAAATTCAACTTAGAAGAAGAATGGGAAATTTAGTTTAACGCTTAAAATTCCTTAACGGAATAAAAGATCACATTTGTACATAGCACAAACGTTTATTTAATCTTTTCACAACACTATGTTAATTTCAATTATTTTTATATAGCTAAAGCATTATGGGCTATTTTACATTTTGACAGAAATTGTCCGTTAAACTTGGTGTTTAATACTCGATACTAAAGAAGACCACCTACAGAAAATAATAGAGTACGTACAAACTAAGTGTTTGAAACTGTTTTAACACACGAATGCATCCGATTCTAGTTTTAACAAAACGGCATTCTATGACAAATAGCATAACGTGCGTTTTAGAGTTTTCAACATATTTAAATTCGGATAAAATTTATGTGCTATGTCTTAGTTTTTTTGGTCGGTAGTGTATTGGGCACTTCTTCGTTTTAAGAATTCTTACAGCTAAAGCCGGGCATTATAGTCCTTTTGCTGTGGAAACTGGGTCATTCAGCTAGTTACAATTTATTGTACTTTTCGATAGCTTGGACTTGGGCGGATCTGCGCTTGTTTAGTTGGGCATTGTGTCTTTATGTGTTTTATGTTCCCTGTGCTCGGTTGGTTCAGTTTGGCATTCAGCTTTGTGTGTTTTAATGTTTTCTGTGCTCGGCTGGTTAAGTTAAGCCTTCCCTGTCTGACTTAATATAATCTTTTTGACCGTGTTCTTGGGAGGTCGCATACTTTCCTTATACTATTATGACATTAACTGAATCCCTTCCCTAGTGTATGTACTGTAATGGCAATTCGCACATTGAGTGCACCGACGATTTACCAGAGAGAAAACAAAAAAGCATAATGGTAATTTGGTTAGCAAATACGCACGTTAGTGAGTCGAGACGATTCTTTCTTTTCTTCGCTTTTAACAAAATTGATGCAATACAAACACGTAATTAGGGCACAATACCAGTTCTGTTGATATTGCTACTTAGGCCATCCAAATTGCAAATTCTGTTTTGCTTCCGCGGGATGATAGGTTTAGCAAAAAACAAACATATTTGACAATATATTTTGCTAAAAAATGAAATTCCATGCTCAAATCTTTAGTATAACATCTACATTCAGCGCATTCGGTTGAATACGACCAGTTTCACGTATCAGTAATACCGCTATGGATAGGCGCTTGACGCGTGCAAAATTAATCCATGAAAACAGATCTGTTTTATACATTTCAAACCATTTATAGTTCATAATAAGTTTGTGTTTTCTTCTGGGTTTGTGTGTGTTTTTTCTGAAGGTTAGATAGGTTTTGCAAAAAGGAGTTTATGCTTAACAAAAATAAAATTTTGAATGGCCTTACTTCGTCTATACGTTATGTCTATATCTCTATTGAAACATTGTGAAATATGCTATTAGTCGGTGTATATAATCAATGGATGAGAGACATGATGCATTTGTGAAGCCAGTCATAAGCAGTCATTGGGGACAGATTGCCATACAATGTAGATAGATTGCCCATCAAACCTCACAAGGACAATGAATCAACCCTTCATCATGAAAGTTCAGACAGACTGAGTCCGACTGTTTTAAAACCCCGTGCGAATCACTTAATAACTGGTTTATGAAGACTACAAATGAAAAGGATAATACAAATAATGTTTGACCCAGTCTCATTTTCTACTGACATGCTATTTGCAAGTATGTTTGTATTTCTGTCTATGTTTATTTCGCTGTAAATGATACTTATATCATGTTGGATATTCATCCTCAGGGAAATTCATCATTACAAATAATTATCTGGGATTCTTGTTTTATTGGGATTTGTATTTGATTCATGTTCCGTCTTGATCAACCTTTGTACCAAATAGTATAATTTCTTTCATCCACACACTACTCAATCAAACGTAATACAGCTATCGTCAGACTTAATTTGTGTCTCCTTAATTTGATAAATGTATTACAAGATTGCTCATTCATTACCTTCTGTAAATTGTTTCGCTCATTGCCATCGTTCTTAATTCTAGTTCAACGTTTTCTATTTTCATTAAGGCCTTGTAATTTGCTATTACCATACCGCAACGTGATGGGAAAAGTAGGAATAACTAATTAGAAGGCTTGTCAGAAATGCTGATTGTCAAACGGACTACACGTGTGCCATTTAGTTAATATTGTGCGGTCTTATTGATCTTTTTTCAAGTTTTGTATTGTAAAACCGTTAGTAGGATGGACATTCCTTCAATTTCTTAATGTACGGTACGTGTGTGTCACATGTATATTTGACCAGTTTGCTAATAACAGTGAAAAAACGAAGAATGGTACAGTACGTTAAAAGTATATTCATCTTCTTGAACATTGAAGAGTTACTTCCCTTGAATTCAGGGGAGGGAACTCTGTCAGACTCATTTTAAGTCGGTACGAGTGACTTCCCTGAAAATCAGGGGAGTGAACTATGTGAAATTCAAGAGTTACTTCCCTTGAATACACACCATAGACAAAACACAAAATGTTTGACACCTCACGTACAAAAAGCTGGCTTAAAGTATCACATACAGTTGTGGAATGATTTGATGTGTATCATAAATATAAGTTGTAAGAAATAAAAATATATTATTTCAAGATAAAGTCATTGAACGGTACTAGAACGTGTTAATGTTTTGCAGAGTGTCAATGGTATAACTATTTATCATCATCTGTACTAACTAGGAATGTCCATATCATAAATCAAGCATGGAACGAGGAACTATATTCTCTCACTTGAACAGTTAATGATGATAACCATGACCCTTCCTTATGTTTAGTCGTATCTTTCGTGTATACGACAAGGGTCAATATAACGCCTTCGATTCCGCTCACAGAGTAGAAATTTCGGATGAGTTAATTCGCATAACGTACATCAAACACATACATGACACTTAACAACACGGACGACAAGGAAGGTAGCACTTACCAGGAACAACAGAGCATGGAATTAAAGGCAAAGAAAAGAACATACAAATAAAACAAATCACAGATTACAGGTACAAATCAGAAGGACAAGAACAATGAACTGCTTAGCAAACCAGAAAACTCCAACAGCATGTTACCTGGTCAGAACCTTAATTAGGATCATACATAACAATGACAACACACAACGCATAACATTCTTTCATAGCAATCGACTTACACATTCATCTGAATTATCTTGTCATTGTTTGTCTTCTTTTTAATATATGTTTTATTCTGTTTTACACTGACCATATTATGTCCTTGTCAACCAAATGTTTGGCTATAAATTGCCCTTAGTATTCAAAGCATGCACTTCGTGTCTAACTATTTTAAAGAAACACTGTTTATCGTCCTATGTTTCGTACAGCTATAGATCGTGAGTTGTTCGATGCAATAAGGGAACGTTTCCATTGCATGTATTTTTACAAGGACAATAAAACAGAAACAAATTGTACAACATGCCATACAAAATAACATCAACATTGCATTTCACTACATCATAATGACAAAAAGCTACCATGAATCCTATAATATCAGATATATTTTTGTTTTATTGTTCTGTTCAAAGTGACCTATGCCCGTGCAGATATGGGAGTATCTGGTCCCATGTTTGAGTGTGGCTCAGACTTGTAACGGATGTGCGTGTCGATCTCATCTTTACGATGAATTACTGTTGTGCATCACTCATTTCGTTAGGTACTTTCATAGAAAAAAACTTATCTGTATCTTCAAATGCTTAAATGCTAATTGTATTGATTGTGCTTCAGTCTATAGTGACTTGATAGAAAATTGTGAAGCGCAATGTCGCGTGATTCAAGTAATCATTCATTGTCAGTTGAGATATGAAAGTGAAATAGCCTGCCACTGCATTTCTATGCGTTGACAGTTCAGATATGCGCCGAGTATTCCTGCATAGATGACGATACACGAACATGCAAATAAGGAAAGGTTAGGATGTCTACAGACATGTCATATAGTAATTGACATCAACCATGCAGATACAGGTAACTAGATCTATGCCGTGCCAACACATTTCTTTTACATTTAATAGTGCCGAGCTGAGCAGAGCATAACCTTTATTTTGCTGAAATATGGCAGGTATATGAGTGCACTCATCCGTATTTGAACCCAGGTTTCCTGTTTTTTGCTTTGTTTGCTAATGTTGTTCCACCTTTAGCGTTGGTTCAAACGCATGTTTCCTGATATTTGTTTTCCGTGCGAACGTTGTTACACCTTTAGCGTTAGTTCAAACGAGGTTGCCTCGCCTAACATTTTCTCCAATTTCTAAAAAGCTGCCTGAACGTTCTTGTAACTAACATTTTAACAGGGCAAACAAGAACACTGTACTAACACGTGATAGAAAATCAATGCATACACAAGCTTTAGCTGATATAGTAACGAGTACATCTTATTACTAGGGGCGTATAGATATAAACTAGGCAAGATGTTTGTCTTTAAAATATAGTATTACGTCTTAACCTAATCAGGTACATCCATATGACTAAATGATATGATCATAAGTGAATTTGCGAAAAAGAGGAATTAAGAATAAGTCATTTATAGAAAGAACTGTATGCTTTTGTAACGACAAAGCCCTGCTAAATGTGTATGTTCACGACGCGACCTTAGGCCATTCATCAGTTTATTACCCCCATCACAGGCAGGGGTATTATTTATTTTTGGTAGTGCATCATTCTAGAGAGATATACCAAAGAATCTACAATGACTGCAATAGGTGTTTTGGGTTTCAAAGTATGTATTTTTTTTTAAATTGGCATTCATACATGCGTAAACGCATTGTATCTGCCAATCGGAATTCAGGGCATTGCTGAACTTGGAATTGTTAGTTTATATTAAATAAGATTGGTGTTTTAGCTGTTTTATCTCAAAATGAGGTCGGATCTAAATCAGTGTAGTAAATACAATGCCATGAGGAAAGGCAACCCAGCGTCCTTTAACAGTTACTATGACCAAGGTTACAATACTAACGCAAACATATAAGTACATTTAGAGAGAATCTGGAAACTCATTAGTTCCAGTGTATATTTCCGCTATTTGGCAGACGTTATTTTTAAAAAATTAATTAGTGTTAGCACATTTCCTTGAACATCCATTTCATTCTTTTTACTGCCAACGAATATTCCGGAGGGGTTTGACAATCTAATTATCTGTAAAATTGTGTGAACAGCCTTTTACCATATCACAGAGGAAATTGTATCACTATAAAAAAGACTTCCAATCGCCTTAAAAAAATATTTTCATTTATTCCGAAACACTCTCATAGTAAAAGTGATCGAAATCATACTAATTTACCTATAACTTACATGGTCAGGAAACGCATTGTTGAACGTTTATAGGATAATAGTAAATGCACGTTTTCTCTATTTTGAGACATTCCAAACAGTATTGCTGACGTGCTCAGGTCTAATCGATTAAGGATATAAGAGTTCGATGGTTTTCGATTGATCTTTGCAAGGTATATCAAACATGTTGTATTTATGAAGAATACATTTATGTCATTATTTGTTAGGTTCATAATAGTTTTGCTTGGCTTGGGTTTGAAATAATTATAGATATTTTGGAAAAACGTGCAGCTAGTAGACCATCACTAAAGTGTTATGCAAATTTTCATGACAATAGTTCCGCTAGATAATTATTAATAAGGAATCTAGTGTTTTACTACAGTCGGTAATGCGAAGACCTGCATAACTGATATATTACAGGCTAATGAGGTTTGCCAAATATGAAGTACTGAACAACTTAATAACTATTTTCATCAAATGAAATTATAGAACCGAAAACATGGTTATTTAAGCAACGTGTATTGATTAGACCCATCCATACCTGTTGTTGTGCCTTTGAATGTTTCACATGTACATATTATAGTAAGTGTTCAGTGTTTTAACCTGCCAATATGTACACATTATTTAATAGTACAATTGAGACTATTAGAAACTCTAAAAGATAATATTAAGTAAGACAGGGAATGCAGCACTCAACTTAACCAGCCGAGCACAGAAAACATACAAAACATACAAGGCACAATACCCAACTGAACAAACTGAGCACAGAAAATTGGTCTAGAACCAAATATGTCATCAACTATAAATAAAGTCGTTATTATTATTATTATTATTATTAATATCATTATTATTATAGAAAACATAAAACACATACAAGGCACAATGCACAACTAAACAAGTAAAAAATACGCCGATCCAATACGTACATAAAAAGGCATATGTAGTGTGTTGAAATTTCCGTGTACAAATTAAAATATATGTAAACTTTTAAATAAGGTCGTTACATAGTATACAGCTACATGCATACATATCTAGCTTAATACTGAGAGCTATCAATACGAATGTGAACAAGATTAAAATGTTCGAAGCATTAAAATATGTTACTGTCGGTCAGTATCGAATATTGATATTAAAGGAGCATTGCGTAGTAATTCAGCAAATACGTAGACAATGCATCCTAATTAAGTTGAAGAAATTCCCTTAGATTCGGATAAGCCAGTATTCGGATAAGCATAAGACCAGATTCTTAATGACACCTTCTTGTTAATTGAATATATAAAAGCGGATATTCTTTTACTAATTCTATATTACGATTGTATATATGAGACTTTAGTACAATACAGTTTCTCTAATTATTAACTTTCCCCAGGAATATCCCATATAAAGTCCATTAGTACGGGAAACATATAATTTTGTTCAGACAAGTTATTGATTTGTAAGAACCTTTTTTATTGTTGGAATCAGGAAGGTCCGAGATTTCTTAACTTACATTAGCTTTAATTGTTTTTACGGTTAATCCATTCAAGTAGTGCTATTTTATGTGTGTTTTGTTCAAAGAGGATTTGTGCCTTGCAGTTGCACTATCGCATCGGCTATGGGTAGACAAAATAAAGTAAGCATGTGTCAAGTCCCCGCTGTTTCCGTTATCCACAAAGGAACATTTCTAAATGGCGTGCGCTTTTTATCAAGATATCAAAAGTTTAAACAAAAACAGCAATCTATGGAAAATTTTCAATTTATTTAAAGTCGGATACAATTGATGTGCTACGTCTTGACCGTGTTCTTGTGAGGTTGCATACTTTCCTAATACTAATATTTCATTATCTGAATCCCTTTACTAGTGTATGTATAGTAATGGCAATTCGCACATTGAGTGCACCGACGATTTACCAGAAAGAATTGTGTAAGCAAATAAAAAATGTACGCACGTTAGTGAGTCCAGACGATTCCTTCATGTCTTCGTTTTTAACATATGCAACACAAGCATCTAGTTAGGGCTTAATACCATTTATGTTGATACTGCTACGTAGGCCATGAAATTTGCAAATTCTGTTTAGCGTCCGCGGGTTGGTAGGTTTTGAGCTCATTAATGGCAAACAAAACAATTTTTACAATATTGTTGCTCGAAAAAATTAAATTCCATGCTCAAATCCATAAGTCGAACTCAAGTCGAACATCTACAATTCGCCCATTTCGTTGGTTACGAGCTATTTCTCTTAATAGTAACACCGCTATCAATAGGCGCTTGACGCGAGCGAAAATAAACTTTGAAATCAGGTTTCTTTTGTACATTTCATACCATTTACCCATTTATAGTAACTCTGTTCATAGTAAGTTTTTCTTCTGGGTTTGTGTGTTTTTTCTTGAGGTTGGATATGTTTTGTGAAAAGGAGTTGATGCTAGAAAAATTGGAATTGCCTTACTTCGTATATACGTTATGTCTATATCTCTATTGAAACGTTGTGAAATCTGCTATTAGTCGGTGTATATAATCAATGGATAAGAGACATGATGCATTTGTGAAGCCAGTCATAAGCAGTCATTGGGGACAGATTGCCATACAGTGTAGATAGATTGCCCATCAAACCTCACAAGGACAATGAATTAACCATTCATCATGAAATCTCAGAAGTTCAGACGGACTGAGTCAGACTGTTTTAAAACCGCGTGCGAATCACTTAATAACTGGTTTAGGAAGACTAGGAAAGAAAAGATAAATACAAGAAATGTTTGACCCAGTCTTATTTTCTTCTGACAAACTGTTAGCAAGTATGATTGTTTATTTGTCTATGCTTATTTTGCTGTAAATGATACTTATATTGTGTTGGATTTTCATCCTCGGGGATATACATCCTTAGAAAATCATCATCTGTGAATCACGTTTGATTGAGATTTGTATTTGATTCATGTTTCCGTATTGATCAACCTTTGTACTCGTACCAAATCGTACCGTTTCTTTCATTTACACACTACGCAATCAAACGTAATACAGCTGCTATCGTCAGACTTAATTTGTGTCTCCTTAATTTGATAAATGTATTACAAGATTGCTCATTCATTAACTTCTGTAAATTGTTTCATTCATGGTCATCGTTCTTAATTCCAGTTCAACGTTTTCTATTTTTTCTATTTCCTTAAGGCTTTGCAATTTGCTATTTCCATACCACAAACGTGATGAGGAAAATAGGGATAACTTATTAGTAGCCTTGTTTGAAATGCTGATTGACAAACGGACTACACGTGTGCCATTTTGTTAATATTGCGCCGTCATAGTGATCTATTTTTAAGTTTATTTTATTGTAATACTGGTAGTTGGATGCACATTCCTTCAATGTTTTAATGTTAGGCACATGAGGTATCCCATGTACATTTGACCAGTTTGCTAATACAAGTGTAAATGCGACACATGCTACAATGGGTTAAAGGAATATGCAATTTAGACACACCAAAGAAAAGACAAATCACTAATGGTACTTGTTTTTGTTAAAAAGTTTGACCTATATTATTCCATACAGTTGTGGCAATGGGTAATGAGATGTCGAAATTTGTCAATAAAAGTTCTCAGAATTAACAATACATTTTGTCAAGCTAAAGTCCTTGACCGCTGTTTTCTAGGACGGTACTAGAACATGTTAATGATTTGCAGAGTGCCAATGGCTCCACTATATATCATTATCTGTTATAACTAGGACTGTTCAGATCCTAATTCAAGCATGGAACGAAGAGCTACATTATATCACTTGTTTATGGTGATCTTGTATAAAGATATTTACAAATCGGACAGGGGAAACACAAGAACACGTACTTTAACGCACAAAAATGAACATACAAAAACGACAAATCATAGATTACAAGTCCACGCCAGAAAGACAAATAGAAATGAACTAGAAAAATGAAACTGAACTCTTCACAAACACGAAAACCTACTCTTAACCGTTACCTGATGCAGTCGGATACATTTGGAATAAAACAAGCAAATAACGAATCTCAAGGAGGGTCATACATAACAAGGACAACACACAAAGCATAACATTCTTTCATAGCAAACAACTAACACATACACTGACCATAGTATGTCCTTGTCAACCAAACGTTTGGCTATAAATTGCCCTTAGTATTCAAAGCATGCACTTCGTGTCCAACCATTTTCAAGAAATACTGTCGTCCTATGTTTCGTACAGCTATAGAGCGTGAGTTGTTCGATGCAATAAGGGAACGTTTCCATTGCATGTGTTTTTACTGCACCTAGAACGATCAAACAGGAACAAATTGTACAATATGTCATACACAATAACATCAAACCATGCATTTCACTACATCAAAATGATACACTGTTCCCTTAAATCATGTACTGTCAGACAAATCTTTTTTATATTGTTCTGAATTGAGCTGAACCCGTGCAGATACGTTAGTATCTGGTATCTAGTCATATATCTGAGTTCATTCAGACTTATAACGGATCTGCGTGTCTAACATCCAGCCATGCATTTCACTACATCATAGTGATAAACTGCAACTACGAATCCTGTAATATCAGATATATATCTTTGCTTTATAGTTCTGAAGAGACCTGAACCAGGACAGAAACGTTAGTAGTGTCTGAGTGAGGTTCAGACTTGTAACGGATCTGCGTGTCTAACATCAAACCTTGCATTTCACAACATCATAATGATAAAATGCTACCATGAATCCTATAATATCATATATACGTAGCTGACTGGCGAAAAAAGGCTATGTTCGGCATTTAATAAAGAGTGTGGTTCAGACTTATAACGGATATGCGTGTCGATCTCATCTTTACGATGAACTACAGGTCTGCCAATATCTTGTGCATCACTCATTTCGTTCGGTACATTCATAGAAAAAAACTTATCTGTATCTTCAAATGCTTAAATGCTAATTGTATTGATTGTGCTTCAGTCCGTAGTGACTTAATAGAAAATTGTGAAGCGCAATGTCGCGTGATTCAAGTAATCATTCATTGTCAGTTGAGATATGAAAAGTGCATCAATAGTCTACCACTGCATTTCTATCCGTTGACAGTTCATATATGCGCCGAGTATTCCTGCATGAATGAGGATGAACACGAACTTGCAAATGAGGAAATATTTTGATGTCTACATACATGTTATATAGTAATTGACAAAAACCCTACATATACAGGTGACTAAATCTATGCCGTCCCTACATGTGTTTTTACATTAAGTAGTGGATAACAAAAGTAACAAGTATGTAGTGCACGGATGATATATGTTTTACATAATGTTAAGTGGAAATGTTTTACATAATGTTAAGTGGAAATGTTCATCGTTCTCTTCACTATTTTTGTTCCCTTATATTATGTATTACCTGCTTATTAAATTTGTTCGTTAGTATCAGGTTTACTTCCACTTAACGTCCCTGTATATAATTTTATTTCGCGTCATTTACGATTAACCAGATTATTTCCTCTGCACATTTTTATAATTTAGTGATATTGTTTGCTGGTGTTTCTTTACAGTAGTAATATGTATGGACACAGCCATCATGTGCGACCTTTTATTTACAAGTACAATTAGAATAAGTAATGGATTGTATGTTTTACTTTTACGAAATACAATGTACAAACACCGTATTCTTTGATTATTACATGAAAGGCTAATGGCCAAAGTGGCTGTTACGTAAAAGGCCAATGGCCAAAATGACAGACGTGTCCTTAGGATAAGATTTACAATTACACTTGAACCGCTACAGACTTGGCGAGATTTGTCAATACATTTGTGAAAAATACTGCTCACGTCTGGTAGCTATAACGTCAACACAGGTTTCCTATTTTTTGTGAATATTTGTGAATGTTGTTCTACCTCCAGCGTTAGTTCAAATGGGGTTGCCTCGCCTAACATGTTCTCCAATTGCTATAAGTTGCCTATACGTTCATGTAACTAACATTTTAACAGAGAAAACGAGAACATAGTACCAACATGCGATGGAAAATCAATGCATACACGAACTTTAGCTGATATAATAACGAGTACATCTGATTACTAGAGGCGTATGGATATAAACAAACTAGGCAAGATGTTTGTCTTATATAGTATTATGTCTTAACCTAATCAGGATCAGCCATATAACTAAATGATATGATCATAAGTGGATTTGCGAAAAAGAGGAATGTAGAATAAGTCATATATAGAAAGTATTGTACGAATGTGTAACGACACAGCACAACTAAATGTATTTGTTCACGACGCTACAGCAGGTCATTCATCCTTTCATTATCTCCATCACAGGCGGGAGTATTATTTATCCTTAAAGGCGTTTGATAGTGCATCATTCGGGAGAGTTATATCTACGAAGCCACTGCAATAGGGTGTTTTGTGTTTTCAAAATATATATATTGTATCAATTGATATACATACATGCGTTATCGCATTGTATCTATCAATCGGAATTCAGGGAATTGCTGAAGTTGGAATTGTTAGTTTATGTTTTATTTGATTGGTGTTTCGACTGTAATACGTATCGCAAAATTAGGTCGGATCTAAATAGTAAATAAAATGTCATAGGGAAAAGCAACTCTAGTACATTTAGTACTTTTACAGATACAAGAACTAAAGGTCACACGACTAAACGAAACATTTACATTAAGAGAGAATCTTGAAACACACTAGTTCTAGTGTTCATTTCCGCTATTTAGCAGACGAAACAAACGTGTTTACAGCTATTTTTAATCCGATTTGTCCTTCCTCGTTTTTCACCGTTTGTGAAAAAATAAATTAGTTTTAGCACATTTCCTTTAAGAATCCATTTACTTCTTTTTACTGACAACGATTATTCCGGAGGGGTTCGACAATCGAATTATCTGTAAAATTGCGCGAACAACTCTTTACCAAATCACAGAGTAAATTGTATCATTATAAAAAGACTTTCAATCCCCTTAGAAAATATTTTCATTTATTCCGAAACACCCTAATTGTTAAAGCGAACGAAATCATAATACTTTCATTATAACATACACGGTCAGATAACGAATTGTAGAACGTTTATATGATATAGTAACCGCATATGGTATCTATTTTGAGACATTTCTAAATAGTATTGTTGAAATGTTTAGGTCTAACCAATTAAGGATACCAGAATTCGATTGTGTTTGATCGATCTATACAAGGATGCTCAAAATATGTTGTATTTATAAAGAATACATACATTTTATGACAATAATTGTTATGTCCATAACAGTTTTGCTCGGCTTGGTTTTAACATATTCTTAATTTTTTTAGGAAACACGCACTTAGTAGAGCATCATATAAATAAGTGTTACATTGTACACATATTATCATTGCAACTGCTCCGTATGATATTTTATTCTAAAGTTTTAGTGTTGGGGGTAACAATTGGTTATACTCTCTTCAGTCTTTAAAACCCTGGCCGAGTAAACTTTCATCGATTATAATTGTTTATCGTTTCTGTGTTCACACTGTTTTGGTTTCTGACTTATACTCCCGCGCGACTGCTAAGAAGGGATACTTTATTTTTAGCAATCGTAACAGAAGTATCATGCAGTATCGTCCTAAATGCAGTTCAAATGATATTATCAGGGTAGTGGACGCTTTCAATTCATCTGGTTTACACGGATTCTATATATTTCAGCTGGACTTATAGCCGTTAATCACCTTAAGACAACAACTATCATCAATTTAATATATAAACGAATAGCCGACAAAAAGTCAATATTAAGTCAAACAGGGAGGCAGCACTCAACTTAACTAGCCGAGCACAGAAAACTTTAAAAACACACAAGGCACAATGCCCAACCGATCACAGAAAACATAAAACACATACAAAGCACAATGCGCCACTAAATAATAAAGATCCGCCCAAGTATAAACTGGCGAAAAGTATAATGAATTATTTTCAGCAATCCAAAAGCTGAATGCCCCAGCTGAATGACCCAGTTCCAACAGTAAAACGACTACATAGTTAAACTTGCATATAATGGAGCATCATTTTAACCCGAAATCTAGACTCACCTTTAAAGGTGCTACCTCACAGATCGGGCTATTTGTATTTGTATTACGTATTTCCTACCTAACAAAGTATTTGTGTAATAGAATGTCATTGACGGTTGCTTTATGAAAGATTTTTTGCAAATAAGCAGTTTAAACTAGTTTCGATATCGTGCACTCAACAGTTTTTCTTTTAAAAATGACGCAGAGTTTCTTTCCAATATGCTTTGCGAATTATGTAATGCACATGAGATCAAACTGTATCATCAACAAACTACAGCATAAACACCAGTGAGATATTCGGTCCATTTGCATTTGGTTTAATCGAATGCGAACAAATTTCAGGCAATTGAAGTGATAGAAGTGTTAATTCTCTAGAGTATGAATAACCTATATAATTGTTTATATAAAAATACTGAATAACTACCAAATGCCAATGTGTCGCTAGTTATTTTAAATGCCAGTGTGGTTGTTTATGGGATGTACAAGCAACTATACAAAAAATATTTGACAATATTATTTTATTTTGGCAATACACCAATATGTGAGGCAGCACCTTTAAGGAGAATACTTTATACCTACATATGATCTTACATTCGGTATGTGATAAATGTCAGTTTCAATTTATAACTTAAAATGTACATTAATTTTGCAGTTTTTGGGATGTCGATGTTGTAGAATTGGGTCCAAATGTACCGACCAATAGTCACAGTTGTTCACGAGTTCATTCAGCTTTTCGACAACTTGTTCTTTGGCAGATTATTTACTTTTTTTCAATGTGGCATTGTGCCTTGAATGTGTGATATGTTTTCTGTGCTCGGCTGGTTCAGTTGGGTAGTGTGCCGTGTATGTGTTTTATGTTTTCTGTGCTCGGCTAGTTAAGTTGAATGCTGCCTTCCCTGTCTGACATGATATTATCTTTTTGTTGATGTTTAGGGCTGCCAAACTACATTGTATCTAGAAGGATTAAATAGGGTAACAGTGATCGGAAAGTTTCTGTATTAAGATAGAGGCAAGAATTTAGTTCTACAATCAAAAACGCGTGATCAGCATTTTGTTTTACATAATTGGCTACGAAAAAGGACTGAATTTCAATTAACATTGATCATACAGCACTGGTTCTAGTGACTAAACTACTCCTGACATAAAGGAAATTGGTTTGCAACCCTACATAATTGATAATGTCGCATTTTCTTTGCGTGTTACCACGAAGCGCTTGTTTAGTATCTAAAACAAGGTGGAAAGCATATTTGCTTCGGGTCCAGAAATGATCGATTCCCTAGGAGAGAAATCCAATTACAATTGAAAGACTGTTAATTTCCATTTTCCTGCTGGGAAAATCATTGTTTTTCTGCAAACAATTTAAGTTCAGCGTTTCGGTGCGAGCTAGAAAATACACGGAATATCTGGAGAGAAGATGAAACTGAGCTGTAAATATTGAAACTTAAAATAATAACAATGGTGTAAATGTGAATGTCGATTTTGTAGAGTATTATTCCTCACGTGAAATATACTTTCCCCATAGGAATGCATTTGATTAATTGTTATATTAAGCTTCAAAATAAATGTTTTTGATAACATCCTGAAAACAAAGACCTGTTTCTAGAAATGAATATTTCCCCATTACGGAAAGCAGCTTGCTGGAGCGTACTTTAGATAGAATACCACGAATCAAGTTGTCAAAATATTTAAAACTCGTTTTGCTCTTCTCCAAGGAGTCTAATAAATACTGTTAGAATGGTATTATTTAAAAAGCCAAAATATTTCTCGAATAATATCACTTCTATATAACGTGCATATACGTACGAACGTCTGTTGGTTCATATCATACCAACTAAATCGTGATTTTATTCGGTATAATCAGGTAAATATGTGTGTGTCATTTGTAGAATGTCTTTTCTTAACATATCGCTGGAATAGAATTAGAAGGTCGAACGTACAAAATCAATAGTTTGTAAAAACTATCTGAAAACTACTCTTTACTTACTGGAAAAACAAGTTTTTTAAACTTCACCACTTCCGATTGTCATGAAGATAGGCTCATAAGTAGCGCCTTGAGATGCAGATTTCAAATATACATCAGTCTTATAAGGTCGACCTTCTAATTCTAAGCCAACGAAATGTTTAAATGATATGTTTTATTGAACATAACTGACACATGAAATAAGGCCTTTAAGCTGTTTATGTTTATTTGTTCGTGTTCTGTGTAATGTTTGTCATTGTGGCTTGTACTAGGCGTCTGTGAATTTTCTTTGTGTGGTATGTGTTTCTTTAACTATTACTAGATCTAAACACCTTCAAGTATCTATCTTTCTTTCTTTCAGCCGTGATTGTTGACTGGGAAACGGTCGCAGCCAAAACAGGCTTCCTGTTCGCTGTCGGCCATTTCAACAATAGTTCCAATAAGAAGTTCATGCTTGGTGCTCTTGTGGATACTACTGACACCAGTAACAGTTTCAGTCTGGCTTCGTCAAGTAAGTTGTGTTCTTATTTTCCCCTTGCATTATCCGGAAATGTATTTTAAGCCTAGGTCCCACTGAGGAATTCCACAATATCGGCGATGTTCTCCCGATTTCTTCCGATACCACCCGATCCGTCAAGATTCCTTCTGATATCACAAATGGTCTCACGACTTCCCCGAAGCTTTCCCTAGATCACGAGGAATCTTTTACCGATGTCCTGATAGTTCATTAATTTGAATCGGGAGTACATCGCCGAGGCAAAAATGCTCAGTTTGACCTAAGCTTTACGGTAACATTTGTGTAATTATAGCGATCATGAAATCGTCCTAACTTCAATTACTACTTACATGCCCTAAACAAGAAAGTGGATATGTTACCATTAAAATTAGATAATCGGGAAAAGGAATGTGGGTGTACTATAAACAGTAATAAGTTTATAACAGTAAAACACTACATGTAAACACACCGTGTTATAGTTCGATTTCGAGCATTGAGCCGTGACTGCACTTTTAAAGTTTTAACCATTAATCGATATAGGTTGGTGTAGGTTTAATGGAAAACATAAGTAATATAATTAAGGCCAATTATTCCATGTGTCTGAATGGTTGTGACGGTATAGCGCTTGATACATTGTAAAATAACTTTTGTCTGACCAGGAGGACAAGTTCAAATCTCACCAAAAAAAAATTTTTTTCTTTTTTGAATTTATATTTACACATTTTTTAATTTATAAATGCACATAACTTGCAATATCCGTGTTATAACAGTATGTGACAAGCCATATTTGTTACATGCTTCAAAATATTTTTAGATCTTGCATGTGTATTGTAGAATGTTATGACGGCTAATCAACGTTGTCAGTAAACTCGGAATATGAAAACGATCGCTATAAGTGTAAATGAAAAATAAATTGAATCAACACATTTTCATGGATTAATTAAAAAAAAGAAACTTTAGTTTATATACTATTTAAATAACATAAAATAATGAATTAAAAATATGAGCGAATTGGGAATTTGAACCACCGAACTTCGGGTTAGAAATCCTGAACGTTGCCCACTGCACTAAACTGTAATTCGATAACAAACAGATATACGTAAGAATCACATCATTAAATAATGACATGCGAACGTAACGAACTATGGTCTACCCGCCAAAATGGACTATAGGTGTACAACGACCTTCGAAAATTGACCCCTGGACGAGTTTATTTGCTAAGGTTGAATAGGTATTCGGAATACCTTTACTGCAGAATGTTGGTTTAAATAAATTGCTAACTGTAATTTGGTCTAGTTGACTGCGTGGTGCAGTGGTTATGGGGTATCGCTTTGTATATTACAACAACTGTTTTTTGTTCCTATTGTGAGTTCGACACCACTGACAAACAGGTTTTTTTATTTGTAATTTTAATTTTATTTTTTATTAAGTATTTGTTTTATAATTATGATCCCAGATCATTATTTTCTTTTCATCTTTCAATTTCTTTTTTTTTTGTAAGTTTTTATACATTCATATATTAGATTCAGCAAAATATCAATCGAGTTACAAATAATTAACATCATCTGTTTTGCTAGATGTGTCTGTCTCAGAATCGTCTGTCGAATCGTCCAAATTGATGACGATTGACTCATGCAAGTCATCTCTTGCTATATTAGTGGACCAGTATTGCTGTTCGACAGTGTTAACGTGGCGTATGCAGTCCTTCCAGTGTTCCGGTGTGATTGAAGCAAAACCTTCTTGAATGAGCTCTTTTATTTTCGCCAACTTAAAAGACATATTCTTCCTTGCTATGTATCCTGTAAAATAAACAAAACTATTAATATTTATTAGTTAAAGATTGTTAACATTTTTAATATAATTTAACATTAATAAAGATGTATAGTATACTGAATGATGATGAACAAGTTTATTAATTTATACCTTTAAGGTTGCCCCATATAAGCTCTATAGGGTTAAGGTCGGCATGGTATGGTGGTAGACGCAGAGCCTGGTGTCCATGTGTGGCAAGAATATGGTCTACAGCATAGACAGGTTGTTGCTTATTCTTCTTGCACAGCTCGAGAAGTTCTGGTTTCAGCATGTTAGGGTTGTACTGAATGCCTTGTCTCCGCAGCCATTCCTGTATATCCAGTTTCCGTGTTGCTGTAGTTGGGCACTTGTCAATCTGCACATTGTGATAGGCAGCATTGTCCATCACAAGCACAGAGTTGTCAGGTATGTTGGGTATAAGTTTCTCGGACAGCCACTTGATGAAGTTCTGATGATTCATCTCATGATGATAATCGCCTGTTGAACTTCGAGCTTTGAACACAAGCTCGGCTCCAGGTACCAACCCAGCCTCATATCCAGCATGTAGGATAATCATTCGTTCACCTGAAAGTATTTCAATAGAAGTAAATAATCTATAGATATACATGTATACATGTAACGGTATGCAATCACAATTATTCATAATCATGTATGCTAAATAATTTAATTAACTGATCATTTATCTAAAAAGTTTGCTTTTAACTATCTTAGAATGTTAAGTTTATCGGTGAGAATTTTACTACTTACCTTTTGAAAAAGGTATTTTGAGTCCAACCGAAGCATCCTGCCAACATTTAGGTACAGCATGGTTCGAATGAACAAAAGTCTCATCCGTATAGATGATGGTGTGTCCAGCATCACGGAGCTCCTTGATCCTTCGCAGGTAGTAAATTCTGCTGAGGACAACGTCTTCTCTTTCCATCAATACACGTCTGTTCAGAGAGCATCTTGAATAACTGAACTTCATCTTGATGAGATGTCTCCTTAAATGTTCTCTGCTTCCAGTGAACCCTATGCTGGTCTTCAAGGCTGCATGGACGTTTCCAATGGTCGGGAGTATCCGCCGGTTTATCTGCATACGTCTTGGCAATTGTACGTCGAATAACGCCCTCATCAAAATCGTCTATGGGAATATGTCTTCTAGACTGTCCTTGGAGGGCTGTACCATCCTCTGCGACGATTTTCTGTGCAGTAGACCTGCTCACTCCTGTCAGTGCTGCAACCCTCTCCCACACCCTGGCAAGTGAGAACTTCAGCCCAGAGTCCTTCTCCTCCATACAAAGTGGTGGACGTTCCTGATAATATCTCTCGCGTCATCGCTATATCTGTACACCAGCTTAGACATATTTCCTCTGTGCTTTTTACACAGCAATCCGTCTATACATCTTTGTGTAAGTAAACATGCACGAAAAATCCGTGCTGAGCGAATTAAAAAATAAAATAAAAAAATGCTAGGGTGGGATTCGAACACATACTGAATTCTCAAATTTATGGTACAAGACTAATAGCTTAACCAACTGGACTATGCACACTATATAAATGAGGCGTCTTAAATAATATGCTTTATGGTTAAATACACCCCTATTACCTGGATTACTCCAATGTTAAAAGTACATTTACGCCCGAGTGATTGTTGTACACCTATAGTCCGATAGGTCATGGCTCAGAGTTCAAAATTGAACTATAGGATTTTAAGGTCACATGTGTACTGTTTTCTAAAAGCATTTGCGAATGATACGCTCAAATTTAAATTATTAATAATTATTTAACAACTGCACATTAGTGACGGGTATGGCTTTTAGGACCTTATTAACTGAATGATTATTAGTATTGCAGCTCCATTTACTACAATTTATAATTGTCAACAAATCATAAAGAATTTCAATTTGGTCGTAAGTGCTTTATATAAAACAGTATCATGGTGTAAACATGAATTTAACATTCTCTTCCGAGAAATATGTATCATTAGAAGACGAAACTTTCAAATAATATGTTTCATATGGAAATGCATATAGTCTTAAAACGATTTAGAATAAGATAAATGTACTATTGACGTAGATGGTGATGCCGCTAAGTATCAAACAACACGCATGTGGAAAGTCGTTAACCATTCACGAAAGAAGATATTAATCTTAAGATCATTCAGAAATTAGAACCTTCTCATTTGACAAAAGGAAGCGCATGCATATAAAGCCTAGGTCCCACTGAGGAATTCCACATCGGCGATGTTCTCCCGATATCTTCCGATGCCACCCGATTCATAACAATTCCTTCCGATATCACAATCTGTCTCATGACTTCCTCGAAGCTTCCCCTAGATCACGAGGAACCTGCTGTCGATGTCCTGATTGCTCAATAATTTCAATCGGAGTACATCACCGAGACAAGTTCTCAGTTGGACCTAAGCTTAAGGAACAATACTTTCATGCAAAGTCAATACTAAGGGCTATGTGAAACGACAAGAATGTAAATACATAGCTGAGGCACAAAATGCTCAGGGAGAACAATCCTTTCATGCAAAGCATACATTTTATTACTTAGGGATATACGAAACGACAATGAATGTAAAAACCTAATAGCCGCCAAGAAACGAAGACACGAAAATACTGCACTATGTGATACGAGTATAATAAGTCTGACCGTTTCGCAGCTTTATAATTGTCCGTACAAACTGAAAACTTTGATAGACATAATACGGTTTTCAATCAATCAAAGACCGTTACATGTATCTACTGTAGTAAATCATGTATTGCCCAACAAGATGCCATGTCTAAATGAAGACATGTCCGATGTAAACAATGTCTTTATATACAATTTTCTCTATAACGCCGATTGTCAAAACATGAATCTTTGTCTGTAGAGAGTGTGTGGTTTTCTTGTCTGGTATTGTAGCCTGTCGATCACATTCAGAACCAGGGGCTATATATGATGTACAGGGTGTAAAAATGTTTTTTCTCAATGTTTATTTTTTAATAGTTTATTTTTCTGACGTCAACGGAATAACACAAATACAGGTTAAATTCCAGAGGGTTCTACCATTGTTATTATCTTTGAAGCATTAAATGCAGCTCTTAGTGTAAGAAAATAAAATAGTACACTGCGTACATAGTTCAGATGAAATTAAGTATGAATGAAAATTTTGAGAACAAACTTTTTTAACTCCCTGTATATGATTAATGCAATTAAGCCACGGAACGTCTTATGTGGTATGTGACGTTACTTTTTGGCTACGTTCGCAAGGAAACATATGTCAACAACAAATTTAAAACAACCCTATTTTATTTTTTGACCGAAATCAACGTGACATGTTCGACGCTCAAGCCAAGTATATAAGCACTATCTATGCAAATTAATATTTTTGTGCAACAGGTCACAGTGACTCAACTGCAATCCATGCATTATATCGTTGCTATACGCTCGACACGTTAAAAAAACCAAGAGGTATATTTGGAAAGAGCTAGGAGAGCGCCCCCGTATACCTTGTATTACACAAACATTCTTTCTCGTCCCTCCAAGCCAGCGGTCAATGGCTGAGATAAAACAGAATGGCCACGTAGAAATATTATCTCAGGCGAACGCAAAAAATGCCAAACGTCTATCAATTGAGATATGTACGAATATAAGTGGCATATACAGTGAATATGTGCTACATCATAATCAGAAGAGAAAATACTATATACCACTAAACAAGGTTCATAAAACATTGTCATATCTAGTACTGACTATAGTATTGATACATTAGTATGGAGTTGATGTTTACTTTGATAATATTATGCCGACGACTCTGTTTCATTAAACGATTTATCTGCGTTTTTTATCACGACATCCTTGTTCCCATTAATAATGCCAATGTTTTATTCGTGATTTTATCTCGGCTTCGGCTCATCTATTATGATAGGAAATATGTGGTATTTCCGTCTGGTTAAACCACTTTGTTTTGTGTACTGATAGAACCCCGGCGATGGGAGTGTTATGTAATGTTTTTATAGGAGAGAAGTTTATACACTGACTACAATTATTTTAGTGTTCTTATAAAACCGTACAACTAGGTAAGAGCTTTCCATATGGCTGCACAATATTCTGCGCGCACTATCTGAAATCTGACCTTCAGTCTAACAAATATTAAAATGGTTTGCATGCCACATTTAGGTAGAATGAGAACGATCGGTATCTAGAGGTCGATCGTTATTACGCTTTATCGCTTAAAAGCCTATGTTGTGAGAAATCATAAAAATGGTTTAATATTATGTTACACACTACATTCCTCTTAATTGGTTTGTCAGCCTCATGGCGATCTCTTTAATGCTATGACTGCACAGGGTTTTGTTGAGTGTTGGATATTTCTTAATCTCAAAAGTATTTGTTTATGTCAACACAGTTGATGTTGTCTTTCTAAACGTTGTATTAATTACAGTTGGTTATGTTTCGTAATCAGTAAAGAATAGAGAAAGGATTATGCTTATGAGTTATTATCGAGATAATTATTTAGACTTTAAGGTATACGTGACATTCTTTGTACATAAGTCTGAAGAACAATATGCGAAATATAATGGCGGCGGACGTCGTTGCCCTTCCTTGACAACGTGCGCCATGTAAGTCATAATTGAACTATAATTGGCAAACTCAATTTATTCAGATTCCTTAAAATTACGTTTAGAAGTGACTAAAAGTGACAGACAATGGTTGTCGTAATTGTCTGCGTCGCGGTGGAGACACAATCCGTGTATGTATTCTTTACTTCTGTAATAAGAGCAACTAATCTAATAAACTGATTTCCCACTAGATCGATTCACGCCTAAGCCTTAACACTTTAAGAACTTGCACCAGACCGATATATTTGATGTATGAAATAATAATTTTAATTGCTTGCTACACTTATGATGATAAATATATGTTTAAATCATACTGGTGCTGAGAATATTCCGTATATTTCAAAATCAATGTTAACAATTTCTCTAAATTGTACGGACACAGACGTAGTCGGCGTATGAGGTAAATTATTGTTTTATTACATAGAGGACTAGTCAATTCATCAGCATAGCTTCACCTATTGCTTTTCCTGCAATTATTACAATACACATTGATGGCATAGAATGAGAAGGTCGTAAGTACAAAAACGCTTTTTTGAGAAAACAACAAACTGTATGAAAACTAGTCTTGGCTTATGGAAAAACAAGCTTTTTCAAATTCAGTTTGGTTAACATTACCTGTTCCAATTTTCATGAAAATAGGATCATAAGAAGCTCCTAGTAATGCAAATTTTAAATATATATGAGTCTTATAAGGTTGTTAGTCACTTACGACCTTTTCATTCTTAGCCGGCGACATATCAGGGTACAGGTCTTTTTATTTTAAGTGATTTTATGAGGTTCTCAAACCTTTCGGTGATTAGGATGTTTTGTACAGAGACCACTTGAAATACGATTATTCCCCGCGTTAAAGCTTGTTTTGTTTGATTAACTGTTGCCAAAGATGACAAAGGTAGACTGCTAAACATCAATCTGGGGCATGCATGAACAGATCGTTCTCGGGAATAACTTTTGTAAATCTCCTGATGGCCATTTTTGTCATTTAAAAATAAAGGATGCCAATATCTCTTCAAAACTAACTTTCAAATATGAAAAAAAAATCATTTATTAGATGATCAATCAAACGGATTGGCACTTTATGAAGACGTAGCACTTGAAGTGCAGGAAACATAATGTTTTTGCTCAAGGAGCGTGTGTACCATACTGATATAGTGAGTTCATGAAGTTTCAACTACTAGATGTGGTTACTAGTAGTGCGCTTGCTGTCTAATCTGGCGACCAAGGTTCAAATCCAGGAGAAGGAACACATATGCCCGCCATATTTCACCAGAAATCTGCATTGCAAATGAAGGTTGTGCTTGGCATCTGTAAACATGTGAATGTGGAAATGGACTTGGCATAGTTGGGTGACGATAAACTAGTCTTCTTCACTAGTAATTGTCTGTTATACATGTATGCATTATTAGCAAGCGTTAAATTGGAAATGCTGTACATCGTGTTTAATACATCCATAAGATGACGTCATGAATTATGTACGTAATCATAATCAAATAACGATAATGTGTGTACACAACTGTCATGTTAATGTGCACTATCGAGCGTAGTTCACATGATACGGACCAGTTTTGACAGATAGGCATGGTGACACAAGCATTTTATGAAGGACGTATTGACTCTGAAAAAAATGTAAAAACACATGAGACATTACGTCTAGTTAACCCTTATCGTGCTAGATTCATAGTTGGCTTATCAGCTGTCCAGTGCTGAATTATACATGTATTAGTAGTCCACTTAAAATAAAAATCTCATCTGAAAGTGACTCTGTTTAGTACCTAATTAATGGTATTAATTATCAAAATACTGATATAAACCCTCTACTTTATACCAAGAAGATCAAATTGATATAATTTTGATATTTATTGGTATTTCACACGTTATGATATTCAGCAGAATGTAAATGAATTGTGAAATAGTTCTATACACTTCATACATAACGCTATGCTAAATGTTATGATGTAGGCCTGATAATAAGACCAATCGCAGAATTGAATATTCCGACTAAAACTGTCAGAATATAATAATGCATTTGTTCTAATTAATACTTTTTCAAATTTCATTCGAACAAAATACTGTTTATGTTAATTATCCTCTAATATTCGCTCTAAAACATCAATTTATTTTCCGGAATTCCCAACAAATGTTAGACGTTACTTTCACTCGTGATTTTAACGTACTTGTTCGTTTATTGGCTAATATCATTTTAAGAAATAGCTCCATAATTTACTACTGAATAAATTATAGTTAAACGAGCAAGGTGAAACGGGGCTTAAATGCCACACCCACTAGCGAAACCGTATAGCGTGACAATAGTCGCGCTCGGCAGTGGTGGAAGGTATCGTGTAGCGCGAATCTGAGTCGCGATAAGCACGATAAGGGTTCAATATAAATGGTTTTACCTAAATCAATATCAATACTATCTAACGTAGTTCTCGTGAAGGTTAAAGAGGTAACAAATAAAATTCCTGATATCGTGACAGGAAAATATTGTATTTTGCCTGAAAATTTGATTAAAACATCCATTTTATATGTCCCACTGGTCTGTTTCACAGCGTTTCTATCGCAACAAAATCGCATAAATCTGTGTTATTATATCATGGTTTGACAACAGAAAAAGCTCTAGACAAATAAACAATGTTACTTTGACTGAATATATGGATCTACATTGTATATTGGAAACAAATATGGGAAAACGCCATAAAATCATACATTATCTGTTGTTTTACTGATTTCCGTTAATTTGTACAGAAATGACGTAATCTCCCTATGGAACAACAATGACCTGTTTAAGACAAGTGGGCATACATAATCAATAATCGTCGTTACTTTCAATGTAAATGAGAACGTGTTTGATATCACGCGTGATTAATATTACAAATTATTTCTACTGTCGATTGTTTATATACTATAGAAATATATTTATTTTTTTGTATTGATAATGTATTGTTTTTTTAGTGGTTCTTATATCAACTTAAAGTCATGGGAATTGGTATCCGTTGAAATCTGAACGACTATTTGTTTTATATTAATGAATAGGAATACATTAATTGGATAGGAAAGAAAACAGTCACCACAAAGTGAAAATATACATGCACGTAATTAAGTACGAAATATGCTATTTAAGCATTATATAGAGGATTTTTGTTTGTTCTGATTGAATATGGTTTATATCTCATCGTGTACCATATTTAATCAAAATAAACAAATATTCTATTTTGTAATGCTTATCTGGTGTCAAAACTGGACTTATTTATGCCAAATTACTGTGGTTAGGCTGCTTATAAATATGTTATTCCATTCATTTTTTTAATTCAAAATCCGCCATCTTGGACTATCATACAACTTGTAGGAAATGGTCTAACTAAGAATAAAGCCCCTCATGACATGTTTCCATTCAGTAATAAAAAGTTTATGGACAGTTTAGTGTTGAGTTTGTAAAATTAAAGTAGTCCCTGTAAGGGGCGGAACTTATATTAGTCACATTGTAGGTGATAACCAGTGACTACTACATGTTTTATTTCACTGATAGAACTCCATATCTCATCAGTTAGCATTTAATAATATTTTTATTCTATTGTTTAAGACATTCTGAATCTTGCTACTCTCTGACCTTCTTCCAACTGTACATCTGCTATTTTTATTATACAACATTATATACTTACTCACTCAGCAAAACCTATATGGGGATTTTTTATTGCATATCCCACGATGTGGAATGCATCATTTGCTTATATACTTCCAATTGTATGCAGCGTCAATGACATATTTCTATTTGCGTGGTACATTTACATTTTCCACTCTTCATTGTTAATGCAAATTGTATTTCTGAAATCGGTGTTGTGCTACTTTTCATTATTAATTACAAATATGTAGTCCCTCTAGACTCATTTCATGTCTAATGTGAAGGCGATATATTATCATGCAGCAAGTGAAATCAATTCACTTAATTTCATCATGATACAAATAACAAAAACTATTTCTAATAGCTCATCACCTCGACAGATCCATATCACCAAAGTGAAGGAAAATAAGCAATACATTCCAAACCGTTCCAGACAATTTGACTGAAATATTATTTGTTCTCATTAGCAGAGTAACTAGAATACACTCTCTTATTCTTTAGACCTCGTTACTAGGGCCGATTGCAGCATGTGATAAAGTTGATACATATACTTTTATTGCGTTCATCCTTTCCGGCAGGTACTTCATGATATCTCGTAATTCAAGAGTCACGTGAGCTTAAAAGCTTCCATAAATAACGCTGCTATGCACCGTTTGATAGTTGCTATTTCCGTTTCGGAAACTATGTTTCGTGTTATGAACAAGATGCTTTGCACCAAATCTGATCCGGTTGTAGAAATCATTAAAATGTCATTTCTGTACAGAACTAGCATAAACAAAACGCCATTACTTTCAATAGGGGATTAAATGCTGTATTGTATTCCTGATACGGAGATCGTACTTTGACTTGTGGCTATTTGAAGTAAAATTGTTGGATCAAATGGCTGATGAGAATGACTAGCACTATTGAATTATTATTGGAAACACAACGCTATAAATGTAAGTGCAGAACTAATACAAACACGGAAACAATAGTAAAATAAATGCACAGCATGTGATATTAATGACTGGCACAACTAAAGCCTAGGTCTCCCTGGGTATTTTTGGCCTCGGTGATGTACTCCCGATAGCAATTATGGAGCCATCAGGACATCGGGAACAAGTTCCTCCTGGTCTAAGAGAAGATTCGGGTAAGTCATGAGATAGTTTTTGGTATCTGAAGGAATTGTGATGAATCGGGTGATATCGGAAGAAATCGGTAGAACATCGACGATGTGGAATTCCTAGTCGGACCTAGGCTTAACTGTATTGCATTGGTCAGTTCGATGTTTAAAGTATTCACGATGTTTTTCACACGTTGTTGTTTAATCTTGGTGTACATGTAATACATTTGCCGCAAATAGAACTGTTCTGTCAAAATACCTATGCAGTAAGTACTGACATAACATGCATAAGGAGGCCGTTCTCGTTTTCTCAAACGACTGTCATTCAATGCCTTTAAAATATTACGCAAATCTCTAGATATATGTGAAATAATTGAATTATAATTAACATGCCAATCATTGTTGTTTATTTTCAAACAATGTCATGTAATTGCTGCGTTTATCACTGTCATGACAATGTGTGTGTTCACTGAAGATGTTGACTAAATTAACAGCTGGAATGTAGATATTTCGATATGGAAGGGTAAAACAAGCACATTTAAAACTGTACGAATCTTGAAACGTCCATTCTTCATGCACATCGAAAATTATTGACTTAAGTTAAAATATTAAAGTTTTCCACTTTACAATTACCATCCCTGAATTGTTGCTATCTAAATAAATCATATGTAGAAAACATAAGTTCAAAAACATGTTAAATGGATAGGTCCTATAAGAAGTCATGATGCTGTTTGTCTTACATACAATAATTGCTTCCCTTCGCTCGTTTTATGTAATACCCGACCTTTGGGTTCAGAGTTTCAGACCGAAATATATGATGCATTAACGTGTCTTAATTGTCCTTACGAAATCTAGACGTCTGACACGACAAAGATTGTCTTGACTACGTCTGAAGTGCGTTTTTCAAAATGACCAAAGTGTTAACGATTTGTATATACGGTTGAATGCTATTAAGGGAAAATAGCAATGCAAGTTTGTGTACACTTTTATTTGGTTACTAGTGTGTATAATTATCAGATTACAAATATTGCGACTTTTATTAATTGAATTTGATAAATGGAAACCAGAATCAGTCACGTTGTTCAAATATTAATATAATTAAGAAAGTATAGTTTAATGCTGTGTATACTAAATAATAACTGAAGTAAAAACATGTGATTAGCTACATTATCGAAACGGAACCTTCCCAAATACGTATCCGGTTATAGAAATACAAACACAATATGTATGTATAGGGGTAATTTTGATAACAAATGAGGAACATGAAGACAATATAATACTGCATACACTGAACTGAAACGTCCGAAAATGTCGACACAAATAATACAATGTATTGCCTACAGTGGTGCATTTAATTGGGTATACAAAGTGAATTAGATCATTAGTGTCAGATGGTATTAAATGAGTGTTGCACCCTAGGGACATTAGAACATACTCCTCTGAAACTGGATGATGTTGATTCGTTTCCACGTTGCGGCATACCACAAAAATTGTTACAATGGTACGAGTTTCGTGCACGGCATATACAGATCAATTCAACGAAGAGCTAGCAATTAGGCACAATTATTTTTGTACTCATCTGTTTCTTTTAAATGCTGCCGTTGTTAGTCTCTTTATTATTTCGGTTTCTTTTCACCTATATAAACATAGTCAGCTCCTACTTTCGCTGGTAGGTCTCCAATCGAGGTTTAAATTATTTTTTGCAAATGCATAAACTTATGCGCATCCTTGGATGGTATTCAATATTGATCTTGTTTAATAACGGATTAAGGATAGCCAATCGTATGGGCTGTTACTGACCAAGAGTTTAATATGGTGTAATCGGATTGGTTGTCCTTATCCTTATGTCAAGTAAGATCAATATTGAATACCACCCCTGGTCTAGATGTGTTCTTTATTTGTCTATAAATCGTAGGCCTACTTACTTACTTGTTGCAAACCCTAATTGACACAAGCCGTATGGTGTCATATAGCATGTGTATTGAACAAGTCTTGTAAATGTCACATTGTTACCAGACAGATATATCTCTTGATTGTTCATCTTTTTCAGTCAAGATGTAAATTCAGTAATTTTATATCCCATGTCAGAAAGAATGTTTAGTTCCCGTGACATGGGTTTGCTTTCAACTACAGTTGCACGCTATACTTATAAATCTCTACAACCGATGTAATTCTTTTAAATGTGATAGGCAACTGTGATTTATGGTCAACAAGTAATTAGTTTCTTGGAAAAGTACCCAAACTCTTTTCCAAATTTAAGTGCTGTTTTGCAGTTCTGTGAGGAAATTGGCTGAATCCCTAGGTACTTGTCAAACAACGTAGGCACTACTTGTTACCAACATTGATGTGGAGTTGGTATCTACATCTTAAATTAGATTGATGCTCATATAACGGTATAAAAAGTTCCGAATTTCCAAATGAAGTGCTATAACGTAAATATATCGGACAAGAAACATACAGTTTGCTTTTAAAGTTTATAGTACATGTCTGAAATCAAACGTCACCTTTCTTCAGACAACATTTTCCATATTTAAACAAATGTGATAGAATGAACTCGATTATTCTTTTCCCGATGTTCGATGTGTAAAGCACTCAATAATTAAGATAAACGTTGAAAACTGCATTCCTGTTCTAATAATTCAATAATATTTTAAAGTTTCGTATTTAATTCAATAATGTATGGTTTTATATGGTGGTGCATACTATTGAAGAATGAGAGGATGCAGACACGTCGTTTGTCTTCGTTAACATATTTGATACTGGAACCGTTCCCTTGGATACATGTACAAAGACATTGTTTCTTGTGGGGATATTTAATGTATACGGCATTCCTTATACGAATTTACATTTAGCATCAGTTGTATTGACATTTACTTAGATTGTAACCTACACTTCTTTGATCCAATGAAAACGCCGATCTGTATCGGTTAAATGCAGCATTTAATTATTATAATTTTGCTCTTAACAGACGTGACGTCATGTGTTGGCACCAATGTAAACCGGGCAATCAAAATGCAGGATGTTACATTCATGTTAGTTGGAACAATTAAAGTAAATAAATGTTTTAATTTGTAAAAAGGATTCGAATCGCTCGCGCTGGCCTTTGTAATCATTAACAAACTAATAAGAATGTTCCAACTATTACTTAACATACATGTAGTATTGTAGTTTTAAAAATCATTACATAATATCGGGAATACAATGGAACCCATTTTACATTTATAGTAGAATGAATAACATTATTTCTACAGTCATGTCGGAAATTAAATAAAACCAACCTGTTTATGAACATACTGTAACAGCTTACTTATCTTGCAAAAACTTTGTGGCTAATTGAAAATAAAAAAACCTATAATGTTGATATTTGTAAATGTAAATTATTTACGTTTATACTGAATTACATGAAGACCTTGAAAAGGGAAGTACTGGATGATCTGTATGATATACATGAGTGTATGCATGTGTGTATTTGGATTATTAAACTAAGGTTAAAAATAGATAACTTGGTTATTTCAATTAATAAGATATACGTAGTGTTTTGAAGAACGCATTTTTGTTATTTACACTGATGATAGATATGTCCGCATGTACGAAATTTGGACTCTGGTACCTATGTCTGGTTCCGTAGTGTCTGTGTGTCTGTAAAGAGGTTTAAGAATTGCAATCGTGTAGAACGTAAGTAAACGAGATGAAATTTGAGTATGTCTCGCCACGTTCTTAAGTCTCATAAATGAAGTCCAATATACCACCATTGGCATTAAATTCAAAATTTCTACGGGTCGAACGGCTCCAGACAGGTTATGTATTGTATGAGATTGTATTTGTTTCTTTCTGTCGGCAATAAAATGTATGTGCTTACAAGTCTTAGAATCTATGTGATTAAACAGGGTTTAAACTACTATCCAAACAGTTGCTTTACCAGATGTATTGATGTGGACCGCTATATGATATAAATTTATTTACGATTGCGCACTGACAGACTGTATGTATCAGAGGTTAATGTATTCACAACGTAGCAACATGATTAGAACTGAAGAATTTTATAATTCCACCAGAAACTGTAAATAAAATCCTTTGCCTGGTGGAAAAATAAATTGAACCGGATGATTTTTCAAGACAGATCTAATGAAGATGTGATATGTTATTGATCCATGCTACGAAATTAACATTTCGTTTTTTAGCTCACCTGTTACAAAGTGACAGAGTGAGCTTTTGTGATCACACTTCGTCCGTCGTCCGTCCGTCCGTCCGCCCGTCTGTCTGTCCGTCCGTCCGTCAACAATTGGGTTGTGTCCTCTCTAGAGGTCACAATTTTGGCCTAATCTTTATGAAACTTGGTCACAATGATCATCTCAACAAAATCTAGGTCAAGTTCGATATTGGATCATCTGAGGTCAAAAACTAGCTCACTAGGTCAAATTATAGAAAAACCTTGTGTAGTCACCAGAGGTTATAATTTCAACTTAATCTTTATGAAACTTTGTCACAATGATCATGTCAACAAAATCTAGGTCAAGTTCGATTTTGGGTCATCTGGGGTCAAAAACAAAGTCACAATGTCAATTACAAAAATCACAATGTCAATTGATATTTTCCTGAGGGTCGTGGGTTCAAACCCCACTGGAGCCATACTTTTTTTTAAGTGTTTAGGTATTGTTTTGTCTTTATAACATGTATTTGTACAGTTATATGGAGGAAAATATTTTGTTTAAATTATAGGTCAAATCATAGAAAAACCTTTTGTAGTCACCAGAGGTTACAATTTCAACTTAATCTTTATGGAACTTTGTCACAATGATCCTGTCAACAAAATCTAGGTCAAGTTCGATTTTGGGTCATCTGGGGTCAAAAACAAGGTTACACTGTCAATTGACATTTTCTACTCTTCAATTGTCTCGCCCGAAACTACATCGTGTCTAGGCTCTGCATTGTATATAAAACGCGTGTGTTAAAAGAATGACTTGTATTATATATTAATACTCTCGCACTATCAGTTTATCATACTGATTGTAACAAATTAATAATGACCAGTGTGTAGAACCATGAAATATTTAAACCTCAGGCAGTGTGTGTACTCATTTAAACATTTCAACATGTAGTCTTCATGGTCACTAAACTCTCTGCTGTAACTCTCTCTGTATACATACAAGTAAACTTTCATCAACCAATGAAAATGTGTATCAGGGTTCACAGCAGTTTGGTAAAGGTCAAATATCAAAA
This sequence comes from Spisula solida, assembly GCA_947247005.1. NCBI lineage: Eukaryota > Metazoa > Mollusca > Bivalvia > Venerida > Mactridae > Spisula > Spisula solida. The sequence continues at coordinate 52,028,824 of OX365950.1, forward strand.
TATTCTAGTATTTTAAGCAGGGTGCGAATTGTAATGGTTAAGAGGAAATCAAAGCGCTGTAGGGAGCGTAGACATTTTCCTGAGGGTCGTGGGTTCAAACCCCACTGGAACCATAATTTTTATTTTTTAGGTATTTAGTATTTAGGTATTGTTTTGTCTTCATGGCATGTATTTGTACAGTTTTATGGAGGAAAATATTTTGTTTAAATTATAGGTCAAATCATAGAAAAACCTTGTGTAGTCACCAGAGGTTACAATTTCAACTTAATCTTTATGAAACTTTGTCACAATGATCATGTCAACAATATCTAGGCCAAATTCGATTTTGGGTCATCTGGGGTCAAAAACAAGGTCACATGGTCAAATCATTAAAAAATTTGCAAAAGAGGCTGAATTTCCTCAAATTTTATTCAGAAAATGTGTATGGTCACCATAGGGGTGGGCATGCACTAGTACGACAGGTGAGCGACCTAGGGCCCTTTGGGCCCTCTTGTATTATAAACGCATTCATTTTCTCTCGTTTTTTCAATGTTGTGAACTAGTGGCACTTAGTTCGTTCGGTTAGAAACTCTTCCGACATTAAACGCATCACTTATATTGTCGAGTTTGGTTTCCTGGTAATTTGCATTCGGTTATAGGTAGATACTGATTTAAGAAATAATAAATATGTTCCTGTGCGTTGTTGTAAAATAAAACACAGACACGTGACGAGTTCGGATGCGTAGCACTCGTGATTTAAAGTTCGTACCTGAACGAGTGCCTATGTTTTATTCTATCAAAGCACAACTATACATTCATTATTTCAATTGTTACATCGCCAATGCTCTGCATTTAACAGCATAACAATACCTTACCTGTTCAAGGCAGGTGGGTATACAGAATCATCAATCTTCGTTACTTTCAATGCAAATGAAAAGGTTTTTGATATCACGCGGGATTAATATTACAAATCTGTCGGTTGTTTATATTCTATAGAAATCCATTTATTAGCTCACCTGTCACAAAGTGACAGAGTGAGCTTTTGTGATCACTATTCGTCCGTCGTCCGTCGTCCGTCGTCCGTCGTCCGTCCGTCGTCCGTCGTCCGTCCGTCCGTCCGTCAACAATTTGCTTGTGTAGACACTAGAGGTCACAATTTTGGCCTAATCTTTATGAAACTTGGTCACAATGATCATCTCAACAAAATCTAGGTCAAGTTCGATATTGGGTCATCTGGGGTCAAAAACTAGGTCACAAGGTCAAATCATATAAAAACACCTGTCACAAAGTGACAGAGTGAGCTTTTGTGATCACTCTTCGTCCGTCGTCCGTCGTCCGTCGTCCGTCGTCCGTCCGTCGTCCGTCCGTCCGTCCGTCAACAATTTGCTTGTGTAGACACTAGAGGTCACAATTTTGGCCTAATCTTTATGAAACTTGGTCACAATGATCATCTCAACAAAATCTAGGTCAAGTTCGATTTTGGGTCATCTGGGGTCAAAAACAAGGTCACATGGTCAAATCATTAAAAAATTTGCAATAGAGGCTGAATTTCCTTAAATTTATTCAGAAAATGTGTAGGGTCACCATAGGGGTGTGCATGCACTAGTACGACAGGTGAGCGACCTAGGGCCCTTTGGGCCCTCTTGTTTTTTATTTATCACATGTTTGACGTCGCGGTAGCGTTATAAAGCCTATTATTTTTTATTCTATTATTATTTTAGACATTCTGAATTTTGGTAATATCTTACACATATGTCTGTATATCTGTACATATGCTTTGTTGTTATATAACATTATATACTTTATCACTCAGCATAACCCATATGGGGAATTATTATTGCATAGCCGACGATGTGGAAATGCACCATTAGCTTGTAATTTGCGTGGTAAATTTACATTTTCCACTCTTCATCGTCCATGCAAATTATATTTCTGAAATCGGTGAAGTGCTACTTTTCATTATCAAATACAAAAATGTAGTCCCTCGGGACTTATTTTATATCTAATGTGAAGGCGATATATTATCAAGCAATTCACTTAATTTCATCATGATACCAATAACAAAAACTATTTCTAATAGCTCATCACCTCGACAGATCCATATCACCAAAGTGAATCAAAATAGGCAATACATTTCAAACCGTTCCAGACAATTTGACTGAAATGTTATTTGTTCTCATTAGCAGAGTAGCTGGAATACAATCGTTTATTCTTTAGACCTCGTTACTAGGGCCGATTGCAGCATGTGATAGAGTTGATACAGGAACTGTTATCGCGTTCATCCTTTTCCGGCAGGTACTTCATGATATCTCGTAATTCAAGAGTCACGTGAGCTTAAAAGCTTCCATATATAACGCTGCTAGGCACCGTTTGGTAGTTGCAATTTCTGTTTCGGAAACTAGGTTTCGTGTTATGAACAAGATGTTTCGCACCAATGTGATCCGGTTGTAGAAATCATTAAAATGTTATTTCTGAACACAACTAGCATCTAACAATAATTGTAAAAAATACTACAACGGGCATACTTTCTTTTATTTGCTGTATTGAAATCCTGATACGGAGATCGGACTTTGACTGGTGGTCATTTGAAGTAGAACTGATATGGACTAAATGGCTGACGAGAATGACTATCAATATTGAATAATGTTTGAGAAGACAACGCTGTAAAAGTAAGAGCGGAAACAAAAGATAAACAATTGTAAAATGAATGCATATCATTTGATATTGACGAGTGGCACAACTAACGGTATTATTTTGGTCAATTTGATGTTTTCAGTATGCACGTTGTTTATCAAACCTTGTTGTTTTAATCTTGGTGAAATACATTTGCCGCAAATAGAACTTTTTCGTCAAAATCCCTCTGCAGTAAATACTGACATAGGAAGAATGTACTCCGTTTCTCAAACGACCGTCATACAATGCCTTCAAAATATTACGCAAATCTCTAGATAATTACGAAATAATTGAATTATAATTAACATGCCAATCATTTTGTTCATTCGCAAATAACGTCAAATAATTGCTGCGTTTATCACTGTCATGACAATGTGTGTGTGTTCACTGAAGATGTTGACTAAATTAGCAGATGGTATGTAGATATTTCGATATGGAAGGGTAAAACACGCACATTTAAAACTGTACGAATCTTGAAACGTCCATTCTTCATGCACATCGAACATTATTGACTTAAGTTAAAACATTTCCCCTTTACAATTTGTATACCATCCATGAATTGTTGCTATCTAAGTAAAACATATGTACAAAACATAAGTTCAAAACCCTGTTAAATTGATAGGTCCTATATGAAGTCATGATACCGTTTGTATTACATACCATGATTGCTTCCCTTCGCTCGTTTTATGTAGTACCCGGTCTTAGTTCAAGACTGAAACACTATCATGCATTCACGGGTTTTAATTGTCCTTACGAAAATTAGACGTCTGACCCGACAAAGATTGTCTTGACTACGTCTGAAGTGCGTTTTTCAAAATGACCAAAGTGTTAACGATTTGTATATACGGTTGAATGCTATTAAGGGAAAATAGCAATGCAAGTTTGTGTACACTTTTATTTGGTTATGTACTAGTATAATTATCAGTTTACAAATATTGCGACTTTTATTAATTGAATTTGATAAATGGAAACCAGAATCAGTCACGATGTTCAAATATAATATAAATTAAAATGTTTAGTTTAATGCTGTGTATACTAAATAATAACTGAAGTAAAAGCATACGATTAGCTACATTATCGAAACGGAACATTACCAAATACGTATCCGGTCATAGACATACAAACACAATATGTATGTATAGGGGTAATGTTAATAACACATGAGGATCCTGAAGACAATATAATACTGCATACACTGAACTGAAACGTCCGGAAATATCGACACAAATAATACAATGTATTGCCTACAGTGATGCAGTTAATTGGGTGTACAAAGTGTATCAGATCATTAGTGTCAGATGGTATTAAATGAGTGTTGCACCCTAGGGACATTAGAACATACTCCTCTGAAACTGGATGATGTGGATTCGTTTCCACGTTGCGGCATACCACAGTAATTGTTACAAGGGTACGAGTTTCGTGCACGGCATATACAGATAATTCCACGAAGAGCTAGCAATTAGGCACAATTATTTTTGTACTCATCTGTTTCTTTTAAATGCTGCCGTTGTTAGTCTCTTTATTATTTCGGTTTCTTTTCACCTATATAAACATAGTCAGCTGCTACTTTCGCTGGTAGGTCTCCAATCGAGGTGTAAATTGGTTTTTTTCGGATGCATACACTTATGCGCATCCTTGGATGGTATTCAATACTGATCTTATTTAATAACGGATTAAGGATAGCCAATCGTATGGGCTGTTACTGACCAAGAGTTTAATATGGTGTAATCGGATTGGTTGTCCTTATCCTTATGTCAAGTAAGATCAATATTGAATACCACCCCTGGTCTAGATGTGTTCTTTATTTGTCTATAAATCGTAGGCCCACTTACTTACTTGTTGCAAACACTAATTGACACAAGCCGTATGGTGTCATATAGACATTGTATTGAACAAGTCTTGTAAATGTCACATTGTTACCAGACAGATATATCTCTTCATTGTTCATCTTTTTCAGTCAAGATGTAAATTCAGTAATTTTATATCCCATGTCAGAAAGAATGTTTAGTTCCCGTGACATGGGTTTGCTTTTAACTACAGTTGCACACTATACTTATAAATCTCTACAACCGATTTAAGTCTTTAAAATGTGATAAGCAACTGTGATTTATGGTCAACAAGTTAATTAGTTTCTTGGAAAAGTACCCAAACTCTTTTCCCAATTTAAGTGCTGTTTTGCAATTCTGTGAGGAAATCGGCTGAATCCCTAGGGACTTTCCAAACAACGAAGGCCCTTCCTGTTACCAACATTAATGTGAAGTTAGCAACTACCTCTTAAATTAGATTGATGCTCATATAACGGTGTAAAACGTTCCGAATTTCAAAATTACGTACTGTTTTGATTTATAAAAAGAATTCGCATCGCTCGCCCCGCCCCGCCCTTTTTAACTATTTAATAATTACTAAATATTTGCCAACTATTACGTAATATACATGTTGTATTGTTGTTTTAACAATCATTACAGAATATCGCGGAAATGCAATAAAACCCATCTTACATTTATAGTGTTGGTAATTATTGGATTCCTTATCTTTACTTATTGTTTATTTAAAGTTATTTCCTAAAACATATTATGACAAATCGTTAGTTAGGAAGGCTCCACACAACAGTAAAAGCCAAGAACGAAAGGAACAAAGGTACACACAAAAATGACACAATGACGAATCAAAATAACCAGAAAAATTATTTTGAACATCTACAAAATATTGATTGTTAATTTCATGTTTAAAGTAAGATAACGGGGTCATGCTTGAAGATGGTTGGTCCGTCCATCGGTCGGTCCTGTTCAATATTTGTTCGCACTATTTCTCTTTAACCGCTAGTCGTAGTTCAGTGAAAATTCACAAAGACTATGAAATCTCGGACATACAAGACAGCGGTTATAGGAATCATTTAATAAGTACCTAGTCTCGCTCACAAGACAATGGAGCTAATGTTTTTGATAATATATCCCAGACTAGGTTTTTTGTAATGACGTATCCGGTAACGTGTTTTAATGGTGTAGTAATTTGTTAATATATAGCGTTCGTATGCAATAACCTGCACATATCGATTGCGCCCGTTTTCAAATAACGTCTTGCAGCAAGATATATTAGTTCTGCAGTCATGTCAGAACTGAAATAAAAACATCCTGTTTTAATAACACATTGTAATAGCTCAAAGGTCAAACAAAACCTTTGCGGCTAATTGAGAATAAAAAACCTATAATGTTGATATGTGTGTATGTAAATTATTTACGTCTATACTGGAGTACCTGAAAACATTGTGAAGCTACAGTGCTGGATGGACTGTATGATACGCATGGGTGAATGCATGTGTATATTTGGATTCTTAAATTATGGTTAAATAATTCTAATTAATTTAATTATTTCAATGAAATAAATATACTAGATTTATATAGCGCCCTTTTCATGCATACGCACGTTCAATGGCACTTTACCCATGTTGCAGCCACAAGGGCGCATGTGCATTCTGTACCAGTGCAGATACAGCATGATCTGAACAGAGGGACAGACTGAGAGAAAGCCCTGAAGGAAGAGAAGACATTAGATAGTGTTTTTAAGCACGCAATTGGATACTGACACTGATGATAAATATGTCCGCATGTACGTATTTGGCATCTTGTATCTATGTCTTGTTCCGTAGTGTCTGTAACTACTTGCAGCCGTGTATAACGTAATACAACAAGATGAAAATTGAGTATGTCTCCCCGCTTTCTTAAGTTTCACAAATGCAGTCCAATAAACCAGTATTTGTTTCCAGGCATTAAATTCAAAATATCTGCAAGTCGAATTCTCCAGACATGTTATGTATGGTACAAGCTTTTATATGTTTCATTCGGCAATAAAATGTATTTGCTTAGAGTCTATGTAATTAGATAAGTTTATAAACTACTTTTGAAACGCTTGTTACATTGTGAGGAAACGCTACATGATTTACGATTGCGTACTGACAGACTGTATTTATCATATGTTGTTGCAACAAGATGAACTTTGATGAAATATATAATAACATCATAATTCTGAGTTCTATTCTAACGAAGCACAGCTATATATTCATTATTTTAATCCTAACATCGGCAATACTCTGTATTTTACAGCACAACAAAACAAAGTTAACGTCGAACTATATTCTTAGTTAATACGTTAATTCAAGCATATCTTGGTTTCCTCTATCATGGTATATCTGTAAAGCTGCTTGATGTGTTAGAATTTGTATTACATTCAAACATTAAGCGTTTGGTCGATGGTTAGGAGAATGGTTATGTTAATTAATTGTGTTATAGAGAACACGATCTATAAATTCAACTAAGTAAATACGTTTTATTGTTTTAGCGCTCTGTCGTTGTAGACTTTACAAATCAAACACAATTTACGAATCCTAGTCTGAGCGTCTTCCATTATAGCGATTATAATCTTCTGCAAAACATTACACGTACGTACTTATTTCTTACAGGCCCTGATTGACACAAACCTTATGGCGTTATATGGACTTTGTATTGAACTAGACAGACGTCTTGTATACATGCTATTGTTAACAGGCAGAGATATCTTTAGATTGCTTAATAGAATGGAAGCATTAACTTGAAAGCTGTCTTAATGTGAGCTGAAGTGTGATTTGGACGAAATGATATTATTGCGGAAGTCTCTTTATGTAATGTGTGTTTTGATATCATATTGATTTATATTGTAACATGATTTGTCTGCTTTTCAAACAGACTTGTCTGAAACGATTCTTGTTTGTATTATTTCCATGCTTTCGAGTGTTTTAATTAAGTACATTTTCTGTAATAGAGTCGAGAGATGAGGTTAAGTAGGTCTTTGTGTCGCAAAACAGTTAAAGTGCATGTAGTATTACATTTTGGTGCATACATTTTACCTATAAGTCAAAATGTAGTGTTAAGTTACGTGTACAGTCAGGCCCCCATACAATAAATCTGTTTGATGAAAACTTTCGTTGTAAGGAATATGTTGATATTCAGAATTGATACAATGGGGGTTTAAAAACATTTATGCCCATAAAATAATGTCAGTATATCGGGTGTCGTTATATCGAGACGTGACTGTAGTACACTTCGACCACACATTTTTTGGAGATGTACAGCTCCGTTATTTACCTGACTTTGGAGGGAAATATCCTGTGCTTTATACATCATGTTTGGTTTGATGTTCATCTTGAGAAATGACTTATACATCTAATTGTAATTTCTAGACGCACCTATACAGACATGTAAGAAGCAAATGCCAACGTTAACGTTTCTAATAGTATACGTAAGTTGACCAAGAAAATCGCGAACATGTGAGTTTTATTTGTATGGTCCGATTTTAGTGAAAATTTTATATCATTCTGATACACCATTGCTTCACTATTTCATACATATTACACATTGATACCATACCCATATCACAAAAAGATAACATTAAGTCGGAGAGGGAATGCAGCACTCAACCTAACCAGCCGAGCACAGAAAACATAAACTATACAAGGCACATTGCCCAACACACGACCAAACGAGACAATGATCCGCCCAAGTCACAGCTGTCAAAAAGCAGAATGATCTACTTTCAACAATCAAATATCTGAATCCCCAGCTGAAAGACCCATAAAGACACAATGCCCAATACACAACCGATCGAGAAAATTATCCGCCCTCGTTCCAGCTGTCAAAAAGCTGAAACACAGTTAATTCCATGATGTGTAGTATTGCTGGTCGGCATTTATTAATATTTCTGAATGAAACTTTGTCTGTGTTCGTTCAACTTCGGGTTAATGTTTTAAATAAAGTTAAATATTTTGTTTACTCTTAATGATATTGTTGTGTAACTTGGTAGGCATACTTTACTTCATTAGTCAACTTTACTAGACAAGTGATATAACTACAGGATATTACAGTACATTATCGACATCGCACGTTGTGGGCATATGTCCATTTCAGTGACAGTTGTTGTTTCCTATTTCATTTTCAACCGTTTACCTGTCATATATGGTGGGCAGGTCCCGGACGCCATATTCTGAAACTAATTTATTATACCATACTATATAGCACTTTTATCATGCAATTACACGTTCAAAGGTGCTGTAAAATTGGTTAAAACAATTTGAAATAGATATATGCATGCAAACATAACAACAAATGTATAATATATATATATATATATATATATATAGTTTAAAGTTTAAGGATAAAATATAAATTTGCAGCAGACAAATTGTAATTAAAACCAAATATAAGCATTGAGTGCTTCAAATCCGATTAGTTTCGTAAGCTGTATGGCCAGTCCACACGCGCATTATTACTTATTTTGCAAGAGTTCTCCTCTTAGACTATACATTATGCATTTATTGTTTACATTCCGTTATTTTGTTAACAAACCAACTTGAGGCTTTATTTTGTTTTCTTCCATCTTATGGTGTTTTCCACTTATGGGACTCGACTAAATTGCTTCAAATGCATCATTCTGCAGGTAGGTTGCCAAGTTACTGCTTTTTGGTTTAAGGAATAATGGAACTTTAAATAATAATTCACAAAATTGTCAGAAAAGGGTTTGCAGATTTACACGAATATAATATATTATTATCGACATTAATCTAGACATCGCATACGTTTTGATTGCATGTTTTAGAAAATTTTAATATTATTTTCTAGTTTATTTGACAGTCAATAACGTAATCTAATCACATTTGAAAACTGCTGACAATAATCTAAAGTGTCCAGGGAGGAATAACAATTATCTTGCTTGCAATTTTGGTGTTGTCATTTTTTATTCGTTTGGGAGAAATAAGCGTAAATGGCATACAATTGTATTCTATTTCTATTCTATCACGGGTAATTAGGTGTAACTTCATACGAGCTAATTTGTCGGGTTGAGGAGTTGCTGCCAACAATTTCGGCTGTTTCAAATTCGGCAATTACGTTTATTTTCATCCGATTTATATGCTTCATCGGCGCAAATTTTTTCAATTATGTATTTATCTCAATATGAAATCATAACTGTTACTGTTACCATTATCTAGATATATCTAAAAGAAACAAACGAAAATGCTTAGAATATAAAACGTCACTGCTCACAAGTGTAAAGGCGGCTCGCAAATTAGCTAAGTAAAACATGTAGCGTATGGTCTACAACATACAAACCAATAAGTCTAAAACCAATATGTTTCCACTCCTGCATTAGCCTGTACATGGCTGCTTATGACTAACGTGCATTTTTGATGACATGTACCAGCGAATTATTTGATTGTCTGTAATTATTGCACATACTTACTGCAATATTAATGTTTAGTTCCCTCGACATTGGATAACTTTTACATACAGTTGCAAGCTATAACTATAAACTTCCCAAAACTGATACAAATTACCTAAGAAGATGTAGAGCCACTTTGATTGATGGTCCACGAGTAATTATTTATATGGGCATGTACTGAAAATCTTTAATTCATGGGTGCTGTATAACAGATCCGAGAGCATATTGGTGGGATCCATAGGGAATTAGATTTAGATTTAAGTACGCTTAATCTATAATAATGAGGAGTCAAAACTAGCATAGGCTTACTTCTTAGAAATAAGATGTATGTCAAACTTTAAATAAAAATCAAAATTCTTTTATCCGCTGACAACATTCTTTTCCAGATTTAAACCAGTGTAATATAGTGAAACTAACTCGATTCTTGTGTTCCTGAAGTTAGATGTATAAACACTGGATAATGAAGATAAACGTTGAAAACTGCATTCCCGTTCTAATAATTCAATAATATCTTAAAGTTTCGTTTTTAATTCAATAATGTATGGTTTTATATGGTGGTGCATACTATTGAAGGATGTGTCGATGCAGACACGTCGTTTTTCTTCGTTAGCATCGTCGATACTGCAACCATAGTTTTAGAGACAACACAGATACATAATTGATTTGGGATGTTTAAGTACCTATAGAGATTTACAGTGATGCCTACCCTGTCCAATTGTTTAATGTCGTTTTGGCTTTTTCAGATGTTATACCTATGTCAGTTGCTGTAGCGTGTGTAACTATATTGCAGTTTACAACCGTGTATAATATAATAAACGAGATGAAAAATAAGTATGTCCAGGTTCTTATGTTCCATAAATACAGTCCAATATTCCAGATACTGCTCATAGGCATTTACTTCAAAATGTCTACTGTTCAAATGCTCCATATCTCGTTTATATTGTTAAAGATTTCACTTGTATCTTTTTGGCAATAAAATGTATTTGCTTACCAGTCTAAGGGATTGTGCAGTTAAAAAAGGTTATGGTTACTGTGGTGCACAGACAACCCTAAGCCACACAGAAACGACGACAGCGTCTAGCCATCCACGCAAGAGTCAGACACAGAACGAACCATCCATATTCACAAAATATGGATACTTTAAGCAAGCCTATATTCTTAGTCCGCAATGAATGACACACTGTGGACTTCGAATTATGTGCATAATTAACCATAAAGGGAGGTAATTATGAATGATAACTACACAACTATAGAAAAGGCTGTGTTGGTGTAAAGTTTTACATGGTATAAGTTGCCCAGTGACTGCGTACTGACGTATTTATCATTGATTAATCTCGTATATCATATTATACTGTTATTTACTTATGTTGAGATGAATATGGTGTTTTGTTGACCTGAAAAAGTGATATTGTCCGATGACGAAGTCAGAGGTCAATATCACTTTTTGAAGGTCAACTAAACATCATATTCATCAAAACATAAGTCGACAAATATTATATTGTATACCATGTCACAAGTCAAGGAAATGACTCTTTTTAAATTATAATAACTTCGGTCTCTCTTCAGGAAAGTGTATGTAATAGAAACAAAATACGATTCTTCAAATGTTCTAGCTAACACTGCTCTTCTTATGTATATGTATGAAAGAGTATTCATGTATTTAATAACGGCATTTATCATTAATGGCTAGGTTAGAGTCTATAAATAGGTATGAGCAGCTGTAGGCCAATAATACGGGAAATAACGTTACGTTGTTTGGAACGTTATGTCACAGGAAATGACGTCACGTCATAAAAAGGTTATATCCATCTCAGTCTCGGTTAAGGGAGGTGTATATTAAAATATATAGACCCCTCATGCAGGCCGTCTAAGCCAATCAGAATCCTTGTTACATAATAGGTATACAATATACATGTATGTCCACCGTAACAACTTGGTGGATATTGAATAGACCTATACGTTCACTAGACAACTGTAAATAACATAAAATTTACTAATGGAATTATAAGTTGCAACACGATGATCTCAATGGTATGAAACACACTCCCATTTCGCTGGCTGCGAATAAGAAGGTCATAAGACCTTATTATACCCATGCATATTTGAAATTAACATCATGAGACGCTTAGACGAGCCTATTTTGATGAAAATCAGAACTGGTCATGTTGACCAAACCGATGTTTAATAAGCTTGTTTTTCCATTAGCAGAAAGTAGTTGTTCAGACAATTTTTTCTTGTTTTCTCAAATATTGATTTTATACATACGAGCTTCTCATTCTAAGCCAGCGATTTATCAAGACAGATTAAATGAAGTTGTTTTATGTCTGTGTTCTATGCCACGAAATTAGTACGTCGTTTGTTATGATCAGCGTACTCAACTTCCCCGTTCTCTAAATGTTCTGAAATGGCTAATCAAAGTTCCTTCGGTTCAAATGCTGCCGGAATTAAACGCATCACTTTTAGCGGATTATAAAATCCGCACTCCGGTAACACCTTTGTGCGCGTACTTGGCAGTTTTAGTTTCCTCTAATCGGTTTTATAAATTGTGTGACAGACACGGACTTCAAGTAAGTGAAACAAAATGGCCGCCAATACACGCCAAAAACATAGAAATAATTAAAAACGTAATTTTCTATAGCTTATAAATTTTCTGTTATGTTTAAACGATTTTTAAAACTGTTAAACACTTGAGTCCGTATAAAAGAGATAAGAACGCTGTTGCTAAGGAAAACTTAGTGCATCATGGATGGATGCCGAGAAAAACACAGAACGTATACAGCCTATAACTGAGTATACACGTACCATGCAAGTACTTGTTTAAAACAAGGAAAGCCGTCTTTATATACACAATTAATGTAGATATACAATACACTCAACTTCCGATGCCGAATTTCATCATAAACGAAAGCATACCAAAACAGGTTCGTACCAAAACAAATTGTCAACAATGAATCATTAACAATTATCAACAATCATCCTTTACTGAATGATCCTGTTATTAATAACTGACAACTTTCTATACAGACCCGTAGCTATGCAAATGATATGAGAATTGACCAAAATAAGCATATTTATTTTGAAGGAAAAAAACGCTCAAAATAAAACTATAGATTGATAGAAAAGATTTGACTCGGTGCTTTTTATCTGAAACAACAGCAAAATTAAGAATGTCTCTCCACGTTCTTACATTCCATAAATACAGTCCAATATTCCAGATATTGTTCCCAGGCATTAAATTCAAAATGTCTAATGTTCAAATCACCCAGACATCGTATATATTGCACAAATATTTATTTGTTTCCTTTTGGCAATAAAATGTATTCGTTTACAAGTCTTAGAGTCTGTGAAATTGGGTAAGATTATAAACTTCTATTCAAACAGTTGCTTTACAAGATTTATTAATGTGAAACGCTATATGTGATGTAGGTAGTCCTTTGACTGCGCATTGGCAGACTGTATTTATCATTGGTTAATGTATTTATAACGTTGCAACAAGATGAAGAATTGAAAATATCTATATTTCAACCAGACAACTGTTAATAAAACACAATCGAATGATGGAATTATAAGTTGCACTGCATTTATTCACACAATGATCTCATTGGAATAAAACACGTTCCCATTTCTCAAGACAGATTTAATGAAGATTTGATATGTCAGTGAACTGTGCTAGGAAATTAGTATGGCTTTTTTCATGATAAATGTATTCTATTTCCCTCATTCTCTTAACACTGTGAAATGGTGGCACATTTAATTAAAGTTCGTTCTGTTGAAATGCTCTGCCAACATAAAACATATCACTTTTCTGCTCTCTGTTTTGGTGCCTTGATTACATGTGTGTGGTTAAACGTAGCCACTTATTTTGTATTACATTCACAGTTCGCTGGCCTTGAATTAGAAGGTCGCAAGTATTATATTGGAAAGCTGCATCTCAAGGCTCTTATTGGGAGCCTATTTTTACCAAACTGAAGTTGAAAAAGCTATAAGTTTTCTATATTTTCTATAAGTAAAGAGCAGTTTTCAGGCAGTTTTTCTTGATTTCTCACAATATTGGGTTTAGCGTGTTGTTACGAGTATGGTGTATAAAAGGTATATACATAATTATATAGCCGCATTAGCTGTGTATGTTGTACAGGAAAGGCGGAACTCAACTGAACCAGCCGAGGATAGAAAACATAAAAAACAGCACATACCAGTTACACGACACAATGCCCAACACATTTAAATATAATTATTATAACCAGTGTAGCAATACCACGTGGCATTTTGCTACAGGTCCAAGTCGAAATGTGTCCACACTGGAAAACAAAAATAGCCACAAGTAGTTTATTTCTTCATCGACTTCTATGCAATATACGCCAAGCTTTCCTTGAAATATAAGATCTTTTCCAGCACCTTGACCGTTTTTTCCGTTACCCTGTGAAACCTGTATTGTTCCCAACAGCCCTCATGTGGCGTTAATGTGACATGTATGCACTCCTAAGTACCAGCATAGAATCATGAGACACTGCGACCAGAATTGGAATCTTAATTGTGTTCAACAAGATAATATTAAGTCAGACAGAGAAGGCAGCGCTCAACTTAAACAATCGAGCACAGAAAACATAAAAACATAGAAGGCACAGTGCCCAACACACTACCGAACGAGAAAATGATCCGCCCCAGTCCCAGCTGTCAAAAGGCTGAATTAACTTGTTTCAGCCATCAAAAAGCTGAATACCCATGTTGAATGACCAATAAAAACATACAAGGCACAATGCTCAACCTTGCAATGAACTACATTTAAAAATCTCTTACCCTCGTTCTCATGATTTGGATAGAGCATGCTTACATTTTGTATATTCTCGACTTGTTTTTTAGAAAATGAATACTTTTATTTGGTATCCATGAGTAAAAGCAGTAGTTTCCCTGTATTGTCCTTCAATATGTTGTGTTGCGTCCAATATTGAAGCCACATACTTATTTTAAAATAAGTACCAGATTTATTGGAGTATATGTAATATAATTTCGTTGTCACATCATGTAATTCCAGTAATGTTTTAACTAGAGTCCGTATAATGCCTTATTTCTTTGAAAACTACTTTTCGTTGCTCATAGTTTCTACTCTTTTCTAAGAGTACATCTAGGAACTATGAGTGATTTTTTAACAATTCCCTCTGGAAAGAAGTGAAGAGTAGTAATTATTACTTTTCGTTAGAACATAACAAATCTTAGATGGAATGCAGAACTCATCGGAAATGAGCAGATAATGAAAGTTGGTAATAATTATTTTTTGTAATTAAGCTGGAAATAGCAATAGTTTTGAAAAAGGTTTTATTAATTTCAAATCACATCCGCCAGCATTCTCGCTCGTTTAATTACACTTAATTGCACTATAAATTTCCTTTAATGTGTATTCAATTCTTCATAACAACAATTTATTTTAGCAAACAATTTCTCCATTGATGTTTTACGTTCTGTAGTTACCATTTCCCCATTCGGAAAAAAGGTTTTGAATAGCACAAACCATGTCATTTATGCTGTAATAGTGAAACATGTCGAGTGGTTCGGCTCAGAACGCATTATCAAAGTTTTATGTTGGGGCGAACGATACTATGTTTATCACATTTTACCATCTATTTCCAATTTACCGAGATCCTATATAATTCAATTATACGATGTAAATTTCATTACAAACTAAAAACTATCAAACTAATATAATTATACTGCAACGGATAATTTAGCAATGTCCCTATGTCGCTGTCTTAGAATTAGAAGGTCGTAAGTACAAAATCAATATTTTGAGAAGACAAGTCTGAAAACTACCCTTTACTTATGGAAAAACAAGCTTTATACACTCCAGTTTGACAACATGACCACTTCCGATTTTATGACAATAGGCTCAAAAGAAGTGCCTTGAGATGCAGATTTCAAATATGTATGAGTCATATAAGTACTTACGACCTTCTAATTCTAAGCCAGTGATATGGCCTACAGTGTCTTGTTTTTACTCAACGGAGGCAAGTAACAGAGCCAGTGGTGTGATACAATGAGTCCGGGGCGATAGCCGAGCCGTTTCCGAATAAACTGTTTGATTGTTTATCGTGCCAGGTACACTACTACATACGAGACTATCTCTGTTTACCAACCAGTTCATCTCCACTGGGGAGCGAACTACCGGAAAACGTTTCAGAATGCACCGGCCGAGATTTGGACCAGGGTCAACCGAGTTCACCGGCCGAGATTTGGCCCAAGGTCAACCGAGATTTGGACCAGGGTCAACCGAATTCACCGGCCGAGATTTGGACCCGGGTTACCCACTCAATCATCGTGCTAACCGGTATAATAAAGACATGATATACACGTGTTTCAATTTTGGAACTTGTTATTAAAGGGTACGAGTAGTATGGACTGTCTTAGTTTATACTAATTTATTTAAGGTCGATTGTGAAACAAGTTTTTCAACTTATATTAATCACTCTCGACACCTCATTTCTGATGTAATCCATCGCCACTGGGGTATGAGAGAAGAGAAGCCAGTTTCTTTTTTATGCTGAGCGTCGAGCTAGGGAATTTCTGGTACCATTTTTATTTCTTTGGTATGACGCGGCCAGGGATCGAACCCGGAACCTCTCGCACTCGAAGCGCACGCTCAACCACTAGGCTATCGAGGAGGCGGTAGATAAGACTGTCTTATCTATGTACATCCCCAGTTTCATTTGTCTATATTGTTGCCTCTATTAAACCATTCATATTCCAAGAAACGAATTGAAGCTAACCACTATCTTATGAATTTAAAGGCGTTTAGTAACATCGATCGCGAATGATTTCCGTCCTTTCGTATTTTACCGGCTGTTCTCTTGTATTCATTTTTACCTCCTTCGAGCATTATTCAATGTTCTCGTACCAGAAAAGCCTGCAGTCATTGTCACTGTCGTTTCCAAACAATCGCACTTTTCCTGTGTATGTTGAATGTTTTCCTCGAAAATATCTCATTTGGCACATTGGCATGGTACTAATGTTTTGCAGTCAAGAACTGGAGGATAATATTGACCTTAAAATCTCGCACTCTTGTATCGAACAAGATCTTAGTATGGTGGATGGTCGAGGTGGCAGTCTTTCGATCTTTTAAATATGACTGACGGTACAGTCTTGAATATATGGCATATAAGCCCCTTCTGTTGAGTGGCGAGCGTAGTTTCGTATTGCAATATGAACTACAAGAAAAAGAAAATGGTTCCAAATTTAATTTTAAGCTTCCAAAACCGTTGACAATAATACTTTTTAAACTCCAATAATAAACCACAATTCATCATATCCCATTATTTGTCTTTTTTTCGGGACTACTTTCCTGCAGAATGAATTGAGTTCGTATACTGTTCATTTATTTTGTGTTTTTCACGCTCATTTCCGATTCGGTATAATATTTTTGTGGACAACTATCATAAATCATTAATTCAGCTGCGGGGTCATATAATTCATTGTTCATTTTTATGTTGTCCTTGTATATATTAAACGCAATGTACAATGTCATGTAAATGAACTGTCCGTATCTGTTGATTTAAGAGAAGCGAGTGTTTTCTCATTCCAATATGATTCCATCAATATATCTCTGGCTTAGAGTTAGAAGTACTTAAGTCCTTATAAGACACATGCATATGTGAAATCTGCATCACAATGCGCTTCTTGTGAGCCTATTTTCATGAACATCGGAAGTGGAAATGGTGACCAAATGGAAGTTTAAAAAGCTTGTTTTTCCATAAGTAAAGAGTAGTTATCACACAGTTATTCATGTTATCTCAAAATATTGATTTTGTACTTACAACCTTATTCTAAGCCAGCGATATATTTATTGTGATCTTTATCAGTGGTGGGATATAAATATGTCAATATCTGGTATTAAACTGCCATACACCCAATGTACATTAACAGTATGATTGAAGTGTTTTACTGTCTTGTCAGCATGAAAACGGTTTTATGGTTCCGAATTTCACGGAATCATACAAGTTTACAGGCGTTTGTAGTTGAATGTCAGCAACGGATTTTTAATGGCATGTTTCGTATCGTACGTAAATGTGGCTTGTATATGACCATCATCAAAATAATCAAATATTTTAAAAACACATCAAATGGATTCATGGACTTTATCGACTGATATAATATTATTATAGCAAGGTCTGCTGACAGTATCAAACTTTTAGACTTTTGTCAACATCTAGAGTTCAACAATGCCAATGTGTTAAATATAAAAATAACTAATTGATATTGTAATTATCCTTAATATTTTACACTAGTGGTGAGTTGACCTAATTATTACATGATTATTTTTAACTCTATTAGTTTGTATGTGTCTTATATATTATAATAATAAGGCGTTAATTTCCGCTGCAAATCGTGTGCTTAAAGGTCACTGCAAAAAAGTAACGAATAGTCTAGTCAATACTATGTCAGAAGTAAATACATTGCCTTTAGTACCACCAAGTATGTTTCATACAAGAAACACACACATACATAGGTCAAATAAATAATTAATGATCTATACAAAGCTATTTCGATGACTGTTATAAACAACAAGGCCTTTTTAATAAGTTCTGATTTTGTCCGGATCTTTTACCCAAGTCCATTTTTTAATTTCTTTCAATTAAGCTAGAACAAGGTTTCCAATCGTTCATAATGACAACTGTAGGATCGTGTTTATAAAGTTTGTACATGAACGATATCACATCGCATGACAAGAAGTGTTTAAATTTGTCTTTGCATTAGAGTTACATTTGTTTTATTTCCCCAAACTCTGGGCAGTTAAATGTTAAATGGATTTGATGAATATTAAGAGACTTTGATGAAGAGTCGAATTTATCATTGAGTCGTCTTGGGATTTTCCTGATTTGTTTCGCAAACAACTCAAGTAGGGTTTAACTTAAAAACTCGTCACAAAGCATTAATCATTAATCGTTTGTAACGGAAGTATGATCATTGTAAATAGCAGCATTTATTAAATAGAAACACACTGCATGACATAATAGAAATGTTGCATACAGAAAACAGATTCTCCTAACAGACAGACTGATAACGGAAAATTTAAGAGGTGCGCTCAGGTTTTGGACATTAAACAAAAACACAAGACCGGGCGGACCAGGTCTTGAAAATAAACACACAATAGCATCAAGTAACTCAAGAACGTATTAGAAACCTCTAATGAAGACAAATTCTCTCACAATACTGTAAGGAACGACTTTAATCCTCACACGCTTGCTTTATGTTCCGTGTGCATTCTACTGTTGTTTGTGCATTGGCTTCATTAATCCCCATACATCGTATTTTACAAATTTGCTAATGTTGATGATTTGCTTAAAGAGCATTATTGATCTACTATCTACGTCCAACGTTGTAGGTTAAACGATAATAAAAAAACCTGACAGGGAATACAGCACTCAACTGAAACAGCCACCGAGCACAGAAAACAGAAACAACACAGACCCCAATCACATGACAAATGCCAAACACACAACCGAACGAAAAAAACTAAACCAAACCACCAAACGTCAAAGCTTCAACTGTCAAAAACCTGAAAGACATAGTTTTAGTTATAAAAAGTAGAATTACCTAGTTTCGGGCGATTTTTTATTTCACTGAGAAGTTTTTATAATATACATTGAAGCATGATAGGACACAAAAAGAGTATATTAAGTCAGACAGGGAAGGCAGCACTCAACTTAACCAGCCGAGCACAGAAAACATTAAAAACACACAAAGCACAATGCCCAACTAAACAAGCGCAGATCCGCCCAAGTCCAAGATACAGCAACCAAAGGGCGGAATGCCTACTCTGAATGACCTAGTAACAACAGTAAAACTGCTGAACTACATAGTTATAGCAGCCTTTAGTCTCAAAAGTTAAATAACAGTATTAAAACGTTGAAAGGCCCGTATAGTTAATGTTCATATTGTTTCCAGAATATTAGTTTAGTTTTCACTATATAAAAACTGTATAACGTACGTCAAATATACATGTTTAGGTATGGCCGACCCTGGAATTGAGGTATTTCAAATTACATCAGCCACGTTAACTATCAAGTATGAATTTACGCTTCTTTAATTTCAATCCAAATTTTAATAAAAATCGAAAATCATCAAACTATATAAATAAGTTCAACATTATTCATGAACTTCGTACTAAAGTTAGAATAAAACCATGTGTGTTTTTACTCATTCGGTTAGTTTAAAGTACGGAGCATGTCAGAAAATTTTTCGAAATCATTAATGTTCAGTTTATTTATCATGGTGTTACTTTGTTCGTTACAGGAACGTAAGAAATAATTATGGAAATGGTAAAATAACGACTGTACACACCAAACACTCGTAAACTAAACATACCAATATATAAAAACTTACCACAACCTCTACTCTACGTTTCATGTTTGCATATTATTTTACTGGGAATGGGTCATTCAGCTAGGACATCAGCCTTTTGATTGCTGAAACTAATTCATTCTTCTTTTCGACAGCTTGGGATTGGGCGGATCATTTATTTGTTTAGTTGGGCATTGCGCCTCGTATGTGTTTTATGTTTTCTATGATCGGCTGGTTAGGTTGAGTGCTGCCTTCCCTGTCTGACTTAATATTATCTTTTTGACTATTATTTTACAACTTGTCATTGACCGTATGTTTTATTATTGATCTATTGCACTATTTAAATGGTAATTTATATAAACTTATTACTGCAGTTGCAATTGACCATGCGTTTAAAATTTATTATGTTGAATTACCTATGTTACGTACACCATACCATGTCACTCCTGTTGGGACCACCCTTCTGCAACTTTTACAATGTCAAGTGTGACTCCATTTCCAGGGACACTTCGTAATTTTATTTCACATTGCAAAAATTTAATAACCATATTACAATTGTAAAAGGTGTTTCCATTTGCTATGTAAATTGTCTAGAGACACAGAGTTGTTGTTTAAGAAATAATGAATACGTAGGTATGTTTTGTTGCGAAATAAAATATAGGCACGTGTTTGGATGCGTAGTAATTAAATCACGAGTGCGTAGCACGAGTGATTTAATGTACGCATTCAAACGAGTGCCTATATTTTATAACATAACAAAGCACAGTTCCTGTTTATTAATTCGATTCTAACATCGCCAATGCTCTGCCATTTATAGCACAACAAGACAGATTGACGTCAAACTACGTTCTTTCATAGGAACGTGACCGTCACTGTTAGTCATTTGTCATAGTATATGACGTCAAACGTGACGTCATCAATCAGCTATATGTTATCGCGGTAATAAAATATGGTAAGCTCAATATACGTAAAGAAGGCAAATCTCACGTGCTATGTTAGAATATTGTTTAACATGATAAAGCTGACTCGAATCACACTCGGAAACGATGACATCAGGAGTTCTATAGACATTATGTGTGCATATTAGGGAAGGTTTTACGTTTAGGTCAGTCGTTTCAGATTTCAGTCAATTAGTTTTATGTTTTCTGTGCTCGGTTGGTTCAGTTGGGTATTGTGCCTTGTATGTTTTTAATGTTTTTTTGTGCTCGGCTGGTTGAGTTGAGTGTTACCTTTCCTGTCTTGACTTAATATTTTCTCCGCCGTTGCAAATGGAAGATACGTCCGTTGCTAATGGAAGATAACTCTATCTTACATTGGCGTACACGCGACATAGAGCGACTATTTTAGTTTCGGGATTTACTAGCAAATATCAAGCTAACAAGACGAACATCAATAGGCTCTATATCATTAAGAAAGTATTTTCTTGAGTGTAACGCTTTATTTACGTTATTATTAATGATTGTTTTGAATAAGAACGTGCGGCAAACGTCACGTTATGATGACGTCATGTTGACGCCATGAATGTTAACTATTGTTATAAATTCTAATTTGCTCAAATTACGTCGGAGAAAAATAATCTATCATAAAGTCAAAGTCAAAGTCAAAATTTATTTATTGTCGGAAAATTTGGTAAACAAAATAACATAAGCTATGTATAGCTTTTGTCCGACATCATGAGACAGTCGTTGTAGGATAAGGATATCTCACCCTCGGTGTCGGAATTTTAACCAGGAACTCGGCAAGCCTCGTCCCTGGTTAAAATTCGACCCCTCGGATGAGATATCCTTATCCTACACAGAAGCTCATGATGGATTCTTATAATCTTTTTGTAACCACACAAAAATAAAGACTAACCGTCTGGAAATGTAAGTGCCTATTGAAAATACCATATTTGGAATAGCCGATGCGTTGATTAATGTGAACCTGATTTGGATCAGCTGGGATTATTGAACTTTCATATTTTTTTTTTTTATCCTGTGATTAATCGGACATTAATTTGGAGACGTGACCTTTTTTCCGGGTTTCGTGTAGGTCGATTTACTAAATGTCAAGTCTTATATAGTCTCTGGATGGTGAATAGAATAGAATACTTTTATTTCCAATTATCACATTTAAATATGGACACAAGAATATGAAATAAGGAATAGTATAACAAAGGCTTTTTTTTATTGGAAAACACAAATAACAATAATAGAAATAACATGTTATGGTAAACATAATGATAGATAATAGCAAATCATATATTAATAATAATTCGAACGAGCGTTTAAAAGAAATGTGTGTTTGCATATACAGTACATGTACGTATATGTATAACAAATTGGCTTTATCATAAGATTTATTTAATATTCCGTAAAAACTGATGTGATACATCATTCATTTGAAAATGTGTAAGAATCGTTTATTTCCCTAGCCAGAAAATGCCGAAAGACATTGACCCCCGACATGTTGTACTGCAATACATGTATACGGAGAGACTCAGTTGGTTAAAATTGCGGTATTTTCGTCAAGTGAAACCATTTACATTTCAGATATCAATATTATCAAAGATTGTGCACATTATTGGGTAAATGTTACACATTATTTCAACCCTAAGAAAGTTTTATCCATAGATGTCTTTCCTACTTGTGTTCATTCAGCTAGGGCATTCAGCTTTTTGATTGCTGAAACTGGTACATTTAGATATTAGACAGGTTAGACATGGGCGAATCATAACTTGTTCAGTTAGGCATTGTGCCCTGTATGTTTTTTTCGTGTTTTTTTGTGCTCGTTTGGTTCAGTTGGGCATCGTTTTGGCCTTGTATGTTTTTAATGTTTTCTGTTCTCGGCTGGTTAAGTGCTGCGTTCCCTGTCAAACTTAATATCACCTTTTTTCCTACTTGTATGTAGAGAGAGAGTTCATGGTATCGTGAAGAGTACATATGTGTGCGGTTGACGGCATTATCTGATTGATTTGCTAATGCCAACAACCTCTTCTATTATCAATGCTTTCTTTGCTAACATAACTCTGATAATTAATTTCATGTCTGGAACATATTTCTGAATAATACGATTATTTACGTGAATGGGTAAGGAGTGAAGTAGACGTCTTTCGCAGAAACGATTGTATGGAATTGTGGCAAAGCGTAATTGGATGCTTTTTTACCAATTGCTTTGGCTAGAAAATGCCCAATGTTTGTTTACGCTTTGTCTGATTGGCTGCTTTTCCCTGTCCGATTTTCTATTACCATTTTGAAGATTTGGATAAGACATACTTTTGAAATGATAAAGCATTTATTTCTATTTTTACGTTTACAACATATTAGTTATTACTTCAGTGTAGTTATCATTCATGATTACCTCCCTTTATGGTTAATTATGCACGAAATTCAAAGTCCACAGTGTGTCATTCATTCCGGAGTGGGTATATAGGCTAGCTTGATATATCCATTTCTGGGGTTGTGGATGGTTCGTTCTATGTCTGACCCCTTCATTGGTTGTTAGGAACTGCCGTCGTTGCTGTGTCGCTTAGGATTATCTGTGCACCTACAATATTTGATAATGGTTGTCAACAAACTTCAAAGTGGTCATCTAACAAAGACATGCATGCAAACGGTTAATCATTTTTTAATTTTCAACTAATACTATTCGGCAGTAAATAATTATTTTCAATAGACAAATTTTTGCAATAGTTACGCCATGACTAAAAACGTAAACATCACTAATTAGTGTTTTTATGCCTTTATTTCTGGCTATTATAAATACTCGTGTGTATAGGTTGCGTCACATTGCCGTCAAATTATTTTTTGCCATTCATATAACTGAGTACATCATGACCAAATATAGCATCAAATGCTCCAATCAAAAGATATACGACTGTGGAATAATGATATTTCCACGGAACAAACAAACCATATATAGAATGCAGCGTTATATTAGGAGACGGATCCATAAAATTGACAATTCCATATCATATACTATATACCGTCTGTGCGTAGTTTGTAGCACGTCAGTCTTAAATCTACATTGGTTTAAACTTTTATTTCAAAAGTCATACATATATACAATAATGCAAACATGGAATAGGATAATGGATCGGAAAACAAGTTTTTGAAAACTGATATTAATTCCTCTCCAATTTTTGTATTAATACGAGAAGAAAGATCAAGTGAGGACGAGTTGGAATGTAAAGTTCAGTTTACCCTTGGATATCACAAACCACACATCCTCACAGTCGGTGCTTCCGCATTAGATAGGTGTACATAATAAATCGTGTGCGCAAATCGTGAAGCTATGTATTCTGCGACAGCCAAAGGCAAAATGATCTTAAATAATTATGCATTAAAAATGTTTGTACCACCAGTATATAGGAATCGTCATAAAATCTACATTAAACTGTACGAAAGACGAAGTAGTTACTGGAACAATTATTCAACTCTTCAAATTCATTTTTGTAGTTGATTGCTAAAATTTAAAAGCTAGCATGTTGTGAAATATTTGTAGAATCGAAAAGTTTGTCTAAATATTTAACTAAACTTTCATAATCGAATGTTACACTTTTGATCATAAAAAAACTGAAGAAGTCATCTGGGCGAAACGTTTTTAATTCTAATGAATATTGTTTTTATAAATGTTATTCGTGTTTGGTGATTTTATTTGTATTATATGCTTTGATCGTCATTCTTGCAACGGGAATAAGTTACACTAGATAGACTTATTAGTTCGTCCACGTATCTACTGTATAGCGGGTATATTTCACGGGGTCCATTATTCACGTTTTCTGGATACTTTTGAATTCACGGTGTCTTGATTTCGCACAAACGACCTCGACCGTTAATTTAAAACCTTGTTGGTAAACATGAATTTGGACGTCAATCTTACGTAAGTTACACCTTGGAAAATGAAAAAAGCCCGGAAATTGATTGCTGAACACGCAATATATAAAGCTTTAAACTTAAATGCAATATAGTAAAGAAAACCGGGCGTAATGACAATTAAAGTGTTCATTAAGTGTTGTTTAATTGCGAACGTTCGTACGATTTCACAAGTCGTATATTATTATCATAGTCCATAGTATTTAAAGTGGCTTGACTTCAGTTTGTTCGGATTGCCTTACCAGTGTACCATGTTGCCACTTCAATCCATTGTAAAAGCAATAGCGGACGTAATGTTTCAATAAGGTTTTATAAGATAGCGAGTACATCTAATTAACACAGTCAGTAGAGCACTGGTTCACCAATTCGAGATCCATATAAGTGTATGTTCTTTGAAATACACTGATAGATGATATACGTCCGAAACTGTCGTCCGCCTCGTTTTCATTTAGAGAAGCAGACAGTTGTTTGCAAATGGACAAGTTACATATTTAGATGGTATCCAAGTAACACAGATTGACACTTTATTATAAATAGAAAATATCTTGAAAAAAGATCAAGTTGATCTAAATCCTCGACAATTGCTATTATTATTATACCATATTTATATAGCACTTTTATCATGTAATTACACTTTCAAAGTGTTGTACAATCACATTTAAGACATGATCAAAAACAATTTGAAATAGATGTATACATGCAAACATAACAACAAATTTATGTATGTATACAATTAAAATCTGAATGATAAAGTTATGAATTTTCAGCAGACTAATTAAAACAAACATAAACATTGAATGCTTTATATCAGATTGGTTTCGTAAGCCTGTTTGGCCAGTCCACATGCGCATTATTCATCCAGCCGGTAATATATGTTACACATAATGTTATGTTACAAACACTTTTCAAAAATTTGAATTAACTGTGTGTTTTCTTTTTACTTTCAGTTTGCAAATTTATGGGTAATGGTGTTTTCATGTTATTTGGTGAAAGACAGATTGAGACCAGCAGCATCATTGAAGCCTATTCAAACAAATATCACATTCCATACATTTCACCAAGTTTCGCTGACAACATTCCTCGCAAATTGCCAACATTCCAGATCCATATGCGGCCATCGCACACAAAAGCTCTCGTTGACCTTATCACGCAGTATAAATGGAGAATGTTCCACTATGTTTATGACTCGGAAGAAGGTAATTATTTACCGGAATTTACCGGAATTTATCTTAGTTTCTTAAATAATTTATCGAAGTAATAGGACTGTACATGCAATCCATATATAACTCCCTTAAAACTCTGACAGTTAATTGACAGTTATATTGGTAAACACTTCAGTAACTTGTCGAGTACGTGTAGACCAGGTGTTTAAACATGAAACAGCAATGCCACCCACGTGATTGTAGGACTTGCTTGTGGAAAGATAAATAAAACTGACAACCACATTCTCAAATCAAATTCTCACAGATTGACTAAAACTAAATGACAAACATGCAAAACCATAATCCAACAGTTCAGGAACGTCACAAAATAAGACATGGGGAAACAAATAGATAATTGAATACAAGACATTGCTGCACCAGAAAAAAGTAAAACTAAATTTAATACATCATTCAATTCAGGATGATCAAACAAGTGATCTCTATTGAAATGTTACCGCATCGGCTTCGGTGGTATCACTTTTGCAATTCACAGAAGGTTATGTTCGTCTTCTCTGAGCGACAAGTGAAACAAATAAGACAATGTTAAATAGATTTTCGTATTATTGATAACATTACTAGGGTGAATCAAACACTGTTTTCACATTGAATCACCAAACATGTCGCTGAGTGATGTATTGCATTGTGTTCAGACAAACAGTCTCTATAAACATTTGATGATTATATCAGTTGAGTTTTTTCTGCATGTGTGCGGAAGTGTGACCATTTACCAAAAAGATAATATTAAGTCAGACAGGGAAAACAGTACTCAACTTAACCAGCCAAGCACAGAAAACATAACAAACATACAAGGCACAATGCTCAAATAAACGAGTAAAAGATCCGCCCAAGTCCAAGCTGTCGAGAATAGTTGCATATCTTAATTAACATTTATGCCACAGCGTATTAGTTGCGAGGATACTTAATTATTGAGACACAACGAGCTGTTCAGTCCTATATATCATGATTAGTGCCTGGTTCGTTTTTGTCATCTGGGTGCCCGTATATCTTAGTATGCTCCATGTTTCGCGGCTGCTCCTACCTACTTCAGTTTATTATGTTAGAGAAGTTTTTGCACTATAATTAAGCTTGATATATAAACCACGCTCTAGATATTCGTCTGAAGCGTGTTTAACTTTGATAAATGACTTCTGTGGCACATAATTGACTTAATGGTCGTAAAACTCACCTCTATTATACCGAATGTCAGCACATTTTCTTTGTATTGTATTTATTCGCCGTTACATTCCTGTCCATTATCAAATTGATGAAATCCCATATGACTTGCCAAATGTTCTACAAAGACTGACATTAAATAAGACGATAAATTATTCGCCATCAAAATATTATTAAGAAGAGCTTGCTTCGGAACAGAGAGCTTTATTTGTTTAAAATGCGCCTCATACAAGACGAAGCACACTCTTTGATATGCATGAAGGACGACGTATCAAGTTTAAATCAATACTGCAATATTATTCATATGAAATGTTTTATCAATTGTAGGGATAATACAAATGTTGTCGTTTGTCTTGATTGTGGGCGAAACATGTTTCTGAACATCAATGCTGACTTGCGAGGGATTATTTAGTTTTGTATAACTTGATGTTAGCAATTATTATATACGGGATGTTTATGGACAGTGTATTTCATAAAGATAATATTAAGTCAGACATGGTAGGTAGCGCTCAACTTAACCAGCCGAGCACAGAAAACATTAAAAACACACAAGGCACAATACCCAACTGCACCAACCGAGCATAGAAAACATAAAACACATACAAGACACAATGCCCAACTAAACATGTAAAGATCCGCCCAAGTCCAAGCTGGCGAAAGGTATTATGAATTAGTTGAAGGACCCATTTTCCACAACAAAACGACAATAATCCCTAGTTTTACTATATACTAAAAAGAAGAAGTGCCCAACACACTGCCGAAGAAGAAAAATGATCCGCTCTAGTCCCAGCTGTCAAAAAGCTGAATGTAGTTCATGCCATATATAAACGCATACAGGGAAATATATATACGAGTATATATATCCAAAACACAATCATATTTAACTTTAGTGCATGTACTCTATATGTGGAAGCACAAGGACAGAGTTCACAACACCTATTCTCCTAAACGTATAAGGATGAAATCGTCGTCTAGATAATAATAAGCAATACTATAGGTAAATATTTAACTCAGGTAGGTTAAATGGGGGGATTTACTATACAAAACCGACTGATAAAAGAACATAAACATGCATAACCTAACACTTAACCTATAAATACAAATACATCCCAACAAACAAACAAGCAAACAAAGAACATGTGCGTAAAACAGTCATAATCCACATATACGAACAGTCGGTGTTTAAGAACATGTAGGTATAATAATTATGGCCATCAAGTGGTCTTATTATGAGAGATAGTGAAGCTTGTAAGACATAATAAATAACCAACCAATAAATGTTGTAAAAGGGCTTTTATTAAAGCCATAAACATAATAACGCAATGTAATTTTATAATAACACATTGTAAAATGTATATAGTATATACATCACATTTATATATTAGAAAGTATTAAATACAGAGTATACCAATTTTATGTTAAATGACTAATATGGGTACTAACCTCATTGTACTTTGGATATTCCAGGTCTCTACCGCTTGCAGGCTATTCTTCAAGCGTTTGACGATAAGTTCAAATATCAAGTGCGCATGCGCCGGTTGTTAGACGTTGGTGCCGCTCATGAAGATCTAAGAGCTCTCGATAAACTAAACAAACAAGAAAACAGAAGTGAAACGTTTATAGTGTTGGATTTATCAAAAGAAAAACATTATCCTAAAGTGATGCAACAGGTTTAAATGTTTTAGCTTTTCTTTCTAACTATGTTTATACTTCCTGAAACGGAATTTCCAAATATAACTTGTTAATTATTTGAACTATGTATTCTTTATGCCTCTACACTAGTACATGTCGCTGGCTAAGAATAAGAAGACCGTAACTTACTACTTTATCAGACAAATACATACTGGGACCTGCATCTCATGACGCTTCTTATGAGCCTATTTGCATGAAAATCGGAAGTTTAAAACGTTTGTTTTTCCATAAGTAAAGAGTAGTTTTTAGACAGTTTTCCTTGTTTTCTCAAAATATTGATTTGGTACTTACAACCTTCTAATTCTAAGCCAGCGATATAACTTAATCGGCTATTGACTCATTTGATTGTTTCGGTTCGGCTATCATGACCTAGATAGTGGTACGTAAACTCTTACCTCATCCAAAATGTCATACAGTAGGATGCGCTCATGTTCACTGTCCGTAAAAGCTAAATGTTATAGATGAGAATGAAAGTAACATCATTTAAGAATTGGAATAAGACAATGATATGTCTTGGAAGAGAAATTGTTGTTTCAAGTAGGAGGTGTACGGCGTAATTATTTACGCGTTGAAAGTCTGTCAATTTTTCATGACATCTACTATTTCTTAAAATGTTGGTAACCTCAAACCTATAACCCATATTTGTATTTTTTCAGATTAGGGAAGTTGGTATGAACAAACAGGGATACCATTACATTCTTGGTACTCTGGTAAGTGGTGTGTGAACTAGATCTTTCACAAATGTACGGGTTGCTACAGTAACAAAAATAAAGAGCTTTCAAATGTCTTACAAAAGCATACTTGTACATAAAAATCAGTAACATGCTTTGATGCATATCCTTGCAAAGTTTCAGCCCAAAATTATGAACATGGCAAAAAATATAGTATCAGTCCGGTTAATTCTGGATTGCCCCTCGTATATACTGTGTATGTTATTAGAGTTGTTAGCATATCATGCGGGTTCAATAATCAATTTTACAAAATTTAATTATAGTTTTGGATTCTAAATGTCAACTGTAACCAGCATCATCTTCTAAAACGTAAATTATGGTTCGTGTAGTATATACACTTTCTCACACTCCCAACGCAACACCTACATTTTTCATCAATTCTCAACTATTTATGATGCGATTTGATTAAAATTTGGCATAACAAAAGATACATGTTTAACTGATGTGTCTATTGCTTTATAAAATTTGATCGATTGTAAGATGAAAATAATTTTAAATAATGGCCATCACTGCAAATCGAAAAGTCACAAAAATACACCATGAAAAATATACATGTAACCAAGATGGGTGTAAACTTTACTAAACAGTCTATATAACAATACAAACATAAAAGAACCACATTATGTTCCATGTTAATTAGTATCTAGTATGTACTTCCATGTATTTTATGATATATTGTTTCTTCTGTCTTATCGAAAGCACATAAATCGTATTAATACCTGGTCCTCATTTCCCGAAAAACGGTTTGTTTTTTGACGTTTTTGGGGGTTGGTGGTCGTCTCGTTTGTCGCCTGCACAGCATCGTCCCAACAAATTCTAAATTATCTTGAAATCCAAAGACTTTGATGATAGCGGCAACTGTTACATGTTGTGATTATGCAGTAGTGCTTGATTGACACGTGCTATGTGAGCTAGAGTTACGTAATGCAGTATTTTTACATGGTGTCGATTTTGTGACTTGTAATTTTGCAGTGATGCTCATTATTTAGTTTAATCTTTATCTTTCAATACAATGAGTTGCATATAAATTCTAGCAGACATGCAAAGAATATGTGTTCATTAACATTCCCCATTTTATTTGAACTATATCCATTGACAATTAGTGGAGAAATGATGAAAAATGTAGGTGTGGCGTTTGGGAAGTAAATGTACAGTTAATACAAAATGGCAAACATTGGAAGGAAGTAACTGTATCATCACAGTATGAACGAGTTAAACAGAAACCATAAAACATAACTAAACCAATTCTATTAATGTAGACTACCAAATACTAGATCTGCTGAATACGAGTTTGGTAGTTTTGTTTTTTAGCAAACTTCATGTAAACTATTTGATTTGATATAAATGTGTCTAGTATCATCAGTTAGACGTAAACATAACTGCTATGTTGAGTATATTGCAAATATTTTGAGTAAGATTGAAGAAGGAACTCCGATGTTTTTACCTATGTTGTTATAGTATTTTGCTGTAATAAATACTGTATATATTATACATGGTTTAAGCCTCTAGATGCCTGTATAAATATTAGCCAAAACAATTTAGATTTGTATAACATTGTCAACATCAAACATATTATATTCAAAGGGACGAAACTCTCAAAGGCTACATAAAATAAAACTAATGCATTTGATGTCGACCAAGTTATTGTTATTGAATATGGAATTTATACTGTGAATATTCTAGGTGGATTACTGGTCGTTGATTTCGCGAATGAAGAAAATCGTGGATTTATTGTCGTTGATTTCCCGAAAGAAGTCGGTCGCGAATTTAAATCCCTTCGAATAATTGACCTAAAAAATACGTAACAAGGGATTTTTTGTCAATATTTTAAAGACACGAATTTAAAATAAAACCACTAAATAACCAGTTCACCAAATTCTGCGAAATTTATTGTACAGTATGTACATGTATAACGAAACTCGTCCGCTAATAAAGTTCACTTATATTAGCTTCTTTTCGTAATGTCGACCTTGTAGAGATGTGTAAAATTATTCATTACGAGGACTTAAAATTACTGTGGATTTAACTCGTTCAAATAGTTAAAACCATAGGCACATTATCAAATTATCTGAGTCAAAATTATCTAAGTGCACCCTACATAGGGAGAAGGTTGGGCAGCGGTCATGTGTAGCGGCTACGGATATGACGTTACGGGAACTGGTATCCGTATTGTCTGTGACAACTATAGAAAAACTCGGTACCAGCTTTCGAAACTTCATATCCGTTGTTGCTAAACATGGCCGCTGCCCAACATGCTCTCTTTGTAGGGTACACTCAGATAATTATGGCTCAGATAGTTTGAAACCGTGTGCCTATGGCTAGACAATATGTTTTTTACTTTCGTACTGATATACATAAACATGTATGTACATTATTTATGTTTAATATTCATAGGAATTCCTGAACCTCGAAATGGAACGGTATCAGCATGGTGGCGTCAACATAACAGGGTTCCAGTTGGTCAACTACTCGTCTGACTACGTGAAAGATTTTCTGAGAATTTGGAAAAAAATGGATCCAAATACTTGGCCTATGGGAGGCTACGATCATATTCCGGTAGGTCATACACTTTCTATGACGTCAAATCACTGTAAATGATAGTTCAAGATATAGTGCTCCCAGGATAATGTGATATTTACAAACATTATTCGGTTTGGTCAACTGTTGCAAAATTGGTTTTAAAAATTAATAAAATAAACAGATAAGGTCACTATCGGACTCAAAACATCACGAATAACTCGTGCACATATGATTGATCTACCTTTGTGGAATATACCAAATTTTCCCGCCTTTCACATTATCCTTCGGCACTATAAAATGTGATTATGGCCAGCAAGTGGTTGTGTCGTGAAACCTGGGAGTTTGATAAGCTTGTAAAACAAATTGAACAAACAAGTAGGTGTTGTTGTAAAAGGGCTTTTATTAAAGCCTTAAAATACCAGTGTATGACAATCAAGAACACAATTTGAATATAAAGAACATATATACAGAACATCTACTAAAACATTACACTGGATTAAAACATAAGACAGAAATTTTGTTTTATCTGGGCCAAAGAAAACGCCCTTAACAATAGTCATTGAAATATATGTGAAAAGTAAAAAACCGGGCCGGACGCCAGAAATAACAGGAGGTGGAATGGGAGGAGGTGGAAAAACTGACGATAAAAGCTAAAATTGATGAAAATAAAGACACGAAGTTGTAAACACGTTTTTTCCTTTGTCGTAATAATAATGTATGCGCGCATGCGCATAAATTGTAAGTAATTAGATATCTGCCGTCCGGTACCGTACGAATGCCGGATCCTGAATACAGTCAACAATAATAAAAATAATGGGGGCCAACCATCTCGTCCATAAAACATTTTATACTAATAAAATAAATTTATGGCCAGCAAGTGGTTGTGTTGTGAAACCTGGGAGTTTTATAAGCTTGTAAAACAAATTGAACAAACAAGTAGGTGTTGTTGTAAAAGGGCTTTTATTAAAGCCTTAAAATACCAGTGTATGACAATCAAGAACACAATTTGAATATAAAGAACATATATACAGAACATCTACTAAAACATTACACTGGATTAAAGCATAAGAGAGAAATTTTGTTTTATCTGGGCCAAAGAACCACACAATAAAGGCCAATGCAATTGAGACTTTATGACCGCAAAAACTGACGATAAAAGCTAAAATTAATGAAAATAAAGACACGAAGTTGTAAACAAATTTTTTCCTTTGTCGTAATAATAATGTATGCGCGCATGCGCATAAATTGTAAGTAATTAGATATCTGCCGTCCGGTACCGTACGAATGCCGGATCCTGAATACAGTCAACAATAATAAAAATAATGGGGGCCAACCATCTCGTCCATAAAACATTTTATACTAATAAAATAAATTTATAACTTAGTCCATAGGCTTACAAAGAAAAAAAACAAATTGGACAGAGAAGGCAACACTCCAAAGAATCAACAGAAATCGAAAGGCGTAAAAACGAACCCACTAAAAAGAACAATAACATATTACCAACACAAGTAACAAGGAAATGACTGTGCAAAATTTTTTTTAAAATGCTACATAATTAGGTTCCCAGCGAGAATGATTATTACATTGGCGGATGCGATGTTTCAGTAGAGTCATGGTCATTATAATTTATTTAGATAGTGGGCTCAGTTTTGTATGATCTGGTGTTATTCAAAATACTCAGTGGAACCTAGGCTTAATAAACGCATTTTATTTAACAGTTGGAGGCCGCATTGGCAGTTGACGCTGTAGACCTTATACAAAGAACCTTGTCTCAACTGATAACCAACTATACGACGCTTTACCAGCTCACTTTCCGCAGAGGGGTAGTGTACAACTATAACAAGACTAAAGGTGTCCCATGTGATGACCCGCCCGTTCCCTGGATGCATGGCGAGGCATTGATGGGCGGAATGAGATCGGTTTGTAACTTTGAACATATACAAGGGATGATAAAAAAATTCACAGAGAAATGCTCTGAAATCTTTGTTACGTGACCAATATTGACGAAAATCATAAAATCGGTCAGATAAAACAAACAAAGTCAAATAAAGATTTATAACACTTTTCCGCGTTTTGTTGATCACCCCTTACATTTCCTATGTATTAATTTTGTGAATTTAATGAAGACACAATCCCTGTGTTGAAACGTTGATTTAAATTGATACAGTGGAATTAGTTTCAGTATTTATTTGAATGTACATATTGCTGGCTTAGAATTAGAAGGTCGTGAGTAGTAAAGTACTGCTTACAACCTTATGAGTCTTGTGCATATTTAAAATCTGCATCTCTCACGGCGCCTCTTATCAGCTTATTTTCATGAAAATCAGAAGTGGTCATGTTGACCAAATTGAAGCTGAAAAAGCTTTTTTCCATAAGTGAAGAGTAGTTTTCAGACAGTTTTTCTTGTTTTCTCAAAATATTGATTTTTACTTACGACCTTCTATTTCTAAGCCAGCGATATATACATTTCCGGTTTATTAATTTTCCTCATGAAGACACAATCCCTGTGTTGAAACGTTGAATTTAGTTAATACAGTGAAATTAGTTTTTGTTAAATGTTTATTAATTTTCTTGATGAAGACTCCATCCCTGTGTTGAAACGTTGAATTAAATTAATACAGTGGAGTTAGATTCTGTTTAAGAAATAATGAATACGTAGCTATGTTTTGTTGCGTAATAAAATATAGGCACGTGTTTGGATGCGTAGTAATTAAATCTCGAGTGCGTAGCACGAGTGATTTAATGTACGCATTCAAACGAGTGCCTATATTTTATAACACAACAAAGCACAACTCCTATTTATTATTTCGATTCTAACACCGCCAATGCTCTGCCATTTATAGCACAACAAGACAGGTTGACGTCAAACTACTTTCTTTCCTAGGAACGTTACCGTCACCGTTACGTCATTTGTCATACTATATGACGTCAAACGTGACGTCATCAATCAGCTATATTTTATCGCGGTAATAAAATATAGTAAGCTCAACATACGCAAAGAAGGCAAATCTCACGTGCTATGTTAGAATTTAATTTAAATGTACACACGTATATATTCACAATTTCATGGCTTGAACCCCCCTTTGGGTACAAACTATTGATAATACACGTCCACAACCTACTTTCTGATCAAGTTATTGAACTTTTCTTTGGCCCCGTAAACGTAAACCACAATTAAAGCGAGAAGTTGTAATTAGTTTATTGAGGCACCTACTTCTCAACATTGCTTTAAAGTGGTCATAAAACACGATACGGAAAGTTCTGATAAGTGTAATGTTAAGAACATGTAATGTAATTTACGATCTTGTAGAGTTTAATTACCACAAAGATTTACTAGTATACGAGTTACAAAACATGATTTTGGTGAGAAAAACGCATCGGTATAATCGGTTTAGTTTAACGCTTCAGAAAATCACGCCTCCTGGGTTTAAATTATTGACACCTTTCTTACATTAAATTGTCCAGTAACACAATTACGTATGAAAAAAAGCGGAATAAAAATATATGGCTTTTTTAATCAACAGTTACGGTTTCCTGGAGTTACTGGGAACATACAATTTGACGAGTATGGCTTCAGGAAAGACTACAAGTTGGATGTATACAACGTTGGACTGAACAATGCTCCAAGCAAGGTATGATAAACACATTTAGTGGTTATTGAACTACAAGTAGTAGCAAGTTGATTTGATTGTAAACTCGTTTATACAAGAAACAGATAAGATGTTGTTACTTACTTCAAGGCAGCTCTAGAAGACATTGGTTGAATCATTTTTGTCGTACGGATGTTTGTTGGGCATAATGTCATGTGTGTTTCTTATGATTTTTGTGCTTATACTTAATTTGACCAACAAATTTCGATTTGAAGAAAAAGTATTTTAAAAAGCCGGGTACTCTTTTCTCCCAATATTACACTCAATGTCCGAAATGCTGAATTCCTATCCATCGATTGTATAGATTATTTGTAACTCTCGCCATACAAACAAACCTTTGATCAAAAACCAATTTCAGTTTCATCAACAAAGGTGTGTTTAACTCTGTATCACTCAATTCAAGCATTTCCGACGATTTACACACCATATACGTTATGTGATTATTTAGAATTGTAGTAGAGGTATCAAATCGCTGGCTTAGAATTGGTCATGTTGGCAAAACTGAATTTGAAAAAGCTTGTCTTTTTATAAGTAGTTTTCAGACAGTTTTATCGTGTTTTCTCAAAATATTGATTTTATACTTACGACCTCTTAATTCTAAGCGAAGTGTTTATGACAAGCATAATTATGAAAATAGTAAACGTTTATTACTCGGCTGAATATTGTAAGGGAGACCCCAAACAACTGGCATATAATGTTTACTTTTCGCACTAATAATATGCTTGTTATGACTGTCTGATGCATGTATTGGGAGTGGTATACTGATACAGTGTTCGCACGCTAAATGATTTGTCGGGCACCGTAAGGGTAACCGGTTTATTTCTGATAAATACATTCATAATTTATGGTTTAAAGTACATTGATGTTCAGAAAAGGCATAAAGGTGGAAAATATGAACTTAAGGAGAGAGTCTGCAGTGTTGAGTAATCTGGGTTCCGTAGCATTTGCCACATAAATAAGATTTAATTAGTGATCAAAGGTGTATAGTTTTTTTTAATCATTGTCAAACTTTGATAATTTGTTTTCTTTTTTTTTGCGATGTATTATTCTGTGTTAAGGAGTAATGAGGGATGTTCAAAATCTTGCAACGGTATAGATTATATAGGGGATCTTGCATGAGTGTTCATTACATACGAGTTTTATTAAACGAGTGGACAAAATGATATGACACGAGGCTTTGCCGAGTGTAATATTCTTTTTGTCGACGAGTTTAATAAAACTCGTATGTAATGAGCACGAATGTTAGATTCTATTTATCACATAACCTTAGAAAACGCTCATTATTGTTTAAAAGGATGATGTACGCTGCATAAGTTTCAGCCAAATTCAGCGGTACAGCGAACGCGACGTCATGACGACGTTGGTATTATCCTGACGTCATTGACGGATTAATGCATGGATTGGCTAACGTCACGTCCAGCTAATTTAAATATTTATTGCCCAGTCTGGGGGTGCCGAACGATATTTACGGCTTTACGGCACTCCTGGACCGCAGGTTATGTGATAAATTTGGCTAGTGTAATTATATGCTAAATGAAATATTGTATTATATTCAGATCGGGGAATGGACAACAAAGGATCGCATGGTATATAAGAATGAGAATCTAACGGAACACGTAAACAACACAAAACAAGGTCGTATATACAAAGTTACCACAATCCAGGTATGAATGTTATATTCTACACAGTACGATAATAAAAACATTGTATATTTAGCGTTTGTAGTATGTCATTGCACGATTGCTACACAGTGTTCTTTGGTAATGTCAGGAAAAGGGACAAACCAGTGTCAAATATGTCTGTATCTAGATGTTAACTTGCATCCGTCTTTCTGTGCAGTGCGTAATGTAATATAGAAAACAACATAAAGCTGCTATCATATGGTGGGCGAACAAAGTAAAACCCTTGTTGACCTTTAATGATTTAGCACTTTATACTATGTTGCAAGCTCATATAGCTGACAGATTGTATTGTCTGCATAGAATGTTTTGTATAAAGGTTTCTTAGATCGTTTGTGCGAATATTTACTTATATTGTAATCATGTGATATGTACATAACCAAATAGCTTTATCACACTGTTTCAACACAATATATCACCGACAGTCAGCTAACATTTTATTGCACGTAGCCGGAATCCATTTCTTTAGAACAACCTGTTAACACTGACACCAACTCCAATGTTACCATTTAATGTTCAGAATATTTTTATTATTCAGTCTAATATAACATTATTGAAAGCAGCATGTAGCTTATACATATTACGTCGAGGATGTATTTTAACGATTCAGCAACTGAAACAGCTGAGCACAGAGAGCAGAAACAAGAAGACAACAATCGCATGACATAATGTCTAACACTGAACAAAAACAATGAAACAAAACCGCCGAAAGTCCATTTTAAGCTATCAAAAAGCTGAAAGACATTGTTCCAGCTATTAAAGTTGAATGACCTAGTTTTAAATGACCAGCTGAACGGCCTTCAGCTAAACAGTCTTTATGCGCCCAAACGGATATTGCAACTTATCCTATCAGTTTGTGTACATCGTATTTTATCTAACCTACGAAATAACGCCGTCAATTACCATAA
This sequence comes from Spisula solida, assembly GCA_947247005.1. Classification (NCBI taxonomy): domain Eukaryota; kingdom Metazoa; phylum Mollusca; class Bivalvia; order Venerida; family Mactridae; genus Spisula; species Spisula solida. Next base: position 52,067,458 of record OX365950.1, read on the forward strand.
TTCTACGTACATTTCGACGTCAACATTTCTTGTTAGCGTTCGTTCCATTGATAATACTTACAAAAAGACGACACGTGAGTTACGACTGACAGTCCACATGAATGATGAATCGAAGTACTAGTATTGAACGAAATAACTATTTTCCGGTTCTGACTTACATTTGTGTCCTGTGTAAGGGTGTGAATTAGAAGGTTGAAGTGTTAAAAAAGTAAAATGTATTAGCAACATATTGTTACTTGCAACATTGCATTTGACTGAATGATAAAAAATACAAGGTCGATTATCAGATATGGGGATGTATTCATGTTATTTACCGTCCTAACAAGGTACTCAATGGTAAGATTGACTGGGTGGATGTATTGTACAAATAGGGTACATACTGACTGCTTATGGTTAACGAACTAGAAAGTCACCAGGCAGACAAATCCTTCACAGACCATTCAATTTGGAGAACAAAAGATGCAATAAATGATATGCAACACCAAAGAGAGATAATTCATTACCGGAAAATTTACTCGACAACCTTGATAAATAAAAGATAATAGAAGTCGGACAGGGAAGGCAGCACTCAACTTAACCAGCCGATCACAGAATACATAAAAACATCACATACCAAAATTACGAGGCACAATGCCCAACACACAACCGAACAAGAAAATGAACTGCCCAAATCTCAGATGTCAAAAAGCCGAATGACCTAGTGTCACCAATCAAATAGCTGAATGTCCTAAAACAAAACAAGATTAAACGGCACCGTGATCAATATCTTAACTGTGTTTGCTGATTGCCATATTGTTGTGATTTATTCTAACAGTTTCATTACTCGTCACAGTTGTTTTCCTAGATGTGTTTAGATGTGTGCCTTTATTGATGTATTTATAGATGTGATCGTCTTATTATGACCACATTCTGCACATAAAACAAACACCAGAATGTCAGTCACGTGTTTTATTATGTTGTAACACTACGTTTAGGCTGCCTTTCATGCAAAAGAAACATAATATACGTGCAAATCACTTACTGATTCATTGTTCGCTTCCTCTGTTTACACATGCTCCGATGTTGATATATTTCGGCGATTGCATTTTCACCCGAAAAGTAAGAAACACGGGCGCCTAACACGCTTTATCAACACTTGTTCACGGGACTTAGTTAAACAAGACATGAATTCACGAGCACTGTCACGCAGGTAATGACTATTTGTTGTTGTCACTTTGCACTGCTTTGGAATAAATGTTTAAATGTTTTGTTTACATGTTTTAGTCCAACTTGTCAATTGTCATGTCAATCAAAGTTCATACTTATAAATTATGAAATATATATTTCCAATTTTTCTGTAAAATACTCAACAGCTAAAACACCGTTATCCAGTTTTAAAACTTTATTAAGTCGCAATTGCATCTTATTTAATTACATCTATGTAACTTCAAATGCGTTAAATGTAAAAGTACTGTTATATTATATACTATATTCTTCTATTAATACAACGAAGATGTTATATATCGACTGATGATGGTATAACTTTAATCAATTTACTATTCATTGTAGGAGAAATCTTGTAGCGGTTTTGTGGAATGGAAAGGTCCGATTGTGCCATTTTATGAACCTGGAATAAATTTAACAAATGCATATAGAAGATATGAAGAACTAATAAGTGGAATTGATACTTCAGACGAACTTGATGATAGTGATGGTGTTCACCATTCGCGAGCTGTTGATATAACTGATGATGACTATGATAATGCATATGATGAATTTAGTTACGAATCTGAGCTAAGTGGTGATAATGTTGACGATGATGATTCGACGGAGGAATATGACACTGATATGACAACCGTCAACCTGTTTGACGATGATAGACAACTTGATGCGAATGATTCGAATGTGGCAGCTGTTCACACTGTTGTATTTAACAAAATGAGTGCCAGTGATTCACGAAAGACTGAATATGACTCGCCTGAATACGAGTCCAGATTCAATCGTGGATCTAAATCCGTGTGCAGCATATATCCAACGTTTTGCCTCCAATTTATTTTATTTACTATTGTGGTGAATTTATCTCTCTTCTAGTGGGAAAATGGTGGTTTCAAACTGGTATATTTGAGTTACATGGTACTGTTTTATCAAAGCACTTACGAAAATCTTACAGTTGCGCTCAAATTTAAATTCTCCATAATTCTTTAACAACTGCAAATTGGTGACGGATATGGTTTGTAGGAGTTCGTTAACTGAATCAGTTGTAGTATTTTAGTTACATTTACCACACTTTATAATTGTAAGCAAATAAGAATTTAAATTTGATTTTAAGTTAACGATTTCCATAAATGCTTTGATAAAACAGTACCTGGGTGTGTTTTTAAAGCAACGATGTAGTTGAAATTTCAGAAACATTCTTCGTCTGTTTTTATAATACTTCTACATTAACTTGAGCAGAACACAATCTTATGAGCGACGCTTGAAAGTATCATTCCACCGGTTAATTAAGTACTACAAGACTACCATTAATAGTTCAGTGAAGTCTAATAAACGAGTTTGCTGTCCATAATGTATCATTTGAAACATATCCGTTTTGTAGATAATGCATTAAATGTCATGTTATTGTATTGTCCCTTATTGTCGATGATGATATTTTCCACTTCTTCGATACTGTACTTTTTCACATTACATATGACCACTTAAATACCTGTTTAGTTTAATGTGAACTATTGTTCTTTCACATGCACATTTTGCAACTTTCTCTATGTTTGTAAATGATATTTTATCATCGGTTTATGCAATATTCAATGCAAGATAGAGCCAAGAATTACAAATTATTCAGTTTTCTGTTCTGGTTGTTATTTTTTTAAAACCTGACATATGAGCATCGTAGAGTTCAACCAACTACGTAAATGGATGTCAAGAGCTAATCAACTTTGGGTCACATTATATCTATGATCGTATGACGCAGCGTATGTGTGATTCGTAGCCGAGTGAATAACGTTCTCGGCTACTAATCCGGAGGTCCCAAGGCAATATAAATTTCAGAAACGCTTTTCAGTGTTTCCCAACGAGAGATTACCTGGTTAGTAACCCAGAGGTCGTGTCCTGTGTATCGGTGCTAAACACAGGCCACTTTGAAGAACCAATGAAAGCTAGCGTACCGCACCCACCTTTTATAAAAACAACTGTTTCTTTCTACCAAGTTCGCTAATCTAGCGGGAAAAACCCCAAGATTACGCACTTATCACTGTTTCAATCGATTGCAAACAAACAAACTAGCATATTACGCATCTTTAAGAATACGAATAAGTTCTAAGACAAGTATCGTTGTGAAAATATCCGTTAAATTATAATCATAAAAATAACATTTCCTAACACTTATATCTATTCGTAATTTACAAACGAAATATTGTGCAAAAATATTAACAATTACATATTCTACTTTACTTTGATATTATCACTGCTACGCAGCACTCCAAATACTATTTTAACGTCATGACGTCAAAGTCAAACTAGCTCATCATTATTTTAAAAATACTCTTCACCACATGCTAAGCATTTACGATACCGCTATTTCTTACTCTGGCGCGACGTGGTTTTTTTTAAAATAATTTTGTTATTTTAAAAGATTTTGCTTTGAAATTTAAGGACAAACGTCACGAATAATATATTTCAAGTCATGAGAAAGTTTAGGTTAATGATGCTATTTACAAAAGAGATACGGTGATTGAATGATGACGAACGTAAAATCATTAAGTTTAAATTTTTGACTGCTCCGTAGTTCGCTACAGGCGTTGCCTTAGCAACGATAACTCACGTTTATGTTAACTCCGCATTATTAATTTGCCATATTCATATTATTAACATGCCATTCTACATATGGTATGAATTAAAAAATTGTAGTCAATCTTTAACTTAGTTTTTAGGAGCTGTCTTAGAACTTTACCGATGACCCTCGTATATCAAATATGTGTTATTATATTTTTCAAAAGTAATAATAATCGGAATCTGATTTAGCTACCAGTTACAAATGGAAACTTGTTGGAAAAATACAATTGGTCACCAAGGCTTGTAAAAGCCACATTATCTCTCTCGATGCCTTTTTTTCGATCATCCAGTACATAGACGTATTATAAGGAATTAGGATATATTCACAAATTACCAATAATTGACGACAGAATGTTAAATGTATCCGGCGAAATAGTATGCCAAACATCACATTTAAGTAAAATGTATGGATGACGAAATTCTACTTTTGCAAGACTTGCTTCCGTTATTAAGTGAGCATTTTTTGTTTACAATTCTTTATTTGTTAACAAATCAACTGGAAGTTGTATTTTGTTTTCTTCCATCTTATGGTGTTTTCCAGGACTCAACTAAAGTGCTTCAAATCCATGGCTCTTCAAATAGGTTACCAAGTTCTTGCTTTTTGAAAATAACCATTTAAGGCCTAATGTGGCTTTAGTTGTCAGATGAACGAACAACTATACCACCGACCATACTACAGCAAGGATAATGATACATTCTCGAAAGTCCGTAATTAAAACCATTGCGATGGAAATGCAGATGAAAATATCTGATGACAAAACGGGGTTTCATCATTAACTTAAAAACAATAATCCGAAGGGCAAAGTAATTTTTTTATGAGGCATTTCAATATAAACACACGTGTTTCTACATACTAGTGCGCTGATTTTACCAGCGTATGTCGTATGAAACCACCAGGTTAGTCGTCTCTTGCAGGATGAACCGTTTGTTATGAAAGCAGAGAAGCCAGGACCAGATGGTACACCAGCTATAGGGAATGCTCAATACGAAGGTAAGAGTACAATGATATCAGAGAGGGTGTGCTGCCAACGTGTACGACTACTTGTACGTGAAGCCGTACTAATTGTAATTAAAATTGCCTTGCGAAACACAGCGTATGCGTGTAAACTCACAGTTGTAACATGATTTCTTCGTGAATCAATAAAGAATGTTTATTGAGACCAGGTCCCGATCTCCCGAAGCATCTCATTAAGAAATCTCAACTCAAAATGAGATTTTGCTAAAATCAGAGTCGGATTAGGGATAAATCTGAAGTTCCAGCTTTTGAAACTATACTGTAATAAACTCAGAATAACATTTCTGTTTAGTGATGCTTATTTTGAGTTCAGTCTCGCTTGGAAATTAACATGATGACACATGTCGATATTTGAGATGAGACCTTCCTCAGATTGGGATGCTTCAGGAGATCGGGGCCAGAAGCAAGGAAATATTGGGTTGCCCGCATAAACGCATACCTGAGTGACATAGTACACGTTATATTTTCGTCTGTCACATGTCCGTTACTTGTAGAAACTACACATATCGGGATTACGAAGTACCCAAATATAGTATTCACGTAGACGTACAGGTTACACGTTGTTTTTCGCAACCCCTCTATTTCTTGGCCAGCACGCACTTTGCAATTGTGTTCAATGCACAGATAATTTCGACGTTCACTTTAATACACTCCATGTGCTAATGATAAAAGCGAAATTTCCCCTTAGAAAGAATGTCGAGAAATGAAAGTAAATACGGGTACCCGTGTTGTATAGCGCCTTTTGTGTGATATTGCTATGAATTAATCTCCAGACATTCCATATTCAATCGGAAGCTGTTCCATTAAGCTATCGGAGTAGTTCTAGTATCTATACAGCCCTCGTGAAGATTATCAAGATGACTATTACTAGCGAGTGTCTAGTGCAGTAAAAACAGTTGTGTAGATGAGTAAATGGGAAGAGCTAATGTATTTTATCATTTATGCATATTAATTCCGTTTTATTTAAGAACAAACGGTAAACATTATCAAAGTGAGTTAACATTGGAACATTGGAAAACTTTCATTTTTTCTTTCTCTATTAGTCACTGAATATCGTTTACAAATTTGTTTTTTACCATAAGATTTTCCTACCATAATAATAAAAATTACTTTTTACTATGCTGTCGAGTTATGGTTGAATACTGTCGTCTTTGTGAATGTGAACAATTACTCTACAGGATTCTGTGTCGACTTTGCAAAAGCGATTGCTGATCGAATAGGTTTCGATTACGAAATATTGCTGGTGAAAGATAAGAAATATGGAAAACTTGTTAGCGGTAAGAATAACAAGTCGGACACATGGGATGGAATGATAGGGGAGCTGGTTCGAGGGGTAAGTAAACTGTATAATATATACATAACGCATGACTGTGATGGTGATCGTAAATAATACCAACCCGAGAATAGTTATATCACCCAAGGTGAAGTCGATCGTTAAAATTGACATAATTTACTAAAAATAGCAATACACAATTATATAAATAGTATACGGATACTCTCCAGCAGGATGCTTTCCGGACTCAATTAGTACAATTTCTTTAAATTGCCCAGCCTAGTTATTGCTATGTGATCAAACAAAATATCACATAGTAATTGAACTAAATATCACGGCAGTTCCCTATGGGGAAATACATTGAAAGGTCACGTGAGGGATAATAAAAGTGTTTGTTTAAAGATACACTACAACGATTAATGATAGGTCGAATTATTAAATCGTCACCATCAGAAATCCTTCAATGCAATTATTTCAATAAAGTTCTGATTGTAATTTGCCGAAATGTGCTTGTAGTATGTAAATTTCTTTTTTGTGCGTGTTCCTTTGTGTGCCTTTCGTTTTCGTTCTGATGTTGTTATCATCTGTCTGATATAAATAAACCAGGTAGCGATATGATTGCTCTCCATGTATACTAAGGCCGATCTGAGCCGCTCATTATTGATAAGGCCATACTAAATCATTTCTCCGTTTAGTGTCCGCAGACTGATAGGTTTGGGCGTTTTGAGAGGGAAGAATCAATTTTTAGTACGGTAGTGTATGTTTATTTTTTAGCATATCCTTCGCTCTTATTCAATGAGATTTATAAAGATTGCGTGTAACATTAAATATCGACTCTAAATTTAAGTTCAGTATTAATTTTACACGCTTTCTGTTATTTCAGAAAGCTATAATTATGAATGACAATGCATGAAAGCTGTAATTGTTTGCCATATAATGATGAGTATGACTTGTTTTTTTCGAGGGCTTCGTTTTTTTCTCTCAGGATAGCTAGATAGGTTTTCGAACTTATGGTTGACGATAAACGAAACACGATTTGGTATGACCTAACATGTACAAAAACAATTGTATTGTAATTCGACCACTTGGCCTAGGACATGGGAATCTTACGAGGGGTGTTCGTAAAGAAATGCAATAGACTCGCAAACGTATTATCGGCAGCATCATTCACAATGAAACTCACAGAAAACTTGCATTGGCCTTTGCACTACATATTGCCCAGATTGAAACTAGTTTTGTCTTCTGCAAAAGGCACAACACTCATGCACTGGAATAGGTTTTCTGGAATCGTACCTACACTCTACTGAATGCTCTTACTCGCTACATGTCTTAACTGATATGCGATGTTCCTATACATGTACATCGGAAATGTTTTACATTTGTATTATCAGGAAGCCGAATTAGCCATAGCGCCACTGACAATCAACAGTGAAAGGGAAAGGGTAGTGGATTTCTCAAAACCTTATATGGACATTGGTATCAGTATTATGATAAAGGTATTGATTTTGAATGATTTGTGAGAAATGATGCCTAGTTGAATTATATCAATACAATTAATACCATTAATACAATTAATAAATAATGCAGTATTTGTAAAAAATCTCAGCATTTTGTAACGTCGCACTTTAAATTGTAAAATGCACTTCAGTGTGATTAACATTCTTAATCACCTCCCTTTATGGTTAATTATGCACGATGTTCAAAATGTGCAGTGTGTTATTTATTGCGGGTGAGTATATAGGCTGGCTTCAAATATCCATTTATGGGAATATGGATGGTTTGTGCTGTGTCTGACTCTTGCGTGGGTGGCTAGGCTCTGTCGCCGTTTCTGTGTGGCTTTGGATTGTCTGGTTGCTGCTGTATGTAATAGTTAAAACATATATATTTTAATAATAAAAAGGCGGAGCGAGCGAACTAACTTGGAATGTAACATTCAGCATTTTGATTGACCGATAGAATAAAGCGCCAAGACACGACGTCACGTCCGTTAAGAGTAAAGTTATATTTATTAAATTTTCATTTAACCAGCGCTTATCTATGTTTTCATTTGTTAAGAATATAGTTATATTCGAAAAGCTAGTTATATCATTAACTTATGGCAGCTCCTGTGATGAATACTAGTACTGTGCAAACTAGTTTCAAATTGGTTATCATTTAATTGTTTTACAGAAACCTGAAATCAAGAAACCTGGTGTATTCTCCTTCATGAAGCCATTTACTTGGCAGTTATGGATGTGTATTATATTTGGGTATTTCGGGGTTGGTATTGGCATCTTTTTCGTCAGTCGATTTAGTTCTGCTGAATGGAGACGGCTGCCGATGGACAAGAAGATGGCTTACAATCACTTCACACTTCCCAACAGTCTGTGGTTTGCTATGGGCTCTCTCATGTTACAAGGAAGTGACGACACCTGTCCAAGGTATTACTTTCACTAATGTAACACTGATTATTTCGTCGTTTACAGATTCCATATTCCAAGACAAGTGATATGCCTTAAGATAGATTATTATATATATGTCTACTTGGCTGTTAGATTGATTGTACGATCGTTAAAATGTAAGAAAACAAGAGATGTTTTTAAAACATGCATGCCCTCATTGCAGACAAATAGTCAATAATGTTAAAGGTCACAATCAATAGGGGTCATCTCCAGTTGCTTACCAACCTCCATGTAAAGTCATGAAAGTCATATGGCAAAGCGTCCTCAAGTTATTGAACGGAAACCGTTTGGTATACCGACCTACCAACAGACCGACCATCAGACCGACCAACATAAGCAAAGCAATATACCCCCTCATCAAAGATGGGGGCATAATTAAATAAATGAAGGCTCAAGTACAGTGAATACGACATATACGCCCTTGTCTACTCCATTCATATTTAGTGACTATGATTACTTATTTATCCTAAATGTACCATTGCTTTGTTAAAAATCAGCGAACTATTTTAATTCCTATATAAAGTGTCCTATCTTCACCTGTAATGAGACCCTTTACGTTTCTTCGATAAGTAGTAATAATTTTTGTATTCATGTATTTAAATTCGTAAATGAAGTTAGTTAAAATGCAATTTATGGGAGGCATTTTCAGCCGGACAATTTCTATCAAACATTGCTATAAACTGAACATTCATTTTACTTACTATTTCAGATCAGCATCAGGACGAATTATTGGAGGGGCATGGTGGTTTGCTGTGCTTATAACTATATCTTCATACACAGCAAATCTGGCTGCTTTCCTTACAATAGAAAAGTTGCTAACGCCAATAGAAGGTGCAGATGATTTAATCAAGCAAAATGACATTGCTTACGGTACGCTGGATTCTGGATCAACTCAAGACTTCTTTAAGGTTAGACCTTAGGCAAATATGCTGATAGTTGTGTCGACTTTAGACTTGGCTCTCGTTCCGTTTTAGTTTGACTGACTGAGGCGGCAGAATTTCGGGGGACGGGATGACGTGTTTTCAGTTGGGCATTGTGCTTTGTGTGTTTTTAATGTTTTCTGAGCTCGGCTGGTTAAGTTGAGTGCTGCCTTCCCTGTCTGACTGAATATAATCTTTTTTAATTTAACCGAGTACAAAAAGAAACGCACATGTTACATTTTCTTCATACGGCTACAAGTTAAACCGGTATTTTTGTTCAGTCTGCCATTTTCTTCCTGTACTACGTATACCAGTCTTATGTGTGTCTACTTGTTCCCAGCTATCTCTGCATTCACTCGTAAACAGTATTTACATGTTACTTGGATTTGGAGTTTTTTAAATGCAAGTTGTTAAAGGAGCATTCTTTCTTGCGCTATATAAATGACAAAGTTACTGCTGACATGTGCGATACAACAACATACAGTGTCCACCAAAAATAAGTATACAGTAAATAATTGTTGCAAAATTAAATTTGGTTAAATTATTCAATATCTGTTTATCAGACGGTCACTATTATACTAGTTTCTGAAACTACAGTTACTAGATGAGTCAGAATAGTAGTAGAAATAAAGATGAAGATGTTCGGAACTATAATAACCATGTGATCAAAAAGGCTGTATTTTTCATCTTTTTGTGACAAAGTTGCCATTCAAGAGGGACAAAGAAACTTTAGAATTTGCACCTTGTACTAATTAATGTATGGCCTTTCCATTTAATAAACAAAAATATTCATTTTCTTCAAATATAGTGTTGCTTTACTGTTCTGCTAATAGTATTATTACAGGCAAGTAAGTGGGCAAATAACATTTGTATACTTATTTTTGGTGGGCAGTGTAATTATATTTATTTCACAGAATTCAAAAGTTTCGACCTACAAGCAGATGTACATTTATATGCAATCAGCCAATCCCTCGGTGTATGTTTCAAACATAGAACAAGGTACATTGTATATTGTAATTAAATTGTACTTTTCATTTACCATTACTTGTATTGGTCATTTGCAATCTTCTTGTTGCGACATGCATCATGATGATGTGTTCAAACATTCCAACCATTTACTATGTTAGGTGCACTCTTTAATACAAGACTCGTTAGTGCTTGCCAGTCTGAAATGAATAGTTTAGTCATATATCACGTGAATTTAACTAGTTCATCATAGATTGTACATCGTTAAGTCTCATAACTTTATTATCGCTAGCTGGGTGCTTCCATGTTTGATATAAGTGTTTGTTCTCTAAGAGTTACATTTCCTGAATAATCGATTATTAAAAATGGTTATCTGTTATCGATATTGCGAGAACCTTCGACCAATCATCTATTATAATTAATAATCGGAACTTCACTGCAGTAAACATATGGAAATGCATGAAATATTTGATAAAATTGATGCTATCAGGTTTTAGATTGTTCAAATTATGATAATATGTAAGGTACTTCTTCAATGTACGTCGATTTATTGAACATACTACGTATACACAAGTTTACAAGTTTATTCAAAATAAATTCCTCGTGAATCACTATAAGATTGTTTAGGTCAAATATGACTGATGGACAAATAACATTATAAATTGCAATGTAATGGTTCAATGCGAACAATAAGTGCATATTCATGAATCATAGTTTTATTTATAATTATTGTACGTTTTTGAACAAAGTAACATTTTGAAATAGTCCACAGAGTATTTATTATTAAATCTTTAAAGATTAATACAAGAATGAAGAGAAAGAAAGAGAGATTAGTGATTAATCATGAAATAATAAGATGTACTAAAACATTATAAAGATTGTATGTTTATGTCGTTTCAATAAAGGTATACAGCGAGTTAGGGAGTCCAAAGGAAAATACGCATTCTTACTGGAATCTGTTTACAACGAATACGCCAACAATAGAAAGCCGTGTGATACTATGAAAGTAGGTCACAATCTCAACTCAAATCATTTTGGAATTGCTACGAGAAAGTATTTCGAACTAAGGTTGGTGGTTTCTTGGTTAGTAGTTACGTGTACAGTACAACCTTTGTAGAGCAGACCTTTTGGGATCTGCAAATATTGGTCGAGGTTTAGAGGTTGTTGCTCTATAGAGTAATTATAACCTAAGGGACAATTTTGCTGTAGAGATGTTGTTGCAGTTCAGAGTGCCGCTCTGGACAGGCTATTCTGTAGTAGTTATCATCATTTGTGACATACACTATCGACTTTGTATAAGTATTTAATGGAGTATAAACGGAAATAAAAGTGGCATTGGAAATAGTATAACAAAACTCAGTCTTGAAAGCCAATGTTCCTTGTCATTTGCCGGCCATGGAATATCGACTGTGTAATAGGGCAAGACCTTTACTATATCAGTACCTTATTTTTAAAGTTGCACAACCAATTGTACTTTCCACTTTCGTTTAGAATTCTGCTAGCAAATCAGTACCCTACTCCAGTGAATGTTGGTTTTGTGATTTATATTCAAACTTCAGTTCAGTGTAATGATAATGCGTCATATTCCAAACACTTGACAAACACTTGACACAAACAACACTTGACACAAACAACACTCGACACAAACAACACTCAACACAAACAACACTCAACACAAACAACACTCAACACAAACAACACTCAACACAAACAATTGAAGTCGAGGTCCCACTGAGCATTTTTTGCCTCGGCGATGTACTCCGGATTGAAGTTAATGAGCTATCTGGATATCGGGAACAGGTTCCTCGTGTTCTAGGTGATGGCGAGAGTTTATAGGATGTGTGCTTTTAGACATTACGGACAAAATAGTTCGTCCCGTTTATTGAACATGTACGGAACGGAATGGCAGTAATCCAAACTTCTTTATCGTAACGCGCATGCGCATTTTACCATTATTCTCTTACGTAATGTTGGCCTCTACTCCTCATGTATATTAGGTAAGTGTGTCATTGTCATTATTGGGTCCCATATTTCTAGGTTGACAGGCAATACTATCGCGTGTGTGATGTTCCTTTAATTTGAGCATAACGATTATAATATCTTCTCGGAAAATATCATGAAAAGTGTACTATTGCTACTAACATGCACTTTGTATGTTGTGCCTTACGGCTAAATATGTATACAAGCGGATTTATACAATGGCAAACACAACCAGTACTTGTATGTTAACGGTTTCTTCTATATTTGCTTTATCGTTGGCAATTGACTACATGGCTAATTTGTTTTATTATAGAGATGATGTCACTTTGGCTGTATTAAGCCTTACGGAAGATGGAGTACTTGAAAAATTGAAAAAGAAATGGTGGGTTGAGAAGGGAGAGTGCCAATTTCAAACAGGACATCGTGTAAGGCATCAACAAAAAGTGTTTGCTTCCGTTATCCCGGCCAACCATACATGCATTTGTATTTTAATTTAATATATTTCTCTGGCTTAGAATTAGAAGAACGTAAGTACTACTTACAACCTTATAGACTCGTGCATATTTGAAAACCACATCTCAGGGCGCTTGTCATCAGCCTATTTTCAAGAAATCGGAAGTTGTCATGTTGATCAAACTGATGTTCAAAACGCTTGTTTTTTCCATAAGTAAAGAGTGGTTTTCAGACAATTTTTTCTTAAAATATTGATTATGTTCTTACGACCTTTTAATTCTGAGCCAGCGATGAGTCAATATGAATGTTGTGTGGCTATGGCAAAACATATATTTTTTCGTAATTATCATACTTTATGAAGGCATTCGAACGTGCCTACTTATTTTGGATACCGGAACCAAAACAATCTAATTATATTAAAGCAACGTTTTGATGTATTATTGACTGTGCGCTACAGTATTGTACGAGAGGTGCCCCACTTATATTTGAACACCGTTGAACATCCGATATTTTCATGTAAACCCAATAAAAAAGAAATAACTCTTTGAATTGCGTAAAATAATGTGTCAGGTAACATGTGCATTCATTGTTTGGTTTGTTTGCAATATGATTCGAGCCGCAATCAGCAATTTTGTAGAGGGTGTGGCGTTTTGCTTTTTGAAGGCCGAATGCTCCTTAAGAAGCACCAAGAAGGTGTTAGTAGATCATAGGTATACCGTTTCTGTGAAGACTTTCAGTAATTTTCGTACCTAGAAGGTTGCTTTATGTTCTGTTGCTCCAATTTGTGAAATGACACAAAATATTAAAAAATGCCAAAATGTGACGATTCCTTCATAAATCGTACCCATTTGTTATATGATAACTAGGATAAATCCAATAACCAAACTGGGGATTGCAATGAAGTTAGGAGTATCCTTCGAAACTATTAATCAAGTAATTTAAAAGATGGCGAATGCCAAGCTCTGACAAACGATCGATGTTCACCAGCGATTTTACTTAAAAAATCAGAGGGAGACAATCCTCTTTAACCCCCGTACATGCTACAACGGAACGGAAATTTCAATAACTTTGTCCACTCTGTCGAGATAATGCTTTATTATTGAGCTATTTACGGTAACACAACAGATTGGTATTGTCTACGAGACTATCGAAAAGTTAACATTCGTTAAGGAACGTGAGTTACCACCCTGTTGCATGACATGTGCTGTTGTTTGTTAAAACTAATAAAATAGAACTCATATTTATTCTTTAAGGGAAAATAAGCGCACAGTACTATGCTCCTAACGTTTAAAATAGTTTTTGGACAAAATGTTGGCCACATCTCGTTCCAGACGACAATGCCTAGAACATGGTGCTTTGGTCAAGACTCGGCTTCATACCCCACCACAATCACGCTATTCGATACCTTAAGAACACGAATTCAAAGTATATTACACCAGAATAGTGAATGCTGAAGTCTTACAATCCTGTATTCATAAACTTTGGAATCTTAACGATAAAGTAGCATTGATGACACTCGATCAATGTTTACACCACCAATTGGAGTTTTCTGTCTTAAAAAAGCTCAATTCGATGCCCCTACAAAATTGTTGATTTGGAGTTTAACTAAACCGCAAAAAAAACAGTGAGTTCAGATGTTAGTCGACACATTAATATACATGGCTGAATAGAGATATTTCGATTATAGTGTGTCAGCAAGAAAATATCGGATGTTCAACAGTGTTCAAATATGAGTGGGGCACCTCTCGTATTGCCATTAAGTGGTCTTATTATGAGAACTTAAAGTATGTGAAGCTTGAAAGACAAAATAAATAACTAAACAATAAGGGAATACATTAAGTGTCATTGTCTATATAAGTTGTTTCCTTACGTGCATTGTCTCATATATGCATACGAAACATTGAATTGGAAACATTAACAAGACAGTAATTTCAAAATATACGATTACATCGTCCATATATCATTGATCTTAGTTTTAGGAACCTTAATATATTGTTAGATTACATGTACGAGTATATGTATATATATTTATAATTTGCGTGATCTATGAGATAATATGACGCCAATGTTGATTTTCACGTTTACTATTCGCTAATGAAACTTGGTTATGGTATGGTATTTATGTTTTATTTCCAGGAATCCAAGAAAAAGAGTTTATCACTAAGCAATGTTGCGGGCATATATTTTATATTGATAGCTGGGCTTGTATTGTCTATAATTATTGGCGTTTGTGAGTTCATTTACATCAAGTCAAAGCCCGAGCGAGTGCCTTCCGCGGTAAGTGCCGGACGGGTTCCATTTCCATCTTGTTTTTGTGTTACATTTGTAAATAACGGGTCCGAGTGGTTATACGAATTAGGTGAATTGTATTACTTAATCTGAATGTTCTGCCCATCTTGTTTTTAAATATTAACGGCAGATATTTCGTTGACTTAGGGACATCACCATAGGGTTTTGTCCATCAGTATAACTCAATATCAAAACCAATGACGTTACATAATGCTTTTCAACAATGCGTTCATTGTTGTTGTTTTTTAGTTTCTTTCTGACACACTCATTCTTTTCCACACTCTCATGCATTCCAGCCAATCATACACACTCAATTACGTTCTATACATATACTTACATATAAGTATTATTTATTAATATTTAAGGAGAGGCCTAAAATAGACCAAGCCTGTTGCCCAATCCTATTTCATCAGAAATAAAATATATATTAAACTATAAATATGATCATGCATAATCTTAAGTTTAAAAATATATTTAGACATTTACAGACGATACAAAATAATACATACTCATAGTACAATATTCAATTGTATGTTTTCTACTATACGCAGATGGTTTACATGATGCCGGGTGTGGATTCATCAGATTGTATGGAGGACGAGGTACCGGAAGAGGTCAAACTGGCCAATCATAGATTAACAAATGGACCCTCATCACCGATCAATGGAAATGCAGGAAAAAACAATTATGTATGTAAAAAGATAAAAGAAAATCGGATAGTGAAGGCTGCACTCAACTTAACATGACAACTTAGCTAGGGCATTCAGTTTGTTTTGGTTGCTAAAACTAATTCATTATAGTTTTCACCAGATTGGTCTCGGGTGGATCTTTATTTGTTTAGTTGGACATTGTGCCTTGTTATGTGTTTTATGTTTTCTGTGCTCGATTGGTTCAGTTTGGCATTGTGCCTTGTATGTTTTTAATGTTTTCCGTGCTCGGTTGGTTCAGTTTGGCATTGTGCCTTGTATGTTTTTAATGTTTTCTGTACTCGGCTGGTTAAGTTGAGTGCTGCATTCGCTGTCTGACTTAACTTTTGGTTTAACAGCCGAGCACAGAAAACATAAAAAACACCACATACCACAATTACACGATCCGCTGCACATAACACAACCGAACGATAAAATTAACTTAACCGTTGAAAGTCAAAGTTGTAACTGTCAAAGGTCGAACGTCCCTGTACCAGCTGTCAAAAAGATGAAAGACCCAACAGCGGTCTTAATCGTTGAATCATTTAATTTCAATTAACAGTTTATTGAGAATCAGTAATACATTTACATAACATGATTAATCAACAACAACAATAATATTATTTATTCAGGTTCTACGCCACAATTTGGCTTCTAGCCTACATAATAAAGTCATTTAGTGGTTCGGCCATGTTTTGTGGCTAATCATGACATTTACAAATGAGTATTGTCTCTCCGAAATGACCATCTTTGTGTCATTAACATATATTCAGTGATGGTAAGAGCTATAGCGAATGGACATGACTGTTCCCTAGCTTCAAGCCACCCATCTTAACGTTGAGGTTACACCTTAGGTGCTATGCTATTGAATTCAGATTATTAGTTAGTTGTTGAATAAGGGTGGCTTGAACTCTCTTTTCTAGATATTAAACACCGTTATAAAAGAACATGTGACATCGATATGAAAACAAATACTAGTATACCTAATTATATGCAAACAGTCAATGGTGTTGAATACCTATATGTGTAAATGAATGTTTATTATATGTTTATAAACAAATAAATATTGTTTAAACTAATACTTAAACTATGTTTTCATTATAGTTTGGATACGACACACAGTACACTGCACCAAGAATTACTGTCGACATAGATTCTAACACGGTCGTATGATGTTTGTAGTACGCCACTGGCCAATGCACGTGAAAATAAGATGGCTATGTTATTTCATAGTGTCGTGTTATCCGTCGAGTGGAACAACCATTCTAGGATCATCGCCTGTTTAGTGATACTGGATATAAAGCCATTATAAACAGTGGTGATTGCTTCATGTGTTTCTACAGATTGTGTTGTGTGGTAGTCATGAGAAGAAACAATGTTAGTCCCCACTTAGGACAAAGGTCCTACTTGTGTAATGAAAACTTAAATGTGAGCACAAAATTTGTTGACACGCCTACACACTTTTCAGTGTTCCTTGTAGCTGAATGATGGACATAAAATAGTGACGCAATGAGGGTAAATGGTGACTTGGGAGAGATTAGCGATGTTGATGTAAATAATTCAATGTAAAGTGTATATTTTGTGTATAACATACAATGTAATCGTTCTAGGTGCCAAAATATAGACTAGCTGTTTGTGAAATGTGTGGTCAATCCCTGTATAGTCAGGTATTCTGGTGTCATCCCCCTTGTAAAGGTATCATTTAGCATTATAACTCATAAACACAATATACCATGTTACTGTTATTTCATAAGTTCTCCATATCCCACACGTTTGTCATGTGCAATAAACCTTTCACCCGAACGTTTGTCATTATTTGTGCAATCATTAACTTTTCATGCGAAAAGTACACTATAAGTCTAGTCTTATAGTAAACATTGTTGAAATCAAAATGTGTCGGGACCTTCACATATATTACTCATTTTACAAATTAACAACTCTTTAGTACCATGCGGTCATTTTAATTGCATACATTGGGACACCCATTCAAACAACGTGTAGATAATGCATCATCCCCGACTTATGTGCACATATTAGTATGGCGTAGATGTACAACAAACAATGTGTAAAATTAACGATGGTCAATAAAAAATGCATTATTTTGTATGGTATCGAATGTTTAGAAACGTTGTAGATTAAGTACGTTATGACGAAAGCTTTAAGACTTCTATACATGGAATTAAACTGAGTTCTACTTCTACTTCATTTCTCGTCAAATACCGCTTCGCAGACAAATTATTATCTATTCAGAATCACGTATTATGTTTAAAAGACCCTTTTTGGTACTCGACAGAAACTACAGAACTAGTTATCAGGGTACTGTTTTATTAACATTGCGTAAATGTCGCGTAAGTTTGCGCAAATATTTGTCACTTACGCAAATCCTTAAGTGTATTTTACTAATCAATCGTGTATTTTACTAATCGATCGCAAGTTGTTGCATACATTTACGTAAAAATATTGAATATTGAACGTAGACCGGGCCACAATACTACCAATATAACGGGAACCAGAGTGAATAAATATACGTAAAAGTTCGATAAGTTTTGATGATTAAACATGTTTATATTACTAATCACGGTCTATAACAACAAGTGACGGTCGAAAATCAACAGTGCGTGGCAAAAACTCCTCACTACGTTCATATTTGCTATTTACGCTTACTCGGACCTTGCGTAGAATTACGCCAATACTTACGACAAAACATGAGAACAAATATCTTAGTAAAACGCATTTGCGCAAATATTATCGACGTACGCAATATTTACGGAAAACTTAGTGTTACGCTAGCGTAAATGCTTTGATAAAACAGTACCCAAGACTCTTAAAACGGCATTTATGGACATTCAGGAAAGGATCGGCCATGACAATCAGTAGTATACGATAAATATGTTATCATTAATGAAAGTCGGGTATATATTTGACTCACGCAGTACCATCGTAGTTTCTTATTTACTGAATGTCAAAATAAATGCAATATAACACATGAACTATACGTAAGCATGTATGGTGAAAACTTAATTTTTGTTTTTCAGCTGAACAAATAACAAAAATGGTGTATATAAATTAGACTTAAAAATGACAAAATGATCAAATGAAAAACGTAGTGGTTTTGAGTACAGAATACAACAAAGGGAACTAATTCACGCTCTTAACTGTTTGTATGACTCATTCCAAAATAGCAATATTCATAATGACATTGTATAATAAATATAACATTTATATCTAGACCAACATATTGTGTATAATGTCCCTGTGGTTATTGTTTGTTGGTTGTCATGGATATTGAAATGTGAAATTAAATATTTTGTGTAGATATGTGTTCTTGTTTTCACTTGATGAATAAATTTAATAATTTCTTGTTACTGTTCATTTGCAGGCGACCCTCACCGAAGCATCATGGTACATGCGAAACCCTGTATCATTAATCCTTTCGGGATATGTGGGATAAATGGTTCAAACGTTTCATGGTTGTACATAAAAAGGGATAGATCTATGATTAAATTCAATAACTAGTAAACATATAATATACGTAAATCGGTATAACGAGTACATGTATTTTATATGTCCAAATGACATTATCTGTCCGACAGAGGTAATGAAATTTAGTCATATAAAATACATGACTGTACTCGTTATACCGAACAATTTATCTATTGAATTGGCGATGTTGAAAGATGTATAGAACACGGTCCATTTTCCTATTATATTTCTTGTGCTGGAGTTCGCTCCGCATACATATTAGCATGAAGAACGTTTATTAGTACGATTGATCAACCACACAAATATGACGTTTCTAGATACCCGATAGTACGTCAGTTAAGCAGAACGGGAGAATCATGAGAAAACATGACGAGAAGATATATGGAATACAATAAAAAGATGGACAAATAATTGAAGAATCATCACACAATAAAATACAAAATAACATATCTTGAGTGCTGCCTGTGTTGTCCGATTTTCTATAATCTTAAGAATTTAACAGGTTTATTTAATTTAATATTGGGTGCGGAATATAGGAGGTCGCTTAATTCCGGTGGCCACTTATAGGTTGGACTCTCCAGATGACGTAACATCACTTTGCAGCGAATGGTGTGGTAATCGTAAGCTTAACTATTTAACTATAAAAATACTATAACAAACCGTACAGGGCCGGCAGCAGTCAGGAAACTGAAACAGCAGACCACGAAAGGCACATAAACAAACACACAAACACACAAAACAAATCACAGATTACAAAAACACGTCACAAGTGCAACCACGTAAATGAACAAGAACAAATTAAAACATAACAGTTTCACAAAATACGACATCTTACTCCGACATTATGTCGCCCCAAGCAGACAAACATAACCTGTATACGAGCCAGAAGGCAAGAAGGATTGACAAGGAGACCGCACATCACAAGGAGACCGCACATCACAAGGAGACCGCACATCACAAGGAGACCGCACATCACAAGTACAACGCTAAGCATACAAAATTAAAAACAAAATTGCACAGTTACACAAATGTTTTTTTATGTTTTACAATAACTGCGTAAAAAGTGAACAAAAATTAAATTAACAAATCATCGATACCGGGTTATCACATCACCAAGTCATAATGGATGATTTTAAGTAGTGTTTGGCCTATTATGTATGACAAGTAATACATGACTTATCTATCATTTGTTTATGCAATGCTATGCCAGGCATACAAATAATGAGGGTAAGTAGTTAGTTATTGCTAATTGGCGGAATTCCGTAAATGAAGTTCGTAACAAGGGATCAATAGCGGTGTAAACATATCCTGTTTAAATGATTACCCACGAAGTCATAATATACGACATGAGCATAACATCACCATCATATTGTTTTGGTACTTTTGTCCACATGAAACAGACAGGAAAGACGGGCGTGTGTTCAAAAAATATTTAATTGGGTTTAAAGACATTTACAAAACGATTAAATTAAGTCAGACAAGGAAGGCAGCACTCGACCCAACAAGCCGAGCACAGAAAACATCAAAAACACACAAGCACTGAAAACACGGCATCCCGTCCCGAAAGTCTGCCGCCTCAGTCAGTCGAGTTTATTTTGTACATACAATAAATGTACAATTTACATGACAAAAATATATTAAAACATACTTTAAAACAATAAACAAACATGCATGCAATAATTTATATCATGACAGTCAACATTATGTGTAAAGAATGACGCAAAGAAGAACTACACGTAGTTCTAATTTCCATTGTAGACCTTTGACATATAATATAATAAAATGTGCGATATGTTCTTAAGACATGTAAATTTATTATAGATATTACAACTTCTTATAAATTATGTGACCAGAACTTGATTTAAACAAAGTCCCTGAATGTTCTGAAAATTTTCCAAACTAATATAAATTATAAGAAAACACGCTCACAAAAAGGCTATTATTTAAAAAGTATTGTCTTACTATATTTTTAAGTTTATCATCGTTCGATGAAGTTGGTCATGTGTACCTCGTATATACCTTATCGCAATGAGTTATTTGTTTTTGAAAGTAGTTTACGTAAATTTGTTCGACTTTATCTTTGATTGAAAGCAGGCAATGTTAGCAACTGTAAATACTGGGTAAACAGCCTCATTAATCAAAATTAATCTGGGATTGAAATAAGCGTATCGTTTGAGGTAAATATCAACTTGCATTATATAAAAGTTATATCTTAATTGCTTATCACTATGTTAAAATGTTTGAATACTTCAGAAAAAGTCTCCTGGTGTTAAGATCATGTGTAGGCACTATTTGTATGGATTTATATACTTATTTGACTTGTTTAGGTAAAATAATTAGAAGGTTCGAAACGCTATGATAAGTTCACAGACATACAGAAAATACCTACAGTTGTGCCGCGTACTATGAAGATAACCAAACTTGAATCGGATTATGTTACTGTTGTCAACGAATTGGATCTTTAAATTACACAAACCACAAATGGACGTCATAATATAATGAGACATTTAAATGGTCTGGTGTATTTCTTGTTTTGTTAACAATATAGTGTACATGCACTGCATGTTTTCTTTATAGAAAAACTAAGTAAACTATAAATCAAACGTTCATCAACGTGCAAAAGTGAGACGTCTGGGTAATTTCGGTGTTACTGTTTCGTGAACAAAAATGATGTGAAATATAAACAAGTTCTTAGTCTTTCATACAGTTACAGTTTTTAGTTTATTCACATATACTTTGTAGATCTCTAACCAGTTTGTAAAATGCTGCCGACAGTTCCGGAAATAAAGCTTTTAGGAAGCGGAACACCGCAGTATGGTTTACAAATGCCACAACTTCCTGATCCAGGAAAAGCAGACGACAGTTGGTGTCAAAATGAAAAGCTTGATTTCTCTGTGCGATTAGGTTCTACGCTGTCTAGAGGTTATGAAACAGACGATAAAAGTGTCAGAAAAGATTTACAACTAACGTCTGACCAGGCGTTAGCTTCACCAGATTCAAGAACTGTTTGTAAAAGTCCAAGAAGCCCAAAGGATATCAATGTTAACACATCTCCGAGATTTCCTGGTAAAAATAACCGACGAGGTTCCCGACGTGGCAGTACATCTAGGCAGAGTTCTATCACCTGCACATATATAACTGATAAAGAAACGGTTTGGTATTTTCTGATATTTTCAGTGCATGTTTAATTATCTTTACTCCATAGCGTCTTTTTGCTGTCTAGTTGTATGTCCGTGTAGGAACACGTCAATGCACTGATATAGTTGCCTTTGTTTCGAATATGACCCTAATCATTAATGTGATTATGTTAAGGTTTGACTGAATGATTCTTTTCCAAACAGCTTGTTGGTCATTGTCTAAAATGGATTGTATTCGATTTTTCGGTAGAACAAATATAACAAATCTGATGTATAGTGCAGTACATTAATCAGATTTAAATTGTCTTACATATGACCTAATAAATAAGCATGTGTTTAGGCATGGAATTTGGCGCACTCAAGCAACAATATAATTATGAAAGCAAATGATGATGGAGTTTTATAAACATCAAATGATAGACTATTGCAAAACAAATGACCAATTGCAATATATCTCAATATATAAGGTCGCGAAATATGCACATGCTATTGGTCACTCTGTTTCGTTTGAAACAACCTTGCTAAAATGCTTGTGATTATCCGTTATGCTACATGTTCATTACAGAATATATGTATTATCTTTATGCCTATTACAGAAGTTATGTTTCGTTTTGTTTGTATTACACAGCCATTGATGAAGGTGCAGAGAATCTTCAAGACAGTTCGAATTATTTCCGGTGTTTGTTTAGCATTGAAAAGGTAATGTATTAAAACTGTTTGGAATACATTTTCATTCGTTTTAACGATATATATATATATATATATATATATATATATATGCCGATAAACTACCAGAAACGGGCGAGAGATAGCGACAATTGTTAAATATCTATAAATACGGTAGCTCTTGCCTTTAGACCAGTATTCATTTATTTACATGCAGAGTTATTGCACACAAATATTACACCGTTGGAGCATAGAAACTCTGTCATTGTCTAGTTGCATCAGTACCAGGCGAAAGAAGTTAACAAGTACAGACACACGTGTTCTAAATTCTTTTCGGTTCATGTAAAGTGTGACAACACGATCATTAACAGGTTTTACATGTACTGTAATATAAACAAAGTTATGTTGATTTTAGACCAAATGAATACCATGGCAACATGTTCCCTCTGAAAGAAGAATGGTATGGTGTTGCAAAGCAGTCTGGAGTTCGGTGGAATTTTAACCATGCCGCCAACAACTCGCGGCAATGTCGTAACAAGTCGCACAAAAACACCGAATATCGTATTTATCACATAACATGCGGTCCAGGAGTGCCGTAAAGTCGTGACGTAAATATCGTTCGGCACTCCCAGACCGTGCAATAAATATTTAAATTAGCTTGACGTGACGTTAGCCAATTCATGCATTGATCCGTCACTGACGTCAGGATAATATCAACGTCGCCATGACGTCGCGCTCATTGTACCGCTAAATTTTGGCTGAAACATATGCAGCGTACATCACCATTCTGAACAATATTGAGCGTTTTCTAAGGTTAAGTGATAAATAGAATCTTACATTCGTGCTCATTACGTACGAGTTTTATTAAACTCGTCGACAAAAACAATATGACACTCGGCAAAGCCTCGTGTCACATCATTTTGTCCACTCGTTTAATAAAACTCGTATGTAATGAGCACTCATACAAGATCCTCTATAGATGTCGCAGTGGCGTCGTGCGAACTCACGCAGGTCGGGCAATATCGCACACATGTCAACCAAACTCGCAACAAACTCGTGCTTTGTCATAGTTCTATTTTTTGGCGAGTTGCTACGACATAGGAAGACATGTCTACGACATCTGTTCATGAATGCGCGTGATTCCTTCGACACGTCCACGACACGTGTGCCGGACGAAAAGTTCGGCGAGAATTTTAAACGGTTTGGAGAGTTATGGCGACATAAGAAGACATCACTGCGACATAGGACGATATGCGTACAAGATCTACACGACACCGGCCGAATTGTGACGAGTTACAACTCGCCACAACTCGTAGCTCCAACTCTTCACTGTGTGACAGGGGCTTAAACAATAAATGCATAATCTATAGTCTAAGGGGAGAAACTCTTGCAAAATTAATATTTTGTCATCCATACATTTTACTAAATGTGATTTTTGGCATACTATATTGACAGACATAGCTGTGTAGGATGGCGGGTATGACCAGTCATTTCAGTTTTGGAAAATCTACGTTCAAAGCCCTCTTTAAAGGGGTCCAGTGGGCCAAAAAACCTGTGCACGACACGGGGCCCGTATAATCCCTTAGTGTACCCATGACAGCTAAATTCCTGAATTTGGGCATTTAGGTCGAAAACTACTGAAGGCCGAAATGGCCATCCCGGCGAGTCTGCATTAGTACGCTACGGTAGCGAAAAGGATATATAGACTTTTATTCAGAATACATTGTATCTGAATTGGTTTACCGGTGCAATCAAAAAAGAAAATATATATAGTAGCTCTGCTAGCATGACATGTTCATTTAGATTTTCGGGAGCATCAACACATGTTTTAGTTGAACATTGTGTCTTGTATGTTTGCTGTGCTCGGCTGGTTCAGGTGGGCATTGTGCCTTGTGTATTTTGTATGTTTTCTGTGCTCGGCTGGTTCAGGTGGGCATTGTGCCTTGTGTATATTGTATGTTTTCAGTGCTCGGCTGGTTCAGGTGGGCATTGTGCCTTGTGTATTGTGTATGTTTTCTGTGCTCGGCTGGTTCAGGTGGGCATTGTGCCTTGTGTATTGTGTATGTTTTCTGTGCTCGGCTGGTTCAGGTGGGCATTGTGCCTTGTGTATTGTGTATGTTTTCTGTGCTCGGCTGGTTCAGGTGGGCCTTGTGCCTTGTGTATTTTGTATGTTTTCTGTGCTTGGCTGGTTCAGGTGGGCCTTGTGCCTTGTGTATTGTGTATGTTTTCTGTGCTCGGCTGGTTCAGGTGGGCATTGTGCCTTGTGTATTTTGTATGTTTTCTGTGCTCGGCTGGTTCAGGTGGGCCTTGTGCCTTGTGTATTTTGTATGTTTTCTGTGCTTGGCTGGTTCAGGTGGGCCTTGTGCCTTGTGTATTGTGTATGTTTTCTGTGCTCGGCTGGTTCAGGTGGGCATTGTGCCTTGTGTATTTTGTATGTTTTCTGTGCTCGGCTGGTTCAGGTGGGCATTGTGCCTTTTGTATTTTGTATGTTTTCTGTGCTCGGCTGGTTCAGGTGGGCATTGTGCCTTTTGTATTTTGTACGTTTTCTGTGCTCGGCTGGTTCAGGTGGGCATTGTGCCTTGTGTATTTTGTACGTTTTCTGTGCTCGGCTGGTTTAGGTGGGCATTGTGCCTTGTGTATTTTGTACGTTTTCTGTGCTCGGCTGGTTTAGGTGGACATTGTGCCTTGTGTATTTTGTACGTTTTCTGTGCTCGGTTGGATCAGGTGGGCATTGTGTCTTGTGTATATTGTATGTTTTCTGTGCTCGGTTGGATCAGGTGGGCATTGTGTCTTGTGTATATTGTATGTTTTCTGTGCTCGGTTGGATCAGGTGGGCCTTGTGCCTTGTGTATTTTGTACGTTTTCTGTGCTTGGCTGGTTCAGGTGGGCCTTGTGCCTTGTGTATTTTGTACGTTTTCTGTGCTCGGCTGGTTTAGGTGGACATTGTGCCTTGTGTATTTTGTACGTTTTCTGTGCTCGGTTGGATCAGGTGGGCATTGTGTCTTGTGTATATTGTATGTTTTCTGTGCTCGGTTGGATCAGGTGGGCATTGTGTCTTGTGTATATTGTATGTTATCTGTGCTCGGTTGGATCAGGTGGGCCTTGTGCCTTGTGTATTTTGTACGTTTTCTGTGCTTGGCTGGTTCAGGTGGGCCTTGTGCCTTGTGTATTTTGTATGTTTTCTGTGCTCTGCTGGTTCAGGTGGGCCTTGTGCCTTGTGTATTGTGTATGTTTTCTGTGCTCTGCTGGTTCAGGTGGGCCTTGTGCCTTGTGTATTTTGTATGTTTTCTGTGCTCTGCTGGTTCAGGTGGGCCTTATGCCTTGTGTATTTTGTATGTTTTCTGTGCTCTGCTGGTTCAGGTGGGCCTTGTGCCTTGTGTATTTTGTATGTTTTCTGTGCTCGGCTGGTTCAGGTGGGCCTTGTGCCTTGTGTATTTTGTACGTTTTCTGTGCTCGGCTGGTTCAGGTGGGCCTTGTGCCTTGTGTATTTTGTATGTTTTCTGTGCTCTGCTGGTTCAGGTGGGCCTTGTGCCTTGTGTATTTTTTCTGTGCTCGGCTGGTTCAGGTGGGCCTTGTGCCTTGTGTATTTTGTATATTTTCTGTGCTCGGCTGGTTCAGGTGGGCCTTGTGCCTTGTGTATTTTGTATGTTTTCTGTGCTCGGCTGGTTCAGGTGGGCCTTGTGCCTTGTGTATTTTGTATATTTTCTGTGCTCGGCTGGTTCAGGTGGGCATTGTGCCTTGTGTATTGTGTATGTTTTCTGTGCTCGGCTGGTTCAGGTGGGCCTTGTGCCTTGTGTATTTTGTATATTTTCTGTGCTCGGCTGGTTCAGGTGGGCCTTGTGCCTTGTGTATTTTGTATGTTTTCTGTGCTCGGCTGGTTCAGGTGGGCCTTGTGCCTTGTGTATTTTGTATATTTTCTGTGCTCGGCTGGTTCAGGTGGGCATTGTGCCTTGTGTATTGTGTATGTTTTCTGTGCTCGGCTGGTTCAGGTGGGCATTGTGCCTTGTGTATTGTGTATGTTTTCTGTGCTCGGCTGGTTCAGGTGGGCATTGTGCCTTGTGTATTGTGTATGTTTTCTGTGCTCGGCTGGTTCAGGTGGGCCTTGTGCCTTGTGTATTTTGTATGTTTTCTGTGCTTGGCTGGTTCAGGTGGGCCTTGTGCCTTGTGTATTGTGTATGTTTTCTGTGCTCGGCTGGTTCAGGTGGGCATTGTGCCTTGTGTATTTTGTATGTTTTCTGTGCTCGGCTGATTCAGGTGGGCATTGTGCCTTTTGTATTTTGTATGTTTTCTGTGCTCGGCTGGTTCAGGTGGGCATTGTGCCTTTTGTATTTTGTACGTTTTCTGTGCTCGGCTGGTTCAGGTGGGCATTGTGCCTTGTGTATTTTGTACGTTTTCTGTGCTCGGCTGGTTTAGGTGGGCATTGTGCCTTGTGTATTTTGTACGTTTTCTGTGCTCGGCTGGTTTAGGTGGACATTGTGCCTTGTGTATTTTGTACGTTTTCTGTGCTCGGTTGGATCAGGTGGGCATTGTGTCTTGTGTATATTGTATGTTTTCTGTGCTCGGTTGGATCAGGTGGGCATTGTGTCTTGTGTATATTGTATGTTTTCTGTGCTCGGTTGGATCAGGTGGGCCTTGTGCCTTGTGTATTTTGTACGTTTTCTGTGCTTGGCTGGTTCAGGTGGGCCTTGTGCCTTGTGTATTTTGTACGTTTTCTGTGCTCGGCTGGTTTAGGTGGACATTGTGCCTTGTGTATTTTGTACGTTTTCTGTGCTCGGTTGGATCAGGTGGGCATTGTGTCTTGTGTATATTGTATGTTTTCTGTGCTCGGTTGGATCAGGTGGGCATTGTGTCTTGTGTATATTGTATGTTTTCTGTGCTCGGTTGGATCAGGTGGGCCTTGTGCCTTGTGTATTTTGTACGTTTTCTGTGCTTGGCTGGTTCAGGTGGGCCTTGTGCCTTGTGTATTTTGTATGTTTTCTGTGCTCTGCTGGTTCAGGTGGGCCTTGTGCCTTGTGTATTGTGTATGTTTTCTGTGCTCTGCTGGTTCAGGTGGGCCTTGTGCCTTGTGTATTTTGTATGTTTTCTGTGCTCTGCTGGTTCAGGTGGGCCTTATGCCTTGTGTATTTTGTATGTTTTCTGTGCTCTGCTGGTTCAGGTGGGCCTTGTGCCTTGTGTATTTTGTATGTTTTCTGTGCTCGGCTGGTTCAGGTGGGCCTTGTGCCTTGTGTATTTTGTACGTTTTCTGTGCTCGGCTGGTTCAGGTGGGCCTTGTGCCTTGTGTATTTTGTATGTTTTCTGTGCTCTGCTGGTTCAGGTGGGCCTTGTGCCTTGTGTATTTTTTCTGTGCTCGGCTGGTTCAGGTGGGCCTTGTGCCTTGTGTATTTTGTATATTTTCTGTGCTCGGCTGGTTCAGGTGGGCCTTGTGCCTTGTGTATTTTGTATGTTTTCTGTGCTCGGCTGGTTCAGGTGGGCCTTGTGCCTTGTGTATTTTGTATATTTTCTGTGCTCGGCTGGTTCAGGTGGGCATTGTGCCTTGTGTATTTTGTATATTTTCTGTGCTCGGCTGGTTCAGGTGGGCCTTGTGCCTTATGTATTTTGTATATTTTCTGTGCTCGGCTGGTTCAGGTGGGCCTTGTGCCTTGTGTATTTTGTATATTTTCTGTGCTCGGCTGGTTCAGGTGGGCCTTGTGCCTTGTGTATTTTGTATATTTTCTGTGCTCGGCTGGTTCAGGTGGGCATTGTGCCTTGTGTATTTTGTATGTTTTCTGTGCTCGGCTGGTTCAGGTGGGCATTGTGTCTTGTGTATTTTGTATGTTTTCTGTGCTCGGCTGGTTCAGGTGGGCATTGTGCCTTGTGTATTTTGTACGTTTTCTGTGCTTGGCTGGTTCAGGTGGGCATTGTGCCTTGTGTATTGTGTATGTTTTCTGTGCTCGGCTGGTTCAGGTGGGCCTTGTGACACGTGTATTTTGTACGTTTTCTGTGCTCGGCTGGTTCAGGTGGGCCTTGTGCCTTGTGTATTTTGTATGTTTTCTGTGTTCGGCTGGTTAAGCTGAGTGCTGCCTTCCCTGTCTGTATTATATTTTGAAAGTACTACGCATATACGAGTATGTATGGTATATTATGCCCACAGATATGTAAAAGCATGTGAAACAAAGACGTGGTCGTTTATGGAGATGTATCTGCATGTCAAGGAAGATTTAAATCAAAGAGTGGCTTTCAATCCCCAAAGTTTTGCACGTGTAGAACCGGTGAGTGTATTAATATTATGTTTAATACATTCCTTTCTGTAAATGCCCGCTTATGCTATAGTACGTGTATATTGTTTCTTCACAAAATGCTCACACATATATGCAAGTTACCGGAAGCGACGGTAATTCCATTTGCATCAACACTTACCACAACTTACATAAAACACGGTCATGATATTAAATAAATATTTGTATCACCCATGCATGCGTGTTTATTTATTTTGGTCATGCTTTTAATAATATCGCTCATGTATAAAATACATATATTTTCTTTACATATAAACAGGAGCGGTATAAACTGAAGAAATTGCTGATCTTGAACCCAAACCAACGGACAACAGAAGACATTAAAGTGGTAAAATTCCTAGCTGTTTTCAAATATGCTTTAAAGGTGCTGTCTCACGTATTGGTGTATTGCAAAAAATAAAATAAAATTGTCAAATATTCGCGTTAATTGGGTAAAGTTGCCTGTATATCCCATAAAACAACCACACTGACATCTAAAATAACTTGCGAAACATCGGCATTTTGTAGGTTCTTGTATTTTTACATCCAAAATTCTAGTATTAAGTATTAATCTGTGAGTCAGCACCTCAAAGCCATAGTATAAGTAAATGCAAATGCTATTCTAGTTGATCTAATTGTGATACGATGTGTGGTCAATTACGTAACCAGTGACCATTTTTATCATATGTTCAGTTCATGTATTGTACAAAATGGCTTCAATCAGTGTAAAAGGAACCAGTTGTTGATTCATCATCGCATCTTTAAAATGATTTGTCGGTTGTTCCGTCATATTTTTCCTTGTTCCTATTATGTTGATTCAAACGGGTCTTTACTCGTAGAGCCTTAAAATAGGTAGTTGAAGTGTGAATGGCATTGGAAGCTAGCGACTAATATAAGACAACAACTCGACAAGCGTTGCTGATTGATTCACCACAAAATGTAAGACCATTAAATGCATATGCAGAATAACAATTTGGAGAGTGTATTTTGCCCGAGAACACATTTAATAGCTGCAATTTGACGTATGCTGTGGTTCAAACCTTCTCTTTTTCAGATATTGGCGTTGATGCGAGATAACAAGTCATTTCAAGACTATCCTTACCATGTACAGTTTCAACTTGCAAGAAGCATGACTTATCAAAGGTATACATTATTTCTTCATGATATGTAGCAATGTACTCAATATACGAAACGATGAGAACATTAGCCTAGTGTGACTTTATCATTGTTGATTGTTATAAATTACATTAGTTGTCTGGATATATAGATAGATAGATATTTTATGGGTCGGCAGCCTAAACTACCTGTAAATAAATAAAATGTTTTAAAGCTCCAGGAAGGGGGCAGTGATACAATAGCACCTGCACCATTCGAACAGGCTGAAAGTGGACACGCCGAATGAATATGAATTCTGTAAGTGACACATCGAACATATCCTGCTGTTGTTGTTTCATTTCGACAAAATACGTTGTGTTTCGGTGATTAATAGGATCCAAAAAAATACAAAAGTAATAGAAGTTCTATGGCTCCAGTATTGTTCGTGTTTTGTATCGTTCGGTATATACTGTCATGATTTGTACAGTAGGTGAGGGATACCATATCATCTTGTATAGTGGCTTCAGTCGAACATGTACGTGTACACCCATGTCCCATCAACTGTAATTATACGCTGGAAAAATGACGTTATTTTCGTGTGTGACATGACGTCAATTGTATTTTTTGAAATACTGTATAATGTTATTTTAATATTCAAACAATATGACACAAAAGATATAAGTCAGAATTGAATCACTTTACATTTTGATACAAGTTTTATTGACGTACGTCAACAAATAAACTCACCAGTGAAACAGTGACATTACTTTTGGATCTACCCACGTATATCACTATTCTATTGTCTTGGTCATTATTTAATTGGTTCCAGTTATGAAGCTAGACGGGTTGTTATTAAACAAGGGCATCGACCAGAAGCGTTCTACATACTCTTGGCTGGTAATGTCATTGCTAATGTAGAGGATGTCAGTCCTAAAGATGGAAAGAAGTTTTCTAAGACAGTAAAAGAAATGGGACCCGGTGACACATTTGGAGTAAATATTACATTTTGTTTTACTATTCTGCTCTGTACTGTAATATAGTTTAGCCATTCGAGATCACAGGATATGATTAAAGTTAGTCGCCACTGTAGTACATTATATTTATCACATCGAAACTGTCATTCTGATCACCTCGGCCTTTATGCATTGCAATAGACCTCTGACATAACAAGGCGCCATATTGAAACTATTTTCAGTCACATGATTAGAAAATGGCAGCCCCCAGTCTTCAGTACACATTAAGTCAATACATGTTCACACAAATATATAGATCTATATAGATATATTATACCAGTAAATACGCACTACAAAATTCCACGGAACGATTAATCATATGTGTGCCAGGCGATAAGTTAACTCGAAATGATCCGAAAGTCAAGTAGTATATTTTGTAAACAAACCCGCTTAAATATGGGTCATGTTTGTTGATGTTTTTCGACACGTGCTTGGGAAATATAAATTATGAATAATATTTAAAGATATGGGTTATTTCTTTTATGATATGTATGATCATAAAAATAAAAAAACTGTTCGGGAAAGATAAAATAACCATCTTATTGACGGATACATAATTTGTTACTTTTATGCGTAGGTAGCGACTTTTAACTCACGGTCTGTTGGCTTTGGTGTATTAATACAGTTAGACACGAGGTTATTTACCGGAGATAAACGGAAATGGCCGAGCTTTCACGATTGCGAAACTGTAGCACGAAGATACTTTTATAGATACACTTGTCGGTCTAATTTAACAAGAAATAAGGCCCAATACCGAATTTATGCAATGTCAATGACAGTGCTTTCTAAGTGAATTCTCTGTATAATGTTGTTGAATTCATTTGAAATTGCTTAACAGAAAACCTTTGCAAAACTATATCGATGACAATTAGTAGTAACTTATTTGCTACACATAAGCTTGTAATGCATGAGAACATTTATTTGCAGGAGTTATCTTTAATAGAAGGAGGGAGACGTACGGCCACCATTGTATGTAAGAGTAATGTGGAACTACTGGTCATACTGAAAGATGTAAGTAAACTACATATTAATCTGAAAACACCAGATAATGTAGGGAATGGGAAAACAACAAGTCTAACAACGGGATGGTTTAGACTAGATTTTATGTTTTGATCTACTAGTTTCAGTCTACATATTAACCTATCGGTCATTGATTGTAATCATTGAATGTATCCAAGTAAATGGATTGTCTCCGTAGACGAGCCGAACAGATACTATGATTTTCTTTATTATCAAGCTT
The DNA here is from genome assembly GCA_947247005.1 of Spisula solida. NCBI lineage: Eukaryota > Metazoa > Mollusca > Bivalvia > Venerida > Mactridae > Spisula > Spisula solida. The sequence goes on from OX365950.1 coordinate 52,100,176, forward strand.
GAATAATTAATCAAAAGTCATCAAAATTCAGTAATTGTCAATTTGAAATTTGACCGGTGTAACTTTCATGCAGAGCTGGCAATGTGTACATTGCTTTGTATATTTAATGCTCTGAATGATAGAGTGCTGCATTCACTGTCCGATTTCTTGTCATTTACATATACAATGTACATGTATATATGGATGCACGGATGTATGAATGTTTAATACAATTGTGAATCGTACCTTTGTCACCATGGCTAAGAATTAGAAGGTCGTAAGTACAAAATCAATATTTTGAGAAAACAAGAAAAAACTGTCTGAAAACTACTCTTTACTTGTGAAAAAATAAGCTTTTTCTACTTCAGTTTGGTCAACATGACCAGTTCCGATTTTCATCAAAATAGGCTCATAAGAAGCGCCTTGAGATGTAGATTGCAAATATGCAGGAGTCTTATAAGGTCGTAAGTAGTATATTGGACCTTCTAATTCTAAGCCAGCGATATGTAATTATGTTGTCCTCATGGGTCTACGACCTTCTGGATTATGAAATATACTATCAAAACTATCAATATTAAGCTTTCGTTTATTTCAGGATTTTGATAACATAATACGTCATCGTTTGGTGAAACAGATAGATGAGCACGTGACATTCTGCAAGTAATTGACCGTCTTACAAGTTGTATCTTATGCATGTATTTTAGATAATTTTGTCAGTAATAATACAGAAACCTATACTAAGTCGATTCGTTTTGAAACTGCAAACAAAATAAATACCACAATTTTCTGATACGTTATCACTGTTTTACACTTATTTCTCATCATTGTGAAGACCCGCCAATTTAACACTATGAGACAAGTTTTCAAGGGTCCAAAGGATGGACTGACTATTTAAGTTTAGTTGTGTATGTGTATATAATTATATTTCTAAGTTTTATTTCATTAGATGATTTTAAAAGTACCATAGTGGACTTCTAAAATCAAATAACTTTTTAAATTCATTTTATTTTAAACATTTAAGTCCCATTATGCCTTTAACCGCTATTTCCAAAAAGCAATAACTGCAGAATGATGCATTTTGAGCACTTTAGTTGAGTCCCAAAGGTGGAAAGCACCATAAGATGGAAGAAAACAAAATAAAGCCTCCAGTTGGTTTGTAAACAAAATAACGAAATGTAAACAAATGTAAACAATAAATTCATAATTTATAGTCTAAGGGGAGAAACTCTTGCAAAATTAGTATTTTGTCATCCATACATTTTACTAAATGTGATGTTTGGCATACTTTATTGACAGCCATAGCTAACATTATGTCGTTAGTTATTGGTCGTTTCTGAAAATATAACTATTTGTATTTAGCCTATTTACTGGATGATCGGGAAAAAAAATTTTCGGAGAGGTAATGTGGTTTTAATGTTATGTTTATACCATGCATAAATGTCTGGCAGTGTGTAGTGTTGGGCCTACGTCATCGAATATGCTTCTTGTTACAGAACTGTGGCGTTATTTCAAGATTTTCCATGCGACAAACTAGCAGAAAATCCGGCACAATTCTTCTACCATTATTTCAAGTAAGCATTCGTAGTAACATAGGATTTCTTCATTAGAATGATGATAATACATTTACATTTGTAAACAGTAATGTACAATTAATCAAACTCTAATTAACTCTAACAAGATTGGCCTATCTCATCGACAAACAGTCAGAAACAGATAATATTAAGTCAGACAGGGAAGGCAGCACTCACCTTAAACAGCCGAGCATAGAAAACATTAACAAAAGGGCCCTAGGTCGCTCATCTGTCGTACTGCATGCACACCCCTATGGTGATCCTACACATTTTCTGAATAAAATTTAAGGAAATTCAGCCTCTATTGCAAGTTGGTGTATGATTTGACCATGTGACCTAGCGTTTGACCCCCAGATGACTTAATTAATATCAAACTTAACCTAGATTGTGTTGAGATGATTATTAGGACCAAATTTCATAAAGATTAAGTCGAAATTGTAACCTCTGGTGACTACACAGGGTTTTTCTATGATCTGACCTATAATTTAAACAAAATATTTCCTCCATATAACTGTACAAATACATGCTATAAAGACAGAACAATACCTAAACACTTATAAAATAATTATGGTTCCAGTGGGGTTTGAACCCACGACCCTCAGGAAAATGTCAATTGACATTGTGACCTTGTTTTTGACGCCAGATGACCCAAAATCGAACTTGGCCTAGATTTTGTTGACAGGATCATTGTGACAAAGTTTCATAAAGATTAAGTTGAAATTGTAACCTCTGGTGACTGACTACACAAGGTTTTTCTATGATTTGACCTTTATTTTAAACAAAATATTTTGGAATGTTTTTCCTCCATATAACTGTACAAATACATGCTATAAAGACAAAACAATACCTAAACACTTAAAAAAATAAAAAATAAAAATTATGGTTCCAGTGGGGGTTGAACCCACGACCATCAGGAAAATGTACAAATACATGCTATAAAGACAAAACAATACCTAAACACTCTTATATTTTACTCTTCATTTATTAACGTTTCGGCCTGAGCCTTTCTCAAAATAAACAAACAAAAGTTTTTGTCTACATTATACAGGCATCAATGTCAGCCATTTTGTAATCAATGGCACAAAACAGGAAATGACGTCATGAAATAACAATTACGCCAAAACGTCACACAACGTTACATCACAAAAAACAGGATATGACGTCATAACAAAAGTACGCCAACAGGACTCATGGCATTAAGTTAAAGTTACAAAAATATTAAAAAGCACCCTGGATAGTTCTATTAATATGAAGTAGTCCCTATTTATGTAATGTGTTAATATTTAAAATCACAATAAAATTATACTTGCTTTAAAACCCTACTTTATATATATACACTTAAACTTTGAAAGTTGAATATACAAGTATTTTAAAAAAATATACTTTTTGACTGATTACTTATAAACTCCAATATGCAAAATAATGGTCTTGTAAAATATATGATCTACAGTAATAGTTAAATACATTCAGATACTACAGACCAACAGAGGAAAAACAATTCTTTCTGGTTAAAAATAATTAATATTTGCAAAAAAATGTATAATTAAACAACCACAATAGTACCGTTAATGTGAAATAACTCTGTTTTATAAATTTCCCCTCAGTAAAACGTCTAGTTGTGTTTTCGTGTTTAAACCTTCTGGGTATTCAGTTTGAAATGTTTTTATCCACTCTATTTCCCGTATTAGCCTATAGTATCTTGATGCATTATTAATCGTTTCGAGTACTGTTACACCAATGTCCTTTGAGGAATGGCCCTGATTGTTAAAATGGTCAGACATCGGTTTACATCGTCCAAGCCTCACGTCAGCTTCATGCTCTTTAAGGCGTTCTTTTAATGTTCTTTTGTCTCACCAACGTATACCATTTTGTCACATTTACCACAGAAAACACCATACACCAGATTATGGGCCCTACACTCCTGTCTGGACGAGAACGTGATGTCTTGGGGTTGTCCTTTCACGTGAATTCCGCGGTTTAGCATATCACACACTACGCAAGCTTTTAGACATCTTCTATTCTCTGGTCTGCAATGAGTATTCAGAACCTTGCTTGTTTTCCTGTGGACTAAAATATCTCCTAAGTTCTTATCCCTTCTATATGCTATGATTGGAACCTTTTCAAAAATTTCTTTCATTCTTGTTGATCTATATAGAGTATCTGTATGTTTTTTGACTATGTTGTGAACCATTGGCAACTGTTTTGAGAAGGTTATCACTAGAGGTACTCGTTTTTGGGGTTCTTTTGTTACTTTTTTCTGAAGAAGGTCTTTTCTGTTCAATATGTCAACCTTGGACAATTGGTTCTCTATGAATTTACTGCTGTACCCGCGTTTTCTTAGTTGCACTTTTAATTCTTCTCTGTGTTTCCTGTAATCTTCTTCATTTGAACATATCCTTTTTAATCGTATACAAAGACCATACGGTATGCTTTTCTTAACCGAGTTTGGATGGTCTGACTTCGCTTGCACATACTGGTGTTTGTCTGTTGGTTTCGAATAGAGATCCGTTTCTATCAGTCCATCTTTCAACCTTATCATAGTGTCCAAGAATTCGATTTTATTGTAGCTCCATCTTAGTTCTACTTTAATGTTAGTGTGGATGTTGTTTGCATGCTGTTGGAACCGCATCAGTTCATCCTTACCATGTGTCCAAACCCCTATCCCGTCATCAATATATCGCTTATAGAAAGTTGGTAGCTTGTCGTGTGTCACAAGTTTTTCATCCCAGGTCCTCATGTAGCTGCAAGCAAAGTTTCTGCCAAGTCGAGAACCTATTGCTACACCCTCTTTCTGCACATACTCCTTACCAGCAAATTCAAACACATTGTTATCAAGCACTACATCAATCATTTCCAACACTTTGTCTGTCGGGATAGTTTTTATCTTTCTTTCATGTAGGGCTCTTTCACATGCTTTTATACCTTTTTTTCTTGGAATGGATGGGTACAGCTTGATCACGTCAAAACAGAAAATAATGGTATCCTGTGGTAGGGGTGTGCTGACCTCACTTTCGAGCTTCTGTAGGAAGTCACTTGTGTCTCGTATATAGCTCGGAGATTCTTCAACAAAGGTGTTCAGTTCTTTTTCTGCTACCTCAGCCATTTTCTCTGTCGCCGTTCCAATACCACTTACTATTGTCCTGTATGGGTTGTTCTTCTTGTGAATCTTTGGCCACTGTGCCTTTTGTTAAACTTTATTAATTTTGTATGTGCCATTCTGCAATTGCGTTGTCCAGCACAAGGCTGCTTCGTATCTTTCAAAATTGCATATACTCAGTGTATGTTGTGGATTGTCCTTGTGGTGTATGTTTTGTCCGGTTGTTAATTTCTTACCAACTGGCTCTTGTTCCGTTTTGGTTTGACTGGCTTAAGCAGCAGACTTTCGGAATTGGATGCCCGGTTTTGTATTACATGTTCCTGTGCTAGTTTTTAATGTATGTTCCGCGCCTTTTCGAGTGAAGTTGTATATTTTCTGTGCCTTTTTGTTCTCGCGTGTCCCGCGGTTTCTGTTGGGGTCGGTGCTACTTCCGGTAGTTTCGTATTTTGTTTAATTATTATAATATGGGTTTGTATCTGGATTTAAACGCCAATTCCGTTTATAATCGAGTTTTTCATTTTTAAATAATCGATAATATGCCATAATTTCTCAGTATTTAATTTTTTCACCGGGGCCAAAAGGAGCTAGGAGTTAACTATTTATTCGTATTTGCCGGTTGTCCTCTTACTATTTCGTCCCAGCGGTTCGCATCCTACCGGGTTCGTTCATGAGTCTATGTACAGCTGTGGAGTTATGGATGTAGTGTTCTGTCCCCTGAGGTCATTTATTGTAGTTTTAAGTCCCCTACCGGTTTTTGACCGGAGGGGACTATTGGTTTGTTGATATGGCAACATACATATTGACAATGGCTTTACACCGGTGGGGGACTTCTGTATTGCTTGCAATTCAGTACGTCATATCTCGATTTGTTCAATTACGTCATTTTACTTAATGAAACTGGGTCACTCGTTTAAAGGTTTTCAGATTTTTTGTTGCTGAAATCGGGCCTTTCAACGTTTTAATACTGTTACTTAACTTTTAGACTGTAGGCTGCTAAAACTATGTAGTTCAGCAGTTTTACTGTTGTTACTAGGTCATTCAGCGTGGGCTTTCTGCCTTTGGTTTGCTGAATCTTTTTTATTCAGTTTTTAACAATGAGACTAGGGGCGTTTAATTTTCTTGGTCGGTAGTGTGTTGGGCACTTCTTCATTTTAAGATTTCTTACAGCTAAAGCGGGGCTATATAGTCCTTTTGCTGTGGAAACTGGGTCATTCAGCTTGTTAGTAGGTCATCCCACTATACGGGCCTTTCAACGTTTTAATACTGTTATTTAACTTTGAGACTAAAGGCTGCTATAACTATGTAGTTCAGCAGTTTTACTGTTGTTACTAGGTCATTCAGCGTAGGCATTCCGCCTTTTGGTTGCTGTATCTTTTCTACTGGGTCATTCAGCTAGTTATAATTTATTATACTTTTCGACAGCTTGGACTTGGGCGGATCTGCGCTTGTTTAGTTGGGCATTGTGCTTTGTGTGTTTTTAATGTTTTCTGTGCTCGGCTGGTTAAGTTGAGTGCTGCCTTCCCTGTCTGACTTAATATACTCTTTTTGGATTTCCCTTTAATTTCCCCCTTACTGCATATTTTGGAATAAGGTACTCTTTTAGGTCTTTTGTTATCACACCATCCTTATACATTTTGTTGGCCAGTTGCTTTACCTTACTCTCAGCTCTTATATGTCCTGAGCCGTCTATAGTTGCATAAGCCTTCTCATCATTCATTTCATTTTCCAGTCCACCTATGTATTCTTCTGCGTCTGTAATTACAAGCCCGGAACCTTTGTCAGCTGGTCTTATAACAATGCTTGCATCATTCAGTAGAGTTCTTAAAGCTTCTTGTTCATTTTTGTTCAGATTTGCCTGTATATTATTATTCAGACCATTTATGATATCATCCTTCACCGACTCAAAGTTTAAGTGTATATATATAAAGTAGGGTTTTAAAGCAAGTATCTTTTTATTGTGATTTTAAATATTAACACATTACATAAATAGGGACTACTTCATATTAATAGAACTATCCAGGGTGCTTTTTAATATTTTTGTAACTTTAACTTAATGCCATGAGTCCTGTTGGCGTACTTTTGTTATGACGTCATATCCTGTTTTTTGTGACGTAACGTTGTGTGACGTTTTGGCGTAATTGTTATTTCATGACGTCATTTCCTGTTTTGTGCCATTGATTACAAAATGGCTGACATTGATGCCTGTATAATGTAGACAAAAACTTTTGTTTGTTTATTTTGAGAAAGGCTCAGGCCGAAACGTTATTAAATGAAGAGTAAAATATAAGAGTGGTTCTTATAAACAATTCCCTATGAAATAAAATCAGAATACCCAAACACTTAAAAGAATAAAAATAAAAAAATAAAAATTATGGTTCCAGTGGGGGTTGAACCCACGACCATCAGGAAAATGTACAAATACATGTTATAAAGACAAAACAATACCTAAATATTTAAAAAAAAAAAATTATGGTTCCAGTGGGGGTTGAACCCACGACCATCAGGAAAATGTACAAATAAATGCTTTACAGACAAAACAATACCTAAACACTAAAAAAAAAAAAATTATGGTTCCAGTGGGGGTTGAACCCACGACCATCCGGAAAATGTACAAATACATGCTATAAAGACAAAACAATACCTAAACACTAAAAAATAAAAATAAAAATTATGGTTCCAGTGAGGGTTGAACCCACGACCATCAGGAAAATGTACAAATACATGCTATAAAGACAAAACAATACCTAAACACTTAAAAAAATAAAAATAAAAAAATAAAAATTATGGTTCCAGTGGGGTTTGAACCCACGACCCTCAGGGAAATGTCTACGCTCCCTACAGCGCTTTGATTTCCACTTAGCCATTACAATTCACACCCTGGTTAAAATACTAGAATATTTTGATATTTGACCTTTACAAAACTGCTGCGAACCCTGATACACATTTTCATTGGTTGATGAAAGTTTATTGTATGTATAGAGAGTAGAGAGTTACAGCAGAGAGTTTAGTGACCATGAAGACTACATGTTGAAAGGTTTAAAACAAGGTTTTTTCTATAATTTGACCTAGTGAGCTAGTTTTTGACCTCAGATGACCCAATATCGAACTGGACCTAGATTTTGTTGAGATGATCATTGTGACCAAGTTTTATAAAGATTAGGCCAAAATTGTGACCTCTAGAGAGGACACAACCCAATTGTTGACGGACGGACGGACGGACGGACCACAACCCAATTGTTGACGGACGGACGGACGGACGGACGGACGAAGTGTGATCACAAAAGCTCACTCTGTCACTTTGTGACAGGTGAGCTAAAAACATAAAACACTTACAAGGCACAATGCCCAACTAAACAAGTAAAAGATCCGCCCAAATCCAAACTGTCGAAAAGGTGAATGAAATAAGTTTCAGCAATAAAAAAGCTGAGTACTCTAGCTGAATGACCCAGTTCCAACAGTAAAACGGCTTCAATGCCTAGTTTTAGCTGTCCGAAATCCAAGACAGAAACTGTTCAAACCTGTTAAACTATCACGTTCCGAATCTAACAATTCGTATAAGTATATATTCAATAATGATTGTTTTGTTTGGCATTGTGCCGTGTACAATTTGTGGCATGTGATGTTTTAAATGTTTACTTTGCTCGGCTGCTAAAGTTGAGTGCTGTCTTTCCAGTCCGATTTTGTATCTTTCCGATTGATTTATTTTCAGAAAAGGAGACATCGTGGTAAAGGACAGTCGTTACTCTAAATACATCATTGTGTTAAAAGCTGTAAGTAGAAAAAAGATAATATTAAGTCAGACAGGGAAGGCAGCACTCAACTAAACGCACAATGCCCAACTGAACCAACCTAACACAGAAAACATAAAACATATACAAGGCACAATACCCAACTAAACAAGTAAATGATCCACTGTCGAAAAGTAGAATGAATTAGTTTTAGCAGTCACAAAGCCAAATGTCCGAGCTGAATTACCTAGTACCAACAGTAAAATGGCTGAAATACCTAGTTTTAGCTGTCAGAAGTCCTAAAAAGTAGGGAAAAACTGAATGTTAAGGTTTTATCTAAATGACCTAGAAGATTATTACATTCTTTGAGAGGCGTTCTTTGTTAGCTTAACTTGTAAATAGATCTAGTTACAGCAAAAGTATAATACAAAATTTACATGACGCACTAATCTACTGATGCTAATCTGTCAAAATCAACATGTAAAGAAAATAACAAATCGGACTGACATAGCAGCACTCAACAGTTTGTACACGAAAGGCACAAAAAGGAAAACACATAGGAACATGCTTAATACATAACTAAACCAGAAAATAAAACATAACAACCACAAAGTCCTATCTTCAGGTGTGAAAAAGTCCTTAAATGTTTAAGAATTACTGTACAAGTCAATTTTTCTGAACCCATTATCATATTTTGTAGAAACCAATACTATTTTTAAAACCTCTCGAACAGAACGATATTTTTAGGTCAGCTAGATCACCAGTTTTAACTCCTTCCAGGGTAAATGTCATGTCTAGATTAATAGTTTTAACTCGTTCCAGGGTAAATTCCAAGTCTAGATCAGTAGATTTAACTTGTTTCAGGGTAAATGTCAAGTCTAAATCAGTAGTCGTAACTTGTTTCAGGGTAAATGTCAAATCATCAGTTCGTACGTAGAGAAGACGAACACAAAGAAGAGATCACTGTCAGATCAGGCTCTGAAGGATCTGGACGCTGCATTCCCACACTATGACGATCTTCAAAAGATTATATTTGAACACCGACAACCGAGTAAAATGTTTTATTGTTTTAATAAAAAGCCATTTCGATGTTCTATTCCGCGAAAAATAATGGTTCATATTTATAGATATTAACGAACATATGGCTTGGGCAGATACGATATTTGTTCCGTCTGGTGCGTTAAAACAACATGAGTCCTTGTGGTGGGTGCCAAGTCATTGCATTAAATGACCCTATAATTCTAATTTGGTGCGTCATGATGCCCTCCGCCCTATCGACAATATCTAATTTGGTGCGCTGATGCTGTATTACTTTCAGCAGGAATTCAGAAATTAACCCTAATAGTAAGCCTGATTGTGACATGAATTATTTAAGTTCTTCATGCCCGACCAGAGTAAATATGTTTTAAGAAGATAAACTCTAAATTGCCTATTCACAAGGGCCTATAAAACTAGGCAATTACTAGGTCTTAATTACCAGCATATAGGACTAGGCGAGTGTACGTCAATAATTATGTTCTACCCAGTTCTGTTTATAATATGCAAAAGACAGTTATAGAACATACGGTGATACAAAATGTAGTACAAGTACTGAATTACAGACAAGGAGCCATAAGGAAACAAACAAGAAGTTGATTTGAAAAACATTCAATATGTTGTTCACGATTTTGATAAAATCGACCATTTAGCATTTTACGTAAATAAGTACATATATTTTAGAAAGTAAACTAAAAACAACGTTAACATTGAGGAACGACTAAATTGTTCTATTCTCATTGTAGAAACAGAAACAGAGAAGTTAAAAGAAAGTATTTGTCTTGGACTGTTGACAGGTCAGATAGATAGAACACGGCTTGCAGATCATGGACCTGATGTTCAAAGACCAAAGTCTTGTGTAAGTTATGTACACAACTTAGTTCATTATATTGTTTCCAACAAACTGTGAGCAGTAACTAGACACCATAAGGTCTCCATGGTTATGTCCATGTGACAAATTCTTGTTGCTGAGATGTTTCTGTAGAGGCAATTACATGACATTGTATTTTAAAACAAAATACATTTCTGCGCATAACATAACATATAGTGCATTGGCATAAAATATAACACAGTACATTATAGCCAAACCAACAAATTAACACTATAAGTAATGAAAACATATGTACGTCATTAGTTTAGAACAATGTGTGTTACTCTAAAACGAATATATTGTTGACATATTTCCAACCTGGTGATACTGAAACACAAAGCAACTGAGACTTTAATAAACATTTTTCGCTTGTATTGTCTCAATATGCACGAGATAAATTGTGCATCAACTGTTTTTTATTATATAACTTTTTTGCAAATTCGTACAATGAATATTGCAAATGTATTCCAGATGACGGCGGACGAGTTAGCCAAGAAACGAGCACCAACTCCACTAGTCAAGAGTAAAACTTTAAGTACCTTCTTCGATAATGTTGCCAAAACCAGATACAAGTCCTTAGTAAGTGATTCCATGTTGAAAAAAGATAATATTAAGTCAGACAGGGAAGGCAGCACTCAACTTAACCAGCCAAGCACAGAAAACATTAACAAGAGGGCCCAAAGGGCCCTAGGTCGCTCACCTGTTATAGCAGTACATGCAAGACCTGTAATTTGACCTAGTGACCTAGTTCTTGGCCCCATATGATGCAATATCGCACTTGACCTGGATTTTGTTGAGATGATCACTCTGACCAAGTTTCATAAGGATTAGGCTAAAATTGTGACCTCTATTGACTATACAAGGTTTTTCTATAATTTGACCTTGTGACCTAGTTTTTGACCCCGGATGACCCAATATCGAACTTGACCTAGATTTTGTTGAGATGATCATTGTGACCAAGTTTCATAAAAATTAAGTCAAAATTGTGACCTCTAGTGTCTACACAAGGTTTTTCTATGATTTGACCTTGTGACCTAGTGTTTGACCCTGGATGACCCAATATCGAACTTGACCTAGATTTTATTGAGATGATCATTGTGACCAAGTTTCATAAAGATTAAGTCAAAATTATGACCTCTAGTGACTACACAAGGTTTTTCTATGATTTGACCTTGTGACCTAGTTTTTTACCCCGGATGACCCAATATCGAACTTGACCTAGATTTTGTCGAGATGATCATTGTGACCAAGTTTCGTAAAGATTAAGTCAAAATTTTGACCTCTAGTGACTACACAAGGTTTTTCTATGATTTGACCTAGTGACCTAGTTTTTTACCCCAGATGACCCAATATTAAATTTGACCTAGATTTTATTGAGATGATCATTGTGACTAAGTTTCATAAAGATTAAGTCAAAATTATGACCTCTAGTGACTACACAAGATTTTTCTATGATTTGACCTAGTGACCTAGTTTTTGACCCCGGATGACCCAATATCGAACTTGACCTAGATTTTGTTGAGATGATCATTGTGACCAAGTTTCATCAAGATTAGGGTAAAATTGTTACCTCTAGTGTCTACACAAGCCAATTGTTGGCGGACGGACGGACGACGGACGGACGACAGACGGACGACGGACGAAGAGTGATCACAAAAGCTCACTCTGTCACTTTGTGACAGGTGAGCTAAAAACATATTACATTAATTGTACCCAACACATATCATAATTCATATTTCAGAACAAATCAAGAAGATAAAATACTGTGGGAAATTTAAGAAAAGTCAAGTTAGGAACTTTTGCTCTGTATACATGTATATAGGATCTGTAAAGAATTAGGAAAATAACTACTGTAAGAATTTACCATACAACAGCAGTATTTACTTCCTCCTTTACATAATTATTATTATTTCAGGACACAGTGGATGCACTGATGTCAGACATAAATGGAACATTCTGGTCGAAGAGACTACAATATCTTCCAAAACCAAAGAGAGCTTCAACGGCAAAAACAGGTACGTCGTCAGCAAAGCATGCTAAAATACATTTACACTATATATACAGTAAAAGATGTGCCTCATTATTATTGCATATTTACTTGTATAGTAGTCTCGTCTCCTGAAATGCATTGTAAGGAACTCTTACACAATTTTGGGTTTCGGCCATAACCCCTTTCCATTGCCTAATATTATTAGTGACACAAGATACAACTGTATTATGACTGTGCATGAACAAACAATTTCAACGTCATTGCAATTAAAACAAGTTTAAACAAAATTCAATATAACTTAAGTAAAACATATGTCAGACAAAAGTCATGATGAACTACAAGAATTGGCAATTATGGTATGTAATAAGTTGTATATTAACTCGATCATTCAGACCGGTCAGTTGTTTACATACCATTGTGCACATAAAAATTGCAATTTCTCTCATTAGTGTCGTATTTTAATTTATATAACAATGTACTAGTGTGTGGCTTAGTGAATAAGGTGTTGGTTTTCACTGCCTTTTTCAACAATTAAAATGTTTATTACAATAAAATACAATGTTATGATATTGCATGGTATATATACAAGTGACAGAACAAAACGAACGGACTATTAATCACATGGATTGTTTTTAAATATACAATAAATACGTAAAGGGTTGTATACTGTATTATAGTACGATACTCAAGCGCAGAACGACGTCCAGGGACAAGAAGTACGAACTCATTCTACGACGTTGATAAATACGCATACGCTCAGATAGCAGAACTCAGTCCTGGAACCGTTTTTGTAAGTTTAATGAAAAAACATAATGTGATGTCATTTCAACACTTGCAACATCACACTGTTTATCAAATACGAGATCTATTGAATCTTTTAACTAATTTGTTGATCAGCCTTGTCGCACGTATCCAGCTTTTTCGTTAAGACTTAGAGCTCTACTTTGGTATCGTATATACCATTAACCATAATCATATTTTGGTTCGTTAAGTAATTATGTTAATAACGTATGTCTTGGGTAACTGTATCCATAGTGATGTTAATTTCGTATATAATCACATAACTATCCACGTTCGTTAACATCTCTGTGGTTTAATGCACATAAATGCGGTTCTGAAACGTTATGTTTGTGTTCATTCTATTGCGTGTCTCTGTTTGGTGCGCTTTTGTGTTCATTGCTGATGTCTTTTACATGCCGCTGTCCCTGTTAATTATTCATGTGCAGCACGCCAATGTGTAAAACATGCGTGAAATTTATGACGTATTTGGGTTAATCACTTCTTTTTATTTCTTGGAATTAAGTGGATGAAATTGCATTTTACCACATTCCATAAAACTTTAAATCCTCAAAATATGATATTTTTTAACAATAAATATTAATAGTGTCATAATAATTGGTATTTATTGGCAACATTTGATTGATGCATACATTAATTTTTTCAGGGTCTTGAATCTCTGGTACAGAAACCAACAACATGTCTGAGTTTAGTCAGTGAAGGAGCGGAATGTATATTCATTTCCAAACGCTTGTTTTTGTCACTGGCAAACATTAAAGTGTTACGTATCGTTACGGATATGGTGCGTAAACATTTTCTTTGTTTATACTAATTTATTTTAGGTCGATTCTATTAATCACTCTCGACTCCTCGTTCCTGATGGTATCCATCGCAACGAGAATATGAGAGAAAAGAACCCAGTTTCCTTTTTTTCTGAGCGTCTAGCAAGGGAATTACCTTTTCATGTTTCAATTAGAAAGATTTTACAACATGTTGTGTGTTAGGTAGAAGTATGTGTATGACAACCAGGGTGGTATTCAATATTGATCTTAACTCTTATTTAATTGGAGAATAAAGATAGCCAATCATATCGACTGTTACTTACTAAGAGTTTAATATGGTGTGATCTGATTGGTTGTCCTTATTCTTAAGTCAAGTAAGATAAATATTTAATACTACCCCAGATTGTGAAATTTTGGTTTTTATGTGACTTTTTAACGCAATACACGTGTACGTAATTATATGCTTAAAGTGTAACATAGCTTCTAACCAATGGACCATTGGACATAATAGTAACCTGATGTATGTTCTAACTACTCAGTCAGGAGTGGTATTCAATATTAATCTTACTTGACTTAAGGATAAAAACACCATATCAAACTTTTGATCAGTAACAGGCAATATGAGTGGCTATCCTTATTCTCAAATTAAATAAGATCAATATCGAAAACAACCCCTGTATATTTGCAAAGTCGTTGTGGCTAAAATGATAATTTCGGACAACTTGATCAACAATGATCATTTCTTCACACAGTTAGACAGAATAGGCATTGCAGCTTTACAATTGACACAAGTAATTATTATAATACAGCAGATTTAGTAAATTGTAACTCAAATCGTCCTATGAATTCACTTGAAACCATTTGACAAACAACCTTCGACAAATCGGTGGCTTAGAATTAGAAGGTCAAAAGTACAAAATCAATATTTTGAGAAACCAAGAAAAAAATATTCCGAAAAACTACCCTTTGCATATGGAAAAACAAGCTTTTTAAACTTCGGTTTGGTCAACATGACCACTTCCGATTTTCATTAAAAAGGCTCATAAGAAGCGCCTTGTGATGCAGATTTCAAATATGCATAGGTCTTATTAAGTAGTACTTACGACTTTCTAACAATATCGGCACTTAACTAATCAAATTGAACAAGCACCCACTTGCACTTGAATAAGCAACTTACAACTTCTCCACATGTCAATATCATGGTAGAACATGATCGAGCACAGTCCGAGCGGGCATGTGACTCTATAGGAAGTTCATAACTAAAATGGGATTATTTTTTATCGATATCAATATTGTTTTCAGATACAAACTTATCCGACCCAAGCTTTTATTGAAGAACAAGTGCGAAACTACCGGAAATGGCAAAAATACAAATCCAAACTGGTGAACAATGTATTGGACCGGAGAAAGTAGCGACAATACTACTAGATTCTTCAAATTCTTAAAACGTTGGAGTATTACCCGATTTAGTTTGTGTCATGTAGTCGTTTCGCACAGATATTGCACCAATTAAGCGTGTGTTTTATCATACCTGTTAAATGATTAGTATTAGTGTTCCCAATGATGGCAGCTAGTATATCAAGACGAATAAACTTAATGTGTAGTGTATATATGTTTTCCGCTCTAAAATCCACAATGGCTAACATTACTTGCTGAATCTGCCCTGTAACATTAAACAATCTACTAGACGAATATGAGTATTGTTTCCACCAAAGATATCTTCGTGTGAGACAGTGTTTAACTTAGCCAGGGTGGCCACAGAAAAGGAAAATTGAATTTTTCTCATTTTTCTGACTGAATAGAGATCCCCCAATGGTTGCAGCGTTCGCTACTCAGGTACAGCTGATGGCCTCCAACCTCTCTTTGGGCGGATCATGTACTTGTTCAGTTGGGTATTGTGCCGTGTATGTTTGTTTATGTTTTCTTTGCTCGGCTGGTTCAGTTTGGCATTGTGCCGTGTATGTGTTTTGTTTTCTGTGCTCCGCTGGTTAAGTTGGGTGCTGCCTGTCCTGTCTGACTTAATATTATCTTTTTTATGGTCATAACTTCACCACGAAACTCATTATTTATACATATCTTATAACAAGTACATGTTCCTTACAGTCTGTTTGAAGAAATACCTCTATAAAATAAAGATATTTTAGATGTGAATTATCAAAAGAAACTTTTTCCTCCCATTTTTGTAAAATTCCCTGATGTTTGCCCAATTTTGAAATTTTCTGATTTTTTCCTGCAGGGAATTTAACTTTGGCATTGTCCCTGTTTTCGAGGGTACATGACCACCTTGTTGAGCTCTCATTCCCTCTCCATACTTCTTCAAAATTATGGTGCACAATTGTTTTTCAAATTTGTGGTTTAAATGTGTTATGAACATGTAAATAAATTATTGAATAAATCTTGTTTAAACGAAACACCTCGCTTTTACAACAGTTTGCTGAATGTTTATAGCATATGGCATACTGATTCCAACCACACAATATACTTTATACAGGTGCTATGATTGTGATTACAAGGATCCTCATAGAACAAGTCACTAAGAATTGCAAGCAATACAGAAGTCCCCTACCGGTTTGAACCCATAACCTTTTAAATAGTGTTTCTATTACCATGGTAACCACAATTTTTGTCTAAATTAAAAATATCTAGATGTGCACAATCTCCTTATTGGCATCACAAACCTAACTGGGAAACTGTAAGAGTTATGCAAGGATTCATATTTTGAAGTATTTTCACTATTTCCGTATTCATAGAAACCACAATTTTTGTTGGAATGAAAAAATTATCATTGCCCCCTATCTACATACCAAGTTTCATGTCAGAGTTATGTCAGGATCCATAATTTTTGACGGATGGACTGACTGACAAACGGACGGAGGGCAAACCTATAGTCTCCTCCGGTAGAAAACCGGTAGGGGACTAATAATTATGTGACATTAAGACTGATAATAATCATTCTTTGACACGGCCTGGTGACCTAGTTTTTACCTCAGGCGTCCAAGTTGCAAACATGACCTAAATCGTAAACTGACAAACATTGTTCATTAAGATTAAGTCAAAACCGTGTAAACAGTCAACCTGTTGACGATGGACATAGGGAGATCACGTAGTCCTCAAGTTGGGCTAAAACCACCCGCCATTAAGACTGACTAGGTACTGAGACTAGTATTAAGATATTGCTATTATGGCTGGGATTATCAGCGCACTTCATTGTAGTAATCAACAAACATTCTACACTTATAACTTTATTTTAATACACTGGTTTCTGACTACAAATCACTAACATTGTAACGCAGATAAACATGATTCCAACTAGTGGGCATAATGGACTAGCGACACAGTATGATAACAGTTTATAGTTGATTGATAAACAATGCCTTAGCATTAGGCGAAATAACATGATAATGATGATAACGTCAATAAATATCAAATGCATTTTATAAGAAAACAAGAGCCAACATGGCATAAAAATGCAACTGTCTGGGACATGATGAATGAAATAAAACATTCCAATTTGGACTATTTTTTACACCAAGGGTGTTCACATATTACGCCCGTTTTCAACGGGCGTATAAAAATAACATCATGTTAAAATATATATGACTACATTACTATATTTGAATATTTAAATGAATCAAATTGCTGGCTTAGAATGGTAAGGTCGGAAATACAAAATCGACATTTTGAGAAAACAAGAAAAAACTGCCTGAAAACTACGCTTTTTCAACTTTACTTTAGTCAACATGACCTATTCCGAATTTCATGAAAATAGGCTCATAAGAAGCGCCTTGAGATGCAGATTTCAAATATGCATGAGTCTTATAAGGTCATTTACGACCTTCTCATTCTAAGCCATCTATATATAAAACACAAGGTAACACAAAAGGTGTTCCAAATGATAAAAAAATACAAAAATATGATGACAATACGTGTAACAAGGAAATGTAAACTCCCTAAAGTGTTTTATAAAGGGGCATAGCTAGACTGAAACCTGTTTCAAACAAAGCCAGGTGCACATCTTCACATATTGAGAACACAAGTTGGAGACGGGCAAAGAGACAAAAGCGAAATGTATGTCTACACCGGTGAAAAGTCTGTTTCCGGGTCATTTATTAGCTCAAACATCAGCTGGGCTAGAAGAAAGCTCGACTGGCAGAGTTGGAAGAAAAGCAAGAACAGTCGAGAGAGGAAAGGGAACTTGATATGTATAAGGAAGCAAGTAGATGAACGAGAGACAGCAGTACGAGAAATGGAGAAGGAAAATGAGAGTGAAGCAATTGGCAGGGTCAGTGGGTGGAAATAGGCAAAAGAAGAAGGGAATAGCCGACAGGTTAGCCGTTAGTATTTCAACAAAACAGACAAGGAATCAAAAGATGTGCGAGTTCATATCACATCAGACTCCATAGCCGAACATCGAGAGGATTTGGTATACGGGAGTGCTCTCATTTCCAGGTATTAACCTGGTGAGGTTAACCGCCAAAATACAACAGGATAATTTGTTAGTTCAAAAGTCCATTACATTGATCCATGTGGGTACAAACGGCATTAACACAAGGGATAATTTGTCAGTGGATCAGATTATGAGCCATTTTAATTAAATAGTTACGATAATACGTGGCGTGTCATCAACAAATATATTGTTTTCAAGCATCCAACCTAGACCGGTGAAATATATCAAGGTGTTAAAACCTTTGAATTGTTCTTTGAACACATTGAAAAGGGGTGGATTAACTCCGAAACTGTTGAGAAATGACATTTTTCTACACATGTTGTAACTGAGACTCTAGTGGTACTGTTGATAGATTTAGTCGGATAGCACATCAACGTACTATATTCACTAAGGCACAGTCCTTGGCGATTGAACTGAACAAGATAGTGCCTAATGCCCTGGTCATAAGAAAAGTTGTTAGGTATAATTGTACTTATGCAAATTATTGTTTAATTATTTGTTGTTAAGTAAGTACACTTGGCAGTTTAGTGCATATGCACATCTGGTACCGTTGCACATCGAAGTTTATGGTGGATGGGACGTTTATGTGGAGGTATTAGCTGTCAACTGTGATTTATTGTGTTGACCTAGTTTTACACGTGGGTTTGTATACAGAATCTGCATTGTTCCATTTATTGTTTAATTTTAGTTTAAATTTACACATTCACTTTTAATATGGTGTTTAATGTGTTGTTAATGGGTCATTCGTTTACAAAGAGATTGCAACGTTGGTGTGTACCCAAAAGGTTGCATAATCTGAATCTACACCCAGGCCGCATTCAGATTATTTGGCACAGTATAGGGGGCGCTGTTATAACCCCTGGCGGTAGTAAATCTCTTTGGAATGACGGGCAATTATTTGCTGATCTAGATATAAACTGTGTGTTCTTGGATATAGGTAGCAACGATCTATGTAACATGTACTCATCGCCTGGCTATTTATACGTGCAGCATGCCTAAGACTGCCAACTTCAAAAACCAGAACCAAATCAAGTCCGTTGAGACCACGAATCAGGCACCAGGCGGTAACCGATTGGCTAGTCTGATAGCGGAGGCTATTTCTGAAGATGAGGAGGTTTTGAAGGAAATAGCCACCCTGTTGCCTTCGGGCAGTGCGGACAATAACATTCAGGATACAACAAGTGAGTGTTCGAACCAGATAGTTATGGAGGATGACATTGGACCTGACTGTAACAATGCATGTGTATTCACAGGTCAGGGGGTTGATAGTGATGTTCATGATGATAGAGGTGTTAGTAATGTGCAAGCTGGGCAGGATGTGTCCATTGATTTAGGAACGTTTTGTTCCATCATTCATAGTGAGATTGATGACAAGACCAAGCATTTAATTTGGTCTGTTTAATATGTTGATTTGTCCACATTACATTTTAAGGACAAACAGACCAGTAAAACCACAACTATTAGGGAATCATCTTTCGCTAGAGTAACGTCAGTTCAGGAGTCGGCAGGCAGACAAATTGTTTCAATTATGTCTTGGTGTAGGGCATTTCAAATCTATGCCGACATTTATTGTCAACAAGAGGGCCATTGGCCCTATAGCGCTCACCTAAAGACTAGCAGTTTAGGCACAATCAGTGACCTGGTGACCTAATGTTTGACCCCAAATGACCCAGTTGCGAACTGGACCTAGATTTCATAAAGCCACACATTGTGGCCAAGTGTCATTGATATCACATAAAAATGTGACCTCTAGAGTGTAAACAAGGTTTATCTTTGATGTGACCTTGTGACCTAGTTTTTGACCACAGATGACCTATTTACGAACTTGACCTAGATTTTATACTGACAAACATTGTGACCAAGTTTCATATAGATTAGGTAAAGCAGGTGACCTCTCGAGTGTTAACAAGGTTTTTCTTCAATGTGACCTTGTGCCCTAGTTTTTGACCCCAGATGACCCAGTTGCGAACTTGAACTAAATTTCATAAAAACACATATTGTGACCATGTTTCATTCTGATTACATAAAAAATATGCCCTCTAGAGTGTTAACAAGGTTTTTCTTTGATGTGACCATGTGACCTAGTTTTTGACCACAGATGACCCAGTTACGAACTTGACCTAGATTTTATACAGACAAACATTGTGACCAAGTTTCATATAGATTAGGTAAAGCAGGTGACCTCTAGAGTGTTAAGGTTTTTCTTCAATGTGACCTTGTGACCTAGTTTTTGATAGCAGATGACCCAATTACGAACTTGTTCTAGATTTCATAACAAGAGGGGGGCCCTAGGTCGCTCACCTGTCAAACTTGACCTAGATTTTGTTGAGATGATCATTGTGACCAAGTTTTATACAGATTAGGCCAATATTGTGACCTCTAGAGACTACACAGGGTTTTTATATGATTGACCTAATGGCCTACTTTTTTAACCCAGATGACCCAATATCGAACTTGACCTAGATTTTGTTGATGATCATTGTGACCAAGTTTCGTAAAGATCAAGCCAAAACTGTGACCTCTAGTGACTACATAAGGTTTTTCTATTATTTGACCTTGTGACCTAGTTTTTAACCCTGGATGACCCAATATCAAACTTGATCTAGATTTTGTTGAGATGATCATTGTGACAGAGTTTCATAAATATTAGACCAAAATTGTGACCTCTAGTGACTATGCAAGATTTTTCTATGATTTGACAATGTGACCTAGTTTTTTACCCAAGATGACCCAATATCGAACTTGACCTAGATTTTGTTGTTATGATCATTGTGAACAAGTTTCGTAAAGATCAGGTCAAAACTGTGACCTCTAGTGACTACACAAGGTTTTTCCATAATTTGACCTTGTGACCTAGTTTTTGACCCCAGATGACCCAATATCGCACTTGACCTACATTTTGTTGTGTTGATCATTGTGACCAAGTTCCGTAAAGATTATGCTAAAACTGTGACCTCTAGTGACTACACAAGGTTTTTCTATGATCTGACCTTGTGACCTAGTTTTTGACCCCGGATGACCCACTATCGAACTTGACCTAGATTTTATTGAGATGATCATTGTGACTGAAATTTGTAAAGATTATACCAAAATTGTGACCTCTAGTGACTTCACAAGGTTTTTCTATGATTTGACCTTGTGACCTAGTTTTTTACCCCAGATGACCCAATATCGAACTTGACCTACATTTTGTTAAGATGATCATTGTGACCAAGTTTCATAAAGATTAAGTCAAAATTTTGACCTCGAGTGACTACACAAGGTTTTTCTATGATTTGACCTTGTGACCTAGTTTTTGACCCCGGATGACCCAATATCAAACTTGACCTAGATTTTGTTAGGATGATCATTGTGACCAAGTTTCATAAATATTAAGTCAAAATTGTGACCTCTAGTGACTACACAAGGTTTTTCTATAATTTGACCTAGTGACCTAGTTTTTGACCCCAGATGACCCAATATCGAACTTGGCCTAGATTTTGTTGAGATGATCATTGTGACCAAGTTTCATAAAGATTAGGCTAAAATTGTGACCTCTAGTGTCTACACAAGCCAGTTGTTGACGGACGGACGACGGACGGACGGACGGACGGACAGACGACGGACGAAGAGTGATCACAAAAGCTCACTCTGTCACTTTGTGACAGGTGAGCTAAAAACACATATTGTGACCATGTTTCATTCTGATTACATCAAAAATATGACCTTTAGAGTGTTAACAAGGTTTTTCTTTGATATGACCTTGTGACCTAGTTTTTGACCGCAGATGACCCAGTTACAAACTTGACCTAGATTGCATAGCGGCAAACATTGTGACCAAGTTTCATATAGATTAGGTAAAAAATGTGACCTCTAGAGTGTTAACAAGGTTTTTCTTTGATTTGACCTGGTGACCTAGTTTTTGACCCCAGATGACCCAATTACGAACTGGACCTAGATTTTATAGAGACATACATTTTGACCAAGTTTCATTAAGATTATGTCAAAAATGTGACCTCTAGAGTGTAAACAAGGTTTTTCTTCGATGTGACCTAGTGACCTAGTTTTTTACCCCAGATGACACAATTACGAACTTGACCTAGATTTTATAGAGACATACATTTTGACCAAGTTTCATTAAGAGTATGTAAAAAATGTGACCTCTAGAGTGTTAACAAGGTTTTTCTTTGATGTGACCTGGTGACCTAGTTTTTGACCCCAGATGACCCAATTACGAACTTGACCTAGATTTTTTACAGACAAACATTGTGACCAAGTTTCATAAAGATTATGTCAAAATTGTGACCTCTAGAGTGTTAACAAGGTTTTTCTTTGATTTGACCTAGTGACCTAGTTTTTGACCCCAGTTGACCCAGTTACTAACTTGACCTAGATTTCATAGAGACAAACATTGTGACCAAGTTTCATAAAGATTAAGTGAAAACTGTGACCTCTAGAGTGTTAACAGTCCAATTGTTGACGGCGCGCGGCGCACGACGGATAAAAGGGTGATCACAATAGCTCACCTTGAGCACTTCCTGCTCAGGTGAGCTAAAAATTCAAAAACGAGAGTCACCAATTATTTAGGTACATGTATGGACAATTTGTTGTCCAACTTTATGTCATATATGTTTTCAGCATATTTTATTTGTTTATTTAAATTGGTTTTTAATAAACGCCCAGCGGACACTTTCATCCAATTTGGTGTTTGTTCCATTATGACATAAATGAACTTCCAGGATATGCAAACAACTGTTTGGGTTTGATCTGACATTGTATTCAGTTATATTATATAGTTTAGCCAATATGTATCATATATATATTGTACTCATGTTCAAGCAGTACATTAAGCGCGTATTAAGATGCTGTTCAGTTTATGTAACATTATAAGTGTTTGTCTCAGTGTTCGTTATATCTATAGCACCATTACATACACTGTGTACCTTTCGGTGTGTAGAACACATACCCATAAACCCATCAGAAATAAGTATTTAGGGGCTTTTTATGTTCATTGTGTTGTATGGGTGTTATAGGTCTAACACCAAAATGTAACATATTAGGCCATGTTAAATTGTTAAAATAGCTTCTTATCATGTCCAATAACCATGTGAACTTCTCAACAGAACGTGTTATATTGTTAAACAACAGTGGTAAATTGTTAAAATATCATTTGAATAGCTTCTTATCATATCCATTCAGCATGTGAACTTTTCAACAGAACGTGTTATACTGTTCAACGACAGTGATAAATTGTTGAAAAGCATTTGAAATGTCTACATGCCATGCTATAGTGTTAAAACGATATTTTAACATGTCAACGAGACATGTGAACTTCTCAATAGACAGTGTTGTTGTTGTTCAAATTTGTATGACGTCATCAAAACTTAAGTTCCTCCCGCGCGCAAATTGAAGCAAGATGGTGGAGAGCAGTCATGCCTCTATCTCTTGATTTGGAAGCAATATTGGCCCGGGAAGGGCTTTCCACATTATTGAATAGGTTTAAGTCTGAAAAGATAGACACCCATTCGATCATTGAGTCTATGTCAGACGAAGATCTGATCAGATTGGGAGTAACCACAATCGGCGACAGAATTCGGATCAGGGAAAGCGCCAAACTGCAGGGTCGTAAACAATTTGTTTTTAACACATGTTCTGGGTTATTAGTTTTTGCTCTACCAGCTGGCCTACCAAAGAGGTTATACCAAAAATAGTAATGTAAACCACAGGGAAAAAGTGCATCCGACATTGGACACGAACCATCGGCAGGGGCGTAGCTAGAGGGATTTGAATTTTTAACGCAAGAAGGCTAGGGGGGTCTGGGGGCATGCTCCCCCTGAAAAATTGTGTTCCTAGAACATCTCTGGTGCTTTGTGTGGTCATAGCTTTGTTAGTCGCTTTGGTTCCCTACTCAATAATGGCCCGGTTAAATGGAATCTTGGTTTGAAGAAGTCTGAGTATCAATTTAGCGTCAAAAGCCAACATGCTACATTAATTTACTGTTTTGGTTTGAATTACAGGAAGATGCCGCCAAAGAAAAAAACAAAAAAGAGGTCAGCCACAAGGTCTACAACCAAATGCATTAGTAACTGAAACTGTGGCGGCGGTTCTTAAGGTGTTAGAGGACAGGGGTATGGTTCAAAATCCGAGTGAAATTCCACAGATGGTTGAACCTGTTGTGGAAGCGTCCACATCTGTAACTGTTATTCTGTCAGAAGCAGTTGCTACTGTTCAACCACATACGAAAACTACTAACGAACTGATGTCTTTGATGAAGACAACTCTGGATGGACAGTTGAATCCAGGTATAATTTCGAAAGCAAACATAAGCACAAACAATAGTGTCTTAAGCGTGGGGGTGTCTGACAAGGTCAATGCCTTGATTTGGAAGGGAGAGTTCGTGGAGCTTAACAACAAGGACTTTCATCTTGTAGTTAACTCAGACGGCAATGTATCATTGTCACAAAAAAACTTACTAAAGACATATGTCAATAAGTCGCTGGATATCAGCATTTTCTATTTATATGGACATTTTGTTCAGAACTTTGGTCCGTGACACATCGTGTTTAAGGTCAGATCAAGTAAAATCCGGGAAAAGTTAATAATGGAGGGATCAGACCTCACATTAGAAAAGTGCCTTGACATTGCGCAAACATTTGAACTGAGCCAATGGCAAGCCCAAGCAATGGCTAACGGGACGCAAGAGAGGTCCAATCGGTAGACACAATTAGAAGACGTCAAGATCAACAAGTGTTTACTGTACAAGGTATGCCTTAAATCTGATTCTACAAGAGGCGGCAATGTAAAACATATATGTATCAGCAATGAGCATGCGCAATAATGCTTGGAGGTTAAAGGTTAACTCTAGTTAAACCTGATATCATAACAAGGTAAACTGCCAAAACACAACAGGATAATCTGTTAGTTCAAAAGCCCATTACATTGATCCATGTGGGGCCAAACGACATTAACACAGGGGATAATTTGTCAGTGGATCAGATAATGAGTCATTTTAATAATTTAATCCACACATAGTGTTTTCAAGCATCCTACTAATACCAGTGAATTATATCAAGATTGCATCCAAGTTGTTCACACCAAAAGGTGTTAATCTGTTGAATTGTTCTTTACCAGGTGGACATGTTGAACACAACAAGAGGGCCTATAGTGCACATTGATTTTAAGAATGGACCAATAATGGAGCATTGTTACCTATATGTGATGAAATCCAGCTTTCAGAACAAAAAATGAGTTTGCTATAGTTATATAGGGAAAAAGGAACCACACTCACTGGTGGTCATGTTTTTGGCGAATTATGACGAAAATGTCAATTTTGTAACAGTGTCACTCAACAACTATCTCTGTAAAATTATTTTGAAATCTTGCTTGGTTGATTGTTTATGATTTGTTAAAGTTTTTTCAATCGGTTGCTTTGGCAACTAGAGTTCTGCATGGATTATAATTTGTTTAGCTATTTCTAGAAAGGATCACCCAAGGAACAATTTTACCAATTATAGTGAAATGATAATAATGACCAAAATAGCGAAAAATTACAAGTTCGAACCCTGATTGGGCACCATTAAACGTCTGCTGAGAAGCCTGTATCCAAGCAACCTCTCTAATAATATTTACGTAGACGTCGGGGCTTGGACTGGTTTGAAAACCCTTTAGTAATAATCAAAATAAGGCAAATAATAAGTTTGAACCCTGACTTGCTACCTTTAAACTACAGCTGTGAACTTTTTTTATAAGATTTTTATTATTTTTATTGACATTGTATTGTGTTTTTATTATTGACTTTAATTGTGATATATCATAAAGGAAATATTGGAGGATTATTTAGACAGAAACTGAGGGATTTTGCCAGTTTTAAGATTGTAAATATGTAAACAAAGGCACATATTCGTTTGATACAAAGTAGTATAAAAAAATCAAGGTTATTCTGTGTGTTTTGTGCTACACGACAAATTCATTTAATTGGATTCAGTGTGTTTAATGGACGTATGTTGGAAAAACACGATAGTTTATTTTGTGCCAAGTGTTGGTTAAGTACTGGAGAGCTAAAGGAATGAGCTATTTTGTAAGTAGAGGAAAATACGACTTGTAATCATTCACATTTTGTACGAAACATATTTTACAAATCTACACAGGTATTAAATAGATCTACAGAACTATAGCAAATAATATGAAATTAAGCCGTATGTCTGACCATACGCACTAATAAACATCCAACTTTGTGGTCAAAAGCATGTTTATTGTCCAACCCTGACTGGCCACCTTCAACCCACAGCTGTTAACTCTGTTACCAACCACGTTTAATCCTATTTACAATAATTTTTATTTTTATAGACATTGTATTGTGTTTTTATATGTGACCTTAATTGTAATACATCATAAATGAATAATCAGAGGATTATTTAGACAGAAACTGAGGGGTTTTGCCAGTTTTAAGATTGTAAATATGTAAACAAAGGAACTTTAGACGATCGAAATTCAAATAATTAGGTAATTATGGATTGTCGGGTTGGAGCAGCTGTTATTGGCTATAGCTTTATATGTGAATAGAAAGTTTTTCACATAATTACCTTAACTTTAAGTTCCACAAGTGCAAGTGAAGTGGAAGTACAAATCAAAGACTGGCTATGAAATGCCAAATATAGGGATGGTGGTAGGAAGAAATGGATGCGTGTCGCAGAACAGAGTTAGTAGTGAACACGCAGTTTCAAATGTGTGAAGCGACCTTTTGAGTCACTTATTTGAAGACTTGCTATGAAATGCCAAACATAGGGATGGTGGTAGAAAGAAAAGGATGCAAGTTGCAGAACAGAATTAGTAGTGAACATGTAGTTTCACGAGAAGCGACCTATTGAGTCAGAAGAGAGTGACAAGTGAACATTCAAAATATCTAATGTGTGAAGCGAGCTATTGAGTCACTTATAATCATGAAGATCATACTTAATATATAGCAAATTGTTTAATACAGTGTTAACCTATTATTTGGCCTTATTGTAAATGGGGCTTAACTTTAGTTTAGATTCCAATCTCATTTATGGGTGGTCATTGGTCAGCTTTGAAGTAAACAACAATACGAGACCAAAGGTAAGGTGACCTTAAACCACCTTTATACTATATAACTTATGCATTTGTTATCAATGATTCACTAACTTTCTAATACGGTAAAACCTGTGATCTCTATCAACATACTAGTAGTCTAAACAAGTTACTCTCGTACATTTATACATTAAGGTTTAATATTCATCATGTAAATGTTACATATTTCTCTGTAATGGATTGTATAAATGATAATTAATAGTGTGTTTGTTGTGCTTATTTATTCTAAATAAAGACTGCAGCGGAGTTGGACTCTTGGGCACAGAACCATGGAATGTCTATCGAACCTGACATCGAACTGAGCTTACGTCAACTGCAGTTACTGGTAGATGATATAACAAAAGATCTACCGCTTACTTGTGATGTGTGCGAAGCGCGGTTTAAGCAGAAATCTCATTTGCTGAGACATAACAGAACGATGCACAGTAACATAAGATATGCTACAAGCCATCATTGCCAGAAAGGATTCATGCGAAAGGACAACCTAGTGAGACACATGAAGCAACATGTTGAAAATATTCAACCAAAACCATCATGTTTACCAGGTAGTCTTCATTTACAACAACATAATCTAAAGAAAAGAAAGACGAACCAATTCGACGTGGACCCCTGGTGAACGTAAAAAGGAGACGTTTAACCGAACAAGCAGAAGAGAAATGTATCTGGTGTTCCCAAATTAAAGTTTTGCGATTCTTGCGTAGAACAAGGCCGTGAATGTGGATGGTGTCACCGACCTTTACAAGAGCGATTTTTCAGCAAACGAATTACAGTATATGATTCACGTATTAACTGACGTGAGAGGTTCAATAATAATCAAACTAGGAGAAGTTCATCAACATTGACAAATGCAATTGCTGGAACGGCCATGTCTACAACACTATAAACCTCGGCAGACAATATATGGGATGTATTGCAGTTTTTCAAAGACAATGAATGTAACAAGAGGGCCCAAAGGGCCCTAGGTCGCTCACCTGTCGTACTAGTGCATACACACCCCTATGGTGACACTACACATTTTCTGAATAAAATTTAAGGAAATTCAGTCTCTAATGCAAGTTTTTGTATGATTTGACCATGTGACCTAGCTTTTGACCCCAGATGACTTAATCAAACTTAACCTAGATTGTGTTGAGATGATCATTAGGACCAAATTTCATAAAGATTAAGTCGAAATTGTGACCTCTGGTGACTACAGAGTTTTTCTACGATCTGACCTGTAATTTAAACAAAATATATTGGAAAAAATAGTTTCCTCCATATCCTTTCCGCTACCATAGCGTACTAATGCAGACTCGCCGGGATGGCCATTTCAGTCTTCCGTAGTTTTCGACCTGAATGCCCAAATTCGGGAAATTTGCTCTCATGGGTACACAGGCATCCCAGACTACATGATATTACGGGCCCAGGGTCGTGAACAGGTTTTTGGGCCCGATAGACCCCTTTAAAGAGGGCTTTGAACGTAGATTTTACAAAACTGAAATTACTGGTCCTACCCGCCATTGCAGTACGATTCCCTGTGGAATTGCATTAACATTAAGCGCCAAAACGTTTTTATTTTTCTATAGCAGGAATATAAGGCTAGACAAAGGGGTCAGGAACAATGCCTTAAAGGGGCCAAAAAGTAGGCCTGTCAAGCTTAAAAAAAAAAAAAAAAAAAAGAAGTTTTTCGCGCAAGGGTCACCGTCACATCATCATTTCCGGTGACCTTTAGTCGAAATATTGACATTTTTTTCTACTTTCGGTTTGAGGTAGGTGTGTTGCATCCGGATGTATCGAGTTTTTATCAGTGCTGCAAGTCAATAGTGTCTCAGGGACAGGGTATAGGGACCATATGAATTTCTCATAACCCCCCAAAAAATCATGGTAGCGGAAAGGATATACACCAAAAACAAAATTTTGCGTTTTTTGCCCTTTTTATCCATGAAATATCGTTAATATATCGAAAAAATGGATTTCAGGCCCAAATTACCACTAAAACAGGCATTTCTGGAACGTTGTATTTATCATGTCTTTGTAAATGGCCAAAGGCGAATGTTTTGCCGATTGCTTATATAAACTGCAACTGTTATTTCTGGAAAATTATAAGCAGTGGAAAAAAGTGCAGTAAATTGGCAATGGAAGATCGCGGTGTTGTATTGGTGGATGTAGTAATGTACCAGGTAACTCGTAAGCCATCATATATTCACAAAGAAAGAACATGCAAGAAGGAAATGGGTGAGAGCCATACGGGCAGCGACTTTTTAAGAACCGGTTTGTATAGGTCCCAGAAGAAAGCCATACGGGCAGCGACTGTTCAAGAACCAGTTTGTATAGGTCCTAGAAGAACAAATCTGCTGACGCACAGTTTGTGTGCATAGAACATTTTGACCTTTGTATGTATTGTTGCATTTTTTTTATTACGCCCGTCTTCTAGAGATAAATCAGACGAGAACATCTAGTTTTCATCCAGCAGCCAACGGTATGTGTGAGAAATTCAATCAGAGTCTATAAAACATGATAACAACTTATATTGATGACAATCAGTCAAACTGGGATTCGGATGTGCAACTAATAACCGCTGCATATCGATCATGTGAACATAGTAGTACTGGGTACAGTCCAAACAAACTTAAGTTTGGTAGGGAGGTAACCATTCCTATACAACTAGAGTATGGCTGCTTTCCAGATCTAGGTGAACAAAAACCAAGTGAATAATTATGTTGAACAATCAAAGGCTAAATTAGAAAACATCTATTTGTTAGCTAGAGACTGTAAACAGGCAAAAATAAAGAGACAGAAGCGTGATTATGATTCAAGAGTACACAATTCACCTTCAATCCTGGAGATTTGGTGTATTGCTTGGACAAAACTAAGAAAGTAGGAAGGTCGAAAAAATTGGAACAAATAATATGGCAGGGTCCTTTTGTGGTTGCTAGGAAATTCAGTGACTTGCTGTTTGAAATAAAAAATCAATAGAAATCAAAAATTGTACATCATGATAAATTAAAGAAGTTTACATCAAACATTGTGCCAGACTAGGTCATTGGTTTGCAACACAAAAACAGCCAACACAAACAGTGGAAAATAACAAAATTGTGGCAAAGTCACCTGTTAAACCAAATAAACTTGTCACCAAAGACAGGAAATCAGAGACAAAGGATTTAACTACAATAAGGAGAGGAGGTAGGATGAGGAGACAAACACAGTTTTATAAACCTTAGTAGATTGCATCTTACTGAAGGCTGCAGTTCTACTGATACCATCAAAGAGAAATCTGTTACATAACAGGAAACAATAGTGGGGTCATAAAATTGCTGAAGTGTTACCTGGAGAACAGTGATAAACAAATGATTGACCATGACTAAAAAAAGTTAAGGGATTTCTCGGCCCCTTCTTTGTTTTATACACAGAACTTTGAAAACATTGAAAATTTGATCTGTGTATTATAATATAAAATAATCATCAACATACAAATAATAATTTGTATTGTACTGGATTAAATATTACATTATTGTGGTAAATGGAATATGAAAACGTGCTTGAATTGTAATGAACATTTCATAAATATATCAAAATTAAGAAGACACTATTTGAAATACTTACCTTATTTTTTGGAACATTTATTTGTATTAAGTGTGAACAAGATTTTGGTTCGGTTTTAAAACTTATTAGACACTCTTTTACAAGAAAACATAGGGAACAAACTCAGTGTGAACTTTTTTAATTTACTCAAGCAAGAGAGGAATATTTTAGAAATAATAAAAAGATAAGCAATTCAGACAAAGTATTCGCTGAAAACGACATACAAGCATTAATAAATTCTTCTGTTAAAACCGATATGGTTATTAAACCTGTGACCGATATGATAAATGGAATAAGTTCGGATAATGGAGCAAGTGCGTATAGTGAAGAATTATTGAATGCGGTTTCTCCGGCAGCATCAGCACCAGAGAATTCAGACAATGTGAATGTGTACTACCACCAGCAAGCAGAATACACTGCACACCGACTTATGCCACAATATTATAGCATTAGTGTGCCATCACCACCAAATTTCAGAAAACGTGCTGGTACCCCACTTCAAGATGAGCAATTTCTACAATCCTCCTGTTGTTGTGAGAAATTGCAACATTTAGAATCCAAGATGGACAAATAAAATGAAGAAATAAAGAAAGTTATAATTCAGAACCAGAATGAAATGTTGGAAGCAGTCACTGCTTCCATGAAATACCAACAAGAACTGCTAAAAACTGTAATCCAAATGAACTCAGGACAAAGTAGCTGTAATCCAAATGAACTCAGGACAAAGTAGCCAAACGCAACAGTTAACAAATTATCTGGCTGAATTAGCTAGAGTCAGCCAGAATATTCCAAAATAATACGGATTTTCATTGTAAATAATGTGGTGCCGCGAATACTGTAAGCCGCCATGTGAGGGCTATGGCCCCAATAATGTTGTAAGCCACCGCACGTTTTGAAGATGATGACGGGCGCTGCGAAAATAGTAAGCCATCATAGGGGTAATATGATGCTGATAGTGCTGTAAGCCGCCTATGTGTGTATAGAACTATAATCATCCCTATTCATAATGGACTAAATTTAATTAAAGTGGAAAACAAAATTTATTAGAAATATTGACATACATTAAATGTGCTTGATTTCAATTCAGTAATCAATTTTTTTATTCTAAGGAACTTATAAAAGGTGTTTGTCAAAATTTGGAGGGACTGTTGGACAGTTGTGTACATATATATGTGTGTATTAATTGATTTTTACATTTGTTTTAACAAGTTGTGGATGTTTCTTTAATTGCAATGATTTAATTTTGAATTTAGTTTTGAACTGAAATTATCTTCAGAAATTATTTGTTTCCTTTAATAATTAAAAGAAGAGGGATTACTATTTGGACATTCTTTCGTCAAACGACTTAAGGGAGTTTTGTAAGGCAGTCTGGTTACTTTAATTTTGATCTGGGGATACAAGGACCACCTATGATCCAATTCTCAGGATTCTCAGGAGCCAAAGTGTAGGACTTACGTCAGCGGCTAGAAGTTATATCTGTTTCAGTCCAGATATCGTTATTTTATTGATTTGGACCAACGATATCTACGACGTTTAGGTTAGTCCCAGGATTGTAGCTACTCAGATTATTGACTTAGTGGACTCTATTCTATTTACGCATAATGTGTCGAAAGTGATAGTGCTACAGGTTTTACACAGGCAGAAATCTGTAGGACTTTCACGGTATCCTGCGGATCCAGATAGTTATGTGTGGATGAGTTGAACTCTTTTCTCATAGACAGCTTAACCATGATTCTCCTCACTCAAGAAGTTACCTTTGGAAGATGAAGGGATTTTGGAATAGACAGTGCAAGATGGCGAACTTCGCAAATGATGGATTCACCTTTCCTACGCAGGGCAGACATAATTGCACAGAGTGTTAAACAGATGATGCCTGCTTCACGCCAAATAAACGTGCTACCACAGACAAACTGTACTTACAATCCAATTAATATGCAGGCGAATTGTAACAATCTCCCAATAGTGCAACCACCTTTGAACAGTGGGAATACCAGTATTCCACAATTACTGCAACCCCAGTTGTCATCTTGTACTAACGCTATGCAGAACAGTCAGAAAATGGGGTCTATCCCCCAATTAATTCCGTTGTCAACTGGAGGCAGTGTTCTTGCCAATCATTCAATGTTCAACGTGTCATATCAGTGGAGTTCCCATTCAATGTGCAACGAGTCACGTCAGTGGATTTCCCATTCAATGTTCAACGAGTCACATCAGAGGCGTTCCCATTCAATGTGCAACGAGTCACGTCAGTGGATTTCCCATTCAATGTTTAACGAGTCACATCAGAGGCGTTCCCATTCAATGTGCAACGAGTCACGTCAGTGGATTTCCCATTCAATGTTCAACGTGTCACATCAGTGGATTTCCCATTCAATGTTCAACGCGTCACATCAGTGGATTTCCCATTCAATGTTTAACGAGTCACATCAGAGGCGTTCCCATTCAATGTGCAACGAGTCACGTCAGTGGATTTCCCATTCAATGTTCAACGTGTCACATCAGTGGATTTCCCATTCAATGTTCAACGCGTCATATCAGTGGATTTCCCATTCAATGTTCAACGTGTCACATCAGTGGATTTCCCATTCAATGTTCAACGCGTCACATCAGTGGATTTCCCATTCAATGTTCAACGAGTCACATCAGTGGAGTTCCCATTCAAGGACTGCATACATCACACATTATACCCCCCATACGGTACATGGGGTACAAACGGTATCAGATGACACTGACACTACGGAGGAATCCGATGACAAAACCCCCCCAGTGGTGCAGTGAATTTCACACAGGCAATTGCCCAACATGGCCAAAATCTCTTACCAGGCAATGGCATCCAGTTCACTGAACCGATTAGCTCACCTATAATCTATCAAGTTAGGAAGTCAATATGTAACAAGACTGCGTTCACTAAACGCTTATGCCCCCTGTGGAAGCCTTGTCCATAAATAAGTCTAAGTCCAAAATTAGGTCAAGGTGAAGGTCAAAATGGGGTTAGGTGATACAGGCGTGTGGAGAGTGTTCATACACAACATCCATGCAAGTATGAAAGCTTTGTAGCAAGCCATATTAATGCTAGAAGAAACGGTCAATTTGGGTTAACCAGGACGGACGGACGAACGGACTGACAGGTGAATCACTATATGCCTCCTATCGATAGGGGGGGGCATAAAAAGATATGGAATAACAAATTCGTAGACGTCACATGGCTCTGTTACTGCCTACCTCGTCAGTTAATGCAACTCAAATGCAGTACACTCTTCAAATGGACAGCCAGTCCAATTTATCCTTAACTCCATCAAATCGTGCCAAGAAAATAACCAATACTGAAACTTGGACTTCAGGGCAGCCAGTCCAATTTATCCTTAACTCCATCAAATCGTGCCAAGAAAATAACCAATACTGAAACTTGGACTTCAGGGCAGCCAGTCCAATTTATCCTTAACTCCATCAAATCGTGCCAAGAAAATAACCAATACTGAAACTTGGACTTCAGGGCAGCCAGTCCAATTTATCCTTAACTCCATCAAATCGTGCCAAGAAAATAACCAATACTGAAACTTGGACTTCAGGGCAGCCAGTCCAATTTATCCTTAACTCCATCAAATCGGCCCAAGAAAATAACCAATACTGAAACTTGGACTTCAGGGCAGCCAGTCCAATTTATCCTTAACTCCATCAAATCGTGCCAAGAAAATAACCAATACTGAAACTTGGACTTCAGGGCAGCCAGTCCAATTTATCCTTAACTCCATCAAATCGTGCCAAGAAAATAACCAATACTGAAACTTGGACTTCAGGGCAGCCAGTCCAATTTATCCTTAACTCCATCAAATCGTGCCAAGAAAATAACCAATACTGAAACTTGGACTTCAGGGCAGCCAGTCCAATTTATCCTTAACTCCATCAAATCGTGCCAAGAAAATAACCAATACTGAAACTTGGACTTCAGGGCAGCCAGTCCAATTTATCCTTAACTCCATCAAATCGTGCCAAGAAAATAACCAATACTGAAACTTGGACTTCAGGGCAGCCAGTCCAATTTATCCTTAACTCCATCAAATCGTGCCAAGAAAATAACCAATACTGAAACTTGGACTTCAGGGCAGCCAGTCCAATTTATCCTTAACTCCATCAAATCGGCCAAGAAAATAACCAATACTGAAACTTGGACTTCAGGGCAGCCAGTCCAATTTATCCTTAACTCCATCAAATCGGCCAAGAAAATAACCAATATAAAAACTTGGACTTCAGCCTTTTTAAGGTTTGCTGCTGTGTATTGTGCTGGGAGTCCTACAGGGAGCAGAGTGCCGGGGCACTCTTCCCCCCCCCCTCGGTGGCGTTTTCCTTGCCCAGATATGGTCATTATGATATTTTCTTATTAACACAACCCTGATATGCTATCTCGGTTGTCTTGTCTTATTTTATGGCGTTTAAATAAATGCCCATTTTCAATTCTCATTATGTGTTGTCATCATTCTGCCCATACATAGTTCGACTGTTACTGTGCTGCTTCCTACATCAGGACAATACATAAATAGTATTTTGTTTAAATAATATATCTGAACAGTTTTATCTGTATCCGTTAGTGACAATTAGTTGAGTTTAGTAAATTGCATGTATACTATTTTTTGTAAGATGAGGATCTTACTGATGACAATGGATAGAAGGAGGGAAAGAGTGAAATAAAACAAACAGAACAAGGTAACAACATTTACCTGCTGTACCTCAAAGAAAATCAGAGCCAAGAAAAAAGCTTTCTAACAGAATACCGGATAAGTATACATTGTATTGTACATGTACCAGGGAAAGATAGATTCTAGCAATCTCTTTTAGATGCTTAAGGCGCTGATGAAGTCAGGTATTTTGATACGATAGTATGAATGAGGGAACAGCTACATGAGTGACCAACTCCATATTGCAGTAGCTACAGGTTATTTGGTGATTTTATGTATTAAGATGCCTTCATAATAATTTATATATGGTTATGACTATAGCCCGTATCACCATAAGAATAGTATTTTGAACTGTATGATTATTATCCTAAGTCATATTGTGATTTAAAATATTAAGATGCATTAACATTAGGGGGTAAATGGGCAGAGAATTAACTGATTGTATATTAAATATATCACAATTGTTTTTTAATTACCCTAATATGCTTTAGATCTTATGATGATTTATGTTATTTTGCCATTGAACATGAAAGTTATACTAATATTTTGAGGACACTGTAATACTAAATCTGGAGACAAACTTTTAAAAGGTGGGGGATACGAGTAGCCAAGTACAGTCATTTGTACTTATGGTGAGAAATATACACTACGTATACTTTAAGTGCCGGATGGGAATAGCTAAACCATAATAACCTTTTAGGGAAAAGGCTGACCTAAACATGAATAAGCAATGCCCACACCGACGACGATCAAGTGATATCAATAACTTATCTTCCTTTTCAAAAAAAAATCAGATGAGCTATAAATGACATATAAGTGAAGATGCGCAGATGGTTAAAAGAGTTTGAACAATGCAACAACCAGTCAATATTTAACATGTGTAAAGCAAATACCTCAGTTCTTTGATGGGGGAAATACACTATGGCAAGACAGACCCACATGACTTGAAGCTAAGGTTCCGGACCTTATTAATCAACATCAGTTTCTTACTAATAAATTGATGAGGTTTATTTATAAAATTGTTATGAGCACCTTTTCTTGGAAGAAAGACAAACACTCAATATTCCTACGGAGACAAACCATTATGATTTTTAACAAACGTGGCACGACACATTTCTCAAATCACAACTTGCTATGAAATATATCTATTATTAAGATACAAGGGGTTCTAAAAATTACGTAGACTTGTATATGTACTCCGAATCTCAGCTTCTGGTCGCACGGGTTAGTTTGCCTTATTTATGATAATGAGACATCATTCAAAGCTGATTTCTTTACAGTTGGTATAAACTCAAAAACAAAATAATTCCTAATATTCTATGAATGCACCCACTAGAGGCAAAACATAAACTTAATAGCAAAATATACAAAATACAAAATATATGGACATTGTAATCAAGCAGTACCATTATAATAAGAGCTGTATAAAAGACATGCTAGACTATTCAACACGTGTTAGTACACACTAAGTATCGTACAATTATGGTACTTGACCAGTACTAATGACCATTCAGAGTTAACAAGTATTTCAAGTTAAAATGCAATAATACTGATAGAAAACAAGGTATGTTTAAACTTTAATGTGTACTTGCAATCCAAACTTAAAATGAGACAAAGAGTCAAATCTAAGTGAATTATGGTCATGACATCCTATGAATATAATTTTGCACATGACCAGTACTGTTTCGAAAAAATAGCATTGAAAGTCAATGAGATATATAGCATTGACCTTTTTAAAATTCTGAGTCTGAATTATAACTCCTTTCAAAATCATCCAACAGTTATAGTATTTAAAGTTCCCAAGAAATAGCATTGATAGTCCATGAGATATATAGCAATGTACATAGACAATTTTAAAATTCTAAGTCCAATGAATTATAACTCCTTTTACAACCATCCAACAGTTATGCTCCTTCACACCTATTGTTGACTATACTCTATAGTAAAAGTGGTACAGTTCGTTTATTTAAGTCCCTCACTTGTATACTACAATGTAACATTGTAATGTCAAAACATAGCTATTTTATTGTTTGAATCATTTTATTCGGATAAAAAATACTGTGAATACTTAATTCAGTAGACTACAGAGTCATGTATTCATTATCATTTAAATCAAGAATGAATTTAATGAGAGAAATCGCAATGTTTATGTTCACAATGTTATGTATACAGATGACAGACCTAAATAAATGTGTTATATGTACACATATAAACTTTAATTGCAATATCAAAAAGAGTAAACAAATACAATGAAAACAACAAAAAATAATTTTACCCAAAATATTAAGTTCAAGGGGGCATAACTCCTTATAAAATATTCCCAAGTGTTGACTCATGATGGTAGGTACATATTAATAACAATATTTCATTGTGATAGCACAGTAGAATCCAATAACAGCCATAATAAAAGTTTCAAAAAAAAATTTACTGTTAAAAAGGACCTTAACTTACAACATTATTATAGAGACAAGTCACTTGTCTAGCAATGTTAACCAATAGCCAATACCAATAGTTAATAAATAGTAATTGTACCAAGTTTCAAATCAAAGAAAGTGATAGGGACAACATATTGGAATTTAAAATATAACCAAACTTTCAAAGGCCCATAATTCCTTCAAAATGTTTTCTATAGTAATGACAATCGACTAGTATTGTTGAATAAAATACTATGAAACATGAACATTTACTATGATAACTGGATAATCAACAATACTAGTCCAATTCTATAACATAATTTCAATAGCATTGATAGTCATCAAGTTATTGGACTTCATATAATATTTTAACCAACATAGGCGACTAGGCGTGGACACTGAAGCAAGCACATTATTAAGCACCCCTTATTCTATGAATAGTGGAGCTGAATCAGTACATGTAGGTAGCAGGATAACCATTGCATTATTAAGACAAAGCATTCAACATGAAAATGAATGGATACATTACAAACGTTTGCATATCCTGTATGCAAATTAACAATTACACTGACTGGCTACATATCCGAAGCACGTACAACTAGTATACATGTTCTTCATACACATACATTCAGTGCCTTTGATATCAAAATGAAGTTGATTTTAAACAATAATATTGTCAGACAAGGAGCATTCTTTGACTATTAAATCATAGCATTAAATGTTGTATGTTAGGGTATTTTGTTACCCCCCCCCCGTCCTGGAGTGTCTGGTAGCATGCGGACTCCTTGCAATTGATTGATCAGACACTGCATGAAAACCATACATGATACTGTAATGGGGGCCTAACAACAACCTACATGTAGTGACAGCCAAGAGCAAACAAACATAAAACCACACAAGTTAATCAAAATGGGTTCTCCTGTGTTGTTTTAAACTAATACTATGTGCAAATGCAGAACTACACACATCACATTTGAATGGTTTCTCACCAGAATGTATTCTCATGTGCACCCTTAAATTACCACGATGTCTAAAAGCAGAATCACAGATCTTACATTGGAAAGGTCTTTCATCAGAATGTACTCCCATGTGATCCTTAAGTTGACCAGTTGTAATGAAAGCGGAGCCACATTCACGGCATATATGAGGCTTGTAACCAGTATGAATCCTACTATGCATCATCAGACCATTACGTGCCGTGAATGTAGCTCCGCAAACATCACATTTGAAAGGTTTCTCTCCAGTGTGTGTTCTTATGTGATCCTTCAACCTTGAAGTGTCAGTGAATCCAGAGCCACATAGATCACATT
This sequence comes from Spisula solida, assembly GCA_947247005.1. Lineage (NCBI taxonomy): Eukaryota > Metazoa > Mollusca > Bivalvia > Venerida > Mactridae > Spisula > Spisula solida. Next base: position 52,139,498 of record OX365950.1, read on the forward strand.
TAAACGGTTTCTCACTAGTATGAATTCTCTTATGCACTTTCAGATTTCCTTGATATCTAAAGTTGGATCCACAAACATCACATTGAAAAGGTTTAACATCAGAATGTATCCTCATGTGCTGTTTCAGTTGACCGCTTGTGATGAAAGCAGACTCACATTCTTTGCATTTATGAGGCTTCTCGCCAGAATGAATTCTCATGTGCTTCTTCAGGTTACCACTTGACCTGAAGAAAGAGCCGCACACATCACACTGAAAGGGTTTCTCGTCAGCGTGAACCACTTTCATATGATCCTTTAGAGAAGCACCGGTTTGGAATGTAAATTCACAAAAACGACAAACATAAGTTTTCTTTCTAACTACCTTTGCATGTTTGCTCATGTGTTTTTTCAGATTACCATTGGATCTAAATGTGGAACTGCATACATTACACTTGAATGGTTTTTCACCAGAATGTGTTTTCATGTGATAATTCAAAGAGTCGCTTCGTTTAAATGCGGATTCACACTGATCACATTTAAAAGGTTTTACACTTGAATGCATAAGCATATGGTTGACCAGGAATCTACTGTATGCATATGAATTTCCACAAATTTCACATTTGAAGGTTTTCTCCCCGGAATGTTCGCTCATGTGCTTCTTCAGTTGACATCTGGTAGGGAATGTGGATCCACAAACAGCACAAGGTTTAACATTGGAATTATTTAACATATGTATCTTTAGACTTCTATTCCTGGTGAATATACATCCACACGCTTCACATTTAATTGGATTCTCAGAATGTATTCTCGTATGCTCCTTCAGCTGACCAGTTGTCAAGAAAGCTGTATCACAACGTTCGCATTTATGTGGTTTTACACCAGAATGAAGGCTCATGTGCTTTTTCATGCTACTACTCTGCTTGAACTGACTTCCACAAACATTACATTTATACGGCTTCTCACCGGAATGGATCCTTACATGTGTTTTCAAGCTGGAACTATCAGCAAATGCAGTCCCACATTCCTCACACTGAAATGGTTTCTCTCCGGTATGTGTCCTCATATGCACCTTAAGGTTGCTACGATGTCGGAAATCAGACCCGCATATAATACATTTAAAAGGTTTTTCGCCAGAATGAATTCTCATGTGCATCTTAAGAGAACCTTTCTCAGAGAACGCAGATTCACAAACATTACAAGTGAAAGGTTTCTCACCAGAATGTATTCTCATATGACTCTTCAGATTACAACTTAATCTAAACGCAGCCTGACAAATATCACATTGATAAGGTTTTGCATCTGAATGTACCTTCAAGTGGTTCTTCAAGGTCCCACTTTCTTTAAATGCAGATCCACACACGAAACATTTAAAACGTTTTTCAATTGAATGAACAAGCAAATGCCTGAACAACTGTTTACTTTGTGCAAATGCAGAACTACAAACTTCACACTGAAATGGCTTGTCACTGGCATGATGCTCTGAAGGGGGAGTCTGTGAACATCTGGGTTCATAAAGGTCTGTAGGATTTGAAGACTCATCACTCATAGATCGGCCACTGAATGGGTTATAGTTGTTAGAGGTACACTCCTCATCCTCTGACATCACTTCAACCTTCACTTGTACATCATCCATACTACCTAAATCTGCTGAGTCATCTTCTGTTGGCATATCATTTACACTGTCTGAATTTGCTCTGTAAACTTTCGTCATCATCTGTGTATCACTTACATCATTACTTACAACACCACCTATCTCTGCTTCATGAAGACCATTTTCTTCAGTTTCCAAATTATTTAAACTGCCTAACTCTGCTCTGTAATCTTTGGACATCATTTTTGTATCACTTACACCACCTAACTCTACGTCATAATTAAATTTGTTCCTTTGCGCACCTAACAATGCTTCACCACCTTCAGACTTCACCTGCGCATGATTTACACCACCTAACTCTTTGCCATTATCTTCTATCTTTATTTGTATATCATTTACAGTACCTGTCTCTTTGTGGTCTGGGATAATACTTTCATCTTCCATTTTTCTATCCATTCTAAATCCTGCACACCTATGTTGCTAACCTTGTCCTGTGCTGGTCTTTACATTATTTCAGCTTATAATATTGTCTTGTAAAACATGCATACAACATTCTGAAAAAAGAACAGGATTGTGTTATTTTAATGTCTAAATTGAAGAAAAATGAAATGATACAGGTTAAAGTGTGGCCTGACCTCTATAGTGTGAAAAAAGAGCCTGTTGACAAACCAAAACGCTACCAAATAGCGCTATCAAGTTTACTAATTCTATGCAACGACACACTACTAGTGAGCAGTAATAGTATACCGTTTCTTAGCACTATGCATGCTAGGCGAGCGCTTTCTTGTCCAATGGACTGCTTCGGTGGCGCTCGGTAGAGAGCTTAAACAGTGAAACAGTTTGCTATCCACAAGGCATCCTCATACATCAGTGGTTAGTCAACAAGGTAGCATATAATATTTTCCCTTCGCCCGCTATGTAGCACTTTTTTGAAGCATGCCATTTCCTAGCATAGCGCTATGAAGCGCTCTGTAGGGCTTTTGTTAGACAGCGGCGACATGGATTCTTTAAGTTAGCCTGGTGACCTAGATTTTGACCCTTGATGACCTAGTTTGTAAACTTGACCTAGATTTGACAGACACACACAATGGCTAGAAGTTTATTACTCAAAGTGGGCTAAAATGTGACATAGTTTCAGTGATATTTCATGAAAAAGACATTAAACTACTATGTTTATTTTCCACTATATTAAAGTACAATTATTTATGTCATTGGTACTTGTTCAATGAAAATGTGTGCTATCAATGCCGCAAATTTATGTGCACAGTAAAATCATTCAAAATATGTTGCACCAAAGATCTAAACACATTTTTAAATCTTTGGTCACACTGAAGTTAGAAAAATTTCATTGCACCTTGGTGAAATATTTCAGTCAGGTCCGTCAGTCTGACAGTTTTCCTGAAGTCGTCTATGATGAATGCCTCAAAAACCTCGGGCAGGTCTCGTTGATGTACAGGTAGGCGAGAAATAGAAGCGGCCTGATTCAGATCCTTGTGGAACAGCTAACATTTATAAGTAACAACATTATCTAAAATTTAATCACTCTTCAAGTCTTGACACCTCATTCCTGATGGTAACTCATCTCCACAAGGGTATAGGAGTGAGAAGAGGGGTTTCCCTTTTATGCTTTAATTGCTTATTCCTACATGTAGTAACTTGCTCCGTAAACCTAGAAATTTAGTTTTGCAGAGTTCGCGAATGGTAGAATTTCACAAAATTAAGTCGCCGCAAAAGTGCTAAAAACATTAATATGAAAACTGCAAGAAACTAAATAACGCAAAAATTTGTAGTCGCGAATATGCCCACGATCAGCAAAACGAGAAAGTTAGTATTTGCGAAAGTAAATTAGTTACAGAAGCATTTTCTTTGGTAAGACATTTGATGCATTCTGATCGCACCGTGGACTTCGCAGTACAAGCAGAATCATTGATTTCACTGTTATATAAAAAAAATTTAATACAATCATGTCATAACTACCAAAATTTCTGTTGTGAGTTGCAAGAGCTCCATTTGGTCAGATATTTCACTTGGCAGGTTACACTAGATTTGTTGACCAGGAGCCTGTAACAGTGTTGCCTAACTAGTCCCAACAGAGACCAAACGTATCATTTCATTACATTACATGACGTTAGGACTATATAGTACTGTTGGACGTACGTAGAGTCTTATTTATGGGACTATTGCCTAACCAAACCGCTTCAGAGCGCTATTCTAGGAAACGGCTTGCTTTAATCTGTTAATTTTAAAAAAGCACTACAGAGCGAATGAAACGGAAAAATTATATGCTACCAGCAAGCGATCGCAGACCGTTTCGTAGCAATAAGCTATCGAGCGCTACAGAAGCGGTCCGTTGCACGAGAAAGCACTCGTCTAGCAAAGTGTTAAGAAACGGTATGCTATTTGCGAGAACAGCGGTAACCATTAATTACATACCATACCAACTGTAAAAATGACATCATAGAGTACGTTTCACGGTTTGGCCTATAAATAATAGAGCCGTACATAAGTTTCGACTAATTGAATTTTAATTGGGTACGTTTTGGCCAGGGTACGTTTCAATCAGCTGACAGAAATCCGACTGGAACTCATTGCAGCACTGCTAAAAGACTACATAGAGCATGGTTAAGCAGTAAGAAAGTCTTATATTTGTTCATTTTACATTACCTGTAATGTGTATTGCAACGGGAGACCAAATATATTGCTTTTTAGTGTGCGCATTGAATCTTTTGTGGTTATATTGGAACGGGCTAAAATCTCAGCTATATCGTTATCATCGCATGTACGGATCAGATGTTGTTACCTCCCCTGTCAAAGAAATTGTAGGTTAAGAAGTGCGTCTTGTTAGACATGTACGGGCCAAATAAATTATATTACAAAAAAGAGTTTTGATATCCCCCATTTTTCGCCGATTTACTTTACAACAAATAAAACAAACCAAAAATAAACAAACAACATTGCTAAACGAGTGATTAGTAAGTAGTGTATGTCAGCCAAAGCTACCCTGAAAGCATCGAGAGTAGTTGTGGTTGCCACATGGCTTGGTAAGCTATTCCATAGCACAATTTATTGAGGAAAGAAGGAAAATTTCTGGTTATCTGATTTGACTTGTATTGGTCTAAAACTGAATGGATGCATATTTCTAATTAATTTACTTGGTTTTTGCACGGATATACACAGAATGTATTTCCGTGGTTTTTGAATGTATGGTGGGAAATCGATGGCTACTTGGTGATGATAAATTTTGAAGAACATTATTAAACGGGCATCAAGTCGCCTGTCATTGAGTGAACGCCAACCCAGTTTATCTTGCATGGCTGTGACACTAGAATAAGGAGAGTAATCATTGCAAACCCATCTCAGGGCACGTCGTTGTACCATTTCAATTTTATTATTGTCAATTTTGGTATGAGGATGCCATATTGAAGAAGCATATTCAACTCTTTTTGTTAACGGATATTGTTTCTTCTGTTGGCAATGTCCAAATGAATTAATATGCGTGATACAGCCTAGCATTTATAAACGCCAGACTTCTTCTCGCACTTTGAAGCATGCACAAATTTCAATAGTGAAAATATTGCGTTTAACAGCAAATGTACCATGTACATTGTAAGTGCGCCGACAAACTAGTACTGTTACTATCGTTAATAATATGCGGCTATTGCACGCATTAAAATTTAAAGTCATTTTGCTTGCATTCATCATGCAGTCTTGTTGAATATTTGCTTTCGAACCATATATAATAATTATGCTGGCAGATAATACACTTATCAATGTTTTCCCAAAAAGGGGGATGCACGGGGAATTAGACATGAAGTCACTTCCCGATGTACGGGAATTTGATAAACATGTCGTCACATGTAGCAGGAATTAGACTTGGTCCGTGTGCTATTTTATTTAGAAGTCGCCTATTATCACGCATGTTAATTTAATTAATTGAGTTTGGAAATACTCAAATTTATGACATCATCGATGACGTGATAACGTCACTTTGACGGCACTATGCCAAATATTTTTTTCATTTCAGCAGAAATTTTTATTTATTACCTTACCTATAATACCAAAATTGTATGTGTTAGTAAAGAAATAGTGAAGTTATAGGCATTTACTAATGTGCGGAATTAATTAAAATTGGAAATTATGTTTTTCAATATCTCGATATCGACATTACTCAATAAAACCCGTTTTTCCGGAACCGAAATTTCACAGACAGGGGGTTAGCGAGCAATAAGCGGTATAGCGGGAGTGTATATAATTATTCTTTTTTCAACGTTTAAACATGAAAAACATATAAATAAATTATTACACATTATCATTAAACACCTTTGTTTTTAAACTTTAGCAAGAATTATCCTAAAAAATGCTTTATATTTAAAATATTGCATTTTATTCTACACTGCCGCTTCCGTAGCTCGATACCGATGGCGAGAAAATATACGCATTTTTCAAGTTAAACATATTATTTTGGCGAAAATATTGTCAGCGAGGTCGTAAAATTGTGTTGTCATTGTTTACTAGTAAGACTTTTTACAAATTCTTGTCATTTGCCTTAAATAATCGCGATTATTGTACCTGGTTGCTCTATACGCTATAGGCATTTTCCCCCCTCACGTACATTCGGAATATCTCGCACATTGTCGCTCAATACATTCCGTTATCCCGGAAAACGGATTTTAACCTGTAATGTCGATATGGTGAATACCCTAAATACAATGCCATAAGATAAACCATTTTTATTGAAAATTAGAAATCTACGGTTTTAACCTGGTAATAATTTAAAATTTGTCACAAACACTTCTTTGTCATAATTGTTTGTTACAAGATTTACCCATTTTATTTGAAACGAAAATTTTAACTTACTATTTACCAGTGCATGTATAATTTAATATAAACGTCCTATACTGGCCCAGTGCATGCTGCCAACAGAGAGTTAGATATGATCGGCAAATAAAACTACAATGATAAGCAGCATCGGACAAGTACTGGTACAGTGCCGGAATGCCGATGCCGGTAGTTTTCCGATAGTACGACCATATGCCAGTACCGTAGTGCTGACTGGGACGTACCGGTATTCAATTAATCAACAATACGAGACCAAATGCGTGTCGTGTTTTCGCATTACATCGGTTGTATCTTTGCTTTTTCTTTGCGATAATGTAACAATGCAAAAACACGACAAATTCGACTTTTTCGCATTGTTACAATTTCGTATTGTCGCAATTTCGCTTTATCGCCATAACAAAGCGAAAATGTATCGATGCGAAAACACGACATTGACAACTTTTTCGCAAAATTGTTACATTTTCGCTATGTTGTGGCGACAAAGCGAAATTGTAACAACGCGAAAAAGCGAAGATACGACAGATGTAAGGCGAAATCACGACATATTTTTGGTGTCGTATTGTCGCCCTTCATATGTCGTATTTTCGCTTTTCGCCACATCAAAGCGAAAATGCAACAATGTAAAGATAAGACAGTCGACTTTTTCGCTCTGTTACATTTTCGCACTTTTGCTTTGTTGTGGCGAAAAAGCAAAAATACTACATGGCATAAATCAGCCCTGCGTTCAAGGAAAAATAACGTGACGCGCGTTTCGTACCTGGTACGTACCAGGTACGAAACGTTTCGTATCGTTTGCACACCAGGGGGCCGTTTCATTAAACTTCGTACGAAAATTATTTTCGTAGCCCTACGAAGGTTTCGTACGAACTTCTTACGAAAAAGTTACGAGCGTTTCAGTAACACCTTCGTACGAACTTTCTTACGTACGCATCACTTACGAACTTCGTAACTACTCTTCATGACGGAAGTTAAAATTACAACGTAATTTCCGGAACGCGCGGACCGCTTAGAGAGCACCTTGGCAGACGACAGATTGCAATAAGGCAACCAACTGGGCCGATGAATCGTCGCCGTACTTGTTGAACGAGATAGTTTAAGGGATCTTCACGTCAAGCGTAACCACCCAGAACAAGTCCAATCATGTAACAGACTTACAGAGTGGTAAGTAAAGTAGCTTGACTGTCTAAGTGTCTTGATGCTATCTATCACGATTGTTTTCTTTAGAATTGAAATTGAATGTGTTCAACTTCAAGTGTTTGAATGAAACATGCCAATATGCAAATTGAATCACCTCAGTACATAATAATCATTGGAAAACGAAAAGTGGACGGTGATCTAATGATGCGTCTAATCGGAATGCAATTGCAAGCATGTTGAAACGTCCCCAATATTAAACGTCCTCACTTAGATACAACGGGTCATCGTCTGCATTTACATGAAATAACACATAGAAACATCCTGATACAATGATCAACTTTTCGTATTTTGTTTTCAGGTGGAATGTTCTTCATTTATTTCCTGATGATGATGAAGCAGTGTAACTGTTGTTATGGGTGATGTTGAAGCTATGAATATTATCAAGAAGGTGGAGGAAACATGAACAGGTATTGTCACTAAACAGTGTTATAGTTTGTAGATCTACAAAAAAAATTAAAAAATTAAAAGCTAGAAAAGGCTTTTAGATAATACTTGTAATGAAATTGTTCATATAAATGATAAATAACTTTACTCAGTTCTGCCTGATTGAGTCAATATGATTTTAATTAAATATCTTATAAACCTGACATGTGCACATCAATGGTTAATAATGCTATTAACACAATCATTTATCAAGTTAAACTGATTTGCATTGATATATACATTGTTAAAATGTAACACCATATTGTTTTTTTTAATTTAAGGCTCCCCACAACTTTTGAGATGTCAACTATGGTGATATCATACAGTTTGCAACAAGAAGCCAGATCTCAAAATACTTGAAGATGTAATGGTCACATGCTATCAAATGTTGTGTCTAAAACATTTTACCAGTTGGGTGCTCTCATTGTGGTGTCACTTGATTCAATTTGAGGTTATTCCTCAATATTGGAACTGAACAGATATGGTGTCTTCATGACAAATCTTTGGTTAATATGCTATGTACCCACTATACCCTGAACTTATTTTACTTACACTGTATTTTATTATGTTTCACCTGTTTCAAAAGAAATTCCATGAGTTATTGCCATACTTTAAGTTGAAAATGGGTCATAAGTGTGTCAAAAATTGGTGAATGGTAGTGAAAGTCAAATATCATGTACTTTATGTAACAACTGTTGGTATAAATTCAAATCTGTGAAACCATTTTGGAGTTTCTGTTCAGAAATCAACATCCTGATAGACCAAATAGGCGATAAGCTCACTCCTATATACCCCATACTTTTTTGTAGGGAATAATAATTGAATATTAATGCAAAGAATTCAGCTAGAATTGAAAAAATAGTTTTTCTTGCCCTGGTCTTGGGGCAGGCTAAATCCACCAGCAAACTTGTATGTGAGTGCTATGATTTCAGTCCAACCATTTCTGAGATAAATAGCATGATTCCTGCACGTATGAACAAATCCATACCTCAGAATTGCTGTACATTCCATACTGCAACAGTTTAAATGTTGCAGATCTACATCATTTTTAAAATCATCTATGTTGCTAGTTTAAACCATGAACAAGTACATGTAATCAGTTGATGGTTCAATGTAAATAAGACATTTTGTGGTGAAAATAAATAACTCAAGTATAATATGTATTTGTTTTGTGTTAAAGTGTATTTAAGCATAATAGTTTGCACCTATTGTTGGATACCTGTGGTTGTTTGCACCTGAAGTGGGATTCTATCCCAGGGGTTGCTTGTGTCTGTTCATGGCATTAAACCAGTAAGTATATTGAGTGGACACACTAAGGTACTTTCATAACCAGTCAGTTGCTTGAGTCATCATATTGAACCATGCATTTCATGATACATAACCAGTCAGTTGCCCGAGTCAGCTTATTGAACCAGTCGGTTCATGATATAGAAACAGTCAGTTGCCTAAGTCATCATATTGAACAAGTCGGTTCATGATATAGAACCAGTCAGTTGCCTGAGTCATCATATTGAACCAGTCGGTTCATGATACATAACCAGTCAGTTGCCGAAGTCATCATATTGAACCAGTTGGTTCATGATATAGAACCAGTCAGTTGCCTGAGACATCATATTGAACCAGTCATTTCATGATACATAACCAGTCAGTTGCCCGAGTCAGCATATCGAACCAGTCGGTCCATGATACAGAACCAGTCAGTTGTCCGGTAAGCATATTGAACCAGTCCAGTCGGTTCATGATACAAAACCAGTCAGTTGTCCAAGTCAGCATATTGAACCAGTCGGTTCATGATACATAACCAGTCAGTTGTCCGGTGAGCATATTGAACCAGTCGGTTCATGATACATAACCAGTCAGTTGTCCGGTGAGCATATTGAACCAGTCGGTTCATGATACATAACCAGTCAGTTACCCGCGTCAGCATATTGAACCTGTCGGTCCATGATACATAACCAGTCAGTTGTCCAAGTCAGCATATTGAACCAGTCCAGTCGGTCATGATACAGAACCAGTCAGTTGCCTGAGTCAGCTAATTAAACCAGTCGGTTCATGATATAGAACCAGTCAGTTGCCCGAGTCTGCTTATTGAACTAGTCGGTTCATGATATAGAACCAGTCAGTTGCCTGAGACATCATATTGAACCAGTCATTTCATGATACATAACCAGTCAGTTGCCAGAGTCAGCATATCGAACCAGTCGGTCCATGATACAGAACCAGTCAGTTGTCCGGTCAGCATATTGAACCAGTCGGTTCATGATACATAACCAGTCAGTTAACCGCGTCAGCATATTGAACCTTACGGTTCATGATACATAACCAGTCAGTTGTCCAAGTCAGCATATTGAACCAGTCGGTTGATGATATATAACCAGTCGGTTCCCGAGTCAGCATGTTGAACCAGTCTGTTCATGATACATAACCAGTCAGTTGCCCGAGTCAGCATATCGAACCAGTCGGTTCATGATACAGAACCAGTCAGTTGCCTGAGTCAGCATATTGAACCAGTCGGTTCATGATACATAAGCAGTCAGTTACCCGGGTCAGCATATTGAACCAGTCGGTTCATGATATATAACCAGTCGGTTTGCCCGAGTCAGCATGTTGAACCAGTCGGTTCATGATACATAACCAGTCAGTTGCCCGAGTCAGCATATTGAACCAGTCGGTTCATGATACAGAACCAGTCAGTTGCCCGGTCAGCATATTGAACCTGTCGGTTCATGATACATAACCAGTCAGTTGTCCAAGTCAGCATATTGAACCAGTCCAGTCGGTTCATGATACAGAACCAGTCAGTTGCCTGAGTCATAATATGATGTAATGGTTTAACCAGAGGATTGTTGATACTTAACCAGTTAGTTTATTGAGTGGACATGCTAAACAGGCTCCAATTCCATGGAAGAAATTAAGTTAATGCTTAGCTAAAACTGTTTTCATTTATTTATTTTATTGCTAAAATTGTGGTTTAGTGATGTAGATTGCTTCCAGAAATTGTATTGAGTATGTATGAAATGCTCATGGAAATGCATCAACATGCAACAAAAATGAATTTCCTACAACAGCCTGTTATTAAGTATAACATACTTAATTTTTACTTTAAAATACTATTTTTTATAAAATCCAGACTTTTTTTTGTATAATTGCTCTTTTAAATTGGCACCACACTGATTTGAAACAATATATACTTAAGTAATACTATTAGATCATTTAAAACACAAAATATTACTACATGTATACAATAGCAGTCTTGGCTAAGTAATAACTTCTGTCATTTGCTGGAATCAGTGTTGTCAGTTCAAATTTATGTTTGAAAATAAACAGAAGAAACAGTGTATTTATCAGTGATATTCTTTTATTTGATTGCTATTGAATCTGCAATGCATCATTTATTCAAATTCATCAACAGAATAAAAAATAGTGTATCATTCCCTCCCATTTCAAACTGTGTTTTTCCCCTTGACATTTGTTTTCTACAAAAGAAAGGTAATAAGTCTACATCAAAATCTGTAATGATCCTTTCAATTAAGAACAGATCACTAATAACTAAAAATCAGTCTTGATTATGAGCTATAGGTTTTGATGAGAGTTTACTGTTGGAATACAATGTGTTAGTTTTCCTCAACACATATGAGTATCATTGAAAATAAAGATGTTTTAATCACAATATATATATGTTTAATAGTTTATTTGTATGATTCAAAATGAATTAAGGAGATTACAGCTGTACAGAGTAAAAAAACATGTACAATGTACTGTAATGCATAATTAATACATCCATTTCCACAGTAAAATGTTAAATCACATGAAGATAAAACTATACATCCACTTTAAATAGATACTTTTTGGGAATTAAAATAACAAGCTGCTACAGTCCAACACATCTACAAAAACAATCCATTGGAATAACAAAGGTGGTCTTTGGTGACAGGTAAAATACAATATACCATTACATAATTGTTTAATGCAAGAGAAAATGATTGGTCTTTATACAGACATGTTTTAAAGAAGTGGTCTTTCTTAACATGTGATCTTTTTTTAACACATGTTTCACTGTAAATTTGTTTAAGGTGTAAATTGAGGTTTTACACAGCAATATTTAAATAAATAATATCATCAGGAATTCCTGACTTATCATAATCACAGAAATAATGTAGCACCAGTGCATAGGCGGATCCAAGGGGGGGCGGACCCGGCGTACGCCCCCCCTAAAATCGTCGGAGCCTAGGTAATTTATCATATTTTGGATGTAAGAACAATATTGATATGCAATTTTTTTTCGCTCGCTTCGCTCGCATCAATAAAACAATAATCAATTTATTTATTTTAAAGTGAACTTAATGCTGTATGCAAGCAACAAGATATGGCTGATTGGTAGCATGGTACCAAACATCGGCTACAGAGATTCTTGCACATTAAAAATGTCTGACAAGTCATAAAAGATTAATACAGTTGGCTTGATTTTCTAATAAACCTATCCTTTTCATTAAAAAAAAGATATCTCAGAATGCAGCTGACGAATTCCGTGGTTCTTTTTAGAACGTCACGAGGCAGAAAGCAACTGGATCCCAAGTATTTCACATTTCCACTTGAACAAAAGTGAAGCCCTGGAGTTCGCAGGGTATGCTGCTCAGATAGACAGTGCATTTTTTCTTCGTGACGTATTCACAGCAGCTATATATCAGTGAATATTATCCAGTCGATTATCGTTAGTCCTGGCTATATAAACAACGATTTTTCTTGCTTGTTTCGCTCGCTGTAGATCTACGCAAATTCAATGAAAGTTTTCGATTGATCAATGAGTTTGTTGGGTATGCTGCTCAGATAAACACTGATTTTTTCCAATTCTTACAATTACTAAATCAGTGAATATTACCAAGTGATAAGTGTGTGGTGTATGCTGCTGAAATAGATGATTGCATTTTTTTCTTGCTCGCTCCGCTCACACAACCGCTATCAGTTAAGTTTGTCAAGTAGGAAATGAGTATGCGGGATATGCTGCTCAAATAATTGATGCTTATATTCTTGCTCGCCTTACTCTCACATTAACTTGATCAATGAATATTATAAGATGAAGAACGAAATTGTGTGGAATGCTTCCCAGAGATACATTTTTTCTTGCTCGCTTCGCTCGCCTTTTCTTTGAGGGGGGGGGTTAATACATGAATGTACGCCCCCCCTAACGCCAAATCCTGGATCCGCCCCTGCAGTGTACACTAAATATTCATCTTATTTCTTTTTGGCACTATATGTTCTATGTGTAATTCAGTGTTGACTGTTTCCATTTCACCAGCAGGTCATATACAACCTGAAATATGAATAAAACAATTTTACATTTTTTCACATCAACAAAACCAAAACTGATGTGCAATCAATAGCAGAATGCATGGTATTTTAATATACATATTACAATTTAAGTATTATACAGTACATTTATGTATCAAATTAATAAATTAAATTAACAAATTTCAGGGTTCATACAAAAATGTTACACCAAAGTTCAAGGATTATTCAAGGTAGCATAAATTTGTATTTTCTAGAGACAATTTCCATTTAACCAAATAAGCAATAGAATACCTGATTGCACTCAATTCATTATATACTGGTCAGTGACATACATCTATACATTAACATACTTTCACTTTTTTGGCATTTGTTCAAAGCAACACTTAATTTAAGTACTTTTCAAGGTTGAAATTAAATTCAAGGCATGTGCCTTGAAATTCAATGCTTGTCAGGCAGCTAGAAATGGCAAATTATTCCATGTACATGTGTTACAATTTATCTATATTTCTATGTTTAGAGAATTTTATGGAATATACAATACACCTACATATATGTATTATATGTAAATCATTCAACATAGAAAAAGTTTAAGTCTGGGGTACTATTTACTATTACCCTAGCTTTATCCATATGAGTGTAAGGTTGTAAGTTAATCAATTATGTTCCTTGGTTAAACATTTTACCACACACACCTACCAGTAAAATGCAGTATTGTCTCTTCTTTTTGTCAACTATTTGACCATATGTATGTATAAATCAACCAGTTTGTTCTTTCTGCATTAAGTTCTGTAATAAAAATTAGTAAAAAAAAGTTATGTAAGACAGAATTAGGGCTAGGTAGGGCCTTCATATGTATCCTGTGGTCACAGTGTATAGTGCCATGATCAGCATTTTAGCAATACACAACATGACATTGCTGCACAACAATGGGATATGGAATGAAACCTGTATACAGTGGGTCCAGATCACCTGCATTAAATATGAAATAACACACTTATATATGTACAGTGGGTCAAGAGCACCTGCATTTATATCAAATAGCACATATACTAACAGTGGGCCCAGAGCATCTGCATTTATGTGAAGTATAACACCTACATACTAGTGGGCCCACAGCATTTGTATTGATATGAAATTACACCTATACATCATATATATACCACGAAGTTTAATTTAATTAACATGCGTGTATATACTGACAAGGGGTCCAGAGCACCTGCATTTATATATGAGATATAACACCTATATAATATATATATATTTTTGTACGTAGATCTAGTTGGTCCTCGTCTGCATTTAAATGAAATGACACCTGTATACAGTTGGACATCTCCTGCTTTTATATGAAGAAAGAAAACTATACAGTGGGCCCTCGCCTGCTAAAACATGCTTACTTTTGTATTTATTTCTCAAATGTTTAGCGAGGCAAGTACCAGCGAGTACCACATCCTATATGGTTGACTTTAAAGGTTAAAATATACGCGTTAAATAAAGTGCATGCCTATTTGCTGTGTTGTAGTGAGGCTTCCATTCTCTGTTGATATTTTTTTCCCATTTACCAAGTGGTTACCTACAATGGTGTGTGTAGCTAGATAGGTCTACAGTCAGAAGTTAAAACGGAACGTAAAATCGCTGAAAAGTTTAAGAAAACTACTGAAAGTAGAGTAAAAAGTCGTAACAGCAAGCTTATAAAAAGCAGGGATTCCAGCTGACTATGAAATGGTTACATGTTGATCGAAAAATGATAAGATACGAATGAACAAAAGTACGAATTGACCTAAGTACGAGTGGCGCCGTCACCACGCAATTGTTTACATTAACAGCGGTGTTCACAGTAAAATCTCCCTCTATGCTATCGGGCGTCATTTAGGTCGCCCTAACTAGCGAAAATGTATTAATTAACGTATACTGTACCTTCTTAGTTGCATCTAAAGGTTGTGTTTGGTTGGCAAAGGGACCAATATCGTCTTTAATAAGGTCTACCAACCAAATAACACCTTTCCGTGATAGCCGGTGCCTCTCTCTCACTTCCTTCTCACACAGATCGTCTAATTTATTCGTTATTTTTCTCAAAAACACCCTTTTCTGTTATTCGGGCTTCATGCAAAATAAACGCCGCCATTTTGTTTCGTAGTTTACGCAAGGTACTCACCTGTCGTAGACTTACGAAGAAATCTACGAATTTCTTACGAATCTTCTTACGAAGTTGAGTTTACTGAAACGCTCTTTTGGGCCTACGAAGTTCGTACGAAAAACTTACGAAGATTTCTTGCGTACGAAGTTTAATGAAACGGCCCCCAGGTACGAAACGTTTTGTACCTGGTATGAAACGTGCGTCACGTGATTTTTCCTTGAACGCCGGGCAGGCTACATAATTCCACTCGGCTGATTATCAAATAAGCACAGTTAATTCGCTGTATATTCTTTATTTAAACGATGCGATGTACAAAGAATTTTACAATCTGGTATCAAAAGCTTGTATCCTGGAAAAAGTATTTGGTCACATTATGTTATAGTTAGAACATATTAAGTAAATTTTAATGAATAAAAAGGGCGGAGCGAGCTTAGAATATAACATTCTGCATTCTGATTGGCCGATAGAAATTAGCGCCAACGCATGACGTCAAGTCTGTTAAGAGAACATTTTAATGATTAAATTTTCATTTAACCGCGAAAATGTGGCGTTTTCATTGGCTCATAATGTAGGTTATATTCTAAATTCTAATAAAAATTAATTAAAATCACGGAAATACATTCTGTGTATATCCGTGTTAAAATGTACGTACAAAATACGCAAGTTAATTTATGCAAACAGATAACTAAATCAAATTACAAGTACAATTTAGTCGCTTTTAAGTTTATACACAGGCCTAAGAAATTATATCACAAAATATATATATATAGTAATGACGGGATGATGGGGAATTTCAAAACTCTGTATTTTGTGATATAATTTCTTAGGCCTGCATGTGGTTTATATGACGACACGTCATCCGCCTATATACGGAAAAAAAGAGTCTATAGTTTTCGAAAATGTGTTGACCTAGTTCACGTGACCTCATGATTGATACTGTAATTTGGACTATATGTTTTCTGACAATACAAATTATACGATGACTACAATTAGACAGATGTTTTGGCGGTAGCTAAATCCATGGTCTATTTCATCATTTTATATCTAGAATCTTTTGATTATTTGCGCCAACGGCAAATAATTTAAAATAAAAATGCCAAATTGCATTTCTTTTTCATTTCCCAAAATTCAAGGTCGCGGCCCCGGTTTTGTAAACCAGAAAACATAAAATAAGTGGTCTATGATGCTTGATAAATACCGGCCCAGATCTAAAGTTTCAATATAAAATATTTCATAGTTAGTTAGAAATGCAATTTTCACATAACTAATGATCAACATGTCTGAGTTTCAGTCCTGTCAGTCCTAACAAGGGCAAATTAAAATCCCATGTTTATCTTAGTATACCGGTACCTTGTAATTGATTGCCGTCGTGAATATGCATTCCAAGTTTGAAGTAAAAACCTTTGACAGTTTCTGAGAATTGGATTCCAACGAAAAACCTAACTTACACCCCTCAGGCGCAGACGCTGCACATCGCAAAGGCAGACACAGCTTTAATTGTCACAATAACGAAAAGGTCGAGCCAAAATTGCGAAGTTTACAAAAATAATATGATTTTGTAATTCAATTTTAATTTAATTTGAGTTTAACTTTACGTTGCATTAGGAATTTCATTTCTCAAAATCCATTATAATCAGACACACCGTAAAATGAAAAGAAAATAACGGAGTTAACACTTCAGTTCACACATTCAGTTTCTGGTTCGCTTCAGAGAGAGTTACTGTAGCCAGCGCCTCGGCCTTTATGCATTGCAACCCTTATTTACCGGAGATAAACGGAAATGGCCGAGCTTTCACGATTGCCAGCGAGTGTGCTAATCGCGCGCACACACACACAGCACAAAGAAGTACTCACATGACTGTGTATCGCGCAGTGTCTCGAGTATACTCGAGAGTTTCATCTTAGTGTGAAATTTACGCTTTACGGATAAACATTCGTGGTGAGTTATTTTATTTATTCTGATCTACATACAAGCAGAGCGCTCTAATTCTACATATTCGTACGATTCATAGCACAGGTGCAAGACACAACATCTTGTTTGGCTCCAATAGGCCTATTATGTATAAATCATAAGATTTTGTGTCTTGCACCTGTGAGTCGTAGTGCGTATACATTTTACAAACTTGTACTATTTTGGGGGCATTTAAATTTTGCCATTATATATTTTTGCAGGAATCCCAAGTTTGAGAGTAATACACACGATACATAATATTACATGTACATGTATATGCTTTGATACTACATATATAATGCATTGAAACTACATGTATATGCATATATGCTTTATCTTAGGTTATTTGAAAATCCAACGATCAGTGACTAAGTTATCCCCGGTCAACCTTTATGCTATGATCCATTTTCATTGCATTATTAAACACACAGGGTATTGACGCTTATCATTTTTATGTGTGTGTGTGGTTTGCCTTATGTCTCATATACTTACAAGGGGAAATACCTCTACCTTGATGGTGGTCTTTGATTCCAAATTGGTACATTTAAACAAAGATATCGACATGACCGAGACAACCCTCTAGCTGTTCGATATAACGATGCAATCACGGTATATGATATAAGGCAGCAAAGACATACGCAGTAAGGGTTTTCAGACCCGTGTATATGTATATTAAAAGATTATAGATGATAGAGTGACATTGTCAATACATGTATTTATATAATGGCCCTCGAATTGTAGTATAGTTTACGTGACCCTTCATTCTCTTTAAGCAATTATTACATCCACTCAGCAGAGTATTAGTATGAGGGCTATTGTGTTCACATACGTATTTATGTCAAAATGCGTTCACTGTTCAAATACTTTACTTGAAACCACTTTGTTTACTTCAAGTGTTCTATACTGTAAAATCATTATTTTTCGAGGGAGTTGAATTTTCGTTATTTGTGTTGTTGATTTGACCACGAAATCTAATCCCCACGATTCATCGACCTCACGAATACAGAACAAAGGTTTACCCGCTATGTTTTGTAATCAACAAACTTACGACCCCACGAAAATGCTTGTCATCAAAATCCACGAAATTTAATACCCACGAA
This sequence comes from Spisula solida, assembly GCA_947247005.1. NCBI lineage: Eukaryota > Metazoa > Mollusca > Bivalvia > Venerida > Mactridae > Spisula > Spisula solida. The sequence continues at coordinate 52,158,001 of OX365950.1, forward strand.
AATGTTTGATTTTAAAGTAGTAAGTAGAATCTAACACAATAACCGTTGTCTTATTCATAAAACAATACATGTGTTTATACGAGTACATGTATATAGTAGATGCATGTACATGTATGGGGGGGGACAAAACTGAAAGAAAACACAAGTGCAAGAACAAGTTTAATTTACAGAAATGTACACGCTGTGAGTTAATTGGATACGATCAAGTTAGGCGAAATGCAGAGGCCAACAGCCAAAACTCGGTGTAATTCACAATCACAGAAATATTTTAACCAAATTCTATATTTGCACTGGTTCCTTCACTTAGTGACGCCTTGCCTTTCTCAGGAATTGAGGTTATGGATTCCAATCTAGTTCGCGACATCACCCCGTGTACCCCGACAAGACGTGCTAGCCTGAATACTGCTGTGTTAGCCTACGACAAAAACGTCAACATTCAAGAGTTTAGGTATTTTGTGCCTGTTTCATTTTCGTGTCAACACCAGTAAAACGAAGATCATGTACGTGTACAGTGGTTCTTCCTCGACACGGAGACATACACGCTTCTTATCGACAAAATTAGACAGGAACTGTAACGATACTGCACATACTTTTTACTTGAGACGACAGCATTTTCAATAAAATAAACGTGATTGTGATTTTATAACATGGATCTAATCTGATGTATCTAAATTAGTTATCACCCGGAACTGTCCAACCCTGCTACGTTTCGTCTTTTCACCGACAAAATTGGAGAAAGTTAACGTAAACTATAAACGCGGACGTTGATTGTTACGAAATACGCACGGGCTAGTCTAACGCATTTTATGACGCATTTTATGACGTTATCGTTGTGACGTCGTAAGGGACATTTTCCTGCGCTCGGAGCCATATCATAATCGTTAAAAACCGACGCTGGTAAACCTCTTCACATATCTGATTATAATTTTTTTTCAATAGGTCAAAATCGTTTCTATGTTTCTATTTGCAGTATATTGAAACTACCACTGAAACATAGAAATGGAAGCTGAACTGTTTGATCCTGCCACCACGGATGAAGCAATCGCTGCCCAAATATTGCCACTTCCTGAAGGAAAGTCTAAACATTTCTTCATTTCATTTTGCAACGAGGACAACGATAAAATCCTACCTTGTATCGATGAGCTCGAGACACGTTTCAACCTGAAATGTATGTATGCTGATCGAGACTTTCAACCTGGTAAAGACATCTCTGTCAATATCCAAGAAGGCATGATGATGTCATCAAAAGTGCTTTTATTCCTGTCTCCGGCTTTTCTAGAAAGTGGATGGTGCAAGTATGAGACCGATGTTGCTTTTGTTACATCCATGGGATGTGGGTATAGCTGTATAGTACCGGTATTGTTAGAAGAATGCGAGGTACCACCGACATTAGTCACCTTGACCTATATTGATGCGACTGTGCCTGGTGTAGACTTACCGGCCAAGATGGCTTCTAGTCTACTTCGTCCAAGTAAGTATAAAACATCGAATCCTGTGCATACCCAGGACTAAAAATCAAATATAGTTTGTTTCCCCTTCCTGACCCTGGTCAATTACGGCTGGGTGGTTGGGTTCTGGGTGAATTCTGGATTGGTGGGTGGATGGGTGGGTATTTGGTATGTGGGTAGGTGGGTGGTAAGGTGGACAAGCCGGCCGTCGGGCGGGCAGGTAGGTAGGTAGCTAGGTATATGTCATTAATTTATGTTTTGCCCGTATGCATTTTCTAGTTCTACAATTTTGGTTGATAATAATTTTGAATACAATTCGCACTTCATGACGTCAATTCCGACCTTTTCTATTAAACAAAAAAAACATTTCTGAGGGTCAAAAATATATTTTGTTAGGGGACTTATTGCTGCGGTAGGAAGAGAAGGGGAAACAAACACTATTTTTTTTTGGCCCAGAGTTACCTTATTAATTACTTCACATATTTTGTTTCTATTTGTACTATTACTAACGCTTATACGTACGAGTATAACTTTTTAATTGCAGATACTGATGATGGTTTGTTGACACTCAACATCCGGTCCTGGAACAGAACTTGTGAGTGTTTGTATACCGATCTATATCAAAGTTAGAGCATACTAAGTAAATTCGTATTGATCAAGAAATGCGGAGTTTAGACACCAATTCCAGAATCAAACATTTTTCATGAAATTATGCATGTCGTCGTTTTATGGTTTATCATAAGTTCCTAAAAATGAGTTGCTATAAGTACCCTATCACGTCTTATGTGCTTTGGAATTTGTTTTTTGTTCAGCATTATAATTCCTGATTCTTTATTTGATAGTTGAAAATGGTTATTGTGATGTGCTTCATGCTGAGAGAGACAACTTATGGTCAATTCGTCCTGCTAGGTATAGATTTAAGATGCAACCACATCTACTGACCCAACTCAAGAATAATGGTGTCGGGGTAAGCATAGTTTTAATTGTCTTGTAAATCGCTCATCATTCACACATTTTGGTGTGTGAACAGTTTATTATAGTGGCTGACCTGTTATGTTTAGTGTCCACTTATTTTATTTTATACTTTAGTACATGTATTAGGTCGATTGTAAAACAAGTTTTTTCAACTTATATTAATCACTCTCGACACCTCATTCCTGATGTTATCCATCGCCACGAGGGTATGAGAGAAGAGAAGCCAGTTCCCTTTTCAGCTGAACGTTTTAGCAAGGGAATTGCTGGTACCATGTTTATTTCGTCTTTGATATGACGCGGCCAGGGATCGAACCCGGGACCTCCCGCACTTATGTTTGTCCAGGGGTGATACAGACCCATTTTAAACTAAGTAATTTGTTGTAATAAAACGGAAGTTTCACTCCTAGTATACCCTGGAGGTATTCTCCTAAATACGCATGATGAAAAATCAGCCAGACAAAGTATATTCTCCGCAATGCCACATCACTAGGTTGGACCTCACATTGTACCAAGGAAAGTCGGATTTCTGTGCTCGGCTGGTTGAGTGCTGGCTTCGCTGTCCGACTTTCTATTGTCTTTAAGTGACACTGTCGTTATTAAAATTTAATGAGATTTTCATAAATTTGTCCGGTTTTTCTAGAGAACGACTCGTATTCAATCATTCAAACATTCTATCAAATTACTGTATCACCAAGGTAGATAATTCAGTACTCTTCAAGTATTAGATAGAATGGTAGTCCTAAATAATTATCGCTGGCTTAGAATGAGAAGGTCGTGAGTAAAAAAAAAATTATTTTGAGAAAACAAGAAAACACTGTCTGAAAACTACTGTTTACTTATGGAAAAATAAGCCTTTTCAACTTCAAGTTGGTCAACATGACCTGTTCCGATTTTCATGAAAATAGGCTCACAAAAGCGCCTCGTGATGCAGATTTCAAATATATATAGGTCTTATAAGGTCGTTTGTACCTTCTCATTCTAAGCCAGTGGTGTACATGTATATGTTTCGATTGCTACAATAACTTAGGCGGAGCTCTTGAATCAGATAAGACACATTGCGGGCAGTCCTTAAATTGCCCTGCTGTAACTGTGATTACTGTAACTTCTGTTTATGCCTACATACTCTCCCCTACATTTTGATATTTTCAGATGCCTAAGAGGCTGCTAAAGAAAGCTTTTTCTGTGGTTAACAAAGATCCTGTCATGTGGTCATATGACCTTTTGAACAGATGTAAAAACCTTGGATGGAGTTGTCTCGTTTTGTCACCTATATGTGTGTTATTATTTTTCTTGGTATCAAGTGCATTACGTTTGCAATATCAACCTCGGAAACCACCGAATTATAGAATTAGCTCGTCTATATGGAGTTACGATTTCAATATATCCGATGGCTTATCATTTGGTTTTGTGGGAGTCTTAATGTTAATGGTTTTACCCGGTTGGTTCCTTCTGATGCAGATACCCATTTGTTTCCTCCCAAGATGGTGTCACAGCAAACAGGTATGATATATAGTCCAGTTATGATATTGTGACAATGATGTTGCAGTTTATGTGTACGCAAAAAATCACAACCATTGTCTAAACAGGTAGAAGATAGTATGTCAGTTTAGTCTTGAAATTATAATTGTTTGTTCAGTATAAGCCTTTATAATTGGTTTTACACCGTTATAGTCGACTCGACCGCTGCGTCACTGGATTTTTATCCTGACTGGACAATAAGTACAATGTTATAGTCCAGTCAGGATAACAATCCAGTGACGCAGCGGTCGAGTCCACTATAACGGTGTAAAACCAATTATAAAGGCTTATACACTGTACTGTACAAACAACTATAATTTCAATGCTAAACTAACATACTAAACTTCGCTTTAGCTGTTTAGACAATGGTTGTGATTTTTTGCGTACACATAAATTGCAACGTCACTGTCACAATATCCTAACTGGACTATAGGTTATGCATGTTTTCGATTGTACACTATGGGCTTATCCGATTTAAGGTGTACTATATAAACACATTTGTTATGACATTGGTACTAGATACCCAACATTAAAGTTCGCCTCCCCTTTTCAGAAGATGGGTCCGTGTTTGGTCTACCCAACTTAAAAAATATACCTATACATTAAGTAGATTTTAAAGTACAGTTCGTTTGTTTTCGTCCATTAAGCTTGTCACTTGTTTACTAACTATGTGAACTCCTATAGTCCGTGCAGGATAATGTGGCAGTCACGTGACACAATTTTTTCTATTTTGGACTATGTCAATTGATTGCAATAGGTGTACCATGGTCAAGGTTTGGCAATATAAATTATTTAAACCACCCATCAAATAGAACATACTTCGTAGCCGAGAGGTTTAGTGCGTAGATTATACTCCGTAAGGGTATCGGTATTTTTGACAGTGGGTTCGAAACCTTGCCAAGATATATGCATTTTTATTTCTCCTTTTTTCATCTTAATATTTAAAATACATTCAAGTTATCAGATGTTTCGTTTCTGTTAAACGATGCTTTTAAATTTAACGGCTGAAAAAATGGTCATATTGTTGTAGTCAAGTTAAGGCAATTGGAGAACAATATTGGGCGCTAGATAAAGAGATCGAAGATGTACTGGAGCGACTCATCTAGCGATGAAGCCCAAATACAGCATCTGAGTGTGACAGTAACTCAGACCCTGATACAGCAGATGAAGTGGTGTAAAATTCGTTTGTATTGTAATGAGTTTATGTTCTTGCCATATAAATTGAATTGAATTAAAAAATATATTAGCATGAACATGATAAGATAAAGACAAATTTATAATTAACAAATCCTAAATACTCAAATTATTGTGATGAATTCACAAAAACACTTCTTTCAAGGGTTGAACTGGAATCGCTCAGTTACAATTCCTGGGCTTTACCATCTGAGCTATTACAACATACATAACTACTTACAATTATTTAGTGCTTACATTATATTGCAATTAGTCAAGCATGACGATAAGGCCAACCAATTTAACTGCATGGATAACTGCCTATGTTAAATGTAACATTTCGTCGTTCAATGGGTGGTAAAGGATTAGCAGCACAAGGCATTCATACTAGTATGAAATGTAAACAAACACTAGTCCATATTAAGTATGTATTTCAACAATATCTACGTGCATGGTATTTAATGAAATGCACAAACAACAAACAATTACATTCTTTTAAAGTTATCATTGACCAATATCATGTATTACCTGTAGTGAAATAGACTCGACTGCCACATTATCTAGCACGAACTATAACATAGTACATGCATTGTATTCAGTTCGATCAACATGACCATTTCCGATTTTAATGAAAATATGCTCGAAAGAATGGCACTTACTTTCTTCTAATTCTAATCCGGCAGCGAAATATAAAAGTTTATACATGTATAACGCGTTGTTCGGAGAAAAACAACATCTCATTTGGTTCATCATTTCCTTTTTAGCGAGACATTTCCCTCCAAACCAAACTATGGCAAATGACACGCAAGGAATGTATCCAACATAATATAATACTGCTTTTCACATCAAGAAGAAATCAACTCCCAACAGTATCCTTCACAAATGTCTTCATTTTCAGTCTTATCATCATGCAAGGGGCATATAAGTTCTATATTCGTCAATGTACGTGCAGTTCTTTATGTTCGTTTGGGTCACAAAATGAACTTTCTAATTTGAAATATTCGGTTTGTATTTTATTTAAATAATAAATACTTTTAAAAGGCGCTAATTAATTAAGTATAACAATAGAAGAAGAAGTAGAAAGGGAACGTAGACTATGCAAACTTTGTAATAACAATGAGATAGAGAATGCATATGAATTTTTAATTTTTGCTTAAATGCTCATTTTATATAGGTACATGACTGTATTAGAAAACAATACATTAATGTGCTGACATCGATGTATTTTGTAATTGTAATTTTGTAATTGATATGGGCGGGATGCCTTAAATCAATTAATTTATGTTATATTATGTAGATGATTGGGATTTTGTGTATACCAGGGACTAACAATAGTGTAGGTCAACATACTTGTAGTGGTGTATTTTCCTTCCATCAAATTATCAGATTCTTGTCATGAAATACAACATTGCTAGATGCAGGGTACGTATCACATTACATACAAGTTCAGTGTTTAGTACGGAGAATTTGACACGGCTCTCGACCTTCTATAAGCATAATTTAACAGCTGATATATTATTGTCGATATTTATAACCCCGGCTGTATGTTTTCATAAGCGGGACGTATCACGAAGACGCACGGTGTTAAATACCTACACAAATCTAAAAGGACCGATGTTGCACGATTTGCTCACGAAAATTTATTTGTAAAATGTTCATGCATAAGGTCAGGATAAGGTCAAATTATCCGTGCTGTACTGCAGTAGTGCATTATTGAACGTAAACAATTATCCAATTAAAGTCTATTTTCGTACATGCGTCGGTTCAACCGACTCGACACTTTAACCCCAATCAATGAGTCGCAAGCGACTAATAACAATATAACACGGACCCGATGTCGGCGACAGCACATTACCTTTTGATCCACCTATGTATCAATTTATACACCTGTATGAGGTCAGGTAATGTGGATTGTTTCTTGGCTCATAGAAATTGACCGATGGCGCAAACGTGGACGGATCCCGGGACCTCTACCTTTAAGTGACCGCTCCCCCCTACGCCATGACCTTTTGTGTTTATTTTCTATTCGGAAGTTTAATACCCATGTCTCTATTACTTGCGCAATAACTGACAATGCGTGTTGTAACGAAGGTATAGTGTAGCTCTCTTATATTTCGCTTGCTATAGAATCGGAAGAAGTCGTAAGTACAAAATCAATATTTTGAGAAAACAAGAAAAAAACTGTCGGAAAAGTACTCTTCACTTATGAAAAAACAAGCTTTTTGAACTTCAGTTTGGTCAAGATGACCACTACCGATTTTCATGAAACTAAGCGTACTTACGACCTTCTAATTCTAAGCCAGCGATTTGATGAAAAGCATTTTAGATGATCATGGTATATGTATTACAGCGGATGGTCAGTGTTTTTATTTATATTTATTCAGGAATACTTCATCGGTGTGATCAGAGCCAGAAATATACAACCTATTGATACAAGGATGACACAAGAGGTACCTTAAACACTTTGCTTAAATATTTTTAAACCACATAACTGAATTGACTTGTCCTGTTTTATGGTATTCATATAATGTAAAACAACAATGTGTAAACCATCGAGAAGAGTCTTGTTCTCATTTTCCATCATGGAACCACAGGTAACTGTATCATTGATTAAGATTTTAAAAAAAGTATTATATTCATAATATATAAATTTTACAAAAAATATAATTATATACAATCATGTATAATTTTTTTCTCTCTAAATCAATGATACAGTTACTTAGTACCTGTGCATGAAACTTCCTAGTATACGAAACACTGTGACATCAAAACATGCTCGATACGATACGCTGTGACATCAAAACATGCTCGATACGATACGCTGTGACATCAAAACATGCTCGATACGATACGCTGTGACATCAAAACATGCTCGATACGATACGCTGTGGCATCAAAACATGCTCGAGACGATACGCTGTGGCATCAAAACATGCTCGATACGATACGCTGTGACATCAAAACATGCTCGATACGATACGCTGTGACATCAAAACATGCTCGATACGATACGCTGTGACATCAAAACATGCTCGATACGATACGCTGTGGCATCAAAACATGCTCGAGACGATACGCTGTGGCATCAAAACATGCTCGATACGATACGCTGTGACATCAAAACATGCTCGATACGATACGCTGTGACATCAAAACATGCTCGATACGATACCCTGTGGCATCTCACTGTGACAATAACCATGTTCGATCATCAGTATGAAATGCTTCATATTGATCAAGGCACTTATCGTGTACGGTACGAAACCATGAGACATCCTAATGCGACATCGAAAATGTTCGGCACCAAAGATTGAGATATCAAGCATATCCGCAAACACGACAAACATACATGAATTTGCGCGCAGTTTTTAGTTGTTCGAAGAACGACTAGTTTTATACACACGTTTCAGCAATCGCACCTAGTTTTAGTTGATATAACTAGTTTCCTTCCTACGCCGCCGCAAAGCGGTGCAACCTGTACAATAGTAAACCGGTCAGCCAGCAATATTGCGTGACTACCGGTGCGGATGTAAACCGGTCATGCAAAATAGTTCATCAATTGCAGCATATATACTACGGACCTGGATTTACAAGGGGGTTCCCCTTTAGTATGTTATAAATGCGTTACGTTATGTATTTCAATTGTTCATTACAACCTCTGTAGAGCAACATCATTTGGGAGCTGAAAATATTGGTTATTGTTTAGAAGGTGTTGCTTTACAGAGGTTAAATTTATAGTAAATAGTGACTTAGGGAAATGTTAAAGGTGTTGTTACACAGAGGTTGTTGCTCTATAGATGGCCGCTCTGAAGAGGCTGTGCTGTACATGTATAATTATAAAATAAACAATATCTGAATGATTACAGAGATATGCTGACACATTGATTGAACGACACTTAGAAGAAATGACGAAGACTTTGGCAGACAACTTTGAACTCCTCCCAGACGCCCCTATGAATCGTCATAACGTTAAACTAAGCAAAATGTGCATCTGTCAACAATTAGAACGAAACTTGATCTAGGCTGGTATTCATTATTGATCTTATTTAATTGGAGCATAAGGATAGCCAATCATATCGCCTGTTAATGATCAAGAGTTTAATATGGTGTGATCTGATTGGTTGTCCTTATCCTTAAGTCATGTAAGATCAATATTGAATACCATCCCTGAAGAATGCGTGTAACAGACTGTGTACTTACGGTAAATCGTAACCACATGATACCAACATATACTTTCAGTGTAAAATAAATAAATGGAATTTGAAGTTAGTACGTATATATATGTAAATTGTACAGTGGTTCTGAATGTACATGTATAAGGAAAATAGATACATATACGAGGTACATTTGTATATACTTGTATATCTGCCAAGGTACCAAATCGTATTGACCAATATGTGGTGAGTTTGTAAATAAAGACTTGTTTATTCTTGCAGTTATTCATAACAATTATGTTCAATCATCATAATTCTACCCATCTTGCAAACTACTAGTATTTTCCAGCAATTATCATGCCGTGTAGTTCTGTCTGCATTTATCTTGTTGTACAGTCAGATCTCGATATAACGATACCCGATATACTGACAAATTCATTATACTGACACCAAATATGGAGACAAACGTATTAAAATGCTCTTTGTATCAATTCAGTTGCTGACATATTCGTTACAACTACATTTTTCTCAGAAACAAACAGCGTCGTTGTATCGTGATCTTATACATATACATGTATACGTGTATGTGTTCCAACATTTGTCTTGATGCGTGTTTGCGCATTTCAGCAATTTATTTTGTTGTATACTTGAGCATATACTTTGTTGTGTTTTTCATGTTCAGCATTTATCTTGTTGCGTGTTTAACATATTATGTCTTCTTGTGTGTTCCAACATACAGTGTATATCTTTTTGCATATTTCTGTATATTCGAGACGGACTCAAAATTAAATGAGATTTGTTCGAGACGGACTCAAAATTAAATGAGATTTGTTAATTTATTAAGGCTTCGAAATGTACTTATAGTTGTATTTTCTATACCATCGTCAAATATTTTATCTCCTGCTGAATTCCGTTGTTATGTATACAGTGTATATCCTTTTGTGTGTTTCTGCATAATTATGCGAGACGGAGTCAAAATAACTGAGAGTTGTTAATTTAAGGCTTCAAAATGTACTTGCAGATGAATAAAAAGTAAGTAAGTAAAGTGTTTATTTTACGAGGCTAACATATTTACAATAATGCAATCTTCCATATGGGCCTCAATTTACTATTAGTCATCGTCAATTTCTTGCCACTCTTCATCTTCTTAAGAATTTCGTTGTCGGATATAGAATCTATAAGCTTTTAGATATACAAAAAAATGTGTAGTTTCTAAGCGACAGGGTGATTGAACATGTTGCAAATGTAATATAGTTAAGTTAATCTTTATAAATGTATAGTATGAATTACAATGACTAACATGTGTAACCTGTTGAAAAGCACATCTCAAATAATTATGAGCAATAATTTATATTCATAATGGTCACTAATGCTGTATTATTTTGTTGCCTAGCAATATTTTTACCCATAGTATGTCAATTTTCCCTCCATGTGTTATTTTGCTGTCATGGTGTTCTTAAACTAATCACTTATTTTACAAAAAAAATCAATAAGATTCTAAATATATCACTCAGAATACAGTAACAGAAATAAAACGTGCTGCTTCGCTTTTGAAAAAATGATTCATTCTTTTGGATAGGGTACATTTGCAGTGTTAATACCATCGAATAAAATAACAATTTATATTTTCGTGTAGTATATTTTCTATATTAATAGATCAAATCAACTAGGATGGGGTTTATCTAAAGAATTGCTGAATAAATACATGTAATAGGTTTAAAGAAGTCAGATATTAACTGTTTTTTGTTTTCATAGCAACGTGATATTGCGTTAATTCTACCACTGAATTAAATAACATGTATGAGATATAATTCCATGGTTGTACTAACAACGTGAACGCTTGTCTTTGTGTCTTCTTTGGTTGCGAACATTGCAAAAATATACGAACCCGTATAAGTATAAGTAAATAAAGCCACTCTCAGTTGTTTTTGACTGGTCTCATAGCATGTATTATATTGTTCCGTGTTCAGCATGTATTCGGTTACAGTGTTATAGTTTGTATTTTGTTGTAAATGTGTTCAGAATGATGCTTTCATTAAAACTATACTTCAAACAAACAAACTTTCCTAGTTTAAGTTCCTATTCTCTTTCGGTTGTGTTGGGCATTGTGTCGAGTAAATGTGGTCTGTGTTGTTTATATGTTTTCTGTGCTCGGTTGTTTAAGTTGAGTGCTGTTTTCCCTGGCCGATGTTTTATTATCTTTTAGTTTAATCATGTCAAAACTGGATTGGTGCTATCACAGCTATTACAGTGTCATTTCTAATCCTGTCACCAAACACGAGCTATCAATACTTCCTCTGCCAGTGTAGTACAAAATCCCCACTAGGCATAATCCCAAATGCTCATTTTTGTGTAATTGGATATTAAAATCCCCATCATGAGTTTCAAGTTAAGGTGGACAAAATCCCCAGCATTGATTTTACAAGGTGAACATAATTTCCACCGTTGCGTGTACAAAATATCCAAGGTATTATGTAAAGTTCTTTAATAATTATTTTCGTTGTACGTAAGATCCATTTTACAACCAATCAACCTTCTACAAATGCCCTCAATGCAAAATAAGACGAAATATTATCATTGCAATAAAGAATAGAGAACGAGGCAATCAATTTATATGGATTTTGTTCATCAAACGGTTGGGATTTTACCACCTTGCAAAATAAATGGTGGGGATTTGGTCCACTTTGTAAAATTAAAGATGTGAATTTACTCCAACTGCTATAATAAACAGTGAAGATTATGTCCAGTGGTGGTTTTGTCCGTATCCCATTTCCCTTTATATATATTCGTGCCTGACCAAACAAGTCATAAACAGGGCAGCCATTCCTGTCCCTAGCATCCATTATACATAAACGAAGCCTCTCTACCGAAGAATACTCGGAATGGCCTTTGTCACTACAAAGGCTGCATAAAGTCCGTTACGAGGAATGCATTCTGCATGTTGTATTAAATACAATAATAGTTGCAGTTACATTTTATTACATTGTCTAACACAGTCATAAAAAAGTTTTAGACGAACCGAACTCATAAATTTACAAAACAAGCGATGTGATGCAAGGCAAATTCTTAATTTAGTCATACTGAAGTATAAAGTTCAAAGCATCTATGCTCCTCTTTCACAACGGTCTAAATATTTCTTACAAGTTAAAGGGTAGGTCCAACTGAGCATTTTTTGCCGATTGAAATTAGTGCGCATTCAGGACATCTGAAACAGATTCCGCGTGGTCTAGGGGAAGCTTCGGGGAAGTCATGAGACAGTTCGTGGTTACGGAATGAATTGTGTTGAACCGGGTTGTATCGGAAAAACACGGGAGAACATCGCCGATGTGGAATTCCTCAGTGGGACCTAGGCTTTCCGCACATCTTTCAAACACTTAAGTATAGATTGATCCGTCAGTTTATAAATACAATGTACGTATGTCCAACCGATACAATCCCAAAGTTTTGTTTAAGAAATAAATTTACTATACAAATCAAGACTAATTGTAAGTGTGACTCATCGTGTGATTGGTGTATGGTCCATTAGACTCTGGGGTGGTGTTTTCCAAGTTATTATACTAGTTGTAACGCCAAAGCAATTCCTGCATCTTTGTTGACAGTGAATTCCAGAGCTTCGGTGTTGTAGCCATGAAACATCGATCACCATACGAGACGGTCCGCATCCTCGTCACATTTAGAAGAACAGGGTCATTTTGTGACATCAGCTGTCTTTGTGCAGAAGGTATTGCCAATCCTACTTCTGGTGTAGCCAGGGGACGTACTGTCCAAACATAATTCAAGACATTTTTCTCCACTGTATTGCACAGGTAGGCAGCGAATATCCGTCAGCACAAGAGCGACGATTGTAAGGGGTGATACTACTGATGCGGACATTTGTATTTTGAATATTTTGAAGCTTGTAAGGAATAGTATTTCTGAAGCCGCACAGCGATGAGTTACAATAATCTAGTTTTTATGTTACTAAAAAAGATAATATAAAGTGGGACTGGCAAGGCAGAACTCAACTTAACCAGCCGAGCACAGGAAACTATAAAACAAACCACATACCACAATTACAAGGAACAATGCCTGGAACACATAACCGAAACGAGAACATGAACTGCCCAAGTTCCAGCTGTCAAAAAGCTGAGTGAACTAGTTTCAGCAATCAAAAAGCTGAATGAACTAGTTTCAGCAATCAAAAAGCTGAATACCCTAGCTAAAGAATTGATCAGGAAGTTTTTTGTATCAACAAGCAAATATTGTCGGATATTACCTACATTTACTATGTGTCGGACCTGCGTTCAGCACGACCTTCCGACAGAGTTTACATGTTTATCTATGTCCAAATATGAATCATACACTGTCACTGTGAGGATTTCGGCTGCACTGATCTTCCGTTTCGGTACAAAGAGGATTACCTCTGTTTTGTCCCTTAATCCAGTACAAGGTTTCAATCTCGTTGCAGTTGCTCGTCATATGAGACGCAATTCATGATATTAATGCCATATACATGTATATACAACTGGGTACCGGTATCATTAGCGTAGAAATGATGTTGCAGTTGATGCTGCAGATGACACCCACTGGTTTTGTGTCTATGATGAAGTTCTTATGGCCAAGCAAAGAACCCTGAGGTACGCTATAGTTAATCAGCATTGGTTTTGAAAGTTCACCATCGATACTTACAGTCTGGTAACGGTCACACAAACAGGATTTCATCCATGGCAATGGCATGCTTGCTATACCAAAATGATTTTCAAGTTTGCGTAGTCCTGAGCATGAGGAGAGTTTAGTGCACATGGTAAGCGGTGCCAGTCAGAGACTATATACATATGTTATCTATAGTCTCTGGTGATGTCAACTGCTGCTGAAAAATCAAGTAGGCTATGACCAGAACAGTAGTGTTGTACACGAAGTAGATCTGTTTCTGTGGAGTGGAATTTTCTATAATGATGAACTGACGTTCTTCATTGAGTTTTAAATTTCACTGAGAATCTAGAAATGTGACACGTTTTCAGTATAGTTTACATCATTATATTATTTCATTGCAAAAAAATGTATGTACAAAAGAACGGGAATATAAACACTGACACACATATAATTTGATTTTATGTAAAGGTTTTTTATAGCATATTACCACGGATATAGGCCTACACTAGATATTGCCATAATACTACATTTGTATAATTGTACATTGATTGGTTTATATCATCCTCATACATCAGTGGTTAGTCAAGTTCCCAGACTACCACAGGTGAAGAATACGAGAATGGTTTATATAGATCTGGGACCGAATATATATACGTTCCTGTATACGTGGACAATTAAATAAATCCTTACACAATGGGGGGGGGGTGTTGAATCTTATAAGTACCAGTACATTACATAACATGAATGGGGGGATTATGCTAAATTGATTCCAGTTAATATCGTCCAGTAAATGTATTTTATAAGTTAGGTATACGTTTTTTGTTTTACTTATTGTTTCTTATAACTCTTTAAATTTATCGGGTGGCCGGTAGAATGACACAATTATTGCAGACACGTGCGCACGTGATGCTAACACGGTGCATATGATAAATAAAGTATTATATATGGCCTATCTATCCTACCGTAGGTGCGTATCGGTTATACGTAGTCACCTGAAAATCTGAAACTTTTGGAACAATCCTTATCGTGTCCTTTATTTTACAATTTGCATAGATTGACTTAGGTAGGCCTAATGTTTACAGGTGGAGATCAACAGCTGTTCATTTCATGTTTTAGAACTCGACATATTTGTTAGGAACAGCTATTTTGCTTAATTAAAATCGGGGTACAGATTTATAACTTTTATCAAACAACTCCTGTTGAAATGTAGAGCTGGGCCTCTGCTCGAGAACTTTCTTATAGTGGGTCTTTATCGTGACTCATACTATTTCTGACTTTTTGAACGGCCCACATATATGCGGAAGTAAACCACTTTAAGCGATTACGCATGCGCGATAATTTTCAATATGGCTTCCAAAACAATGTCCTGAGACGAATAGTGATTCATTTCCCTTGTTTCTGCGTTAAACGTTCGCACTTTGCATTCAATCATGACTTCAATACTTGATATAGGAGAAGGTGGAATAGATCCACAAACTGAAGTGAGGAAACTCCAGGATCTGGTGAAGAAATTAGAGACTCAAAATGAAGTTTTGCGTAGAAAGCAAAAATTGTCGACTTCGAACGAGTCGAACATTATAGAAAACAATGAAAATGACGTCTTGAAACCAGCTGTGAACAATAGTGTGTTTTATAATACTAGAAAACATTCAGAAAAACGGGATATATCTCGAACTAGTGGTTCAGATACTTTAGATACTGTAGAATTAATTGATGTGGATTCTACTGTGGCTGGGGAGGAGGACAGTTGGTAAGTTCAGTATTGGGGTGTTCGGTTGGACGGCAACCCGGTTAGCTCAGTTTGAAGAGCACCGTATTAGTGTTTTTTTTCCTATTGGAATTACCTGATGATGCTCTTTTTGAGTTTTTTAAGTAAATAAAGTGGAAAAAGAGCACCCGACGTGGGTCTCAACACGACCCCTCCATTATAGGTCTAGAATTTTGGCTGCCCAG
Organism: Spisula solida; assembly: GCA_947247005.1. Lineage (NCBI taxonomy): Eukaryota > Metazoa > Mollusca > Bivalvia > Venerida > Mactridae > Spisula > Spisula solida. Next base: position 52,173,854 of record OX365950.1, read on the forward strand.
GGACGTATTCAAATCAGGAAGTTCTAACTGTAAAGCCTAGTCAGTAGCCAACTGAACTATTCGAGTGTCTGTCGTGAGTCAATCTCCACAGTCACTTTGCTATTTATTACTGGCAGATTCTCAAGGTACAGACCTAATATAAGTAAGAGGCTCTGGCATGATACAAACATACATGTCGTAGAGTGAAAAAATGACCTGACTGGCGCTCTAACCCGGGGACCTTCGCTTGCAATGCTTGCAATGCTTACAATGCGAATGCTCTCCTGTCTGGGCTATCCAGCCGCTTACACACTCAGGTGAACAGGTTCAAACTGTAGTGTTGGACATACTCCCCCGTCATATTGAAATTTGTCCTTGGGCTTGACTTTCTGACGGGTCTAGACAACATGGTAAACATTATCTGGATGCAGATACAGTTCCATGTTGGGTGCCAAATGTCACAGGGTGAGAAAAATGTGCAGCCTGACAGGAGTTCGAAACCCGGGACCCATCGATAACACAACAAAATGCTCTCCAGAATGAGCTATATGCTGCTTACACAATCGCCAATATAATATTGTGAACAGGTTCATACCGTGAGTCATGAGACTAGGAATTCGGGTGCCCCTGCTCTTTGCGAATAGACTCCTTGGTTCTTTAACATGCCCAATGTGCTGCTGCACTGTGCAGCACTGATGCAGGTGAAACTACCTCTAGGTTACATGCCAGTTCATCTGGGTGGGACACACTGAAAAGTGTTTCAGAAATCTAGAATTGACCAAAGTGCTCCAGCTGAGGATCAAACCAGGGATCTTTATCCATGGACAAAAGTGTTATCCACTCAACCACCGTGTCACCCAGGTGATAGTGAGTTTGAGCCCCACTTTTGTTCCATTTTTTTCCTTAAGTTTACTGCAATGGTGGTGGCTCTGTTTGAAGGGATTGGAAGGGGAGGAGTGTAGTGATGTGGGGTTAGACGGCCACCTGGTAAGCTCAAACAGTTGGGCAGCGAGTCCTACATCGGGTACCTATTTACCTTCAGTTAACAATGATGGCATTAAGGGGTTTGACAGCCCATTGTGATTGGTCAGAAGAGGGAGGAGTGTTGTGGTCAGTGATGTGGTGTTAAGATGGCCACCTGGTTAGCACAGTCGCTAAGAGGGCTGCTGTGCAAGGGTTCAAGTCCCACATGCCCCCATGATTAGGCGGACTATCATCACATCAGTTTTCTAAAGTGTTGGTAGCATTGTTAGACGACTGACAGCTGGCCCCAATTAGCTCAGTCCATAGGTCGCTATGCTATTATTTTGGGAGTTCATGACTTCATGTGAATGTAATTACTTCATAATTTGCATATATTTTACCACTGTTTTAAATATAGATGTATACTATATCAAATTTTTCAGGTTATATACTTCACCACGCCCTCCTACACCTCAACAAACAAGGGTCAGTCCTTATAAATACATGAGACAAGATTTAGATAATCCAAGCCCTGATGTTCAATCTGCAAGGAAATCCCTACGATTCAAATTGGACGAAGTGGCTCGAAGTGAGTATAAAAGTTATGACATAAATTGCTTGGTTGTTTTGGTCAGTTTGCTTGTTTTTAACCAAAATGAGTATTCAAACATTATCATCCTCTGCAATCTCTGTTAACCTAGTGTCAACTATCATGCTGCTTTAACTAAATAAAACTTAAAAAGAAGTCATAATGCTTTAAGACTGAAGTTCTGATTCAGAAGTATTTAAACCACTGTCAATTTGCAAATTCACCTATGTTTACAATGAACATATGAAGGTGAGTAATGTGACTTTTTGTGTGAATCAAAAAGATATGTACGATGAATTCATGCCAAAAAGAAGTCGACTTCATGATGTACCTGTAGCATAACTAATGGTTAGCTCTTCCATTAAATAATATCAAAAGTCAAATCATGAAGCAGTCGTATTCACTGGTAATATAAATGTATTTAAAAAAAAATTCATTATAATGTGAAATAAAATATTTTTATACACTCCATTTTTATCATTTAATCTAAATTCAAAGTAATGATAATGTGAACAAAGGGGATAGGTGTGATGAATTACAATTAAAAGGAAAATATTTCTATACCCTTGTTCAGTGACTTAATTTTTTTAATTAGGACTGTTTTAACTACTTAAAATATATTAAAGGTACATAAGCATAATATTTTAATTGGAAACTATTAAATTTATAATGGATTGATCAAATGATAAAGGTTAAACATTCACATCCAAATTCATTGTATTGATGTCCATTGATTATCTCATTGTATGAGATTTTATTATATTAGGTAACTGTGGTATATGCTGCCTGGTGAAGAGTGAGGGGGCGATTCACAACTCTAAATAAGCCATTTAATTCTACATTTATGGGGTGTTAAGTTAAATGACTCAATGAATGTATGGCCACTATTGGGAAGTAACTTTTACTGACATTTCTCTTTTGTATTTGCAATTTCTGTGTATTCAGAAATCATCTAAGCATAATACATGATAGTCAGTAATTTGCTTTAATTTAATATTTTCCTGTTCATACAACAGTGTATTCCAACTCACTGTCGCAATTTCCCAAAGCATCTCAATCTTATTTAAATATTAGCAGGCCTAGACACTAACTATTTTGGCCACTGGTCCGACAGGACAAAAGCGCCCAATTTGTAAATAGGACAGTTACTGGTCCTCCAGAATTTTCACTGGTCCTTCTGGATTTTCACTTGTGTCGAGCCCTGATTAGCTCACATTATAACATCCATTGGCCAATATCTCAAAAAAGGTAACAAAACAAAAAACATTTTTTTGAGTTTAACAGAAAAATACCATAAATTCCAACTTCAGATTTGTCTCAAACTCAGACTCTGATTCAAGTAATATCGATTTGAATTTTGAGCTGAGCCTTTAATTTGAACTGCCTCAGAAGGGCATAAACTTGGATTAGTTTTGTATGCATTAAGATTAAAAAATATTCACTCTTCTGACTCTAACAAAATAAGTTCAATTTATATTTGGTAAAAAGCTATAAAATTTCTTAAAAATGTGTTTTATTTAATGCATAACACTATATTGTTACAGTTTTACTATGACACTTTTATTTGCCAATTTATGTGTAAACATTATGTTGTTTATCAGGGAAAACAATCGCCCCTGTATACATTTGATCATTTATGTGTAACCACATTAACACTTTGTCTGACAATTTTCTGTGTTTATAAAGTACATAAAATAATGGTTACATTTGGTTGTATGACATCATTGACATGTGAACACTGTTGTTGTCAAACTGCAGCCATTAGTCATAAGCGATTTGGTGGTTGTAGTGTCCACCTCAGAAACTGAAGGTTGTAATTTGATCTCTGGTCTGACTATGCTCAGCTGGCCTACTTAAGTTGTTAAAAATTGTACTCATGATATACATTGTATCTCCTTTGCTTTACGCTCAGCAAAATGAGGGTAGTTCCAGGGTAACTCCTGGTTGGCTGGGTATAAGTCTCCATATCACTAAAATACTGTTGACCAATATTTTAAAGCGGGGGAGCGGTGGCCTAGAGGTAGGGCGCGCTTCGGGATCTAGAGGTCCTGGGTTCAACCCCCGTCTGGACCACTGCTTAATTTCTCTGAGCACGAATAACCCACATGCTCCACTCGACCAAGGTGTAAATTGGTACTTGTGAGGGCTGTGTCTGAACATGTTTGATAGTCCTGGGTGCCGAAGATCGATGTTGGCTGCACACCCACCAGGAGAGAAACAGTTTCCCAAGGGAGACTCGAACGCAGGTTTCCATAGGTAGCCCAATGACCAGGGGAAGTTTAAATGTCAAAGGGTGGCTGAACGGCTGAACTGCTAAAAGCAGCCCTAGGAAATTGGTAACTTTTTTTTTTTTAAAGACAAAACACTTATGGTTAGTCTGAGGCCATTCCTTACATTTACAAATGGGGATGGGTAGATTTTATTGAGAGAAACTACATATTTGTGTTTGTGGTATGTAGGTATATACACTGTGTTCGGCAAATCCTACCTTTGAATTTTATTATATTTCTAAAAGATTTTAACGAAACTAACAAAAATGAAAGAGAAAAATACACAATGACATGAAACCTTGATGTACAGTAGAACATGATAAGCCAGGTATTTATTGAAGGAGAACAATACACAATGGCATGAAACCTTCATGTAACAGTAAAGCATGATGAGCCAGGTATTTATTACTTTGGCCTCATTGAATCAATACCACAGGTGGGAGTGATGGAGTGTTGTGTACTTTACTTGTTTACATCTCTTTGATGAGATTGAATGACTCATTTGTTTATCATTCTTTCATCTGTAGATATACAATCATTCCATGTAATAAAATTATAAGTGGCAAAGATCAAGTCTTGTCAATCTAAGGTTGTCTGATAAAACAGTGTTGACAAGTGATGGAGTATGAAGAATATTGGACAGAATAAATTTAATTACCATGTATTGATGTCAGTCTCACTCTGTAAGGGGGCATAACAAGGGCAAATGAACTACAATATAATAATTATGTGCTTGTACTTTTTGTAGACTCAAGATTGTGGTTGGATACTGTATATATATGTAGTATGTCTCTTTAAAAACGACAAACACAGAAAAAAATTAATAAGATTTCAAATTATAACTGTCTTATGATTACATTTACAAAAAGCATTATACAAACATTATTATACTTGTATTACACAAAACTTTGGTAACATAAAACATATAGATAATACATGTATGTAAGTACAAGATTGTCACATGACTTTGAACTATACATGTATCATACATGCCATGTTTCGCAGACCCCTTTGCGTGAGATTGATGATGGAAATGCAGGAGATTTATTAAAATGCAGGAGATTTTCCTTGCTGAAACTTAGACTTAAAGTATTGAAGTTTATATGCTGTTTTCATTTATCTTAATTTGATGACAATACCATGCATGCTTCATGTAGCAATTTAAACTAATATTTGTCATCATGTTCATAATGTAAACAAAATATGTCAGATTCCAGTTTGTCCATGAAATGCGTGAGATTTGATAAATTGGCCTCTGATCATGCAGGAGTAGAGTCTCAAATGCAGGAGACTCACGCATGATGCAGGAGATCTGGCATGTATGATGTAATTGTATGCTAAATGTTGAACTATATTTGATTTTCAGTGAGTCGCAGTAGTAGTACGCCAGCTTTTCAGAATTACACAACACCTCCACGTAACCATACAGTACCATCAATGAGTTTGTCGGCTGATAGCACGCCATCACCTAAAATAATGAAACCTACTGCAAAACCATCTATGGCTTATAACTCTAGTATACAAGGTAAGTCTAGCCCTCTACTCCATACACACTTGTACAAGGTAAGTCTAGCCCTCTACTCCATACACACTTGTACAAGGTAAGTCTAGCCCTCTACTCCATACACACTTGTACAAGGTAAGTCTAGTCCTCTACTCCATACACACTTGTACAAGGTAAGTCTAGCCCTCTACTCCATACACACTTGTACAAGGTAAGTCTAGTCCTCTACTCCATACACACTTGTACAAGGTAAGTCTAGCCCTCTACTCCATACACACTTGTACAAGGTAAGTCTAGTCCTCTACTCCATACACACTTGTACAAGGTAAGTCTAGTCCTCTACTCCATACACACTTGTTGCTGACATCATCTCTATAATGATTATTTGAAAATAACTGAGAATTGACACCCATGTTGTATAAATTGTATCTGCTTTCATTTGACAATAGTGAAATGCGTTGAAATGCATAGTGATGGCTACCATCAGGAATGAGGTGTTGAGAGTGATTTATCTCAGTTGGTAGAACTTGTTTCACAACCAACCTTTACAAATTAGTATAAACTAGTCAGTCAGTAGACCCATTGGTTCCTATTGTAATTAAATAATGGTTTGGCCTTGTATCCTTAAACTTGATAACGCAGGTTGGTGTTGACCAGTAGATGACCAGATACAGACCTCATTGATTCTAAGGTCAAAGGTGATACACATATTACTTTGTTTACAGGAAGTAGAATTAACACGGGCACATTTACTCGGCCTAAGAAGACCCGACCAGCGGTGGTACCGATAGATGTTGCAGATGACAGTAAGGAGAATGTGGAAGCTGTACACCATCCTAACGTTACTGATATAGAAAACTTAGCCAAGGCACAGGAAGAAAGTTTACGACAAAGTATCGCACAAACATCACCTAGACGAGGTACGTTACATGCTTTCACTGAAATCTTTCAGCTTTATGATAAATGTGCAACTTTTGGCTTGAATTGTTAGTTAGGCCGAACTTAAATTTTTTTTTTTGAATTGGATAAGACATACATTCCGTTTTACAGTAATTGTGCAACTTTTGGCTTGAATCTTTGTTAATAATCATATTTGAAACATGGTGTATTTTAGCATAAATATGGTATCTTCTAGCGAAGGTACATGTCATTTATAGTGTCTTGAGGTTTGTAATATCCTGATTGCAGCTCTAGTTTCTACATATATTACAACATATTGTAATATTTTGAACTTTTGTATTATCTTTCCACTTAGGTTACATAAAAAATACTTGGCAAATCCTAAATTTATATCATTATTATGGTGTCCCTGAAATGGTGCGTTCTAGCTTTGAAGTATAACTATAAATGTAGTAAATATATTGCACATAATATCATGAAACATAAAACGTGTTTTTAGCACCAGTTGTAACATTTTCGACATGTACTAGTATTTTCTTCATCTATTTCATGCTAGTATGGTGTATACTCACTGGTTATCATAGGAAACCTTGGTGAAGGTTATATATTATAAGAAATGTATTTTGTAATCATTTTATAACTATATAGTGTACAAATATGAAAATGTATATCGATAATTTTGTAGATAAGTCCACAGGAAACTGTATCATTAATAAAGAGTAAAACAAAAAATATTCAAATATTTTTTATACAAAATTTATAATATCTAAGCTAACATAAATTTCATAAAGAATTTTTTTTTTACTCTTTATCAATGATACAGTTACATTTGTACCTGTGGATAAGTCATTTAACAATTTAAATAAATGATGCTTTATGAGTTTCGGAGTTAGGATGCTTCCAATATTTTATTTATCTGACGGAAACAATGATGGGTCTTGCATGCCTACATAGTAATTGTGTGTTCCAAGAGAACGAAGATTTATAGGGGCTATTGTAAATACCCATACCAGTAACACGCACGTGCCTATGTTCTTCAGAGTTTCGAGTCGGTACTAATTGTTTTAGAAAAAGTTATTTCCGGTTTAGAAAATTGCGAAGTCGAAAGAAGTGAATGAGTGAAATTAGAAGTAGATTCTATTCAAATTACGAAACTTTTGAGTCCTAACATATTCTTTCATAACGATAAGCCTGATTGAAATCATGAAAATTATTGAAAAAATAAATATCTTTTTTAATCCAACGTAAATAAAACAATATGGTGACGTCGGAAATAACGTCACATCATTTAATGCGACGTCATCGCACGTTAACGCGACGTCGTCACATGGCATAGCGCGCCAACTTGTGAATATGTTGAATTGAAATATAAATAGCAAATAAAAGACGAGTGTAAAACTATAATAACTATTTATAGGGAATATCTATGCAACTCGTCTCCTAGATTGGTAAACACTCTTTTCGAAGTATTTGTTCTATGTGGTGCTGCCTGGCAGCCAGAGGCTAGATCTATAGTCTCTGTTGAGCAATCAAATTTCATAGTCATTTTTTTCTTCGATCATATTTTCAAAAAAACCTGATGGGAAATCCCCGCTGGATGCAGTGCATTTTTCATATTAGTCTAGATAGGAAATTTCACTGGTAGTGGTGGGTCCCTGTGTCAAATATTTTGTGTCGCCATATTTCAAACATTATTTTTGCTAGTTATGGTCTTGAAACTTGGCAGGAAGGCTTAAAAGCACTTGAATTTCTGCACATATGGTTATAACAACATGTATAAGTTATAGGCATTGTATGAAAACCAGTATTCCATGGATTTTCCAATTTTCTGTATGTGCATCTTAAAATAGTTGTATTAGTTTCTGTAAGCACATGTATACTGAGTGTTTCTTCCTCATTGTCAAATTAGCACCATTATAGTGTAATCTTTATGATGTGGAAAATGATATAGTCCGAATAATTTGATGTGACTCTCGACCTTCTATTAGCGTGATTTGACAGCTGATATATAATTATTGTCTATATTTATAATGCCAGTTGTATGTTTTCATAAGTGGTAAGCATCATGAAGATGCTCGATAGTGTAATACAAATATAAAGGACCGATAATGTACGATTTGCTCGCAGAAATTAATATATTCAATGCAAGAACCTTGTAATATATTCATGCATAAAGGTCAGGATCATGTCAAATTTCCCATGCTATACAGTGCCCACCAGAAATAAGTATACAGATGTTATTTCCCCATTTACTTGTCTGTAATAACACTATTTGTAAAACAGTTAAACAACACTTTTTTGAAGAAAAATGAATAGTTTTGTTTATTATATGTAAAGACCATACTTTAATTGGTACCCTAGGTGCAAAATATAAAGTTTCTTTGTCCCTTGAATGGTAACTTTAAGTCACAAAAAGATGGAAAATTCAGCATTTTAGATCACATGGGTATTTAAATTCAGAACATATTCATCTTGATTTCTATCTCTGTTTTGACTCATTTAGTAACTGTAGTTTCAGAAACAAGTACAATCGTGACTGTCTGATAAAAGGATATTGAATAATTTAACCAAGTTAAATTTAGCAACAATTATTTACTGTATACTTATTTTTGGTGGGCACTGTACTTCAAGAAACCTGTCGATTTCATTGGCTTATGGCTCGGTGCTGTTATCTATATTAACCAATAACTGATCACTTATGTGATGTGATGAAGTCACATTGATACTAATTATTTGAACAACCTTTTATTTAGAGTCATTGTGATAGCCGAGTGGTCTTATGCATTAATTTTTTTTGTACTTGGTATTGCTATAGTGGATGGATGGCACAGTGTCTACATATAACTTGTCTACACACCCTGGAGTTTCACTAGCTTTAGAATATTTAGGGTCATTTTGGTACTTTTTACTAAATTATACCATTTTATACAAATGTAGGCAAACTACACATGATTTTAAGAAAAAATGACCCAACCAAAATTCTAAGGGTCAAAGAGGCTTTTTGGAAATTTCAAGGGTCCAACCCCTACTCCCTAGTCAAATGGAACCCCTGACCCAGTATTTCATAATTTATAATTAAGAGAAAATGACCCTTCCGACCATAATCAGGTTCAAAGTGTGGCTTTTTGGAAATTTAAAGGGGTCAAAACCCCTACTCCCGAGTCAAATGGAACCCCTGACACAGTATTTCATAATTTGTATGACAACGTTTATCTTAATGGTATTTTGGGTTTGCTCTCCTTGTACATAGGTTTTAGATCGAGGCCGTTACCTAATGTAGGTTATTGCAACAATACAGACAGTAATAGCGTATCATCAGCTGATTCTAATAGATCAAGTCCTGCACGATTTGAGGGTAAGGTCAATGTTGTATGCATGGGTTCGGTTCTAAGTTCAGTTACTACCAGAGCAATCTGTGACAGATTCTGTTATCATTTTATGTTGCTAATGCATGAATGTTTTAGTTATTTTTAAAATTAAATACAATGGTGAAGGGTCAAAAGATGGCCAACTACGGTCACATAACAGAACAATTTGTCACACAAACTTGCTAACATTCAACAGCACTAAATTATCTTGTTGAATTATGACAGGTTGGTAGAAAAACACACTTTGACTTAAGTTTTGCTGTCAGATGAGTATTCATGTAGATTTGTATATATTATAAATTAAATGGATTCACATTTTCAGATACAGCTTAAAGCCTTATTTATGTTATAACATTTATGTTTTTGTTGGTGAAAGAGTTTATGTTGTATTAATGCATACTGCTTTATATCAATAATTTTGTCTTAAAACATAGTGCTTGTATTTTACTGGTAATGAGAAATATTTGTTTGTAATAAAAAAGTGTATACAATGGAGAAACCATGCAGAGGATTTTTTGTGCCTCCCTCTCCACCCACACCTCCCCATCTTTGATAAGGGGTTAAATTACTTGTGTCAGTCGGTCTGTTGGTCAGTAGACCAAATGGTTTTCATTTAATAATGTACATGTAAGGATGCTTGACCCTAGGATCCGTAAACTTTACATGTTGAAGTCAAAGGTCAAGGTCACCATGACATGAATAAAAATAGACCTAATACTTTCCAATCAATAACGCAAGAACAGTTAGGCCCAGGGTATTCAAACTTTATAGGGAGCCAGGTTTCTGTACATGTATGTAAATGACTCCTTTTTATTTTGAGGTCAAGGTCACAATGACCTTTAACATTGATGACTATTGGGCTGCCACAAGGGCATGCCTATTTTACATTTCTTGTTCATGTTGTATGTTGCTTTATTGTCACATTTCACGCCACTGTTTAACTGACAAACCTTTAATTTATATTCCTTTCTTAAGAAATGAATGCAAATTGTTTTCTTTATTGCAAATATATTTGATATTAATTTGCTTAAACTCCCATTTTTGAACAGCATGATGTATATTCTTGTTGTATATTTTATGCTGTTTGTTATATTTTATATCAAAATTCTTTTTACAGGTTTAACAAATTCTTCCTTATATAAATAGCTTAGCTAAAACATTTAAATCTTAAGGCTTAAAATTAAATCTTAGGGCTTAATGACCTTACCGGGTATTTATACTTGGATATTTATACCATTGGTATGTACAGTCCGCCACATATAACACTAACCTTGTATACAAATATAAATTTACTTATAAATGCATTTCTGACAATTTTGGTTTGATCTCATGCATAATCACTTTTAATGCAAATACTCTTTCAATCTACACTGATAACAAGTGACCAGTAGACTGTGAAGTGTTGATATTGTCAATGTTTATTTATTGATAATTCTAGAGTTATCTCCGGTGAGCTATAACAATGCTATTGTAAGCAATCATTATTCACTAATTTTATTACCTAGTAAACATCACTGTGGTATACTGCTCACTGGAAATTGCACGTTAATTTAAGTTATATCATTACTTTTCGCGACATTGGACTGGAAACGAGTGTAAGTTCAGCCTCAATATTTTCCAAAAGACTGATTCCTTCACACATCCCAAATGGTAGTTAACATATCGCAGCTATTCTGTTTGTACGTGTTTCACCACCTGGGCGATAATATCGCTGGCTTAGAATGAGAAGGTTGTAAGAAGCACGACTCATGCATATTTGAAATCTGCATCTCAAGGCACTTCTTATGAGCCTGTTTGCATGAAAATCGGTAGTGGTCATGTTGACCAAATCAAAGTTTAAAAAGCTTGTTTTTCCATATTTAAAGTAAAGAGTAGTTTTCAGACAGTTTTTTCTTGTTTTCTCAAAATATTGATTTTGTACTTACGACCTTCTCATTCTAAGCCATGGATATGTCCCTAGTGATTTCTAATTATCATTATACTAATAACGGAATCATATAAAACTATAATAATTGTGTAAGGAGATAGTCCAATGAAACCGATATATACTGTATAATAGTGTAACATGATATATAATATATTGATCATTACATGCTTTCAGTTGCCACTTTCTGTCTCCTTTACATTACATTACATTTACATCAATGTTTTTTCTCCCTGTCTGAAAGGGTCTCTTTTAACCAAAGGGGTTAGTTACATGAACCTACATTTTCCAAAAAATTCCTATAGTTTATATCTATAAGCTAAAGGATTATTTGGAAAGAAACACTTCTTACATTTGTATCATTGTACTAATTTTGTAGGTTCAGGTGTCTAATTCCTTTGCTTATTATTGATGCTCACAGTATTACTCCTGATTGTCAGTATTTTGGTTTATATATTGAAAGTACATGTTTGATTTGATTCTCAAGATTTTCATAACTGTAAGTCTGTTCTTTTATTGGGAATTTGAATTAAATCTGAACGCGAATATTTGTTAAATTTGATATAAATTCAAATTTATTTCATTGCGTGATTACAAAAAGCAATATTTTTATGGTTGCATAGTTTATTTTCTGTACTATCAGACTTTAGAACCAATTTTAGAAACAGTGAAATACTTTTGCTGAAAAAATAAAAAATTGGAATATATTTTCGACTGCGAGATTGTGTTCATAATTTAATACTATATTAATTATTTATACTCAATAGTTATAGTGTTATATTTGGCTTTAAGTTTGAAAATATTGTACAATGTCTTTCATGTCACACCAAAATCCTAATCATTCTGCTATACATCGGTAATGTTTTATTTGTCTCTCTATTATGTGAAACCCCGTCTGGAATACGGGAATACCGACCTATAATGAATTATGTATAGTTATTACACAACATATCATCATTCTATCTGATATAGTGGTGGGGGGGGGGTAATATTAGCTGCCTGTATATTTACTCTAGGTTTGCTAAATATTGTATTCCCTCAAATAAACGCCCCCGGGGCATTCAAATTTGCAAAAGAGGGGCCTTTATGTGAGGGCCTTTATCATGAAAAGGTCTAACTATGAGGGGGAGGGGGGGGCGGTTTTTAGGGGGAGAGCATTTATTCGAGGGAATACAGTATTTTATCCCATAATTTTGTGAAGTGTTACCACCGACTTGAGACTCAATGATAGGGGAGTAATTATGTTCACATTGGTCCTTAGCTGTTTCAGAATACGCTGGATATCCAGATTGGTTGCACTTAAAGAATCACAATTCTGCTGACTATACAAATTGGGGGACAAGTTCAAAGTATTGACAAAGTTATGGTCATGTGAAATTACTTAAGCTGAATTGTAGCAACTAGCAATAGACTAGGTGTTGGCGTATCATACTCTCATAGTAATAGAAACAAGCACTGGCTTTAAAATCCAACTTGAACGGAAGTGAGTTGAACTATGTTGCCTGATTTCATCTGTTATAGCCAGTATGATTAAGACTGGAAACTGTTTGGCTGACCTTAAATGAACTATGTTTGGAGTTACTCATGACGATTCCAGCTACTCAACATTTTTGTGCCTGTCGTGAAACTTCTTTTCTACTCGGAGTGTATTATTATACAAAAAGAATTTAAAAAATCCTACCTACCTGTTACCCCATGTATATACCTAAACTGAAAAGTCAGGGTAGGTTACTCCAATCATAGAATTTAAAGGTTAGCTTTAGTTGGAATGATGATAGTATTCAAGATACTGCTTGGCTTATTGTTGTTTATGTTGATACTTTGTTGTTTCAGAGGGTATGAATAGAAGAAATAGCCAAAGTAACAATTCTGTTGGTTCAGACCATAGTAGTCCGCCTGACAGCCCGTATGGTAGTAGTCAACAATTACATGTACAAAATACTGGTAAGAGGGATGCTTTTATATAGATACTGTCCAGTTAGGATACTGTGAGAGTAATGTTTCATTTCATGTGTACTGAAAAGATTACAACCATTACGTTGTCTGTCTGAACAAGAGAAGTATTTTAGAATAGCATTGTAATTATAGATGTCTGAATAAGCCTTTATGATTGGTTTTACACGGTAACACTGTAATAGTGGACTCGACCACTGCATCACTCTATTATTATCCTAACTGGACATTTATACTGCAAATATAATGTGGCAACATTTAAATGGTACTAATGAATATTTCCATGCGTTTTCCATGGTTATTTTTGGAAGTAAAAACATTTTTACGGAAAAATAACAAAAAGAAACACAAATAATGAGTACTAGTTAAATTGTGCCACACTATACACATGATGGTGACATCTACAGTCCCATACTCCCAGGGTCTCCTACTGTACTTAATGTCTCCTAAAAAACAAACATAACCAGCATGCTAAATACCACTTACAAAAATGTTATCAAACGAAAAAAGATATTTTCTGAAAGTTGACATAGCTTTCCATGGAGATATTTTCTGTATTGTTATTTTGTGATTAAATTTCAATTTACTGCTTCCCTGTGTACTACTATGAATGTTAAACAACAGTTACTGCTAAATATATTACAATAAACAGGAATTATATAAATATCTAGTATGTGTTGGGGAGTATGGGACAGTTTATAACTATAGTTAAATTATCTCTTACAATGCTTATAGATCACATCATGTTTGTGTTTTATTATTTGTGTGGGATCTGCAGATTCAAATACAATTCACAAAACTTATCTTTGGAACAAATTGTACAGAATATTGGAAACTCAAACTCATAATCAGTCAATGGACAGCTTATGTTGTTGCTTCCTTGAATTCCATGTGTTCCTAGCACTTAAAAATTAAGCAAGATAGCTCATGCATGAGATAGCTACCAGTAGTCTTTAGCAGAGTTAATGGTGATGCACAATATTGCTCTGTATAGTCCAGTCAAAGTAAGAATCCAGTGACGCAGTGGTCAAGTCCACTATTATGATGTAAAACCAATTGTTAGGCCTACCAATTGTAGGCTAATGCAAAGAGCTATAATTTCAATGCTGAACTAACATACTAAATTCCCTCTACCTGTTCTGATAATGTTTGTGATCTTTTGTGTACACATAAACTGCAACGTCACTCTCACAATATCCTAACTTGAATGTAGTTTATTGCATAAGTGTATGTTTACAGAAAAATTGCATGTATAATCAGGTCATACTGGAGTGCCACAGGTGTATAAATACATGGTCAGTGCACATATTGTATCATATCGATCAGACACTAATAAAGGTGTTCACTTTCCATGTACTAATAATGTAATGTACATGTGACAGGTCAATTAACATTATGATAGATATAAATCATGATTTCTGTTGACCAATAAAAGGATCTAATTATGGTTGTAAAAGCAATGAAAATATTGCATATGATTGCATAATTCAATAGATCCACTTGTAAATGTCCTACAAACAATGTCCAACAATTATAAATAGGGTGTGGTTACCTATGATCCCTTGTAATTTTAACCAAACAATACTTACATTTGTACACCACACTATAGTCCAGTCAGGATAAAAATCCAGTGACGCAGCGGTCGAGTCCACTATAACGGTGTAAAACCAATTATAAAGGCTTATACTGCACAAACAACTATAATTTCAATGCTAAACTAACATACTAAACTTCGCTCTACCTGTTTAGACAATGGTTGTGATTTTTTGCGTACACATAAACTGCAACGTCACTGTCACAATATCCTAACTGGACTATACATACACTACACTTAACTCTACTATACAATTATACAATACAATACAATACATACTATATAATAAAAACAATACACTATACTACACTTCACTACAAAATAAGTGGAGGTATGTCGAGTCTATATTTTACAATCTTAAATTATTAAGCATGACTACATAACTTGGAAAACATGCTAAGAAATTTGATGTGAATGTATTGTTTCTCTGGTTTGGTTATTAATTAAATGCTTACATTAGCTTGGAAAACTAGGAAACTACTAAACATGCAAAGACTACAGTGTGAATGATTCAATGTGAATTTATTGTTTATCAGGTTTTGGTTTAATTATATTAATTTAATGCCTACAATTGCTTATGACGATACCTGCAACATGTGTTCCATCAATAAACAGAAAGCTATTACTCCTTTACTTTGCATTGTTTGAGAAAATTGGCTTCATTGTCTTAGAATTATTGGTAGTTAATTTTGATTACATAGGTAACTACAGTGTAACTTCATAATGCTGCCAGTCAATGTGTACATGTACATCTAATGTGACTGCTGGAAACATGTGGCTCTTTAAAATACAGGCATATTCAATAATCAAACTTTGTATGAATGCGGGTTATGACCAGCAGATGACAGAAATTAATGTCACATAATCATAGGTCCCCTTGGACTGCAAAACAGTAGCTCTCTTCATCAATGAATGTTTCGTGTTTTACAATCTCTTGTTAATTTGTTGATAGACTGCACAGTCAGTTACTCAGACACCATCACATTGAGGTATAAAACATACTGTACATCATACACACTTTGATACTTCCTGCTAGGACAGATCACAATTATACTGTATACATACATGCCATGTTTCGCAGACTCCTCTGTTGGGATTGGTGTTAGAAATACAGGATATTTCATTAAAATGCAGGAGATTTTCCTTGCTTAAACTTATACCTTAAATTATTGAAGGTTATACACTAGTCGAATGTTCTAAGTACACACTTTGTATTTTTCATTTAACTGAAAAAATATTAGACCTATCTGTGAATCGAATATACCATTGTAATCAGGAAACTATTTTCTATCACGTTGAGTTAATTACCATTCTAAAACATAATAACAACATATTAGAAAACGACCATTTAGTTCACTGCTTAAAACAACGAAGTCGCAAATCAATATCGTGTATGACCACAGTCTGTCCTGTTGATAGCCTGACATTTCTGAGGCTTTGAATTGATAAAGATGAGTACCAATTGCTGCGGGAGTGCATTCAGTTCAAGTAAAGGGTGTGTTATGAGTTCCTATACGGTCTGGTGTTGTCGTCGTGCTCGGATGCGACGCCCAAACTCATCGCAGACGTATTCTATCGGATTTTGGTCCGGGCTACAAGGCGGCCATACCATCGTGCAACCTAATTAAAAAATTGCATTAAAATCAAAGTCCATGTGTTGAGAATGTGTTCGTATCTTACAAAAGACATGATTGATAGAAAAAAGTGAGTTTTGTTAAACTGTAGTAGTAATTCGGATGATAAATGCCTATTGAAAGTTACTTCCATGCTCAAACTCAAATTGCTCCATACAAATGAATGGACATATTCTGTTCAATTCAACGATTCCACCTTATTTCATGATTTTAAAGTGATACAACTATCAGTCAGATGTTGTCATAATCATGTTTTGACGCATTCAACGACTAAATATAAATGACGTCATGTGACGTCTCATTTTTTGAATCGAGTCAATATAAACATACATTTTTTTCGTGAATTCAATGCAGCTACCATAATAATAATTATGTGCATGAGTTAAGAATCCCAAAACAGATAATTAATGGATTAAATCTTACCCGTCTTATTGACATGCCGGTTTCAAGCATTCCTATCGCACTTGCGCACTCATTAATCGTCATTTACGTCATATAATACGAAATACTTTTATGGCTTTATGTTTGGGGGTCGAACGTTGATCGTGTATTAAATGCTTTGATCAAATTTACACATATTTGAGATTTGTGCACGAGAAAAATGTAATTTTATCATTTTCGTCACGTATCAATGATTTTTACGTAGATCTTGATTTTTCTTCTTCTGTATTAAAGACAATCACCCACATATGATATCTATACAGTTTTAGTGAGTTGAGATGATTATGTTCCTGATTTATTCTAGTTCTAAAAGTGTGTACTTAGAACATTCATCAAGTGTATGCAGTTGTAACTTAATTTACTTGTATGACAATAAAATATAAATTATGCTTCATGAAGCAATTTAAATTAATATTTGTGATCATTTTCAAAATGTAAACAAGTCTCAAATGCGTAAGAATCACACATGATGCATGAGAACTGGCATGTGTGTGTATAAGAAACATCAATACACAAAGATGATCTTGTCATCTCCGGAGCTACAATATTATCAAGATGTCATACAGACTGTTACCCTGCAAAGCAGCAATACAATATGTATTATAATCCACGCTTTTCTGGTAAGTGTTCCGTGGGAAATTACACAATATCCGTAGTGTGGTAATAAAATTGTCTGCAGTAATAACTAGCATCGGATTGGTGTACATTGTTCTATATATAGGTATAGTTGATTGCTCTATGTCTGCACTGTGATGGCTCTAATTCTGTTATGAATATACAATGACATGTACTCTAGAGTAATAGTGCATTTTGTGACATTATTCCTTGTGCAGGTTTTTTGTCTTGAGTGCTGAAGTTACAAGTATGAAAAATACACTACATGTAACAGTACTATAACATTAATCTTAAATTGTTAGTTTAGCTTCCTTATTTACAGCGCTATGATTATGACAATAAGCTATGACCAACTTTAAAAGCTTATTTCTTTAGATAGTGTATGTTGGTTATATGTAAACTTTAGATTCTGTGACATTGATAGAAGTTACATGTAGTTAGTGTCCATTGTCTATTGTGTTATGTGTAGTATCCAGTATTTACATCTCTTGATTTATATGATTTCTATTTGTAGGAGGTTCAAATTTACGAGGGAGTGTGCCCAATGTTTCAAGATTAATACCCCGAGCACAACACCACAACAGTGATTCAAGTTTGGCTGATTATAATTCAGAGGAACAAGCGATAAGTAACGCAGAACCTCCTAGGTACAATAGGTACGTTGTTAGATGTATATAATGTTATCAGGGCTCGAGCTGTGACCCGCCATTATCGCCAATTTGGCGTTATCGCCATTTGGCCAATTTTTTATTCAAATGGCTATTAAAATTCATATTTGGTGATTACGAACTTGGGGTACACGAGTTGTAAAAGGAAAGGGTCGGGTAAACGCAGTGTGCATGCTTATAATCTCTAACCTACTTGACCCAAGTAACCTTCAGTCCTTCGCAGGTTCTCTAGAGTCAAAATGGCGGAAAGCGTGAGGCATGCGTATAATCTCTAACCTAAATTTTGAACTTTGGGAACATTACATTTCGTTGCACATATCAGACAGTTTATTATAATACAGTTGTTTTCAATCATAATATCATCCTCCTCGTCGCTGTTAAGCATTTCTTATAACATCATAATTGCTAGACCTTTGATCTCCATTTTGAACTCGACTCAATACGTTCTTGATATCACTACCGAGTTATCCGACTGCGCATGCCCACATTTTTTACTCTGGTTACTCGGGTTGCTAATTGGAAAACGCTCCAAGTGACGTCACTATCTTTTCCAAATGACATCATTATGTGCCATAAATAGCGTTATATTTGGCATTGTTTATATAACAGAGTCTGTTTTTCAACAGACACATGTATTTTCGTGTTATTGGTGTCATACGATAAAATAATCTATCACTTATAGTCTCTTGATACAAACTATTATTTAAAAAAAGTAACATGCAGTTTAAATTTTAGTGTCTCGTTGTTTCATATAGCTTTAGACCAACAGGATAACTATATTTTGACAAATATTTTATTAGATGCTATTTATTTGCAGTAATAGGATACAGACACAGGTTGCGCGGCCTTCATCTCCGAGTATAAGTGGATTAAAACAACCACAGAGGAATCATTCAAGAGGATCATCACCACAGAGAAGTGGTTTACCTACCCCTAGACGTTCTATACCCCGCCCTGGTAGCGCTGGAATACCTACCAGCGGAATACCTACCGGTGGAATACCAAGGTCCGCACTCCAGTCACCTAAAAGGTATAGTAATTGTATTACTATTAATACAACTATTATGTATTGTCTCTATAGGAATGTTTTTTATAGAACAAATAACAACGACTCTTCTATCAAATTTTCAAGCTCATGCTCTTCATCAGGAATTTTAATTTCAATCACATGTATTTAAGTTATATACATCTTGTTAATCATATTGCTGAAGTTACTTTAACCCATTACATATCAGAATTAAATAATACTGTAAAATCACATGATTTCGTGGATATTAAATTTTGATGAAAATGCATATTCGTGGATTACAAAACATGGATGGGTGAACCTACGCTTTAAATTGGGGATGTCGATTAATCGTGGCGATTAGATTTGGTGGTCGAGTTCAACAACAAAATCAACTCCCTAAAATAATGATAATTTTACAGTATTAGATTGCATGGATTCTTGCGAGTTAATCACCAAATCTAGTCTGTAGTATAAAATTCCAATAAAGTTGACAATATTGCGCTTTCTAGTGTGCAGGTTTTACCTTTTTGAATCTAGGAGCAGAAACAAACTATTTTGTTGACTCTACATTCGAATTTCTTAAAGTGTGCACTCTAAAATCTAAGACATTTGCCTGTTTGAGTAGACTAGATTTCTAAAATAAACTGAGCCGTCTTTGTGCTGACGTACTAAACACAGATAGAACTGAACAATGTAGTATCATACCTTCGATATGGATACAAGGGTCCAGAAGTATATCGGCTGGAGGATTTTGCTAAGTGTATATTATTAAAGTCCCTCTTTTACATATTCTTTAATGAAAGTCCTTGTTTTTGTTTTCAGAATATCCGGTCTACCGCCTCCTAAACTGAGTCAGTCACGACCACGTGCAGGTGATGATAGCTGGCGGGAAGGATGTTTTTAGATCAACCATATACATTATATACTTAGATTGCCGTAAAGTGTGAAACAGAGACCGTAGTTTTTCTAGCCGACAATGTGAAACATTTCGCCTCCTTCGTGTCCCTCAGTGTATGTGCCTGGAATGTTCAAGGATGTATCATTTGTTTAAATGTGAAAATAGTCCTCTATTGATAACATGGAAAATGTCCTCTATTGATAACGTGGAAAATGTCCTCTATTGATAACGTGGTAACATTATATTCTGCTGGTCACTTATGTTGTGAACTTGTGAACAATGCTGAACTTGGCCACTGGCCTCAATATATCGTGTGAATATAAATAATTGATTTACTTATGTATTCTACGGTTGCTATAAGGGGACACAGGAAATATTTATTTATCACATTAACTGATACATGCTCATGTGGTAGTAACACATGCACACGTAATAAATAAAATATTTATTGTGTCCCCTCTATACCTCCGTAGTATTCTGAATAACATTGTTATAAATGAATCAAAGTTAGTATAACTAATAACCAATAGCTAGGAATTTAAAATTATTGTCATATAAAATTTCACGTATGATTTAAAATAGACTAGTTGAATTGATTCAATGATTGTGATACTCTTAATTGATGTTATGTAACTACAGTATTGTTCATCATCCCAAGGTTGGTGGTACAGAATTTCCAGGGGTTCCATTAGCTTCTAAATTTCAAGGGTCATTAAATTATCATTAAAGTCGTTACTTACTTACTAATTAATATTTCTAAATGAGTTGTACCAATTTATAGGTAAAAAAATGTGTTGAAAATATTTATGATTTAAAGAAAACCTGACCCGTCAACCAAAATATTGAGGATCAAAGTGTGGCTTTTTGGAAATTTGAAGTCAGGGGTTCTACACTTCCGGATTAATCCGGAATTCCGGATTTGCTACTTTAGAAAGAATTGACTGAGTTATGGTCATTTTAAATTCTATATGCTAAATTTTGACAATAGAACAATGTTTGAAACAGAGGTTTGGTGTTGGGATGTGTGCGAATGGCATTCAAACATATGTGCGTCTTATTTTCAGGATTGGGCATTAGGCCTCAGTAGAACCCCTGAGAGTCAAAACCCCTACTCCCTGTTAAATGGGACCCCTGGATGTTATCTAACTTTCCTATGATCTGATCTAGATTTTTATGCCAAAGTTTTGTTGATTTTGAGAATTTGATGTTAAATGTTATAGGTCCTGCTGGTCAGATTTTGAAGAGAAATATTTTCTAGATTTGATATAAAGTGGTCTTCCTGTAGTTAATCAGTTTTATTCTTTATTTATAGACAAAAGACATTTTTAAAATTATGACAATTTTTATAATTTGGTACTTTATTAGCTCTAGGTTTTAATTCGGTTCAATAAAAGTGATATATTTAAAATACTGATATTAATGCCTAGCATAGCCTTTATTTTCCAGTCAGCTTTCTGCTAAAATATGGCAGGCATATGAGTGCCTCCTGAGTATACATACATGTAGGGGTGACTTTCTATATTCACAATTTTCCTGTTAAAAAGAAATATTTCAAAACTAGTTGTGGCATTATTTTCTCTCTAGGAGTTATAAGCTGATGTCTGTTATTGAAATATTTGAAGTCAAACTTATCATATAAATTATAGTGGGACAGGATATTTGGATCAAATGTGTATTTATTGACTAAATGGATGTTTGAATATGTTCCCTTGTTTGTAATTCATTTCCCGGTACTTTTTCCCAGGACATTTTCCTGGGACATGTGTTCTAAGTATTTAGTACTTTCTGCCCTGCTTGATCAAATTCTAAACTTTTTACAATAATACACTGTATAATTTTATCTTGATTTCATGAATAGCAACTTTCAGGTGACTTTTGTCCACTGTATGGTTAGTTTGTTCTGTTCAAAACATTGTTTCAAACTGTTGAAAGGTTGAGCGTATGTATCACAACATGCATTGAGGGTTTGTTTCTCAGTCCCGACTGGTCATACATGTACCTGTCAATGAAAGTTTTACATACTTTTTTGTTTTTCACCTTATGTTGAAAATGTGCTGCTTCCTTGTGGATGGGTATGTTAGTACCCATTGGAAACAGTCCAGTTAAACTGGTTATGTGAAGCGAACACCGTATCTAACTGAACAATTGTTGAGAAACAGCATTTAACTCGATACAGACGATAGTAAAAGTGAAACTTGTACTATTTTTAATAACACTAAGTACAATATTTGTATGTAGATTTTGACTTTATCATAATTTTCTATAATATGTTTCTTTGATTGTTTTACTCAATTCACTAGTGTCTGGTTTTTTAGCTCACCTGTCACAAAGTGACAGAGTGAGCTTTTGTGATCACTCTTCGTCCGTCGTCCGTCGTCCGTCCGTCCGTCTGTCCGTCCGTCCGTCGTCCGTCCGTCCGTCAACAATTGGCTTGTGTAGACACTAGAGGTCACAATTTTAGCCTAATCTTTATGAAACTTGGTCACAATGATCATCTCAACAAAATCTAGGCCAAGTTCGATATTGGGTCATCTGGGGTCAAAAACTAGGTCACTAGGTCAAATTATAGAAAAACCTTGTGTAGTCACTAGAGGTCACAATTTTGACTTAATATTTATGAAACTTGGTCACAATGATCATCCTAACAAAATCTAGGTCAAGTTTGATATTGGGTCATCCGGGGTCAAAAACTAGGTCACAAGGTCAAATCATAGAAAAACCTTGTGTAGTCACTAGAGGTCAAAATTTTGACTTAATCTTTATGAAACTTGGTCACAATGATCATCTCAACAAAATGTAGGTCAAGTTTGATATTGGGTCATCTGGGGTAAAAACTAGGTCACAAGGTCAAATCATAGAAAAACCTTGTGTAGTCACTAGAGGTCACAATTGTGGTCTAATCTTTACAAAATTCGGTCACAATGATCATCTCAATAAAATCTAGGTCAAGTTCGATAATGGGTCATCCGGGGTCAAAAACTAGGTCACCAGGTCAAATCATAGAAAAACCTTGTGTAGTCACTAGAGGTCACAGTTTTAGCATAATCTTTACGAAACTTGGTCACAATGATTAACACAACACAATGTAGGTCAAGTTCGATATTTGGTCATCTGGGGTCAAAAACTAGGCCACAAGGTCAAATCATAGAAAAACCTTGTGTAGTCACTAGAGGTCACAATTTTGACCTAATCTTTATTAAACATGGTCACAATGATAATCTCAACAAAATCTTGGTCAAGGTCGATATTTGGTTATCTGGGGTCAAAGACTAGGTCACAAGATTAAATCATAGAAAAACCTTGTATAGTCACCAGAAGTCACAAGTTTGGCCTAATCCTTTATGAAACTCGGTCACAATGATCATCTCAACAAAATCTAGATCAAGTTTGATATTGGGTCATCAGGGGTTAAAAACTAGGTCACAAGGTCAAATAATAGAAAAACCTTATGTAGTCACTAGAGGTCACAGTTTTGGCTTGATCTTTACGAAACTTGGTCACAATGATCATCTCAACAAAATCTAGGTCAAGTTCGATATTGGGTCATCTGGGTTAAAAAAGTAGGTCATTAGGTCAATCATATAAAAACCTTGTGTAGTCACTAGAGGTCACAATATTGGCCTAATCTGTATAAAACTTGGTCACAATGATCATCTCAACAAAATCTAGGTAAAGTTCGACAGGTGAGCGACCTAGGGCCCTTTGGGCCCTCTTGTTTTACATAAACAGAATCTATGACATTATAAGCAGACATGTTTATGCAGAGGCCCTACAGTTCCAGAATAATCAAGATCTGTTGCTATAGAAAGAAAGAACTTTTTTGCACAAAATGAGTTATTTGATGAAAAAAAACTCCTAGTATTAACTAAGTTATTGTCATTTGAAATTTCATAAGCTGAATATTAACTATAGAACTATGTTTGAAACACAGGTTTGGTGTAGGGATGTGTGCTAATGGCACCCGCAACAGACTTGCAACTTATTTTTAGGATTGGGCAGTATGCCTCAGTAGGACCCCTGTTTTTGATGTCATAGTATTTTGCGTGTCAAAGATGCAGAGTTCTTACTTTGATTTATGATTGAATCTTGACGACTTTGGTGCTCAATAGTGTCATGTGTATACATACATTGTACTGTGAATACTAGAACATGTTGTGATCATGTGTGGATTTAATTGTTGTATATTTTATGTTGTATCGGCTTCTGTTTCCAGCACTTTGTTAAGGTATTTTATTTATACATTATATTTGGTTATTACTGGTACATTGCCGTCATTTCTCAAATTCTGCACCCGCTATATATATTACATGGGCATTTCCATTGTTGCTTTTGATTGCTTAAGGGTCATAAATTACTTTCCTTATTTCCAACTATGTTTTTCCTCCTGGTATGGACTTATTGGCAAATTTCGAGAATTCACCAAATTCGTTAACATTTCAACTAGCATATATATTGGTCTTCATAGAACTCTTTCTAAGCAAAAGAAAAAATCTTCTGAATGCTAAATTTCTAAAATTCCAAATTTGCTAATTTTTTGATGTGTGGAAATATTGACTAATACAGCATCTTGTATTCTATGCACACAAATTGTTTGGTTTTAATTCATTCTGCCTGTACAAACATTGACAGGATAAGTCAGATGTGTTCATGTAAAAGTCATATCATTATTGAAATTTCTACAGCAGTATTCAGTACCAGGGCCAAATATTACAATTGGCAGTTCAATATCAATTTCAACTTCTAGTATCTAAACCTAGTATCAGAATTGTATGGTGGCGTAAAGGGGACTTCAGAAATATTCTGTTTATCATGTGCCTCATGTTTGCAGGTGATAAATGCAATATTCACAGGTGTCAATATTCCTGATTAATCTGGAATTCTGAATGTATTTATCCTGAAAGAGCAATGAGTTCTGACCATAGTAACAGTTATTTGAAGAAAATATCTCAAGAAATGGCAAAGTTGTGGTCAATTTAATCTTCTCTGAGGGGTTTTATTCCATTCAAACTGAGTTTAATATGGAAACAATGAGGTTGAAGGACTCTTGTTTGGCACAAATGGCTGGCCACATATGGTTTTCAGGATTTTTAATTTGACTCTATTGACACCCCTGAATATTTCTGATGCCACCATAGAATTAAGTTTTTGATTGATATGAATATACAGTGATTCCATGATGTCAGAGCTTGGTACATGTATTTTAACACCTTTTATGATTACGTTCTATTTTAGTTACTTATATTGCCACATGTTACCTATGTTTGCCTTGTTTTGTTACGTTATTGGATCTCATTTGTTACTTATGTTGTTTTTTATGTCACCAGCCCGGGATTATCATTTGTCACTATAATAGTAAAAGTTGAGACTTTGACTTTTAGCTATGTAGTATGTATTATATGATTGCTCGCTTCTGTAAAAATTCCAAATTTTGTTAAAATTTCAAATTTTGTAAAAATTTCAAATTTTGTAAAAATTTCAAATTTTGTAAAAATTTCAAATTTTGTTATTTGAGGGTGAGGAATTTATATTTTTTGTTGGACAGAGTTGTCCCCCTAGTTCAATTTATAAACATTCATACTCATTTTAAAGCAATATAGAGAAATGGTTGTCAAGATTTTTGAAACATTTTGTCAATATTGTACAGATACGCTTTAGTCAATTATCTTTTTATACTCTTATGTGAAGGCAGAGTTTGAACTATTGACCTAAGAATGTCGAGAGAGAGATGATTCTGCCTGTAGGGTTATATGTGTTAAACATGTATTCTTTCGTCGGAACTTAATTATGATTTTAAATCAATTTATTCACCTCGATAACCTAGTGGTAGAGTATCCACTTTGAAGGTCTGGAAGAAGGTCTGGGATACATTCTGTGGCTGTTCCACACCAAAGCCAAAATTAAAATGGTACAAAAAGAAACAGTATTGCCTTGCTTGGAAGACACTTGTTGCCAGAGAGATGTAACTCTAAGTTTGACAACATAAATTTAAATGCTGTTCAACGATATCATTCATTATAATCCTTGTGATGATGGTGACTGGTGAAGCTAGTATGTTGGAATACAAAACGACACAGATTGAAGTTGAAAATGGGCTTTATTTATTAAAGCCAAGAACTTTATACACAGTATAAGTTCTAAAAGTCATATACTAATCAAAAAGAGGCAATACAGAATGAAGCCTTGCTACAGTATATGACGTGATCGTTTAAAATACAACATATATGGGCAGAAAAAGCGCCTATATGTATCATAATTAATTTAATTGAAGAATCTTGGAACAAGGGAATAAACAAAAGAATATTAAGTTTAATGTTTAGTGGCTGTACTTATGTATACAGGGTGTTAAAAAAGTTAGTTCTCAATATTTTAATCAATCGTTTTTTTCTTGACGTCAGTAGAATATAAAATTTTCAGGTCAGAGGGTTCTTCCATTGCACAAATCTTGAGAGCATTGAATGAAGCTTTTTCTACAAGAAATTAAGTTTGCACACTGCGTACATAGCTCAGATAAATTAAGTATGAATTTAAATTTGAGAACAAACTTTTTGAACATCCTGTACATGTATAATCCTATGGCCAGTTTCTGTGTGGGATTTTATCAAGTATACTGTATGTATGATATACTTCTATTGTTAATTGCTTGGATGTATTTATATCATTTGCATTAATCGTTACGCTTCTTTACCGCTTGTAATATATCCGCTTGCTATATTCATATGTTTCAATTATTTTGAAAAAAAAAATTTTTTCTTAGCACGTTTGTTTTGTCTTGTAAACTTGATGTTTTAAGTGTGAGATCTTACTTGTGGATTTTTTAATGCAGCTTTTATTTTTGATGTACTTTGTATTTATGCATTTATTTAGGGTTTTCATGTTTGTAGATTTGAAAATGTTTTGATACATAAATGGTACTTAAATTTCCCTTAGAAACAGTTGTAATGAATGGAATAGTACACTTCCTCATTCTATTTAAGATATGATAAATCATCCGTACTCGTGGGTATAGAAATTAAATAATATTGGTAAAATAGGCAATACTGTGTGGTCGTAAATTTGGAAAATGAAATTGGTTTCTATTTTGCTGGCTTAGAATTAGAAGGTTGTAAGTACAAAATCATTATTTTGAGAAAACAAGAAAAAAATGTCTAAAAACTACTCTTTACTTATGGAAAAAACTACTCTTTACTTATTGAAAAACAAGCTTTTAAACTTCAGTTTGGTCAACATGACCACTTCCGATTTTCATGAAAATAGGCATGTTAGAAGTATTGGGTGGACTTACATGTAAGCCTTATGACAAATTCTACCATCAACTTTAGAAGTTTATCCTTACAAAAAAAGAATAAACTTATGTTTTTCCAGTACAAAAATAGAATAAACTTATGTTTCGTAAAAGAATAAACTTATGTTTTGTCACAATCTCATTAAAATCAGACCCTTATTACGCTTTACTACTTAACGCTGATATAAGATCTGACAACACACTGTATGGGATCATGTCATTGTGAACTTTACTTCATCCAATCAAATCACTTCTTTCACAAATCTGAAAGTGTGGTGAAACACTGCTGAGGTTATGTGACGTCATTGTGTGCCAGAAAGGTCATTTAAAAATGACCTCTTACAGAGTGTAGTCAGATCTCTAACAGCATAAAGGAATGGAGCAAAAATTAGGGTCTGATTTAATGAGATTGGTCAGTGTGTGGTTTTGTCAGTGTTTGTTACAAGGTTCTTGATCAGGTTTATTCTACAGTATGTGCAATAGTTTGATCTTCATGTTTTAGGTGTGTGTATACATGTATGTCTCATGACTGTGTTACTTTTATGTTCAATTTTTATGTCCAAATTTAACACTTCCTAGTTTTACATCATCATAGCATCGTATGACTACAATTAATAGATTACCTAGACTGCTATTTTGGGTTAAAATCCTTTTTTTCTTTCAAATTTGTGAAATATCAGTTGAGTGTGAACTAGACATCCTGATAGATTGTAAGGCTGATTTATAAACATGTGTTCATGTCCTGACTTCGAATGACTTCCAATCTCATTTAAATCAGACCCTTATTATGCTACACTACTTTACGCTGATATAGGATCTGACTACACTGAGTATTATTATAGGGTCATGTCAATGTCATCCAATCAAATCGCTTCTTTCACAAAGCTTAAAGAGCGATGAATGTATGCAGAGGCTATGTGACGTCATTGGGTGCCAGAGAGGTCATTTAAACATGACCTCTTACAGGGTGTAGTCAGATCTCTAACAACGTAAAGGAATGGAGCAAATATTAGGGTCTTATTTTACTGAGATTGAATGAATTTTTTCTTTGATATTCCCGAGGATTAACTCATTCATAGGAATTCCCAGTCCATTGTCCCTACCATTAAGATTTAGATACCACATACTAGTTGACCGGTAGGGTAGAAGTTTTTTTGTACAATTCAACTGCTAACTCATCTCACAGGTCCATGAAAATGTCCTTGACTACCTATATATACATATTTAAATACATATACATACAGGTGGTCTCTGACATTTTTCACGGACATGTGACTCATCTGATGGCATATGAAATAGCATCAAGAAATCAAGATTAGCTTTTTGAAACTTTGTGTAAGGTTTTAAATCTAAACTATTGTCGCCCCCACCTGTTAAAATCATCGTATGATGCATGCTACCTAACATTTAGGAATTGTTTTAGTTTAGTCAGACTGTGTTTTCACAATTTATGATAAATTATAATTAAAATTGTAAATACATGTAAATGCTTCTGTATTTCATAATTTTCAAGAAACATTGTGACATACTAGTGATATAGAAGCATGTCAGCTCTATAGAGCGATAAAGACATAAAACTGTATGACCCCCAGCCCTCATGCCCCTACAGCAGTGAGCTGTGCGGACAGATTTCTAGTTCATGGTTGATGAATTGCAAAATCTGTTTTTGCGATGTCAACTTTTTGTGAATTTGTTATTCTGAAATTGTTTGTGAGGTTAAATAGAAGCCATGTTTAAACTTCAGAAAGTACTACTTTCTGATGTTTTACTGCCGTTGTTTAAGTCCATGAATATAATAAGTTTTCGAACTTAGTAATTACTAATATAGCAAAAAATTTCTCGTGAAAATTTCCGTTTTTACAGTATTTACATAGATTTTGTCTGTTAGTGTAAAACAGGTAGGTCCCACCACTAATTACGGTACTTGATCTGTTTTTCTCACTAACGTATCATCAATGTGTTACCTCCCCCCCCTTCCCCTGATATAATATTGAATGAGTGTATTATTTAGGCTGGTGGAAAACCCTCCCTCCTGATATAATATTGAATGAGTGTATTATTTAGGCTGGTGGTATGTTGTAGCGATGTTTTATCCATGTAATCATGTCACGTTTATTTCTTGTTTGTTTTAGAAACAGAATTGCTATATGAACGTATTAAATAAACTAAAAATCATTGATATTGAAGTCTTGTTGTTGTTGTTTGTGTTGTCATGGTGATACTGTTTCTGTTGTTGATGTGAGTACAAGAGGTCTCTGGTTTGATCCTATGCCTCAACTTTCCACTGTCGTTAAAATGGTACTGGTGTCACTATATCCTTGCTTAAAGTTCCTCACAGTAAGTAAGTTCCTTCCGCTGCTGAATAATGTGACTTGGTAGTCTCAATACTAATGAAATACTGTTGACCAGTGAGACTTGAAACAATATTTAAAAAAAAAAAATTTGCATGAAAAGAATTCTTTTCATGCAAATTGTTTTTATGCCCCCCTATCGATAGATGGGGAGGCATATAGTGATTCACCTGTTTGTCCGTCCGTTCGTTCGTCCGTCCGTCCTGGTTAACCCAAATTGACCGTTTCTTCTAGCATTAATATGGCTTGCTACAAAGCTTTCATACTTGCATGGATGTTGTGTATGAACACTCTCCACACGCCAGTATCACCTAACCCCATTTTGACCTTCACCTTGACCTAATTTTGGACTTAGACTTATTTATGGACAAGGCTTCCACAGGGGGCATAAGCGTTTATTGAACGCAGTCTTGTTTTTTAAATATTGTTTAAATATTTAGTTTGCAACCTAGAAATACCATGGAAATACGTATAATATGCAATAATCAAGTGATTATGTAAGGTTATTTTGAAATACAAACCTGAAGTATGCTAGTCAAGGGATAAAGCTCCTGACTTGATCAGAATGTCTAAGCACCTCATCTCTGAATTTAGTGTAATTCCTGGTAAGTAACTCTGGTACCAGTCATTATGGTTGACTGTACTACCGATGCCTCTTAAAGCAGTACAGCACTGAACTTTGTGAATTTTTAATAGATAATAATAGTAAAAATAACCACACTCCTGTATCGAACGTGTTCATCAGTGTAGTCTGTATTCACACACTAGTACTTAATCACATACTTAACAGATTAGGATAAATGTTCTGATAACATATTGTATGTAATATTGAGTACACACCAACTGAGTCACATATATACACTGTGTGCAAGACGTAACTAGTATATGTGTAAGAGACCCAGACATTACAGTGATATACACACACACACTCATAAAAGGTATGTATACTTTATTACTTAAGTATTCTCATAGCGTCAGTTGCGGATCATTATTGACCCTCAAATACTCTGCCAACAAGACTATATTAGTGTATTGAGGGTCATGAAATCATTTCTGACCCATTTGATAAAATGTACATACAGCTAAATACACTTGATGATATGCTCATTGTATGTGGAGCATTTTCTCTGTTGCTACACTATTCACTAACTCTCAAATCGCATGATGTACGTAGTTTCTTTAGCAGGGTTGTTGGAATTCGTGAGGTGGCTTGCATTCACAGTAATCATCGGTGCATTTATTTCAAAACCACAGAATGCAAATGTTAATAAAAAATGATCGTAACAAACACTATTTACAGTATATTGGTACAATTTAACCAAATACTTGTACGTTCTTAATGTTTGACAGAAACCATGCCGAGGCTACTACGTGTTTTTGCGACCTTGACATTTGTCTTGCGGCTTGCTGTTGCTCTTGACAACGGATTGGCTTTAACACCGCCAATGGGTTGGTTGACATGGGAACGATTCCGATGTATAACAGACTGCAAAAATCAGCCAGACTCTTGTATAAGGTAAGATTAAACGTTTACTTCATACGTATTTAAAAGTGACGTTTGGAGCAGTTTCATTTCATAAAGATAATCTATCTATCATACAGTTTAAATGTGCTCATCCTTGTCGACATTAAAATTTTGGTTAGCATACTGTTAGTTATACACGTACATGTATACCGTAAGCAAACATCATTATGTGCAAACATATGATATGAGGTCTGTCCATCAACAATATACGTTTCACACGTATCAGCATATTTCGTGGCACTGTTACCATCAAAGTTTTAAAAAATGTGAAAGTGAATATCCAATATTTTTTGGGGGGAATTCTTGCGTACTGAATATCCAAATATGTGTTCCTGCGTACCACATACGACGGCCTTGCGTCCCGAACGCGGCCTAAATAGACCATGAATCCTGCCTTCCAAAAGAGGCGGGTGTTCCCCTTACATATTCTATTCATTGTTTGTTTATACCCAGTGTTAACAAGCTAACTATTGTCTCAGGGCGACGTGAAACTTTCGAGGAAACAATCTTAACACTTAATCAAACGAATGTATACAAGTAACTTGATTACACTTTTAAGTAACCATCATATTATTCATATAATGTAAAACTTCTGTTTTCAGTGAAACTTTAATCAAGACAATGGCGACACGGATGGTGCATGATGGTTATAAGGATGTAGGTTATGAGTATATTATCATAGATGATTGTTGGTTAGCTGCAGAGAGAGACAAGGATGGCAAACTTCAAGCAGATCCAGATAGATTTCCTAGTGGTATTGCTGCACTTGCTGACTACGTTGGTTCATTTAAGTATTACTTTATTCATTGAAGTATAATTTATTTCTTATTAAGATGTCTGTTTGTTAAATGGCATTTTTTTAAATCTCAAGGTAGTACAGCACAAAATATGGTTCCCATTGACTCCCATGTTAATTTTGACATTTTGTTGTTTTTTATGGAGGAATATCAAAACAGAATTTAAATGCTTGCTATTTTCGTCGCAGAGTTCAGATTTTCTTCATCTTCAAATCAACATTACTAGTATATATATGATTTCGACAACCGATATACTAGTACATGTTTGTGGTATAAACTTTGGACCACTTCCAACACGGCGCTTTTCTCGAACATAATGTTCTCGAGAATTATTCTGGATTCATCGATATATTCCGGATTCATCTTTAGTCCCAACTGATTTATACTAGGAGGCCAACTGGCTATCCTTGGTGCTTCGTATATCAGCGGAGGAAACTATCTACAACAACAACAACAACAAATGGCATCTATAGATTATGTTGTTTGTCGGGTCAGTTCAGTGGTCCCAAATGTACATAATTATATACAATTTACAAGAAGATTTATATCATAAGTTATAAGCACTAGTTTTACATGTATTGTTAGATCATTCCCACAGACGTTTTTGGAATACGAAATGGGTATGCTCTTTGTCACAGGTTCACCAGATGGGTTTAAAGTTCGGTATTTACGAAGATTTCGGGGTTCGTACTTGCGGTGGATACCCTGGTAGTGAATTCAACATGCAACTGGACGCTCAGACATTCGCTGATTGGGGTGTCGATTACGTCAAGTTTGATGGTTGCAACTCTGACCCGAATGACATAAGTTATGGTTACGAAGCATTTGGTTTATATCTGAACAAAACTGGTCGTCCAATGGTGTATTCTTGTGAATGGCCGTTGTATCAAAGTCTCGCAGGAATAAAGGTATATCCTCACAAATTTTAACTGAGTGTCCTCACTTGATTCAGTTGGGTCACTTTGTGAAGTAGAATCTACTACTACATACATATCCTTATACCGCGACCATTGTCGAGTAGTTAGGACGCCCGCCTTGGAAGCGGGAGATCGCAGGCTCGAATCCCAGCGGACGCTGGATTAGCACTGATGCAGTCGGTTGGTGAGCTGCCAGCTAGTTAAAGGATGGTTACCATAGGCACATGTCTGCCAGGCGCCTGGTAATAAAAGAAATGATTCGAGAGGTACTGTGCACACGAAAGACAGGTGTTTCATAAGTCATTATTTGCTGGCCCTTTCAATAGGGATGACACAATAATAAACAACGCCTTTACCTTTTATATTTTTCATATTCTTATATGCAAAACAATCAGAATGTGGGGTACATAACTACTTACAAGAAAGTCGACGGAATACACATACAATGTACATTACAATTTCCTGGTCAACTAAGTTAACTTATTGTTTAATTATCTTAGTCTAAACTTCATGAAATTAATAAAAACTGCATTGCTTCTGTAGATAGAACAATGTGTATAATAACGAACGCTTGTTCTCTTACAGGCTGATTATGCAGCTATACAACGCACGTGTAACCTGTGGAGAAACCACGCGGACATCCAGGACACGTGGGCCAGTGTACAAAGTGTTATAAAATATTATAGCTACGATGAACATAATATATCAATGTATGCAAAACCTGGAGCCTGGAATGATCCAGACATGGTACGTACAATATAAATAAATAATTCAAATGAGATTATAAATTTCGCTCGGATAATTACCTCGAGAATCGAAAATTGTTGAATGGACCATGACCTGTGCTCGAGATAGACCGGGTGCTCGTAATAATGATGGTAAATTAATATACAACATAGAGCAAATTCGTCGGGACTTTGATATTTGCTCGACATAGACTCGTAATAATGATGCTTGTCGTAACGAGATTTTACTGTATTATACTGATGTAAGGTGTTTTTGCTGTATCATATTCAATAGCTTGTACCAGCATCCGCTAACATGCACCGGCAAAGGATTCTATTTCAATACATTTGATATGCGTTAGATCTACAACTACAATAAAAGAACCTATTGGTTACAAATTTAGAGTATTTGTAACATTGAGAGAAATAAATCTGTCATTTGTAAGGTTGACTCGGTGATAGGGAAACAATGTTATAGAGGGGATTAAACCTACGATAGATAATAATTGCGACTTAGCGAACTTATGAAGGTGTTGTTACACAGAGGTTGCTGCTCTAAAGAGGGCCGCTCTGGGGAGGTTGTACTGTATATTATAAAATATGAATCTGTACAAGATTGAACAAATTGAACATCGAATTTCAAAATGCTTGCACTTTTCATTTTTTTTAACAAAGGCTAGTATTATCTCCGGCGATTTATACGTACAGTACATGGGTTATTTTATATTCAGCTTGTTATTGGTAACTTTGGACTGAGTAAAGAAGAGAGCCGGGTGCAGATGGTGATGTGGGCAATCATGGCCTCCCCACTCATCATGTCTACAGATCTGAGAGATATCACTGAGGAAGACAAAGATTTACTTCAAAATAAAAACCTCATTGCTATCAATCAAGATCCGCTCGGTGTACAAGGGACGTTAATGACACGGGTAAGTATTGTTACTACCTTAATCATGTTAATGACACGGGTAAGTATTGTTACTACCTTAATCATGTTAATGACACGGGTAAGTGTTGTTACTTCCTTAATCATTAATGTCTCGTATATATTTGATATATCGCTGGCTTAGAATTAGAATGTCATTATAAGAATCGTGCATATTTGAAATATGCATCTCAAGGCGCTCCTTATGAGCCTATTTTCATGAAGTTTCAAAAACCTTGTTTTTTCCATATTCCGACAGCTTTTCTTGTTTTCGCAAAATATTGAATTTGTACTTACGAGCCAGCGATATATACTAGGGTGGGGGCTGATCAGGGTCAACAAATATTCCTTGTAAATAGATTGCAACACATAGTATTGCGATCCCTTATTACGCATATTTAATAACAAAATCTTCTTATTTTGTCAACACAGATAAATGGTACAGTTGTAGAGGTTTGGGCACGACCTTTAGCACAACCTAAAGGTTCTTCAGCGATCGCATTTCTACAGATGTCAAATCCGGGTACGCCGACTATTTTCAATGTAAGGGCCGGTGATATAGGGTTAACGGCCTCTAATGGTTATACCCTGTTTGACGGGTTTACAGGACAGCAGATATTTGTGGTCAAGGAGCCAGATGATATGTTAACAGTGTCTGTAAATCCTAACGGAGTGGTTCTAGTTGTGGCCAAGCCAGTTTAACGAGTACTAGTATTTGCATTAAACTCTTAATTACTTGCGCAATAATTTTCCTAATAAATGCTTGTAAAATGTACATGTACAAGTCGTCTTTCTTGCTTATCTTAGCTGCGACTTGTTACCAACGAGATGCAACCTACGAGCTAACAGCAACGAGCCGCGGCCCATGAGCTGCGACCCACGAGCAACGAGCTAACAGCAACGAGCCGCGGTCCATGAGCTGCGACCCACGAGCTACGAGCTAACAGCAACGAGCCGCGGCCCATGAGCTGCGACCCACGAGCTACGAGCTAACAGCAACGAGCCGCGGCCCATGAGCTGCGACCCACGAGCTACGAGCTAACAGCAACAAGCCGCGGCCCATGAGCTGCGACCCACGAGCTACGAGCTAACAGCAACGAGCCGCGGCCCATGAGCTGCGACCCACGAGCTACGAGCTAACAGCAACGAGCCGCGGTCCATGAGCTGCGACCCACGAGCTGCGACCCACGAGCTGCGACGACCCACGAGCTGCGACCCACGAGCTGCGACCCACGAGCTACGAGCTGCCTTTGTAACTTAAGTATACTGCTGTATACTAAAATACTCGATCCTATAAGATTGTCAAAAATTCAGAAGTCTACACTTATATTGAATGCAATTCAATTAGTATTGCAAGGTTGTATTTGTACTTTAAATTATACCAGACGTTACAGCATGTTATTCACAGGTAACTGTGTTATTGATAAAGAGTAAAAATATACATAATTATATTTTTTTATAAAATTTACATAAGTCTTACATATAAATATCGTTTTCACTAGTTTATCGATAATTAGTTGCGTATAAATGAAGGAAGACATTATGTATAGGTTAGAAAGACACGATTTGTTCAAGGAATTATTAACCTAAAAGAAAGCATTGACTGTGGTTACAAATCCTTGAAGAAATCGTTTCATAACGAATATAACGCCCGCTGCTTAGACAAAAAGTCGAGTAAACTATATATTGCAAATGAAGATATAGTCACGAACGTAATATCGAAATGTCACCATTAACAGTAATAATCTAGTGCATAAATGGTATAATATATAACATCATACTGTATGTATATAAGACGGGAATGCATCGATATAATTGTGCAGGATGACAATGGAGCTATTAGGACATCGGGAACAGGTTCCTCGTGGTCTAGGGGAAGCTTCGAGGAAGTCATGAGAAAGTTCGTGATATATTAGAAGGAATTGTGATGAATCGGGTGGTATCGGAAGAAATCGGCAGAACATCGCCGATATGTAAAAACTCAGTGGGACCTAGGCTTTATACAATATTGTGTCACACAGTTCAAAAATGTAGGTCAATAAATTCAATGGCATATTTTCGTTTACTAGTAACAATTGTTGCTACTATCAAATGTTGTAACCTGCTCCACTGAAACATTATTCTATATTTTCTATTCCTGCACCAAGGACCTTATACAATACTGTGTCACATTAAAGTAGAAAAATGTAGGTCAATTTATGCAATGCCATATTTTCGTTTATACCATTATGTAGTTAACGCTTGTATATAATATACATGTACATGAATGGGGGTAAAGATAATTAAAGTTTGATTGAAAATGACGATCGTACCCATGTCTTTATTGTGCTTGGTGTGTGGGGAAACTGTTCAACTGTTAGTCCAAATAATGACAAACACAATTTCAAACAACATGTTTATGGTACTTTACAGTGGTATAATATACGAAATGTGTTGTACTTATATTTGAACAAAACTGAACATCGGGCGTATCATACACTAACACAATAAAATCGATTTATTTCTATTCAACTACTAGTAATGTAACTGTCAAGATATATGAAGTTTTCAATATTATTCAGTGACGGCAGAATGTCAGCTATATCTGTCGAAATTGTACGCCAAAAATCACATTTAGTAATATGTATGGATGACAAAAAATACTCATTTTGCAAGAGTTGCTCCCTTAGACTTAAAATTATTTATTTATTTTTAACATTTCGTTATTTTGTTTACAAACCGTTTATTTCGTTTTCTTCCATCTTATGGTGTTTTCCACCTTTGGGACTCAACTAAAGTACTAAAAATGCATCATTTTGCAGACAGGTTGCCAAGATTTTTGAAAATAGCCACTTAAGGAATTATAGGACTTTAAGTCTTTTCGAGGAATTGGGGCCTGGGCTGCTGGTACAAGGATCTCTTATGGTAAGACCAAACAACTTTGATACATCGGCGAAGTGATCAACAATACCTTGTATATCTTGTTCTGTGTGTGCCATGAGATAGAAGTCATTGTCATAAGCAAGCACAGTGTCAGGACACACTACTAGTACGTATTAAAGATAATGAGACATTTTATAAACTATAGTGCTATTTACTTCACGCGTGTCCAACCCTGTCTCAAATGCCGATCTGGACATTGCTTGGTTTATTTGCTTTTATTTATCCTCGCCACTGGAAATCCGTATGGGCGAGGCACCCAGGGTTTTTTAGCATCATACACGGGACCTCGCTTAACGTCTCGTCCGAAAGAATGTAAGTAATTTTAGTTATGTTGGATGGGAAACACTGAAAAGCATTTCTATTTTTGCCCGTCAGGAGGAGGGATCGAACACACAACCAATCAGTTTCTCTTACCACTGGACCACTTGTCCATCCACTGAAAATTGCACGTTGTCAGTTTAAGAAATAAAAATCTGTTCGCGTATTTTGTCGGTGAATAAAACATGGGCCGGAGTTCGGATGCGGAAAAATTAAATCACGAGAGCGTAGCACGGGTGATTTAATTTTCCCCATCCGA
Organism: Spisula solida; assembly: GCA_947247005.1. NCBI lineage: Eukaryota > Metazoa > Mollusca > Bivalvia > Venerida > Mactridae > Spisula > Spisula solida. Next base: position 52,212,184 of record OX365950.1, read on the forward strand.
ACGAGTGCCCGTGTTTTATTCACCGACAAAATACAAGAACAGAGTTTTTATTTCAATTCTAAATACGATAATATCCGCACTATTTAACTGCGCGCACTCCATTTTCACCCATTTGACATTGAACATAATTCCACGCTGAAATTGAGTGGCTTATCAGCTGGTACAATTACCTCCCTTGTTAATGAAAACTACCTTCGTATTTTTCTGAAGGAAATAACACATTTTAAACATTGAAACAATTTTAATAACACGACTATAGTGTATCTATTTCATGAAATGAAAAATATAAATGAATTGATTATCAGAAGTTTTTATGAATCTTAATTTCGAGAGTATATATACTGGAGTTTCTAAAAATAGATGCGATATAGCTGTAACACTGGATACTCGTGCAACTCGCGATCCGTTGCATTCGTAAATATGTCACGTGATACGGGGCGTAAATAGTAACAGCCTATTTGATACCATGTTTTATTGCGGTAATAATACATGGCCTGGTCTGGTCTATGTGTATATGGATTAATCCGCAGATCGTGTTAGAATACGTTATATAATGACCCGGCAAACTATGTACATGTAATTATAATCATATAATAGCAGCTAAGAACTGTTACAATTTATAGTAGCATAATTATGTATATATTTCACAGATAAAACTCTATAATCTACTGATAAGCATCTTTTAAATATATTAAATATAAATAATTCATCAATAAATAGATCATCTAAATATACCAATGGAGTACTGCCTATGTTTACTTGTCGTGTCGCCTTTATTAGGCTTTAATGAACTATGTGGCGTTCTAATACCGGTATAACATTTAATGTAAATTATATACATGTATGTTGTCCGAGACATTTTAGGTAAGCAAATAATGGCAATAATTATTATATCCAAAACGTATAAAAATCGATGATGAGTTTGCGAAGATATACACATGTACTTGTATCCGAAACCATCCAAGTGAACGTAGAATTTAGAGCTATATTTTTCCACGGAATCAAAACCAAGGTGCGTTAGTGCGTTAATGGTAGCAAACCTACCCTGCGTTCAACGAAAAATAACGTGACGCATGTTTCGTACCTGTTGCGTACCGGATACGAAACGTACGCCACGTAATTTTTCGTTGAACGTAGGGCTGTGTTATTATAGTCAACGTTGTTTTTATTACTGTGAACATTCCCTCACTTTACTGACAGTTTTGGTCCAGGCAGGTTTGTGTATACATGTACATTTGTAATTTTGTATCTAAACATCTTCTTCGTGGTGAAAACACTGTTTATATCCATTTTGGCTATGGTGGTGGATTTCTGTAGATTTCTGGCATCTCAACACATTTCAAACTTTTTACTGTGCTTCCTCCAGATTGAGACAAGTTTTTAAAACCTATTTACTCTCACTGTACAATCATATTGTATTATCTCTTCTCTGAGAAGCTTTTGAAGGTTGTATGCTGGAACATGCCGTGGTTCACCAGCGGTCAAATACCGGATCAAAAATGTCACTTTAAAGTTTATATAGTATTGACAACAAATCGTCAACAAATGAAAGTACGTTGGTATGTACCATGTATATGCAAATATCTCAATAACTGAATAAAAGTTACTGTATAATGCATTATTGTGACATTTGGCTATCATTTAGCAAACGGATTTATGTAACTTTGTGTTAACTTGCGTTGTATAACTTACACATTGTACATTATAATAATAATAATATTTAAAGACTTTATTTTACGAGGAAAACTCATTTGACAATTATATTAAATGGCAATCTTCCATGAGATCCTCAACAATAAACAGTTGAACAAGAACACTAGTACATAAAAAGAAAAAAGCATAATGGCAATTCGGCCCATATGACGTCCACAATATCATAATTTTATGTATAATTTGGGAATTTCATAAAAGAGTTTCATTACGTTTGGATATACACTCGTGCATTCAGTTCTTTGATAATAATTACAATGTATATACGAAATCGGTGACGCTGAACGAAAGCCAGTTTCATTATGAAACCATTCGACAATCTATCAATGGCTTCATTACAGTTTTAAGGTTTTACCATTTTACATATAAGCATACATGTGTGATACATTGCCGCCGGCGTTCATTGTGTGATTGCTAAATTATATAATTGTAAGGTTTAGTACGGGAGATAAAATCTTTTATCTGTTTGCGATAACTGATCTAACCTAACGCAAAGAGATCAGATTTTTTGTTGTCGTCATCTGGACTACTGTCATCTGGACTTATTTCACGTCAGGTAGGATATTTTTATATTTCCGTTGTTTTATTTTCATAGATTAATTTTGTGTATCAATGTCTATAATGCTTAATCATTAATCATTAATGCACGGTATGTCGTCTAGATATATGTAACTGAATACACATCAGTCAGTATTGTTTATTTTTAATTAAGTACACAAAGTTCATTTCCGTCGCGTATCATCGGGAACTCTATTTTAACAATCTCAACGACTGCTTTCTTGATATGAACGTCATAAAGCCACATCAAACAAATGGCATAAACATTTTCGAGATCAAATTGTGTTACATGAAAATAAACTATTTGAGTTTGTGATTTTTTATTCACATTCCTCTTATTTACATGGTATAATATATTATTGAAATTACAGGCAAACATTTAATTTGAACACCGACGTCAACATAAGAACTCAATAAGACTCAGTCTTTCGTTCCAATCCTCTCCTCATAATAATTGTAATGTATATGTATTGTTTATAATATGTTGTAAATAATGGGAATAAATATGGTTACACTAAAATAAATTTTGATTTGAATTTGTACATTCTAACGGAAAATCCGATTATAGGCAGTTAGGGTAGGGTAATAAAGACGGACATGTACCATTATTTAATTATCACAAAATGGATTTCTCTTGCCAAAACATATAATTTTACTTTCTGTAAATTATGTATAGCGAGGTACCTTATACTTTATACCCCTGTCACACCCCGTCACACCCCGTCACACCCCGTCACACCGGTTTCACGTCCACGCTACGATCAAACGGCGACCCGGGATACCACAGGGACGCCTTGAACATCGTATATGAGGTCGTGGTGACAATGCAACAGGACGACACTGAATCCCCAAGGACTCTCACGTTGAGGCTGTCGCGACAGGAACTGGGAAGACGACATTTGTACGCAACTTGCAAGCGCGGTAGTGTCGCAGCGGAAATACTGAAAATTGAATCGGTGACCCAACGTCGACTTTATTGCGTCCTTTCCACTTATAATGTGGTCTAACTGCGATCTCACATGGTCTATTGAGTCTTAAAGTTCTGCGTTGCCAGGGTGTCGCATCCTTGTTGAAACCCACCACCACTCTGATAAACAATTTACCTTGAGTATGTTGGTTAAGCAAAGTGCTACCGAGTGCTTTTATTCAGTAGCTCACGTTCATTAACATACTCGTACACTGGGCATGGATTACCACCGGTGTAAAGTACTACGAAGCGCTTTGCTAGGGTTGATGGTCTAATGCTATTGCTAAATATAAATTTATGTTAATCCCCTACCGGTTTTCATTTGTATAGGTATACAACTTTTCTTCATGTACAGTTGTTTTAATTCTGTCAAACACTTCCATACTGATCATATTGATTCTTTTTTTATTTGCATTTATCAGATTTCAATCCTTACAAGTTTGTGTTTACCGACATACTTATTCTGACCCGAATATTATAAACCGGGACATTTAGAATAATATTAAAATCATATATTAGAGAATATTATGCAATATGTTTTCATTTCAATAAAAAAGCAAACTAAGCAAACATTGAGTGGCACAAAGAAACTATTCTAAATGCGATACCTATATGATGAGACCCGTATTACTGTAAAATCACATATTTTCGTGGGTATTAAGGTGATTGCAAACTCTTCAGTCGAGCGGAAGTTTAGCAATCGGTGTAAATAAGACGTATTGAAAGCGTTTGACTACCACGATGAAATAGTAAATAAAAAATTTGATGTGTCTTAAAAACTCGAATTTACTGTATAGTCATTGCTATATTATACTTTAATAAACTTGCAAAATAACTATAGCTGAACTTTTATGTGTCATTTATTCCATTGTTAAAACGCCAACACTCGCAAATACTAGCTACATCGTATATGGAACGTGTTATAATGCGCCCACACAAAAATTTATCCAAGTTTTTATATCTGTTTAGCAAGCATCCCGATCACTTTAGAGGAAGGTTCTTAAATGCAACACAACTTGAAAGTGTATGCACCAAGTGCGTTCGAATGGAACCCGTGTCTACCTAGATCGAACTCGCGTTCCATCCGAACTCAACCCAGGTGTCAGAATCATGTGACTGGGTAGTCCCCATATGACTGAAATACTGTTGGCCAGTGTGACTTAAAAACAATATTTAAAAACAACTTGAAACATTTGCTATACAAAAGGTCGAAGTACAAGATACCCCCATTCAGCTAATAGCACACTCAACATAGGCAGTAAGACTCGTCTGTGTTCCAACAGACCGTGTCTCCATTGTTCAAATATCAAATTCCAGAAAACATTTTCCATACAAAAAAATGCCGAGCATAGCCTTTATTTGCTAGTCAGCTTTCTGCTGAAATATGGCAGGCATAAGAGTGACTCCACCAGTATTTGAACCGGATCGCCCAATTAGACAGTAAACGCGCTAAACATTGAGCTATGGAGCTACGGTGGCACAATCATATTATAAATACACGATGTATGGGAATGTATTGGATTTTGCCGGACATGTTCTCATTCAACCTTGTCTAATATACCATACACACTTAAAGTTTCATTCTTGCCTGTGGTGTGTTTTATCGATTCATCTTGCGAATCGCAAAATCACACAAACAAAACTGAATGTAAACCATTTAATAATGTGGTTTTCGACCTTGAACTAATGTAGTTCACAACAGTATACGTATTTCGTGTTTCGACTTACTTCTATGCAGCGATGGCCCTAACGGGACACCGTACTTTGGCATAGTTTATATTGGTTGTTCCCTATAGTATACCGAGGTCAAAAATTCATATCAATACAATTTGCATAATCAACACATATCCGAGGAGATTTTGAAGAGAACATCGAGTGATTTAATCATATCACACGTTTTCAGGGTTGAAAAAGTCATTTTTGCTGATCTAAATCGAATATGATGATACAAACAAGCCTAGTAAGTCCAATAGTTCACTCGTTAGCGATGGTTTACACACTCGGTTCAGACTTATACAAAATACTTAAGTCTAATCTTAAGTAAATAAAGTTGAGATCGTGATCTCGTGAATTTAAAATGTCACTAGCAGCCTTTCATAACATGTCGCTTAATGAGATAGAATTAAAGTAACCTAAAACTTTTAAAATTTGCAAAAATGGGAAATTTGATTTTTTCGACTTTCTGAAAAGCAAACTGTTTCATCGGTGTTTTGGGCAAACCTTGTGTCTAAATGCTCTTGATTTATTTTCACATATCATGCATCAACAAACGTATCTTTCCAAGTCCCGTTAAAAGGCGAAAATAAATCCTGGACTAAATGGATAATCAGAACCGCTTGATATAATAAGTGCTATTGCATGTATGAATGTTTGTTTATATATATGAATGATTTATTTGAATGTATATGTTATTTCGGATAGAAGACCACATTGTAAAAAAAATAATCATTTTGTATAATTTGTTTGATCTTAATGTGCCATCTTCTTTAAATAAAGATATTATTATTACATGTATTATTATCATTATTATTATAAACCCTAATGTGGCACAACATACTATGATTGTCACTTAATTGTACCGACGATTTCAAAAATCACACCTAAAATTATTTCACGTCCAGGGCGAGAATTTGTGCACATAATTATTAATGTTTTTCTGCACAAATGAAGTCTTTTAAATATTTAAAATATGTCAAAATAACTTGATTAAACACGTCATATAACACAAAATGAAAATTTCAAATCTGAAACGAAAATATTTTATAGACACAGTAGAAGAACTCTTTAGAAACGAGGTATAGTACGTGTACATGCCGCTAAGTGTAGTTAAAATTGAGTAAAACATGGACATTTTGCACCTGTTTTTCCGCTACTATATTTTTACATCCTCGAATGCACCATATAACTCTACAGAACATTGCACAAAACACTAAGGAACAAACATATATTGATATTATAATAGTCTATAAATTGTTTTATTTAGAAGTTCAACATTCACAGACTGACGGATGGATCTGAGACTATTTGCTGTACTAGCGATATACGTCGCCGTGGTATCATGTCAACATAAGAGAGGTAAGTTACACAAGGCATTCAACAGTTCGCTGGCAAGAGAAAGTCGTAAGTACAACAACGCTATGTTGAGAAAACAAGAAAAAACTGCCTGAACACTACTCTTTATATATGGAAAAAAAGCATTGTCAACTTCAACTTATTCAACATAACCTGTTCCGATTTTCGATTAAATCGTAAGTATGACGTTGTCAGAAGTGCACATTTGTATTAAAAAAGTTCAAGGTTGTCTAGTGCTTTAAGTTGTAGAAGAAGAAAACATGCCACGTAATCTGATCAGACTGTCTACAATCATAAACAGTTTCTAATTTTGCATAAAGTGCAGGCAGTCATTATATTACAATTGGAGATATAGTGACGAACATAATTTGGTAATGTCACCAGTAACAGTATACGTTGCAATATCTAATACACAATGATGACATACTATTTAAAACGATAGATATAATTTATTCCTCCAATAAGGAGAACAAAATATGTTTACAAGTTATAACATATTTACTGAATGTGTCCTGTAATGATACAAAGGATTTACATGTATATACATCTAGAGCAAATAGTAGTTTTAGCAATGCCATAACAAATATCACACAATTAACTATGACAATACAGCATTCATTGTCCGGAATAGTACCAGTATATATATATATACACAGTATATGTCTAATATGGTGAGTTGTGCATATTTCTTGGCGTCATACTTAAACGCTTAAAACTAAGTTGCCTTAAACGAAATTCGAAAATTAAGGCCGTTAAGTACAATCTACTGTCGGCCAGATTGCAGATACACCGTGGTTAACATAAAAGCGTGTACACTCAGTTAGCAAGGTTCACATGTTTGAGATTTCTACCAGTGTTCTTAGTAGAAATGCTCAGTATGAGCCAGTGACATTGGCTAAATTCTGCACGTAAATATTTAGGTTATGCATGTGTTTTTGTACATTAAACAATGTTATAGTTTACCCTACTTCTATGTCCAATCAAAAGCCATGGATTTTTAATTGTTTTGACCACTTTTTCATATATTTTGCAATGAGCACAATACCTAATAAGTGGTTCATTAAGTAAATCCATTTATTTGGACACTTTGGCTGTTTCCATATATGGAAAATTAGACACGACTACCCTTTCAATTGTACTGTTATTCTATCAGCAATTCATGATCAGCTACCATACATACAATATTGTCTAATTTCACTCTCATTACTCCATAAATGGGCATGCTATTTTTTGAATACAAAAGCATTGGAAAGGCTACCAAAAAGTGGCCGGGTAAACTACAAGCCGGTTACAGATCACCTATTAGAATTATTAACAAATTAAGTGCTAGCACAGGTAACTGTATCATTAATAAAGAGTAAACAAAATTATTTTTTTTCTAAAATTTATAATATCTTAGAAAGGTTCATAACATGGGGAATTGACCACACCGTCACTGAGGTGCAGTTTGTTTTTAATAAACATTTCATTCATAGAATCTACTGGTGTTATTTTAAATATAGATTTACATTATCAGAAACTAGAGAGTTTCGTATTTAAGTTGATATCAATATCTTAAAAATCTGTCCATAAATAAGTAAATAAACCCATAGGGCGTGAAATCAATTTCTATTTACTTGTTTAGAATAGCATTGCCGTTTCTATTGAATGCACCTCAGTGACTGACTAGACACCGTGGTATACATTTCATGGTATAACTTTTTAACTGGTTGATTAATTTCGATGGGATTTTGCATGGAGGTAAATCTGACAATGTTGTCTATAAATGTAATTACTTTATGAAGCTATCGAAAGTCAATTCTTGTTTTTGATACCATGAAAATCTGACATCTTTAGTACAAATTCACCTTTCTAAGATAACATGATTTTTATAAAATAAAATGTTTACTTTATCAATGATACATTTACCTGTGAGTGCAAGGGAACCAATTCTAATATATGTCCTATAACCGATTATAACAATGGTTGTTTCTACTATGTTGATACTGCATCTTCAAGCCGGGTCCACATCAACATTATTGTTATTTACTTGTCATTATACAATGTACTTTATTTATTATTTATTGATACTTTATAATCTACTTGCACCAAGACGGTGTACAATACAAGTAATGCAACGCTCTCGTCTAAACAATGTAATGTCTGTAGGTATGGGGGTAAATAGTTTTATTATTAAATTGATGAACTACATGCTTCCTCCGCATCGGCGGAAATTATGCAATTGCTGGCTGACCAGTATACTTGTCGGCGGAGGAAAATAGTAGTTTGAGGCCGGACAAACGGACAGATTGATGAAATGGTTGTTAAAACTAGTCGTTCTTCGAACATCTAAAACTGGATAGATATTGATAGGACTCTTGAACAGAGGTTTACACATCGATATTTGATAAAAAAATGCATTATAAACTCCTAAAATTACCAGAAACCTGTATTCGAGCATACCAAAGCGAATTCAGAACATGTTTAAATCAACTGACTACATCACAAAATATTGAGATCAGTCTCTTCATATTATTTACATTACATGTAGCGTTTAATTTTGAGCATATTTTTCATGACGTCAGCCATTTTGTTTTGTGACGTTCACTTATGACACAAGTCAGTAGTTCCAACTTTGCGGCGCTATTTGGACTCTTCGATTTAATTTTTTTTCTTATGTTATTTTGTCTTACAGTTCTGAAGACGTACACCTCTCATCCATGTATACGATCATGCCAAGATAACAGACCACAGAACTGTTACTATGACTTCACGTTAGAACTATATTACACGCTTACAAAGGCCTGTTATGATTGTCCTACGAATAAAACCGATTGTTTCCGACCACATTGTGTCCCCGCTGACGGTGTATCACGTGGCATTCTTGTAGCCAATAGAATGTTACCAGGACCAGCCATTCACGTAAGAATACTACAGAAACATACACTTATAATATAGACATATTATGTAGGTTCTGAATCGAACGAACTATTCGTTCTTTATTTATCGGTTTATATATAATATTTAGTTAGTTTAACAATATGATGGCATTGTTTGGCGCTCAGTGTTAAAAATTGTCTGATTGGTCCTTAGTAGATTTCATAAGTCATTTCTTAAATATGCGCTATAGTGCACGGTAACTCTCAATATCTTAATAATTTCTTTTTTTAATTTATATTTTAATAAGGATTAACAACTGTTTTTCAGTTTTAAACATATACTATGTAAAAATTTGTTCTATCATATTTTTATATACGGTACATTGTACCTTGTGATAAGTAGATGTTTTATTATAATGTAGATAATGTCTCTTATAACTCTTAATAAGAGTGGCTATATATGATTTGTGTTTATGTCGTGTGCAATATATGTTGTAAATATAGATGAGACTCAAATAAATAAATATGGTGTATTTGGCAATTTGCAAGCACTGACAACGTATGCATGCCAGCTACACATAGCAAGTGATTGTTTCGTTCCACAGAAGCTGTCGTTAGTGTATGCTCATCACCTCTTCCTGCAAAATTGGCCATTGGTCTCCGACTGCGAGGAAACATATTTAATGACAAATTTTGATGTTGTTTTTATGTAAGGAAGATCATCTGTATGCCAAGGGGGAATATTGTAACCATAATGTCTTTTATTACAGGTCTGTGAAGGGGACACTGTCATTGTTAATGTTACCAATAACTTAGTTGGCGAGGGAACCAGTATACATTGGCATGGAATACTTCAACATGGTTCCCAGCATATGGACGGTGTTGCCATGGTAACACAATGTCCTATACCAATCAGGACAACTTACGAATACAGGTATGTTACAACGCTAACCAACACTTCAAATCGCAAATCACAAAATCAGACAGGGAAGGCAGCACTCAATTTAACCAGCTGAACACAGAAAACATAAAAAACATCACATACCACAATTACACGGCAAAATATCCAACACATAACTGAACGAGAAAATGAACGCAAAACATTGAAAGCCCAAGCTGTCAAAAAGCTGAATGACCTAGTTTCGGCAATAAAAATGCTGAACACCCTAGTTCCAGCAATAAAAACGCTGAAAGACAGAGTTTCAGCTGTAAGAAAGGCTAAAAGACATTGTTTTAGCAGTCAATTAGACGAAAACTGACAAATATGTAACAGTTAAATAAACGACATAGTAACTGATTGCCTAAAGCATAAAACTTGGAGCTAGGAAATTGTATAAACACACAGCATGGATTAATATGCTGCATTACTGTAAAAAAACATAAAGTTTGTGGTGTTAAATTATATTCAATGTCTTGGTTAAACTATATCATAAAATTCAATCCTCACAATTTATCTACACCCAAACAACTATACAACAATGGCTTATTTTTTATAATCCCCAGAGTAAAACGTCTCTAAATTGAATGATTTTACAGTATTATTATCGGTAGCAATTGAAACAGAACTAAAAACAATTTGTAAGCTTGAAACATGTATTGTGCAAATTGATAATCAATTGCACGAAACCGGAATTATATACTAGTACATCAACCTTTTTTCCATTTTTGTCATGAGAATTGGTGATGCCATTAAGTATCACTTCAATACAACACTATATCAATAAATAAATCCATGTGAAAAATGTATGTTTAAACTAGAAAATATGTCATTATGTTAAGGATCATACCATATATAAATCAGTTTTTTCAAGTATAAATCAATAACATTGTCTTAACATTCACAAAACAGTTAACAATCTATTAGAAGCTTTTTATATGAACCTGTTTGAAAATATTTTCATGGATTGTCTATTTTAAATACAAAATAAAAGACAAATAATATGCACAGATATGTACCTTTGTGCATCAAGCCTGTATCATCAGTCACTAATTTGGAAACCTGTAGATGTGTATTCTTTTATATGTTGGGTGTAATAACATATGGGCACACTTGATGTTTACTCAGTAAATTTTCACATGCTAATAAATGCTCAGCACTGTATGAATGGACAGTTAGATAATCCCTAAGGATCATTAGGCCAAGCTTATTTTGAACATTAGAATTATATTTTCTAAAATGCAAAACATCTTCTGTTCTTGAATTGTGCCAGAATGGATTTTGATAATCATTGTCACTCTGGTGATCGTTTTGTTTTTGTCGGAGTATAAGTCAGATATAGTACTAGTTATTCGTCAAAAGTGTCTTCTTGCAAGGGTTATTGTACAGTTTTGTGAGGACAAACAACAAATTATCCTCGGCTTCGACTCGGACAATTATGTTCTTTGTCCTCACAAAACTGTACAATAACCCTTGTAAGAAGACACTTTTGACGAATAACTAGTACTGTATCTATTACTTACATACATTGTAATTAATTGGATAGGGGATGAAAAGGCACAAGGAAAGTTACATAATTTTAAAACATTTTAAAGTACATGTACCTTTATCAGTAACTGTTCACACACTTAACAACTGAACGCTCATATCATGTAAAAACAAAGTCAAGTATTATAAGAACAAACTGAAGTAATGCCTGCAGTTTCCTCTGTTTAGGTTCAAAGCTGACAATGCGGGAACACATTTCTGGCACGCCCATACTTCATTACAACGATCTGAAGGATTGTATGGTGCGTTTGTTGTAAGACAGTCTGATACACACGAACCACATCTTGGTTTGTATGAACACGATTTACCGGAACACACAATAATCGTCAATGATTGGTTAGTGGAGATGGGGATTGATAGATTCGCTCATCATCACCACGCAGGGGGAGATAATAAGCCGAGATCAATGCTTATAAATGGTAAGAAAGGAACGGTAACTCTTTGATTCATACAGATCTGATATGTTCACTGACCACTGCATACTTTAATGTAGTAACGATACAGCATATATATGTTTAGGCTTTTTTTAGATAAGTTAATAAACTGGTTCACTTCCCGCTCCTTGACAAATAAGTTGGTTACATTATGCATATTCACATCACCTACCTTTATAGTTATACCCTACTTCTTTGTCCAATCAAAGTCAGAGATTTCAAATGTTTGGACTACTTATTCCTATATTTTTGCAATGGGCTTCGCTCCCTTGCACTTAATTTGTTAAAACATCACATAAAACGATTGTTGCACGGTACAATGCCCAACCCATAACTAAACGATCTCATGAACTTCAACGACGAAAGACCAAGTCCAAGCTGCCTAAGGGCTAAAACGCCTAGTTTCAGTTACAAAAAAATCTGAATGATCTATTTTAAGCCACAATAAAGCCAACTTACCCAGATTCAGCTATAGCAAACCTATATGCACGCCCAAAAGTGTTCAGACCCATTAAGACAAATTGTGTGTTATCATTTTCCAGGTAAAGGGGTGTTACAAGAGTTCTTTGATAATACAGACAATACCACCAACTATACTCCAGTAGAAGTTTTCCATGTTACAAGAGGAAAACGATACAGATTTAGATCTATCAGTAACGGAATCTTGAACTGTCCAATACAGGTACACATTTTGTTTCTTAAAAAACTCTAATCATATGCTACAATATTCCACCAGACAAACAATTTCTCATAAATGTAATATAATCTACATCATGTGACTTTGACGTCATAGTTCTGGGTATAATGATATGCTACAATATTCCACCAGACAAACAATTTCTCATAAATGTAATATAATCTACATCATGTGACTTTGACGTCATAGTTCTGGGTATAATGATATGCTACAATATTCCACCAGACAAACAATTTCTCATAAATGTAATATAATCTACATCATGTGACTTTGACGTCATAGTTCTGGGTATTACGTCATATGCGATAAGGACCTTTTATGTTTGACGCAGCTCGTATCATCAAGTCAAGTCAAGTCAAAATTAATTTATTGTCGGTATTTGGTTGTAACAAAGTAAACATAAGCTATGTATAGCGTTTGACTGACAAAAGCTATATCATGGGCACCTACTGTCTGTTTATGTAGGTATGTAACTTATGTCCAACAATGTAAGATCAATATAAATATTTTATTGTTTTTAATTGTCTGATGGGATAAAAAGACAGACGAGTGAAATCCATACATTATCCACTAAGCCACAACCACGTACATAAAATATTTCAATAATGCAATTGTACAGTGTACAAACATGTTAAGACGTTTGTCTTTAAGTTCACCGTTCATTAAGTTACTTTTATCGTTGCACCTGAGGCAGTAGTTGCACCCCTTTCCCCTCGTTATTATGTCTGCAAGGCGGATTTTGACGAGTAATGAAGTAGAAGTAGAAGTAAAATGGCTGTCAAAATTAGAAATTAATAATGTGTAATTGAATTAATCAAACAAGAACACTATCGTACTTACAATTTGGTACTGCAGCATTTTCGTCTTGTTTACATATTCCAGGTCTCCATTGACAACCATACACTAACCATGATTGCAACAGATGGAAATGCTTTTGAGAAGATTGATGTCCACTCTTTCAACATTTTTGCAGGCGAACGTTTCGATTTCGTTCTAAATGCGTCCTTGCCGGTTGGAAACTATTGGATCCGTGTCCGAGGCCTTGCTGATTGCGGCGTGAAACAAGCCAAACAGGTTAGCACGTCTAAGGAATATGTGGTTTGTGTTTGGTATGTTCGTACACGTATCTTTCCTTAACACCATACTTAGATTATATACACCATGTTTACTTACAAAGCCAACTCGAAATAAAACAGTAGTTTTACATAATTTATAATTATTTATTCAATTAAACTCAAATACATTGGCTGGCTGGCTGGCTGGCTGGCTGGCTGGCTGGCTGGCTGGCGCCTGCGCCTGCGCCTGTCTGAATGGAATGACCTAGTTTTATAGCTGTTCAGTTGCACTTGCTAGCTATAGTTGTTTTTGGTATGTGCTTTTTCGAGTTCATGAGTTCATTTTGTGCCTTTCGTATTGTGTACTGCACCTGTCCCTTCTTTTTGCATTATGACTTCTGTAACACCTGATGACTTATAGCAGTTCAGTTTCATTGTCTTGTTCAGTTGTGTTTGGCATTGTGACGAATGCTTATGGGTCTGTGTTTTTTTATCTTCTTTGTGTGTATCTTTTTGGCGTTCGAGCCCGGCTGTTTCTGTTCAGAAGTACTGTCTTTCTTGTTCGATTTACACTCGTATTAATATATATAATTGTACCTAAAATATCCAGTTGTTTCTAAACCTTTTATAATTATGTAAACATTACAATGTTCGTAAAATACTTTATACGTATTAAATTTCCGCGATCAAATAAAGCGATATCAGTCGTTTAGATTTGTAATCCGGCAAAGAACTCCTCATGTGTGTGTTTGGAAAGACGAAGTGAAATATAGCCAAGTAGTCGAATGTTGAATTATGCACATAAAGCTAAATACGATCACGTTAATGTTTTCGACTCGCTTGTATATTATTTGTTTTAGATTTTATTTATATAGATATGATATAACTTCATCATCAGGTTGCGATATTGAGGTACGAGGGCGCCCCGGAAGTAGATCCCATGGGAGAAGTCACGTGGGAAATGGCAGACAGAATGGGAATGGTAAGACCTATATATTAGTACATCTCAGACCAGAGGCGTAACTAGGCGTACAAGAGCGAACAATTCGCATGTGGAGTAAAATATTCAAAATAAGCTTAAAATTCGTGGACAAGTGGTCCAGTTGTGAAAGCTACTGACCGCTGATACGAAGGTTGTGGGTTCGATCCCGCCCCAGCCGGATTAATATAGAAATGCTTTTCAGTGTCCACCACCTCACTTAACTAAACTTATTAACAGTCTTTCGGAGGTCTCATGTCTGGGGCATCTTCTGTATTATGCTAAACTTAACTGAAGTGACTAACCTGTCCTCGCCCAAATGGGTTTCCGGTGACGAGGATAAGTAAAAGCATAATTATATAAAAAAAAGAAATTACCAGTAACTTAGGGGGTAAGGGGCATCCATGTATAATTAGATCGGGGTGACTAAAAGTCGCTTTATACAAAAATGTAATATCAATGATTAGTTTGAAGAGCATAAATAATTACTTTGAACAAACGATAATTTTATGCGATAATTTTCCTGTGATTAACCCTTGTTTCAAATACAGGCGTCAGACTGTTCCTTAAAGGGGCATGCAAAGAAACTGGAGTGTCTTGGTTTGCATACAACAAAATTGCATTTATCACTTGTAAAACCAACTATTACCGAATAGTCAAAGAAGAATTGGACTTAAAAATTTACTCTGTAACGCTAGCTTTGATATTTTGTATATCGAGTTGGATATTATTTGACTTGGGTATTAAATGATACCCCAATTGGATTGGTATTCGAGCCACTTCCTGGGCTTGTCCCTTTAATTGACAGATGGAAA
Organism: Spisula solida; assembly: GCA_947247005.1. NCBI lineage: Eukaryota > Metazoa > Mollusca > Bivalvia > Venerida > Mactridae > Spisula > Spisula solida. The sequence continues at coordinate 52,227,814 of OX365950.1, forward strand.
CACGATCCGGGTTGGTTTTCAATATTGATCTTACGTAACTTGGGACAAGGACAACCAATCAGATCACTCCTTATTAAACTCTTGGTCAGTAACAGGCGATATGATTGGTTATCCTTATTCTTCTAACAAATAAGATCAATATTGAATACCAACTCTGGTCATACAACCGATATTTCGTTAGCAATTCGTTAGCAATATCGTTAGCAACTCGTTAGCGCATCTTTTGACTTTTTGGTGTCAAAGTCGAATGTACATTTTCCCTTCGTAACGCCGCCGTGAGGATATTTTGTCAATGTGTGTTATCTTCGCCATTAGAAGAAGCAAAAACGCCTGATGTTTCAGCGTATTTGGTTTCAATTATCATTATGCAAACTACTGAACCTAGTCGGAAAGTCGGTCATGTTTTTACGAATATCAGGTTTAAAATTAATGGTGCAAAAACTAGTATTCGTCATATTTTGCACAGCAAGTTTTTCTTAATTTTGTACGCACTGGTTCAGTTAACAAAGTTCAATGATAGTCTAGTATACCTGATGTTTGTAATTACATTTATTTATAAAATACTGAGAAAGGTCGATATTCAAATAAGCTCGAAAATCATATGTATGAGATAAGTTTCAAGTAGTTTATTGCGAAAAAAAGTCATTGACCCTGATGATCAGTAAATGGTATACATGTAGCATTTTATGACCGACCAGGGAGAAAATAAAAATAGGCATAATATTATATTAATGTAGGTTGTAACGTGTTCATCCATGTTGAGTGATCAACATGAAACATGACCGGTTTAATGTTAAAAATGAAACATACAAAAATCATACAACAATTATCGCGAAAACTGGATACAACGTACACAAAACGTTGACTCATTTTATTACCTCCCTTGGTTTTCAGCATTTCCAAAATCACTAAAGTGTAAATTTAACAATTCTAGCCGATGAACTGCCATGAAATTTGGAATAAAACTTCTATAAGTGTTACTCAACTTGTTGTATGAACTAATTTTTGGTCAAAAATGAAAATTTACATATATTAAAATAACATTTAAAAATACAATTTACTTGCACAGTCTAAAATAAACGTTACCGTATGATTCCGTACATACGAAACTTCGTGCAATTAGAAACACTTTCTATACAAAATATCGAAGTGCAAGATATCCCTCTTCAGCTGATGGCAAATACAAAATAGACTTATTTCTTGTTCATGCAGACCTTGTGTCTCAATTGTCCAAATATCAAATTAATGGGGTGATATTCAATATTGATCTTACTTGACTTAAGGATAAGGACAACCAATCAGATCACACCATATTAAACTCTTGGTCAGTAACAGGCGATATGATTGGCTATCCTTATTCTCCAATTAAATAAGATCATTATTGAATATCACTCCGGATCAAAGCTTATAAACTTGTTCCATTTTCAGAAACTCAACCCATGGAACAAAGCCGGCACTGATGAACTGATTTCTATGGCTCAACTTTATGCATTCGAGAGAGAAATTAACAACCCTGCATTGAAAACCAACCCCGACAAGAAATTCTATCTTGCCATGGATTTCAACAAGATTGACAACTACCATTTCCACGATGTTTCATATTACCCAATATCGGCTGTGGAGAAATCAAAGCATTTATACCTTCCACAGATAAATCACGTGACGTCAGTTTTACCGAGATCCCCACCATTGTCTCAACTCTCGGATCTAGAAGAGGTAAGGGCATACTAACAACGAATAAACATAGTTGTTTTAATATATGTAGGATTTGTACGGAAATCAGTAAAAAATAAACAAAATACAGGTCCTGTGCACGAACTTTTCGATAACCCTCTGTAGATCGAACGTGTGTCTGAATCGTCGATGTTCATGGGGTAGTTTACCAAAGTAGGACGTGCCTTTTTACCACCACACCCTTCAGACTATGATACCTATAAACAGATAGAACACAAATCTCTGATAGCTTATTCGTTCTCGGACTACGTTTTCAACAAACTGTATAGGTAAGCCATAATCTGGTGACAGTGACGTAGCCGTTTATGTGTTCACAGAAGATTACAACCATTGTCTGCATAGGTGGTGCGAATATAGTATGTTAGCTTAGCATTGAAATTATGGCTGTCTGTTTGAGCCTTTATAATTGGTTTTACACCGTAATAGTGGACCCGGTCACTGCGTCACTGTATTCTTATCCCGACTGGACTATAGTGTTTCAGTTGTATGTCTATAACTTAGGTCACATAGGCGGAATGTGTCAATCCTTGAATTGTCAAATTTATTTTATGCTTGTCTCCAAGTCCTTGTTCGTTTATCGATGAAATTATGGATACTCCTTCATAATAAGATAGTTGTAATCAAACATTACCGAAAAGGCAATTTTGCTATGATATATAAGTTACCCGATCTCTAAATGTCCTATTTGTTCGGGCGCGGGGGGGAGTAAGAAACAAAGCACTAACGTTAATATATTTGTATTTACAAAATGTCCACCAATCTCATGCAGAACACTTAGGTACATGCATAAGATACATAAAATTATATATATTATTTATGTATGTTTGTTGTTTTTCAGGAGACATTTTGCAACATGGATACCCTTGGATCTCGTAATTGTTCGGAGGAATATTGTGAGTGTACACATAGGCTCCACGTTAACCTTGGTGATACAGTAGAACTTGTCGTGATTGATGAAGGTGTCACATTCAACGCCAACCATCCTGTGCATTTACATGGACATAAGTTTTATGTGGTTGCTATGGGAAAGGTGAACACCTTTGTTATATTCTTGATTCTTGATACATTAGTACCAAACATAATTACTCCCTTTCTCATGGAAGAAATCTTTAACAGTTTTTGTGAAATATTTACGCGGTCCCTAAATAACTCAATACATTTGGACACATACGGTTATATTACAAACGTTGTTAAGTATACATGTAAATATGAAATTTATCGACTCAGTGCTTCGTTACATTTTAAACAACTATATTTATATCATCATGTGTAGAATTATGATAGTATGATCAATATGTTGTAGGTTGCAGACCGTACTTCAGTGGAAGAAATAAAACGTCTGGATAGTGAAGGGCAGATAACTCGTAATTTACAAGATCCTGTAGCTAAAGACACGATTACCGTTCCTGATGGTGGATATTCTGTTCTACGCTTTCACGCCGATAATCCAGGTAATGGTTTATACAACATTATTACATGATAAATGTTTAATATGACAAGACATCTTTTTGTATTCGGTGTCAAGGCTACATGCAGATCGTATTTTATTCCAAACGTCGTATGGTATAAAATATACGATCAAAACAATATATCTGCTTAACAAAATGAATAAATAAAACGTATTCACAATTTAGTAAAGCGATTTTAAAACGTATCCAGGTAAGAATTCCATTGACGTACATGTACCTTTAATTGACTCTTCATTCACCTTAACGTCTAGTACTTTGATATAATTAATGAAATAGTATATATATGCAGTGGATTACAGCCATCACATTAAAATGTGATCCAATCTGCATTATAATTCAGCAATCGACATTTTCGGTATCAAAATTGACTTTTGCATCAATGCACGTATTGAAGTTTATAACATCAAAACAGTTCTCGAGTCCATGATCGGATAGTTTGAATAAGCATATAAATGTTGTTTGACCAAAGCAGTTACTTCCCTTTGCTCCAGTAATGGCGATGTGCTGTCTCTGGTATTGGTTTGTGGGTATTTGGAATACTAGTATATGGGTAGTTAAACAGTCATTACGTGTTTACTTGGTTATTTCGTTAAGTAACATTGAAATACCGACACATGCAAGATGGATACTTTCATTTTCGATGAATATATATTTTGTATGAATATATGAATATATATGTGACCTATTTTCAGGGTTTTGGTTCTTTCATTGTCACATTGAGTTCCACGTGGATATAGGAATGGGTTTATTAATACAAGTAGGAACAGAGATGCCACCTGTACCCAAACACTTTCCAAAATGCGGTGATTGGACGTTTTCTGGTTACCATGACGACGACGATGACGATGATGACACAGACCCGCCATATTGTGTGGGCGGAGCTTCAAGTCTGACACCAATGCTGTGTTCCGTTATAATTGCTCTACTTGTAACGGTCAATGACCAAGTATGAAATCATGAACGCACGTTGTGGGAATAATCACACAATCAAATTCACCCTAAACTACACAATCTTTCTATAAGACAAACCCACACTAAAGCCTAGGTCCCATTGAGCATTTTATGCCTCGGTGATGTACTCCCGATTGACATTAATGAGTTATCAGGACATCAGGAATAGACCCATTGTGTTCTATGGGAAACTTCGGGGAAGTCATGAGACAATTTGTTATATGGGAAGGAATCGTGATGAATCGGGTGGTATCGGTAGTCTGAACACGTACACTCATATCTTTAAACTACCGGTGTACGTAATCCGGTTGATATTAGTCTATTTCATGTTTTGTATATCATATTTGAAATTTTTATGTTATTTATTTTATTGACATTATTACAGTAGATCTAGTTCGATAGAATGTATTGCATTGAAATACATTTCATTTAATACTGCATTGAAATACATATCATTTTATACTGCATTGAAATACATATCATTTTATACTGCATTGAAATACATACCATTTTATACTGCATTGATATACATACCATTTTATACTGCATTGAAATACATATCATTTTATACTGCATTGAAATACGCATCATTTTATAGTTGCATTGTGAAACAAATCATTTTATACTGCATTGAAATACATATCATTTTATACTGCATTGAAATACATATCATTTTATACTGCATTGAAATACATATCATTTTATACTGCATTGAAATACATATCATTTTATACTGCATTGAAATACGCATCATTTTATACTGCATTGAAATACGCATCATTTTATACTGCATTGTAATACATATCATTTTATACTGCATTGTAATACATATCATTTTATTCAAAATCGTCGTACGTATCATTTTATATTGGGTTATCATATCATACATATCATTTTATTTCGTTATAAAACAACTAAGTTTCCACTTTATATTGTATTGTTTCATCCATCATTTTTAATTAGAAATCAAGCCAGTATCAAGGTCAACATGTCGCTGGCTTAGAAGAAGGAGGTCGTATGTACAAAAACGCTATTTTGAGAAAACAAGAAAAAACTGTCAGAAAACTACTCTTTACTTTTTCTACTTAAGTTTGGTCAACATGACCTGTTGCGATTTTCATGAAAATAGACTCATAAGAAGCGCCTTGTGGTGCGGATTTTAAATATACATGAGTTTTATAAGGTCGTAAGTAGTACTTACGACCATCTTATTCTCAACATGCGATATATTTGGCCAACGTACGATATTATATACTTGAAGGCTTGATCTATCACACTTATGTTTGTCATATCAAACATTAAAGTATTCTGAGGCAACCGAGTGTGCCATGTATCTATGTGACAGCAAATATACAAGAAATTACAAATGAATTCAAAACAAGTTGTTTTAAAGTATGTATGATTTTTACGAAAATCAGTCAAAATCTAAACAAATAACAGACCCAGTGCACGAACTTTTTTATACCCCCTCATATATACATTGTGGTTTACAAGTATGCATGAAGCTCACACATGTTTCTTTGTTTTATTATATTTTATAGATATTTTTTTATTCTTATTAATTTGATTTATAATCAGACAAATAAACATTTAAAAAGTCATGTTTTTGAATATTGTCGAATGTTCCATGAACTATAGGAACTTGCATAATTGAAATAAAAATGAAAAATCAGTATATTGAGGCCTACTAGTACCAATAAAACATATTTTAATACAGGCTCTCAGTATTGATTTTTTCAAAAAAAAATTATATTTTCTTTTTCATTTGTTTTTAAATCATGCAACTTCCTGTGCATGAACTTACTGACAACCTACATGTATAGTACGTTGATTAGCAGTCATAACGTTAGAAACAATATACACGTGCATGTAACAAATGTCACATATAATAGTATTACTAGGACTCTGCGAGTTATGTGCATTTAAAAAATACAAAATAAAAGATGAAAACATATTCGAACTTGCCCTTGTCTGACAAAAGTTACTTTACAATGTCTCTAGCGCTTTACCTTGACGACCATTCAGACACACGAAATACTGGTCAAACCTATACCAACCTATTTCTATTAATGGTCGAAACCTTAAAAGTGCAGTCACGGCTCAATGCTCGAAATCGAACTATAGTAACAGCATATATAGACATACAGTGTAGTCTCAATGTTGATCTTGTCGGAAGAATTGTGAAGGTTTTATAATACAATTATATAATAAGTAGTATTCCAAGTCATAATCAGATGAAGCCAGAAACACTGTTTTCAGCGGCAAGCACGTGTACTGTCTATATTGTTTAGAAAACAAAGTCCAAAAGGGAGCGATGTTTCATTATGAGATATCTCTAACATAACCTACGAGTGACAGGCCCTACCGAAAATGCCACAATAGAATCAGAAACACTGTCTCTCCAAATAGCAGCTCATAAATACAAGACTTGGGCAGGTCTATCACATTTCCTTAAGTACTTTTCAGACATTTCAATCAATCAGTGGGCCTGATTTCGGTCATCTCATCCCTGAAGAAAATTCTATTTTTCAAGATAGTGCCGTTTTGTCCAGCTTGGAAAATACAGGTTTCACAGGGTGTTGGAAAAAAACGGCCAAGCTGGTGTAAAAGATCTCAAATTTCATGACAAACAAATAGGTTTCCCCTATATATTGCATAGAAATCGATGAAGAAATAAAATACTTATGGCTCTTTTTGTTTTCGAAGTTAAGCCAAAAGTCACGTAGTATTGCTAGACTGGTGTTGATGATATCTGCCCATTCAGTCTTCAAGGTTAGTTTGCAGTAAGTACAATGCACACTCAGCAGTAAAACATATCCTAGTAACTGACATCATTATCCTAGTAACTTACATTATTATATCTCTGCATAGGTCATCTAAAACATATCAACATGTAAACATTTACTAGGTTACCTCCACAGGTAACTGTATCATTGAAAAAGAGAAGAAGAAAAAATTATCTTAACTAGATAACATATATTTCATAAAAAAAATATATTTTTACTCTTTATCAATGATACAGTTACCTGTGGTTATCACAAAACTAGTACCTTTGACACCACAGTTTAACAGTGATTTTTGCAATAACTACATTGGCTGGATGTATTGATATTTGAACATGCGTAGCTATATCACGCTATACATTAACGGAAAACTGACGATAATATGTACTGCACGTGTGTCCTTTCCTGTGTCAAAGGACGTTCTGGATTTGCACGTTGCATGGCATGCAACGACACTCGACAAATACTTTAATGAGATAAATATTTTGTCAGCTTTTTTAGTTAATTTTGACGCCCATGCCCCATGACAAACATTCAAGATTTGTCGGCATGCACGCACCGTAACTGTGTTCGCGTATATACGAACTGTCGATGATACCTGCCTAGTTGCTGACAGTCGAACGTGCATACTTTGTGACCGACTTAGGTGTAGCAGTGTTCTGTGGCATTAAGCGAAGGTGGGGGTAAAACATGGGACCATTAACTAGTCATTGAAACTAAAATAAACAATGTTATGATGGTAAGGATTGAGGGCCGGTAGAATATACATGTCAGGCATTTATTGCTGGAGGTTGTTTGGGTAATGTAAGAAACATACACAACACCAGCAGAATCCCCAACAACACTTCTAATCACATCACCCTGCTCCTCCGAGTTTACTTTCTATCTTTTGGTGACCAAGCAAGCCTGACAAGATGTCAGGGTCAGCGAGACCCCGCACTAAGTCTTCATGATTACCTCATAGCTGTGATCGAATATGATAGTGCATAGTGGTTCTTTGCATGTTGTCCTATATTAACACGAGCGCGGTTTGACTTCCGAGGCGAGCCTACAATGTCACAGTATACTTACCAAAACTTACAACGCACCATCTGATTTTCAGCTTTATTTTAAATGAATTTATAGTCGATTAAAAATATATTTAACTCCTAGAAAGTCCAAACCATTAACAATATATGTATGACTGTCGTACAAATATCAAGTCATGAAGGGGCTGAAAAGGGGCAAGAACGCAAGAACGCTTATGGGTTTGGTCTGTACAGCTTGGGATGTTCTTGCAACCTGCATTTTGCCTTCCCTAATAATATTTTCTCGAAAAAATGACAAAGTATTGGTTCTACTGAGGGGCGGTTGAAATTGATCACCTCTTACAAGCTCCTTAACTAGGCAGCCGAATCTCGCTACATGGATTGGTTTCATTTTCTCGTTTAAATATGTATTGGGAATTGTGTCGAAGTTTTGGTGAGTATAGCTATTCAGTGAGATTGGGTCATCCGGTTTCATACGATGTACTTGGGTGTTTTCATGTTCAACAGCAAGTATGTGGATCGAGCCAAGAAGATCAACATCTACCCTGTTACAGCCAACGCTTAGAAAGTGTTGTTGGGTCCAATTGGAGTCTTGTTGGTGCCAAATGGTTAGCTGCTGGGTGAACTATCGTCATGGATTCACCGGAGGGCCGCAGTCATGGCATCTTCAAAGTCTGCTTTCAATGCCCCACTTCACCTATGTGTGTATAAATGGGTACCTGAGATGGTCAATAGCCAATGTGCCTACGCTGCGGAGTTTTAGCCAACTTGGTACTCAATATTCGAAAAAGATGGTCATATCTGAAAGAAGTATTTAAACACGACCTTGACATGTTTCATTTAAAAAAACATCATATACAGCGGCAGTATAGCCTTGTTCATCTTAAATGTACTTAAAAACAGTGTCAACGCAGTATTTGACTTGGTATTTGACCTATGATATACACAAAGTACATAAAGAAACGTACATATTACATGTTAAACCGGTCTTTTTTGTCAGTCTGACTATTTCTTCCTGTACTATTTATATCAGTTATGTTTGTGTCTAATTGTTCCCAGGTATCTCTGCTTTAGTTCTTAAACTGTATTCACATGTGGTACTGATTTGAAGGTGTTTAAATGCAAGTTGTTAAAATAGCACGTTCCGGGAATTAACACATTGAGCCATTTTTGAATTATTGGCTGGAAAGGTAAAGTTTTGAAACAGACTACCGAAACAACTTTAATGTGATAACAATCAAACACACCAAACTCATTGTTTTGTGTGGCCTTCGAAAAAAGGCACAGGCTAACATGTAACCCTATGGAGAAAATGTAACATGTGCGTTTCTTTATGTATTCAGTGTACCTTCGTACGTGATGTAAGTATTGGTGACTATCCATAACCAGGCTTCACAGAAGATAAATAACTTCACAATTTTATCAAACTAACCTAGGACCAAATTGAAGACGGCCATTGACCCATTCAAACAGGGACTTTGAATGAATAACAGGTAAGGAAGTTGCAGTGTTTTAGTATTAAAAATTTCTTCTTACTTTTAATTTTAGCAATTATCTAAGCACAGAAAGATGCAATTTGTACGCTTTGTTATTTTTAAACACGCATAATGTATTACAAAAAATACTATATATATATACAATAATTTAAGGTTTATAATACTCATTTCAATAATAAAGAGTCACAATTCAACGGTGGACTTTACTTTCTTTGTACTAACGTTCGAAACATGTTCGAAACGATGGATAATTTCATTTTCCGGTAACGACATTGAAAGAGAAAATGAAAAAATCCACTGATTTGCGACGGATCTCACTATAGATGCAAACCATTTATTTCACAACAGCGCAATTTGTACCGTGTGACGGCCGTAAACGTTGGTAGACAAGTGGTCCAGTGGTTAGAGCTACTGAGTTCTGACTGCTGATCAGAAGTTTGTGGGTTCGATCCCTCCTCCAGCCGGATCAAAAACAGAAATGCTTAACAGTGTTTCCCACCTTTCATAACTAAAATTACGAAGTCTTTCGGCGAGATATTTGTGCAACCTTTATTTAATGTTGCGATAACCGAGTTGTCTAACGCGCATTCCACACTCTAAGTGACGGCGCCTTACATGAATCAGGTTCAGCACGACCCACTTCTCAGAACGGCCCTCTTACCAGAAAGGCACAGTTCATAAATAAAGTTAAATCCTCAAGTGTGGACTGTTCTGGTACATGTATACTGGGCCGTTATTGTAAGTAGGCCGTTCGAATCCCACTATAGGTAGAATGGCCTATGTGCAAACGATTTTTGTGAGCGCCACATTCACAAAAGATCTTCATTATTCTGTAATAACACATAATATAATCTGCTTTATTTTTTGACCGTCATTATTTTTGGATAATCGGTGATAAACACAGCTTAAATCGGATTATAAGTTGACATTGTAAGGATAGCGCGGGACAAAGCGTACGTCTATGATTGTGTGACGTCACAACAAAGCGAAAATGTAACAATGCGAAGATACGACAAAGTCGACTTTTTCGCATTGTTACATTTTCACATTTTCGCTTTGTTGTGGCGAAAAAGCGAACATACGACATGGCATTAATCAGCCACCATAATTTGGTATAATTTAAGTATGGCAGTTTTAATCCGAAAAAATATGTTTAGCGGCGTTAAAAGCGCCACCTGGCGGGACGTAATTTTCGTAGCAGTTTTGGCGCGTCGTCTACTTTCAATATTCATCTTCCATTGGTTCAATATCCGTAATATAGATCTAATACAATTAGACATATATCTAATAAAAGAATAGTAATACTGTCATAACAATGTCAATTTCATTGTTAATACTACAATAATATGGACAGTTACAAAATGATAAAATATGGATTGGTTTTTTCTCATTCATAAGTAAGCTACGCCATTCAGACTGACAGACAAGGAAATATGGCCGGAAATCTATTTATGTTACTAGTGATCTATGGCACTGTGCACATGGCATCATGCAAGCATGGAAGAGGTAAGCTTTGTACATTTCTCTTGTGTTTTGTTGGATGATCCCAAGGGAGATAAGCCCTATGTTCTACTTAATGGATGTATCATCGTTAAATTAAGTTATCATTATTATAAATTATTATCATTATTATTAGTAGTAGCAGTAGTAGCAGTAGTAGTATTAAGGTGAAATAGACCCTTTCGATAAAAATCGTCTATAACGCGGATTTTGATGATATTTTGCATACATATAGTATCAAGTGTTGGCTTCGTGTTTCTGATGGTTTTAGGGAGAAATTACACATTCTGGGTGAAAAAATAGCGCAACCTAGCGGGGCGTACTTTTTGCGGGATGTTCGATGCAGTTTAACTCATTTAGGTGTTCTAGTGTTTCTTTCCCCCGGGATTATACAATGGTGTTTCATTATTTTTTTTCTTCAGTTCTGGAGACTTACAAATCACATATTTGTATGAGACCATGCCGTGATTACAGACCACAGAACTGTTACTATGACTTCACGTTAGAACTTTATTACACGCTTACAAAGGCTTGTTATGATTGTCCTACGAATAATACCGATTGTTTCCGACCACATTGTGTTCCGGCTGACGGTGTATCACGTGGCATCCTTGTAGCCAATAGAATGTTACCAGGACCAGCAATTCACGTAAGAAAATTACTGTAACAGAACACTTAATCGAGTAAGTCTATGCAAAGAGTCGGATCGAGACCCACTCTCTAGGAAAAATATTTTTGCAGACCCCGAGAAATAAACAGTTTGCAAAATACATTTATTCAACGGGCCACTTTTGTATCACATGAGGTGAGTTTGGATGTAGATGCCCATCGAGACAAATTGACGGGGTCACTTTCATTAAGAACTAGCAATTTTACTTCGTGAGTACCATTTAAGGATTTTATGGGAGTTAAAGAAAAACAAACTGATTAAAGGAATACCTAATTACTACATGTACATAAGGGAAAACGTATTCTTAAGATTCTTTGTGAATACCGCTAGAGGAGTCTTCGATGGCTTAGAATAAGAAGGTCGTAAGAACAAAATCAATACTTTGAGAAAACAAGAAAAAAACTGTCTGAAAACTACTCTTTACTTATGGAAAAACTAGCTTTTTAAACTTCAGTTTGGTTAACATGACCAGTTCCGATTTTCACGAAAATAGGCTCATAAGAAGCGTCTTGAGATGCAGATTTCGAATATGCATGAGTCTTATATTCTTTATTCTAAATCTAAGCCAGCGACTTGTACTTGTAATCCCCGTGTTCGTTTTGTACCTTTCGTGTTTTGCTGTTTTTGTTGAATGCTGCCTTCCCTGTCTGATAGTTTATTATCTTTTTACAGGTTTGTCAAGGGGATAACGTTATCATTAATGTTACCAATCAGTTAACTGGTGGTGAGGGAACCAGTATACATTGGCATGGAATACATCAGCATGGTTCCCAGCATATGGACGGTGTTGGCATGGTAACACAATGTCCTATTCCAATAATGACAACATTTGAGTACAGGTATGCTGATATCACACATGGTACAATGTACACAAACCGGTTAATTAATTAAGGCAGATGGTAAATACCATAGGCACATGGTTTCAAATTATCTGAGTGTGCCCTATATTTAAAGCGGATATGACGTCACATGAACTGGTATCCGTGTTTGCTATGACGACTGTAGATAAACTGGGTACCAGCCATTGTAACGTCATATCAGTTACGGCTGGCCGCTGCACTACCTTCTCTATACATAGGATACACTCAGATAATTTGAAACCAAAAATGCGCCTATGGTGAATACCAGTTTGGTTCAGAAATGCAATTTTTGTTGGAAGGGTTCAAAGAATATAATCACGACTAACAAATTATTGCACCGGGTACACCTGGGTACTGTTTTATCAAAGCACTTACGGAAATCGTAAAGTTAAGCTCAAATTTAATTGTTTTATAGTTATGTAACAACTTAACACTACAGATTTATATGGTTTGTGTGTAACTCATTAACTGAAGCATTGTTGTTATAACACTTCTCTTTACCACAATTTGCAACTATTTAATAATTATAAATAATTCAAATTTGAACGTAACTTTAAGATTTCCGTAAGTGCTTTGATTAAACAGTACCCTGGGATTTGGCGCAAGATGATCATGCTATGATACCAGTTCATATAGGAATATAAGAATTATGTGACTGACGTTTTGGTCGGGTGATCGAGCATGCTGTTATATTGTTTTGCAGTAAATATAATTATACACAAAATATACAATGTGGATGAAGTATATAATAAATAATTCATTTTATGTAAAATTGACAACACATGATTAACATCGGTCAACCATGACCTACACATTGATTGATCATGCCATCATCTGTCCCCTTTAAGTCAAACCATGCATCTGTCATTTACATTGTATCGAATAATATTTAATTTAGCCCAGGACTGTTTACTGTGTATCTTTGTCGCCTTTTCCAACGCACCTAATGATCAAGGACCGGGATCACTTTACATAAATAAGGAATTACTTACTAAAAAAAACAAAAAAAACTGTCGGTTCAATAAGTAATACTAATGAGGGAACTGTCCATTCAAAAGAATAGGGGATGCTTATGTTTTATATAATAAAATAGATACCTTCAATCAATAGTATAATACTTCAAAACCAGTTTTCACATCGTCTCGTTGGTCGAGTGGGTAAGTATGCCGCTATTATACAAGTAATTTTGTTCAAACTCGCCACTGGTTCGACACCCATCCAAGTAACTTCAATTTTTAAGTTTTTTTTTTATCTTTTTAAAGGTACCTTTTTTTATAACTAATATAATAACATACACGAAGTAAGGTATGAAGTACGTAGATTAATGTTTGTGTTATGTTTTCATTCTTTATCTAGTCGTATTTCAATTATTTTATTTTTATATACAGTCACGAAGTTTTTTAATCAAATTTAATTAACGTGCGTGATACAATATAACACACATACAATCGTTATTAATATATTCACTACAAAATGAAAAGTTGATCACTTTGAAGTGTCGATTCATTAAAACAGCAGTATAATATAAGACTTTATAATATGGATACATGCAATAAAAAGTTGACCGAAGTGGGTATCGAACCTACAACTCAGAATAAAATAGAATCTTGAAGGAAGTGAGGGTTTATTCACTACACTACCGCGCCTTTGGTATATGGAATGAGATTTGCACACTATTTGATATCGAACCCATATAACGTTTACCTGTCGGGCGAGTTTATATTTATAACTGTTCTCATTTGACTTTGAACGCACTATATCTCATGGACTAATCATTCCATATAATCTTTGTTATCAAAAGTCATTATTTTTATCTTAGATTTAAAGCCGACAATGCAGGCACACATTTCTGGCACGCCCATTCTGGACTACAGAGGACTGATGGATTGTTTGGAGCTTTTGTTGTTCGACAAGCGGACACACACGAGCCACATCTTGGTTTGTATGAACATGATTTACCGGAACACACAATAATCGTCAATGACTGGTTAGTGGAGATGAGTGTTAACAGATTCGCTCACCATCATCACGCAGGGGGAGATAATAAGCCAAGATCAATGCTTATAAATGGTAAGGAATGATAACTCGTACGTGCTTGCTTCATAAAATTAAACATTAACATGAAATACGTGGGGTGATCAAAAAGAAATGAGACAAATGCTATACTTTGTAAAGGTTATCTATGCATCCAGTGCTTTGATTTCAAATAGCTCACATGGGAAACCTTTAGGTAATAACAATTTCATAAAAACGGTATCTTAAGAATTAAAATACTAAACATTACTTGAAATGCTTTATCGTAAAGGTTTCCCATGTTAGCTATTTGAAATCAAAGCACTGAATGCATAGATAAACCGTCTGTGTGTTGTTTTATACACGGTCCCACACTTTAATTCGATGTCATCATTGTATATGAAATAGATATGTTTGGGATGAGGATTATTTTATAAGTAACGTTACTGAATAGTTTGTTAAAGAGGTGCGTGCGCCTTTAATTTAACGATCGAATTTTCTCCGAAACATCTTAAAATGACAGAAAAATCATATGTTACGACATTAAAATCATTGTTTTATGTGTTTTCTAATTAAATCTAATATTTGCAAATATAATCTTATAATTTCGCACATGCGCACAAGGTAGCTCGATCCTCCTTAAGGATGTCGGAGCGCTTAGGATCCCACCTTCAGAATTTGCCCAAATTTTGCCAGGAAGTAAAGAAATCTATACTGACACAAAATATGATGAAAACACACTAGGTCACGGAACTCGTTTTTCGGGTAATCAGCCCTGATTGAAGTGTGTATGAATTATTTTTATAATTCCATGGAAATTGGTAAATTGGTGGTGGTGTTCAAATTTGACATTTTTATTTGATGTCTGTGATCTAAATAATAAAATATGTTGCAATATAGTTTGGGTACACATTGTTATACATGATCAAGATACCAAAAATGGTATATTTAATTTTGGTCTAATATATATTGCTCTTTTACCCCACCCACTTTATATTTAATGCAGCAAAAATAGCACCCAGGTAAAATCCTAATAACTTTTTTTCCCACCTTAAACTTTTTTAAATATTTTGTTAAATAAGTCTAGTGATATAAATCTTCAAAATTATGCGATAAAAAACATATGTCACCGAGGTATCTTTTTCGCAATTTTAGTTTTTATTTTGGTTAAATGTGGCTAAAATGCTGAGAAAATCAATGAAAACGCTTAAAATAAAATGTATTGAACATGTAAATATCGCGAAAACACATCTACACACAATAACCAAACATTACCAAACGAACCTGACTCCCAAAAAAGTCATTTGGCATAAATAGCAATATTTTTATTTTTTTACCCCACCCACCTATTTTGTAATGTAATATTTTTCTTGGAATGGAAACCGTCATTTCGATTAGTGTTTTCTAATTTTTTTGCATAATACTTATCAAAACTGTTCAATTTGATTTATTTTAGATTATTTTGACACCTTTTTACATTTATAAGGCACATTACGTACTATGACAAATGACGCATGCGCATTTAACCGATCCAGCATCCTTAAAGTTGCATGGTCATCATAAACATATGTACAGCAGTTCTATAGAAGACTAGGTCATTCCTCTATAACATTCTATGCAATCGAGGCATTTTCATTGTATACATATATGGTCATATGTGTGAACTAGTATGTTATATAGTCTATAACATTATCTTCCATGTTTACAAACTCTGAATGTCGATGTACGATATCGCTCGGCAAGATAAAGTTGGTATATCTTCGTACATTCGTCAGTCTTTGAGAATAAGTTCAACCGGGTTATATTAAATGACTTCTGTAAAAGTGCTCACTATCTAATAAACCTTGTAAGGACAATGATAGGTACACCTGAGCACGTGGAACTGAAACTTGTACTAGTCCAAATAGTAAATATGGTACCATTGACCGCGTTCACTTGTACATATCATCAGGTCAGTGATATCGATACCCATATCCAGTGATATCCCTATCGTTTCTAAATACAAGTACGTCTATAAATATACCATATCTTCCCAATGGTATCATTTCAATAAGAATTGCTAAAGGAGCGAGGGCCACAATCAAATATATAGATAAATTAAACGTGTTAGCAAACATACTAGACCAAGTTCAAGTTTAAGTTCAAGACATTACATTGACATAACCATAAACTCCTTATAGATGTTCGTCACTACAAATAGTTGGCATTTAAAAAATATTAAAGTACAAAGTATTACGTAAGCAAATGTAAATACAGAAAGTACGTATTAATAATATTAATTGTACACATTTGTTTTCAATCTTTGTAATAAGTATTATTAAAATATTTTTATTTCAAATTGTAATAGAAACGATACGGCAACCAAAGGATGAAATAATGAACACAGTTGTAATTTCCTTATCGTTACAGGTAAAGGGATGTTATAAGAGTTATCTAATCCAGGTATAATTACTAAGGTAGACTTTGTGTTTAAATTTTCCAGGTAAAGGGGTGTTACAAGAGTTCTTTGATAATACAGACAACACAACCAACTATACTCCAGTAGAAGTGTTTCATGTAACGAGAGGGAAACGATACAGATTTAGATCTATCAGTAACGGTATATTGAACTGTCCAATACAGGTACAATATATTGTATATTGCCTTTATATTAATTTAATACGTATATTCTTATACTACATCCACTGTGGTGTAGTAGCCTTAGGTAGTCAATTTTTATACAGATGTAATTCATATAAAACAAGTCATTAAGAATTGCAAGCAATACAGAAGTCCCCCTACCGGGTTGAAGCCATTTTCCATGTTTCTGTTGCCATAGCAACCACAATATTTGTCGAAATCAATTTTTTTTAGATGTGCATAATCCCCTTATTGCCCCCTACCCACATAACAAGTTTCATAAACCTAGCTTTGAAACTGTCTCAGTTATGTCAGGATCCAGATTTTTTGACGGACGGACTGACGCACGGAGGGCAAACCTGTAGTCCCCTCCGGTCAAAAACCGGTTGGGGACTAACAACCAGTTGAAATTTAATGATATTCACTGCTGAGACATTGAGACAGGGGCGCTGCTTTTAGAATATGTAGCTACTACTGCATGTTTTAGAAGAACACCGAAAGTATGAACAGATAATTGTCGTTGGCGTCTGTGTCAATCTTCTAAAGGAAAGACGTTGGGTTATGTGCCGGACAGAGGTCGATAATACAACAATTCTAAATGTATGTTGTAGAAAAACAGTAAAAACTTGCTTCCTCCAAAGGAATTGTGTGAGTATCTTTCATATCAGTAACACATTCATATTCCAGGTATCCATAGACAACCATACCCTAACCATGATCGCATCAGATGGAAATGCTTTTAAAAAGACTGATGTTGATTCATTCAACATTTTTGCAGGGGAACATACGATTTCGTTCTAAATGCGTCCTTGTCGGTTGGAAACTACTGGATCCGGGTCCGGGGTCTGGCTGATTGTGATGTGAAACGAGCCAAACAGGTAAAATACTCAACTACTTAAATGTTTGTCTTATTATATTTCGAAGTCCCGGCGAATTTGCTCTTGTGTGTTCTTATTAAACAACCATAAGGTAGTGTTTGTCACAGCTTTATAAACTTGTATGTTTGGGTCGTCTTGTACACCTAGATCAGTTTACTGGTCATTTCTGCAATTAACACTTAAGAGCTAAGTGTACCACTACCATTAAATGTCTTTGTTAAAAGACTGATGATACCAAAAGGTTGTGTATGCCTCCGTATTGACTTGGTTGCTCGGTCATTTACTTGTCTCTATTTACTTTCTTGGCAATGTTATCTAGAACTTTATTTTCATTGTGTTTTTATCGCAAGCCTAGATAATCCAGTCCCCTCGTATCAACTGCTTCGTTATCCTTTCTGGATACAATACTTTTCTTTCGGCTTCAGGTTGCAATACTGAGATATGACGGTGCACCGGAAGTAGATCCAATCGAAGAAGTCACGTGGGAAATGGCAGACAGAAACGGAACGGTAATTATAATAATAGCGTTGGCTAATTAGACCAGACAAAACTGTGGTCTAAGCGAATCGGAAATATTTATATCCGATATAAATTGAAGACTTTGGTTCTGATCCATTGCAAATATTCGTATGATTCTAAAATAATTGAAATGGCCTTTTTAGCGGAACTTTACATTACACGTGTACACACAAAATGTTTCCCTTACAGTACATTTATTATGGCATATGCTTAGTCAGGAAATTAATATGAAATGCACCGTTAGAAAAATGGTCCACACTTTATTGAGACATCTACAGGGAAAGTATTTGAATCACTCGTCGACCGAAGTCAGTAACTTCCTGAAAAATTGAAAAGTAATTGTAAAGTAATGCATTACAATGGTAAAGCAATTGTAATTTAATGCATTACTCAAGTAAAATCAAAGTACTAGTAATTGTAATTTAATGCACTATTTGGACAATGTATTTGTAATGTAATGCATTACATTCTCAAGTAATTCACCCCATGTCTGACAGTAAGTCTAGTACTAGCATTGAAGTAACTGTTCCATACGAAATAATTCTAAGACCATAGTCTGACAAATAAAACCGCCATTATGACGTCATATTTGCAGCAACTGAATCCATGGAATCAAGAAGGTACCGATGAACTGATCTCCATGGCACAACTACACGCCTTCGAGAATGAAAGTAACAACCCAGCTCTGAAAGCAAAACCAGACAAGAAGTTTTACCTCGCAATGGATTTTAACAAGATTGACAACTACCACTTTCACGATGTCACCTATTACCCAATATCTGCCATTGAGGAGCCAAAGCATATATACCTTCCACAGATTAATCACGTGTCCTCGGTTTTACCAAGGTCACCACCATTGTCTCAACTCTCTGATTTAGAAGAGGTAATAAAACACTAACATATGTACCTATGTTCAGTAAGTACATGCTCAGAACATTTTGATAGAATGTCAATTAAAATTTGAAACTTCGTTATACGAATGATATACATATGGTTTAAAAGATCAGCGGATGTAACACCGGAAAGAAATAAATACAATAAATAAATAAAACAAAAGGCAAAGCATGTAATACATGGAGAATAAATATATCAAATCGGCAACATATCTGATAGGATTCAGCAAATGTGCTAGAAAACGTGAAGCAGGTGCTCCTAATTGATATTTAATGGGCTTTTTCAGGAGTCGTTTTGCAACCACATGACACTAGGATCACGGAATTGTTCGGCGGAATATTGTGAATGTACATACCGTCTACAAGTCGAGTATGGTGATACAGTGGAGTTTGTTGTCATTGATGAAGGTGTTACCTTTGATGCAAACCATCCCATGCATTTACATGGACACAAATTTTATGTTGTTGCCATGGGGAAGGTAAATATGGTTTCTGTTTCCATGACGACATGTTATTAGTAACAAGTAATTAAGAATTGCAAGCAATACAGAAGTCCCCTACCGGTTTGAGGCCATTTTCAATGTTTCTGTTGCCATAGCAACCACAATTTTTGTCAGAATCAAAATATTTTTAGACGTTATTGCCCCTATCCACATATCAAGTTTCATAAACCTAGCTTGGAAACTGTTTGAGTTATGTCAGGATCCAGATTGTTTGACGGACGGACGGACGGACGGACGGACGACGGACGGAAAAACCGGTAGGGGACTAAAAAGATAAAAGAAAATCAGGGAAGGCAACATTGAACTTAATCAGCCGAGCACAGAAAACATAAAAACATCACATACCACAATTGCACGGCACAATGCTCAATACACAACTGAACAAGAAAATGAACTTAACTGCTGAAAGTCCAAGTGTCAGTTGTCAAAAAACATGTGGTGTGTTGTAGTAATATTGATACTGGTTATTCCAGCAAACTTTTGTGGGCGTTGTCATAGCCGGGTGGCATAATGCTTTCGTACTTTGCATTGCTATGCTCGGCAAGGCGATGTCGCCGTACAGTGTTAGTTCAAATCCCACTATATAGCATAAGCATAAGGATAGGATCGACAATGAGTATTGCTAGTTATGATATTTAGACGGCGAGCTTCAGCGAGCGTCTATTCTCATAACCAGTGATACGAGATGTCTATCCTACTTAGACCACGTAACTGACTAATTTGTACATGTTATTCGTGCACATCAAAGCAGTTGTACTTTGTATTTCTGACATTATGCAATTTGCTCCCAGTAAAAGGATTGAAGTCTGCACTCATTACTAAAAACAACAAAGGATCAAAATCACAGGTTAATCAGCTCAAAAGTTGTATACAGGCTTTAGACGATGGTAATACTGATAAAAATGTATTTACGTGGGTTTGAAAATACGTGGATTTCTGAAAATGGAAGAGTGAACCAATGTTTTGCATTTAGGAGCTTGAATAATCGTGGGCATTATATTTCATGGTAAAGTTAAACAACGAAATCAACGAAAATTCAACGCCCTCGAAAATAATGATTTTACAGTGTAATCTTATACCATGTAGGTGTCTAACAGCACATCTTTAGAAGAAATAAAACGTCTGGATAGTGAAGGACAGATAACTCGTAATTTACAAGATCCTGTAGCTAAAGACACGATTACCGTTCCTGACGGCGGATATTCTGTTCTACGCTTTCACGCCGATAATCCAGGTAGATCATAACACAGGAATCTGATATTTTAATATATATGGCCAAAAACTCTACCCCGGCTCCGTTACTGACCAGCACACGTATATTTTCTATACGGGTGCTGGTCTGTAACCGGTGGCCTGGTTGGTATTCAATAATTATTGATCTTACTCGACTTAAGGATAAGGACAAACAATCAGATGACACCATATTAAAATCTAGGTCAGTAACAGGCGATATGATTGGCTATCCTTAGTCTCGAATTAAATAAAATCAATATTGAATATCACCCCAGGCCACCGGTTACTGACAGTAACCGTATAGTATGTTCTATACGGGTGTTGGTCAGTAACTAGTGGCCTGGATAAAGTTTTGGGCCATATATATATTAAAATGTCACATTCCTGTGATGATAGTGCTGATACCTAAATATTTATGTACGTGTAAATAGTTTTTATTGGATTGTATAATATATATTAATAACATTTGAATATTAATCTACAAAATAATTACATATGGAGACGATTTCAAAAGAAGAATTCTGAGCTATCATGAGCATCAGGTAAACTTTTGGCATTCATACTTCTGGAATTGACATTCGTCTGGTCGAAAAAGTACTCACCATTGAACCGAAATATATCACTTAAGTACTGGCTTTGATTAGTCTTAAAAATGCTATATGCATGAACATTTTAAAGAAGAGGGCGAAATATATGTCACCATAAAGGGGATTTCGCAAAATACCGGTAAAGTTTTACAGTACAATAAAAAAATTATATCTAAGCGAGAAGAGCGTTACCATTGGCCAATCCGTTTGTAAAATGTGTTTTCATTGGCTGAGTTCAAAAGTTGCGTTTGTGAACTGTCTTTCACCGACTGAGACAAAAATTGCTCAATTGTTTATAAAATGTGATTTCATTGGTTGAGCCAAAAATTGTCAAGTGTTTATAAAATGGTATTTCATTGGCTGAGCCAAAAATTGTCAAGTGTTTATAAAATGGGATTTCATTGGCTGAGCCAAAAATTGTCACGTGTTTATAAAATGGGATTTCATTGGCTGAGCCAAAATTGCCAAGTGATTATAAAATATTTTTTCATTGACTTATTCAAAAGTTTCCAAACGTTTGTTAACTGTGTTTTCATTGGCTGGGACGACATACAGTCGATCGCTTGTAAACTGTGTTGTCGTTGGCTGAGTCAAAAGATGTTAACCATTTGTAAAAAAATGTTATTGGCTGAGACAAAAATTGACAATTGTTTATAAAACGTTTTTTTTTCATCAAAATTGAGCATTCGTTTGTAAAATGTGTTGTCATTGGCTGTGTTAAATTGGATGATTATTATATGCTTCCTACTTTCAGGATTCTGGTTCTTTCATTGTCACATTGAGTTCCACGTGGATATAGGAATGGGTTTATTAATACAAGTAGGAAAAGATATGCCGCCCGTACCCAAAAACTTTCCAAAATGTGGTGATTGGTCGTTTACTGGTTACCCTAACGACGATGACGTTGTCGATGGCGTTGACGATGTTGATGTATCAGTGTTTGCTAATAGTGCTTCCAGTTTGACATTTTTATATTATCTCATTATAATGACACTTCTAATTATCAACGTTTTATAGAAATTTCATAACAGTCGATTGTAAGGTGATAAATAAAATAAATACTATGATAAATAAATATCGATGTTTCATTAAGCTGGACTCTAAACTTAGTATGAGTGGAAGTACGATTCTAGTACTGCATAAGAACTTGGAACCAAACACTCCTGTCGTGTTTGAGACATCGACATAGTTCCAAGTGGACGTGTAATCGGTTTATTCATACGATTAGTATAGGATGAGATTCCATAATGAGGATCTGAATAGTTTAACGCAAAGATAACAAACAAGGTCTCGCAGCATTGAGAATTCTAAACAATTGAGTAGTTTATCAATGTTTTATATTTAAAGCCACACTATCCCTCCCTAAACTTTTTCCCGATCATCCAGTTAATAGACTAAATACAAAGAATTAGGATATTTTTCAGAAACAACCAATAATTAAAAACAGAATGCTAACTATGTCTGTCAATGTAGTATGCAGACAATCACATTTAATAAAATGTATGGATGACAAAATACTAATTTTACAAGAGTTGCTCCCCTTAAACTATAACTTATGCAGTTATTGTTTACATTTCGTTATTTTGTTTACAAACGAACTGGATGCTTTATTTTGGTTTCCTCTATCGTATGGTGTTTTCCACTATTGTGTCTTAACTAAAGTCCTCAAAATCCATCATTCTGCTGATATGTTGCCAAGTTATTGCTTTTTTGAAATGGCCGTTTAGGCATAATGGGACTTTAATCTCGGACTGAATACTAGATACTAGTAGTACAGTATCATGTATTGTCCCTGGTTAAATGCACGTCCTTTAAAATGGTGATTCAACATTATTTCTTTAAATTGTGTTTGTTCTTTGTAGATAGATAAGATAAATAGCTTATTTACATCTCATCAACACAAATACAAAATATACATACATGTACATATAAAATACGACAATAAAACACAGTGTTGATACTCATCCAATGTGAGTTATAAGATATGATAAAAGTATTGATTCAAACATATCACTAAACAGCATACAAAATTTTGAGCAGATTTTATCACTAGGCATCTTGCAATGAACCAACTCAGACATTGCGCCAACAGAGCCCTGTAGAACAAGGTTCATTCCAAAAGCCAATGTATGTTGTACAGCAATATGTTTTTTCCTTGACCATTCTTAACTTAGGTCAAACAAAACAATCTTGTGGTGTAAGTAACCCTACCTTTCCTATATGTCTGCCCCTACCATAAACATGTTATTGGCATTTTGCTGGAAATCACCATGGAATCATTGCTGATTGTCCAGTGCATAAAAGTATTAATGAAATATTTTGTAATAGATATTGTACTAGTTTTTCGTCAAAAGTGTCTTCTTACAAGGGTTATTGTACAGTTTGGTGAGGACAAACAACATAATTGTCCCAGGTGAAGAAGTATGTAACAGTATTTTAAAACTGTTACACATATTAATTGACCATTTATGGCTTTTTTTTCTGAGTAAATATTTTGTACAAACAGTTTTCTTATAGCTCACAAAAGTTTCCGCTTACGAAAATAGTGTACACTTTTTTAATGGAATCAGTGGGCGTGTCGGAGTATAAATAAAAATAACATGTTTTACATGCTGACTAACCATATGGTTTTTTCAACATATTACCAGAACCACAGTATGAATTGACTTGTTTTGGCCTTATATTCTATGGTAAGGTAACGATGGAAAACATTGTCCACTTCATGACGTTGTGTATTTTTGAATGGAGTCAATTGACTATAATAACTATCTTACTGTTTAATGTTAAAGCCACATTAGGCCTAAAACGGTTATTTTCAAACAGCAATAACTTGGTAACCTATTTAAAGAGCTATGTAAAACACCATAAGATGGAAGAAAACGAAACACAACCTCCAGTTGGTTTGTTAATAAAATAATGAATTGTAAACAAAAAATGCACAATTTTATAATCTAAGGGAAGCAACTCTTGCAAAATCCATACATTTTACTTGAATGTGATTGTTGGCATAGTATTTCGAGAGATACATTTAATATCCTGTCGTCGACTATTGGTCATTTGTGAAAATATCCAATTCCTTGTAATTAGTCTATTTACTGGATGATCGGAAATGGGCCTTAGGGGAGATGATGGGGCTTTAAATAAACTAGATTTTGTTACATTTCTCTGATACATGTACATTGTATTTGGCCATGGAGGAGCACGTGACCACGTATCAATATCCGATTGGCTAATGAGTCAGTCTGGCTTACGAATTCAAAATAAAGGAAGCAATTTGTAAGAATGTCGTGAACCAGACTAATTAAATTTACATAAAGAAAGTGTTTCACACTACAGACTCCGCACTAGGCTATATGAATGCCTGTGACGTGACAGAAACTATCCATTAGACAAATACGAGTCGTAAACTTTGTCTTAAACACTAAACCGGTTTGATGTGATTCGAATCCACGATCCCAGCGGTGAGGGTTGGTTGGGTTTTTACTGGGAAGCTGGGCACTGTTCTTGCTGAATTACCTAGGGTTTATATTTGACCGTAACTTTAAGATTATCGTAAGCGCTTTCGTAAAACAGTGCACTGGAGTGTTGATTTCGAAATATCAATATGGAAATGCTACACATGCACCAAAAGACATGTAGGTCAATAAAACACACGTGTAAACATGTCGCAGATGAAAACATACAGAATAACAGATGGTTCCAACTGCTTTCGGACCGGGAAAATAGTTTGAACTATCTACCCGTTAGATGCATCTACACTCAACCACTTTTCTTATAAGTCACTTTTCTAACCTAAATACCTTTAACCGTGATCATATCATTTTATTGGGAAAATGCAAAATTTATCGCATGACTGATCACGCATACTTTGGCACGTGATTTTGATTTTTAATGATTTTTAAAAGTGTTAGGACAATTGCATAACGCGTTTGTGTGCAAAATATCGTCAAACATTATGGTCACAGTTAAACGTATTTGGGGTTTTAAAAGTGACCAATTAGCAAGGTGGCTAAGTGTACTGTATAATAAGATATCATCATTTTGCCGGCACCGAATAACATGTTCGAGGTTTCTATGGTGTTCGAGACAAAATTGCTCGAGCCATCGAAGTTCTACTGTAAATGCATACAAATTACGTATCAAATACATGTACAAGTAGTATAATACAGGGTTGCGTAACGCTGATCAAATAGCACAATCCATGTACTAGATCCGTCGCTATGATCATATAACTAAAATTCAGCAACCTTTCGATTTTTCGATTACTAACGGCCATGGAATATTAGTCTTCGACTTAACTAAGTTAATTAATTTATCAACCTCCTGTATAATGTTAAAGTACATTTATGATACAAGTAAGAGTAAGATTAGGTCAGTTAGTGATACCATTCTACAAGGTCTCCAGAGGGTATACACAATGTAGGTCGTCTTTGAGACACGGCAGTCTTATCAACACGATGTGTTGGGATGTTTCTCAATTATTACGCCAACATGACACTGTTAACAGCATTCACTTTCTTAGTTGTGATATTTGCATCCGGGTGTCAGGCTGTGGATAGTGGACTGGGGGACAGACTGAAAACGTTACCGAATGATGGACTCTCGCCAGAGTTAGCAGAACTCATTAGTGACATGGCTTACACTATTGATACACTGAATAAGAGGGTGGTAAAACTTGAGGGACTTGAGGGTAAGGTAGAAAGGTTGGAAAGGGAACTGGTGACAACCCGAAGAAGAATGGCGAATATGAAGGGACGTATTAAGTCCAGTCTATCTGACAATGCTAATTCTCAGGACACCTCAGAGAGTTCAATGCAAGGAGAGCAGAATATAGACCGGCAACCACGTAAGTATCTGTATACAAGTATTAGTTTATACTCATTTATTTTAGGTCAATTGTGAAACAGGTTTTTCCAATTTATATTAATCACTCTCGATACCTCATTCCTGATGTTATCCATCGGCACGAGGGTATGAGGGAGAGAAGCCAGTTTCCAATTTATGCTGAGCGTCTAGCAATGGAATTCCTGGTACCATTTTCAGTACGTCTTTGATATGACGCGGCCTGGCATCGAACCCGGGACCCCCCTCACTCGAAGCGGACGCTCTACCACTAGGCTATCGAGGAGGCGATAATATTAGATCTACTACATGTAGTATTATTGTAGTGGGTTATGCCATGTTTTCTGCAAAAACCTAACCCGTTAATATTCACAGTTAAAATACATGTACATGCACTAGTAATTGTATGTGTATTTATACATGTATATCGTTCTTATGCACGTTTAAACACTTTCTATCTATTTAATCTTATTCGGGCTTGTTGGCCCCGAAGGCCATCACCAAAGAACGCCACATTGGTTTGTTCTTTGGTTGAGGTTTCTGTAGCTAGCTTTCTTTTAAGTGACAGGGTCGCTGGTCCAGTGCACAACCCTCCCCTTTCACACCCGGGATTGGCACCGGTCATGGCAGAGTTTCAAACACATTTAATAATATTTCTGCGATTATGATTTGGAAATTCGTAACACAATGTACTATAGAACAATTATCCGTCTGGTCAACGATACCCTTTTCTCTTCTGGAGTACATCCTCAGCTCCGACAACATACACAATTTAGGATTTGTTTTCCAGACAGAGAGAATATCTTTGCTGTATCTATTTCAAACGAATGACCAACATCATTACATGTATATGCAAATATGTGAGTTTGTCGGTGATATGTGTCAGATTGGTGTTAGATGTGTAGGCCTACAGCGAAATGTGTCTCACAATTGTCAGTGGTGAAACAGCTTTGGTGTACCTGCACACATCTGCTATTGTTTAAAAATGTGTTTCCAAATCTTATTTACAATGCAATTTTTTACTATTTCATTTGATGTAACAATAATGTCTTTGCTGAACTTCCATTATTGTTTCTTTCAGCATCAAAATCAAAGCGACAGATCCAACAACCTACGTCACCGACTCCTATCGGTTTGTAACAATATTTTGTTCTATATGAATCAAAGCACTGAAAGTATTGAACATGAAATGTATGCCTAACACAGTATCTTTAGCATCCGGCATTACTAGTATTTGACCAATCACATTTAGCGCTTAAAATGAATGAGAACCAGTTTAATACCCTATTTATTCAGATACGTCATCAAGTTACATACAGAAATTAATCGTTGGTGTGATTAGTTACTACATGTATACCAACTATACCTTCTATCAGTAACATTTTAAAAGGTATTTCTGACAAAAAATATGATTTAATAATACATGTAATAGTACTTTGCAACTGTTCTACCTATACTATATTTCATAATTGCAGACACCAATAGACCCGCCGTGGCATTCTCTGCCGTTTTAACCAATACACTAACGCACGTGCATGCCCAACATACGATCGCTTTTGAAGATGTTCTGTTGAATGAAGGTCAAGGCTATGACGTCACTTCCGGTATCTTCACCGCACCAGTAGCGGGAATCTACTTGTTTATCTATAATCTGGGTCACTGGGGAGCAGACGAGACGATGTTAGAGTTGATGAAGGGCGGACACCGTGTAAACGCTGTGGCCATCGAAGGTTCTATTTCTGAGCAAAATCTCCAAGGTGGAAATGCCGCCATTTTACATTTGAATCAAGGGGACAATGTTTGGGTGGAAATGTTCTTCAAAAATGATGCATCTGCTCAGAATATATACACTACATTTTCCGGTGCAATCTTGTTTTAGGAAAGTACATATAAACTTGACAATCACTTGAAATAGATCGATAAAAAAGATAATATGTGCGATGTACATTCGTACATGTATTTCAAACTGAATAAAATGTACTTGTATATCAAACTGAATATAATATGTTTTATTATCAATTATCCGGTGTGACTTGAACTGATATTTTAAACTTAATAAAGACAAATTGTTTCCCTCTGTGGATTAGTCATAGGAGGCAGTATGTTTGTTGTAGAGTGTACATAGCTATTTGTAACAACATGTAAAAACATTTCTCCGAACCAAAACACGTGTTACTATTCGTTTACTTAGACTTTACCAGTATACATTGTAATAACCATTCTGCTCCAGTTATTCCCAATAAGCAACGTTTAAAAATTATTTAATACATTCATAGGCGCATGGTTTCAAATTATCTGAGTCAAAATCAACTTATATAAATATACACCATTGCCCTGTTACTAGTACTTGCACGGCCCAAGGGAGGCAACTAACATAATTATGAACCATTGCCTTGTTACTAGTACTCGCACGGCCCAAGGGAGGCAACTAACATAAATATGAACCATTGCCTTGTTACTCGCACGGCCAAAGGGAGACAACTAACATAAATATGAACCATTGCCTTGTTACTAGTACTCGCACGGTCCAAGGGAGGCAACTAACATAAATATGAACCATTACCTTGTTACTCGCAAGGCCCAAGGGAGGCAACTAACATAAATATATACCATTGCCTTGTTACTAGTACTCGCACGGTCCAAGGGAGGCAACTAACATAAATATGAACCATTGCCTTGTTACTCGCACGGCCCAAGGGAGGCAACTAACATAAATATGAACCATTGCCTTTTTACTCGCACGGTCAAAGGGAGGCAACTAACATAAATATGAACCATTGCCTTGTTACTCGCACGGTCCAAGGGAGGCAACTAACATAAATATGAACCATTGCCTTGTTACTCGCACGGTCCAAGGGAGGCAACTTACATAAATATGAACCATTGCGGCCCAAGAGAGGCAACTAACATAAATATGAACCATTGCCTTGTTACTCGCACGGTCCAAGGGAGGCAACTAACATAAATATGAACCATTGCGGCCCAAGGGAGACAACTAACATAAATATGAACCATTGCCTTGTTACTCGCACGGTCCAAGGGAGGCAACTAACATAAATATGAACCATTGCCTTGTAACTAGTACTCGCACGACCCAATGGAGGCAACTAACATAAATATGAACCATTGCCTTGTTATTCGCACAGCCCAAGGGAGGCAACTAACATAAATATGAACCATTGCCTTGTTACTCGCACGGCCCAGGGGAGGCAACTAACATAAATATGAACCATTGCCTTGTTACTAGTACTCGCACGGCCCAAGGGATGCAACTTACAAAAATATTAACCATTGCCTTGTTACTAGTACTCGCACGGTCCAAGGGAGGCAACTAACATAAATATGAACCATTACCTGGTTACTCGCACGGTCCAAGGGAGGCAACTAACATAAGTATGAACCATTGCCTCGTTACTCGCACGGACCAAGGGAGGCAACTAACATAAATATGCACCATTGCATTGTTACTCGCACAGTCCAAGGGAGGCAACTAACATAAATATGAACCATTGCCTTGTTACTCGCACGGTCCAAGGGAGGCAACTAACATAAATATGCACCATTGCATTGTTACTCGCACGGTCCAAGGGAGGCAACTAACATAAATATGAACCATTGCCTTGTTACTCGCACGGTCCAAGGGAGGCAACTAACATAAATATGAACCATTACCTTGTTACTCGCACGGCCCAAGGGAGGCAACTAACATAAATATGAACCATTGCCTTGTTACTCGCACGGACCAAGGGAGGCAACTAACATAAATATGCAGCATTGCATTGTTACTCGCACGGACCAAGGGAGGCAACTAACATAAATATGAACCATTGCATTGTTACTCGCACGGTCCAAGGGAGGCAACTAACATAAATATGAACCATTACCTTGTTACTCGCACGGCCCAAGGGAGGCAACTAACATAAATATGAACCATTGCCTTGTTACTCGCACGGACCAAGGGAGGCAACTAACATAAATATGCAGCATTGCATTGACGTTAATACAGTGACCAACTTCTTCACTTAACAACATCGATAACGGCATATAAGAACATCGCCAGCAGCACATTCCATCCAATGCTAGAAGATAAAACTGATCGATAGCACGATTGACCATTTTTGTACATGCCAATATGTTAGATGCGCAACACTGGGTCTACAGTCAATATTTTTTCAACTTTATTATTGACAATCAACTTGCATTTACTTTATGCTATTGTAATCCATTCCCAATGCACGTGTAACATGTTATCACATAATTATAGCTACCCTTAACGGTGTGATGGAACATTACACCAGACTATGAGTTTGCTATCTGACTTGTATTATAGTCGTCCATTCACAAGGACTAAAAGGACATCTGCATCTGCATCTGCATCTGCATCTGCATCTTAAGGCGATTCTTATGAACCTATTATTATGATAATCGGAAGTGGTCATGTTGACCAAACTGAAGTTTAAAAGGGTCGTTTTTCCATAAGTAAAGAGCAGTTTTCAAATAGTTTTTTCTTGTTTGCTCAAAATATTGATTTTATGCCTTCCCTGTCTGACTTAATATACTCTTTTTACGACCTTCTAATTCTAATTCATCGAAATGACACCATGTTAACATATTGCAGGACGGAACCCCGGCTCATAGAGCACGTGCAACACACATTACTGCATATTCACAACAGGAGGTGGTATTCACAAGCTTAGAAATTCTTAAAATCTTTAAATTTCATTAAGTGTATCGGCTTATCAGGAAAATCAAGATTATAATTGTTTACATAGATTAGAAGCATTATGTCAAGAGCTACAATAACCACAAAGAACATATGGGCTATTCTTTGTTTCTTGGAAAATATGTACAACTCAATGTTTTAACTTAAGTCAAAGATCTAAGTTTTCCCTTAAGATGCTTTGTGAATACCACCCCAGTTGTTGCTATCATCAAAGTCTTACGATTTCTATATCAGATTGTATTTAGAATTTGTTGTATAGGCGACAAATGAGACGACCACCAGCCACGCAAAAACTACAGGATTGAATGGGGGAATGTTCCCGGCTGGTATTGGTAAGAAAGTGTACCAATGACGACGCCGAAGTATAAACATAATTATCATATAAAAAGACATCGAATGGCATACGAGGTAAAAGGCACTGAAACGGAACATAACCAAACTTTACTAGCAAAACCAACCACAAGGTATGACATCCACCCGGTCTTCTGATCTGATATTTGGTTAAGTCCTGGCACGCACGTTAATTAAACTTCGTGGCCCTGGGTGGAACTAATACAGGTATGTATGAGTATGTTTGAACGTAATCCTTGTTAGTTCGAAGTAAGTATATTGCTGGACATTATACCAGTGGCTTAGAATAAGAAGGTTGTAAGTACTGTTTACGACCTTGTAAGACTGATGCATATTTGAAATCTGCATCACAATGCGCTTCTTATGAGCCTATTTTCATGAAAATCGGAACTGGTCATGTTGACCAAACTGAAGTTTAAAAAGTTTGTTTTTCCATAAGTAAAGAGTAGTTTTCAGACAGTTTTTTCTTGTCTTCTCAAAATACTGATTTCGTACTTACGACCTTCTAAATCTAAGCCATTGATATGTTTAATGGTAATTCTAAAGATTGTGTTTAATGTGTTCCAAAAGTTTGCTAACAATTCAATTGTTTAATACTGAATGGAATGATACTGTGGTATGGTGAAGCAAAGACCTAACTATACATATTTAGGTCTTTGGGTGAAGAAACGCACCCCTGGTCTATAGTCTGAGACTGTGTTTCGATGTCTTTGTTTGCAGATCTATATGAGTACTGATCGATTCTTTCCAATCAACAAGTACTGATCCAGAGTCTTAAGATGTTTGGCGAATAATACATGTTAGAATGGGTGCAAGATTAAGACATGCGTTTGGGAAGCCGTCTAAGCATTGAGTTTGTTGGGATTGAGATATTTCAGTAGGCCAAGTTTCTTGAGGTCAGAGGTTGTTTTTTTAAAGTGTATATGTTTCGTGTTTTGTGTACAGCCACGCACGTTAATTAAATTAACGTGCGTGGTACAGCCAATGATACAAGATAGGGTACAAGAAACAAACAACCATGTTCGACAAGCAGAGGAAAATAAATAAGATACAAAATCAATCTTCTGAGTCACAAGGGAGACAACCAAAGGAAGAAAGAGTCATGAATGTACGAGTTTCTTCCCGTTTATCAGTGTTTACATTTAAGCCCCGCCTTAGGGCGTGTCTAACAGGTGCATCACCTAAATTATACTTTCTTTTTATTATTTTTGTCTTATATTCCTATGTATGTGGTTGATTTTTCATTGCTTTATCTAAAGTTCACATTTTGTAGCAAAAATTCCGTCTGCAGTCTGTTTTAACGCTGAGATTAGTCGTATTACACAGAGCTACTTTTTGTAACGCGATATTAATACGCTACATTTTATTCGGTTTGTCTCATTGACAAAACAGTGTGAAAGAAGTATGGATGGACGCTAGTCTTGTTTTGAAATTTGGATTGTTCAAGAAAGTCGTGTTTTTATTATGAATGTTGGTGACAATGGGTAAGGATTATACAGTGTGATTCAATGTATTGGATTATGCATATTTGTCATTTTAAAATCATGCTTAAAAAGTTTTAAAACACTTGTTACCTGTGAAATTATTTCACCGGTAAATCAAGTGGGTGGGGTACAACTTACCTGTAAAACTTTCTTTTGAAGTTTCTAAAAGTTTTCAGTGAGTTTATATTGTGTGTTGGATTACAATTTCGTGGATTGATACATGTGTTGGTGTTTTTGGATCTACTTGTTGGCGATTTCTGCATGATTTGGAGATATATTATTGTTGAAAATTGTTAATGTTGAAGTTTTAGGTTGCTGTCTGCTTCAGTTATTTTAGATTCACCTGTAATCACTGTCTGATTCATTCATTAAACCTATTGTCATTAACATAACGGAAACGTTAGTTTTTTTATTTCATCTGTCTTGTTTGATCGAACGTTTGAGAAATTCAATCATTATTTGAAACTAAACTTTGTTCAGTAATGTGATTAAGTTTAGTAATTGCCACTTTTTCTTACAGTTCACATATAAAAAGTTATAGTAATATAAAATTATATCAAAGCCAAAAAATCACTACACCCTTCAAAATGATATATTCTTTCATATAGATCTAAGTAATATGCTGTAAATTAATATTTAATTAAATACCAATTAGCGGAGTACCTGGCCTGTTATTGTACTGTATTGTCCTTCAACTCTGGACTAACTGAAGCATAAATATAGGATGCTAATGCACTCTTTGTACACTGTGTTTGTGACAGTATTAAATGATATGTAAGCCTAGGGCAATATTTTAAGATTGTTTTGTTGTAATGCACATAAATCAGGATGTTTTGTGTCCTTTTTACATTCTCAGTATCTCAATGCCTTGTAGCCATGTTTTAAAGTTTGGACACTTGAGTGTTTCACCTTATACAATGATTCACATTGTACTAACACATTATCGTTGTCCTGGATTTAATTTAGCTGGTTGAAATTCCCTTAACTGCTTTCTTTTTGTAAGTCAAAGTTAATTGTTAACAGTTAACTTACACAATCATTCATATTTTTTGTTACCAAATGTATAAAAAAAACATTAATAGGAATAAATGTATAAGACATCATTATTGTCATTTACCAAAGATCTAAAAAATGTGTTTAGATCTTTGAATTGACCAAATGTATGAATTTGAAACTCAACTATTTTTACAAAAAATTGTTACAGAGTATTCAGACACTTTTGGTGTTACGTACAAATAATGAATCTATAAAATAACAGATATGTCTAATATACTCATAATTACTATATTCAATAAATTTCTTGTTCCAGTTGATCTTTAGATGCAGTAAAATACATTTCCATCTTCAGAACTCAAATTATATATTCATGTCAGGCATTATTGTTACATACACAGATAAAACATGCATATTGCGGATCAAAATGGTTCCCTTCATTTATACATTATTACCAGGGGTTCCATTTGACTCGGGAGTAGAGGTTTTGATCCTTGAAATTTTCCAAAAGTCACATTTTGACTACAGTCAGATCTCGTTTTAACGACATCCGATATACTGACAAATTCATTATACCGACATCAAATTTGGGGACAAAAGTATTAAAATGCTCTTTGTATCAATTCAGTATACCGACATGTTCGTTATAACGACATTTTTCTTGGAAACAAACAGCGTCGTTGTATCGAGATCTGACTGTATCAAGATTTTTGGTTTGAAGGGTCATTCTCTTAAAATCATGGGTATTTTGCCCATATGATGGTAAAATTTAATCGAAAGTATCAAAATGACCGTTCAGATTCAGGAGCTAGTTGAACCCCGGATTACATTGTTGTATTAATTACTATGAGCTATTGCCTAGGGTACCAGTATGTAAGAATAATGTGTGTTTTTTACTATTGGGTCACAATTTGGGTGATCTTTGTTGTTTCAAGGAAAACATCTTAAAACAACATTTTAGCATCTTACGTAATCTAAGTTCTTTCCTTATGCAAGAATTGTTGATATTATGTGTGGTCTAATTAAATTTTCACTTTTTGTCACACTTTGAAACATTACTGTAGATGCATGGTAGGCTAGTTACGTACAGTGGTCTAGAATTTTACGAGGTCTTTCACATCTTCCTTGTCCGTAAGGAATTACAGGGAAATATTATCAAATTATTTGCCATCTTTTCTCAAGAAAACTTCTAGAATTACCTCACAGTCCTATGAAATTTAGATGAATTGAAACTATATAAAAGCCCCACTGTTAATAGGGAGAAACCTAGAATGACTGTCGCTCAATGATTAACTTACACTTTATCTTGCTCTAAATGCCCAAATCAAGTAGATAGGTGTATAGCACTTGGTAGATTTTATAATTTAAACCAAAAGTAATTCCTACTTGCAAACTTGACTAAGTCTGGATTTTCTCTGACATTGAATGATGATCACTCGAGGTTGCCATGGTATAATATCACCCTTGGTAAAATACATATATAATAGCTTCTATAACTGACTTAGTACTATATTAGTACTTAAAACTTACATTCAATATATCTGTAAAATCATTTTAAAATCACCGGGGTTCCACTACATGTAGCTTCTGACACTGAAGGTTCATTTTGATAATTTTTAAGTTTTTACTTAATTTTAGCTTCACACATTGAGTATGGTATAAACCGTATGTCAAATAATATGCATTCAAATAGCTATTTCAATCATAACAATTGTTGCTCTAAGTTGTAACCTACGTCACTATGACATACCCGGCAGGGATTTTTCTGTTCATTTTGGGAAGGGGTCTTAAGTAGTATCTAAATTTTTGGGGAAATTTTGGGGGAAATTTCGGTGTACTTCCTGTTTTGGGAAACTAAGAAAGTAGGTATATCTTCAGATTTTTGGGAAAACTGCATTATTTTAAAGAAATTTTCAATTGGGAAGGGCCCTTTTACAGGCCTCTGTTATATAAGGAGAAAAACCTTTGATTGTTGATAATGTATTGTATAACATTCACATACTATCAGGATATAAGCTACTTACAATGATAATAGTGTCACAATCATATCCCTCTGATAGGAAAATTGTTTGATGATTTTGTTGGTGCAATACAATCACACATTGGCTGCAGAAATATTGAAACTTCTTTCTGCAAAGAAAACAATATGACCAGATAGTGAGAGCTCTCCCCGAGTGTGTGCATAGGCAATGGTACTGTAAACCAGTTGATCTAATCAGATTTGTTTGATACTGTGTAACTGGTTAAATTGGTGAGGTTGAAATATTGGTGAATTTTACAAATTTATAAAAAAAATTATCTAACATTTCGACTAATGTAAATTTCAGCCTCTCAAGCTTATAAAACAATGGTGCAAAGAAATAATTTGCTGTCTTTTCACACGGAGAATGCCTAGAATTCAAAAGTCACGAAAAATTTAAAACCGCAGAATTATACTCTGTATATAAACAGGCTGGTTTCCTTGTTTGTGTCTAAATTCTATGAAATTTCCAATATTTTATTATCATCTACTCGAGAGTTTAAAATTGAAAACTTTTCACTTTTGCTTATCTCACCCTGATTGTAGAAATATTACAGGGAAGTGAGAAATCAACACCATTTATTTAGTATTTAGATCACTGATTATGTTCGGTCTGCTGATGTCAATTTCTCTGCGCCCCGGGAGAGCTCTTATTCTTATATCGTGAACATGTTATGTTTGTAAATGTTGGGACGTTTTTAATCAGTGACCGCGGCCAATAGATTACATTTTGTTGACACGACTTAATGATTGTTTTTTCTATGAATAATTGTGAGTTTTATCACTCGCGATTTGCAACTAGTTACTTATAGTGGATTTCTTATTAGTGTGTGGGCGTATAATTTCTACTATCATTTAAGCTATCTGAGTGACTGATTGCAGAACACTATAATAAATGACATAGTAATAAATTACTCAAAAAAAGCAGGATACCTTAACCACAAACTGTATCACAAAGATAATGCCACTCCAAAAGTTGTAGTGTATAATTTTATTTATGATTCTGATTACTCAGTGAACACATGCAATGTTCTTCATGGATTTTTTTTCATACAGTTATTATTAGTTTTTAATAACCACCCTTAAATTATAGAATATAGGATTAACCTGTGGCATGGTGGTTGAGTGCGTGACACTCTTCACAATGAGTTGAGAGGTCCTTGGCTTGAATTTCGGCCGGGGCACTTGGCAAACATGTAACAAATAAACATGTAGGATTAAGTTTGTATATTATTATAGTCAGTTTTCCTGTGACTTCCAATTACAAAGTATG
Source organism: Spisula solida (assembly GCA_947247005.1). NCBI lineage: Eukaryota > Metazoa > Mollusca > Bivalvia > Venerida > Mactridae > Spisula > Spisula solida. The sequence continues at coordinate 52,265,236 of OX365950.1, forward strand.
CCTTCAGACTTGTAAATTATATATATATTATGTATAGTCATCATTTAATGTGAGTTCTGAATATAACATTTATAATACATTTCCCGCTCTTTTTTATCTAGGCCGTCCGAAATTATCGTTAACTAAGTTTTATGTTGAAAGATCTTTAAAGCAATCTACACTATAATGTAGGTCACCATTTTACATACATTTAGCATTTTAAATGTCGTTTTTTCACTGTTTGAACTTCTTCTGTTGTCCTGTTCTGTGTGATGGATGGTTGATTGAAAATTTATAAGGCTGTCCTTAAAAAAAATGTTTGTTTGCGGTAACGCTACCTGCTCATCTAAATGACCCCTACTTTTTTTTTAGCCAATCTCCTTATATAACTATATCAAGTTCAACCCAATTGTTTTTACAAGTTCCCCCAAAAAAATTATATACAAAAAAAATTCAACCTACCTTATACCCACCTTACAATTTTTTAAGGACGGCCTTGGTTGAAGATTTATACAATCTTTATATTCCTATTCTGGTTACACCACATGCTTATTCTTGTTAGTATATGTTTATATATTTTATACCCAGATTTTGGACTTTTTCACTTACATGAAGCGTGAAACAGATTAATTACCAGTAAAGACTGATATTTATATTATATAATAAATGTATATATATATCAGTAATATCATAAAACTCCTGTTGGTTTATTTCACCACCAATATTTTCATTTGCTTTAAAAACAAAAATAAAACTTGTTTGAACGGTTAAGGTCAGTCGCTGTTTGCCTGAATGTTATCCTCCATTATGGTGTTGTGCTTTATTGATCCTTTGAAAATATACTATACTGTAATTTATAAATCAAGTGACCTCTGTGACCAATCATCTGCAAAAAATGTTGACATTACATTAATTTTCATCCACATTTTAATATTATAAAGTTTATTTCCCTGGCATTCAACCTTTATTGATTCTTTCTTATATATATCAGTGGAGGAACTCGCCCGATCGGGCAAGTTGGTGATTCTCCTATTTACTTGCCCGATCAAGCAATTTTGTTGCAAAACTTGTCCGATCGGGCAATAAAAATGCCCACTTTTGAAAAAGTAATCTGTGCATAAGGATATTTGAGGAAGCGATAATATAAACACATGTTTCATATCACAAAGTGTACATCTAAAATCCTAACCGTTCAAATTTCCTTTGAATCATCTTAAATTTTATAAAGGAATTTTTTTACTCTTTATCAATGATACAGTAACTGTTACCTATGTTTTCTATTGCCCAATCAGGCAAGTTTCACAGCAAAATTGTCAAAATGTGCAAGTAAATATGGGAATCACCGACTTGCCCGATTAGGCAAGTTATTCCACTGTTCATGTACATGGATATTTCATGTGTTCCTCAATCCTGCTCTCATAACTGGGGGGGGGGGACTTTCAACACAATTAAAATGACGTTAAACAACTGTAACAGTGATTGGATTAACTTTTAACACTGATTTTCACAGGCTGTGTTTGGATGCCGAGTTTTTGACGGGTTCTTTGTTGAGCCCGATTGCCATAGAAATCTCTCACAGTCAGAATGACCTGATTTTCTACCGATTACTTGGGTACTTTGTGTACTTTGTGTCTGAAACAATAGGCAATCTTAGGCTGTTAACTCCTTCAAACATGCTCTCATTGTGTTCTTTTATTTCCATGTACCAGTGGGCATTCTGGAACTATAGCACTAATTGATAGTTTCAATCAATTTTGTTCTGAAAAACACAACAACAAGCAATTCATTTACCAAGAGAGTACAAACAATAATACTCGGGCTCTGATTGTGCCTATAGGACGTATAGCTCGCCAGAGATAACTCTAGCCTTATCGATAAATAAACATGGATAACATAAACACTGCACGGTCGACTGATCACTTGTTACCTGGCAGCTTAGATTGAAAGAGTAATGCAATAAAGTGATAATGCACAAGATTGGTTTAAACTGTATTTATTTCAATAGTCATACATACATACATACAATAATACAAACATGGGATAAGTAATGGATCGGAAAACAAGTTTTTGAAAATTTATATTAATTCCTCTCCAAGGTTTTTGTCAATACGAGAGGAAACATCAAGTGATGACGGGTTGGACAAGATTGAACACAAATGGACATCAAAATGCATTTAATTTTCATTTTTATTTGTAAACAAAGGGTAGTGTTATCATTGACAGACTAAAGGAAGACTGTAGTATCATATGTAAATATAATAAGCAATTGATGAACATATTACCTGTGAGCCTATCAAAGTTATGATATGCAATATAACTTTACTGTTAATGACATCACATATGATATTGATTGAATATGTCATGGATAATATAACATTTTATAAATGATGATATGTCCACGTCACATGTCCCCTGTAGGCATACAAGGGTAGAGTTTGGCCCCTAAAGCTGTTAAATTATAAAAATAAGGGGTTATGCTTAATTTATCATCGCATGATTTTATCAATTCACTACAGGTTTTATTTACTTAATGTCCTATAAACTATATATTATGTATATCTCTATGACAAGTTGTTTTCTTACCCATGTAGTCTCAGGTTAACGATCGGTTCATTTATAGTGTTTTATACATTGTGTATATCAAAGATTCAGTTCTGTATTCATATACCTGTACATGTATAGTGCTTTATCACAGTCAGTTTGTGCGTCAATGGACTTAATGTATTTTGTGTGAGTTAATATAATCTCTTTGACGGGATATAACTTATAAATAATATTATACGTATGTACTGTGTAATGATGTATAAATATTGTGCATCCATAACAGAGGTTACTTCGGGTGTGCTAATACAATTCTCCTCAAAAGCTGCTCTGAGAAATATCATATATACTAATTTATTTTCGTAATTATTAAGTTTCCAGTATGCCTTAATTGGTCAAGCTGCTGTGACCATTCTGACATGTATATACATCAATATGCGGATAATGCACTATACATTCCTAGTCCGTAATTCAATACATACATATATTCTTTATTATTGTATCATTTATTTACAATTGTACATGCATAACATAGTATAAAACAGTAAAAAACAGTTCAAACTATTCAACATTGAATTATAAGAGACATAAAAACTTATAGAAGCACCATAATACATGTATGGTATTGCACTTATTTGGGTTTATATATTTAAGTACACCATTTTGTGAGACCTCGATCAGTGCATTTTGATGCAATATACCGGTAAGAATTAGATGCATCACTTTGAGAACAATGTTTGAAATATTTAGTGGATTTTTGGAACAAGTCAGATAAAAGTCAACATTGTTGCTACTTCCGTAAAATCACATATTTTAGTGTGTATTAAATTTTGTGGATTTTGATGAAAATGCATTTTCGCGTAGTCAAAAGTTTGTGGATTACAAAACTAGGAAGGGTAAACCTAGGATCGATTATCATCTGTATTTGGGATGTCGCGGGGATTTGATTTTGTGGTCGAATTCAACAAAGAAATCAACGAAAATTTAACTCCCTTGAAAAACAATGATTTTTACAGTAATTTGGTATCATTGCATGCTTATTGTTGTGCAGTGTGCAACATTGGGGTATTGAGGCGATTTTATTGTTTTCCGATCTTCTCTGATGGAATGGAATTATAAAACCCTGTAGCAGATAGGAATGGAATTATAAAACCATGTAGCAGATATCAGGAGCTTTTAACAAATTGTCTCTCAAATGTGCAGTTGAATACAGCCTGCATTAGCCACAGGCACACATGGTTTTGTCGATTTTAACTATCTTATATGGTATTTAAGAAGGTACTTTTTTTTCGTATAAGGTTGTTAAAATCGATGAAACCGTGTGTCTGTGGCATTTTATAGTCGTAAGGTTAACTTAAATGTGAATATATCAGAATTTGACTCTCCACTGTTGGAGGCAGGAAAGAAGAAACTTCTTTAAATTAGTCTTCTCTTGAAACTCTTCACAAATAAGTAAGGTGTTTTTTTACCTCTTAAGTAAGGTGTTTTTGTTATTTGTGGGGATTTTCTCTCAACAATGGCTTAGTTTGTTATTTATTTTTGTACAGCTTGCAGAAATACTTGAACATAACAATAGTGGTGATAGAATAGATAATATAAGATTATCACCATTCTATGTGCTTGAATGGAATTATTCAAGTATAAGGATACGACAATAAGTGCATATAATTGCAGTATAAATTAAGGCTAACCTTTAAAAAATGTTTGTTTTGGCAGCAACATTTGGGTGTATTTATATTTTAAGTGTGTTTATTAATTATTGTTTATATAATTGAGCTTAAAGCATTATCACTGAGATCCAACTAAAATATAATCAAGTAGGGTCATGCATTTTCATAGTCAGAAAACTATAACAAAAACAAACGTTTTACTTCTGGCCTTCAAAGCAGGCCAATTTTTTTCCATTTTAAAAAAGATAGTATTTAAGTCGCACAGGGAAGGCAGCACTCAACTTAATCATTTGGGATTAAGATAAGATTAAGAACTCCTAATACACATTTAAAAGTCGATCATTAGGAGTCAATTTGTGAGATAGAGAAGTAGCTGAGAAGGTTAATGACATATTATAAGCCCATTCTATCTGTCATTAAATAATAATTTCATGATCTAATGTTCATTTGCTGAAACCTCTTATCTATTCTAACTTGTTAATTACCTGATAATTAGCCAGGGATAGGAAGAGAAGTTGCCTTGAATGTGTATTTTATGGTGCAAGAATTAATGTTTGATCTTGAGATAGAGATGTTTAGTATTCAGGATTTGTATGGGCGTACTGTAAACCATTTTATTTACTTTGGCGAATGCTTTCGCAGTTTGCTGATCGTCGGCATATTGACGACTACAAAGTTTCCTGCAATGTCCATATTAATGTTTTTAGCACTTTCACAGTGACTTAATTTTGCGAAATTCTACTACTTGCGAACTCCGCGAAACTAAATTGCGCAAAATAATTTCTTGATTTACAGTATTTGGTAACGGTTGCCAGCTATGTATGTGTATGGATGTTACATGTATATAGAATGAAATAAGTGCAGGAACCAAAGATCAACATAGCTGTTAAATGAGTCTTATAGTATAGGAGAGATCACCGTATTCTTATGCAAAATTGCCCACTGGCAATCTATTGGATGAATGAACAATAACTACTTGCCATTCACTAATAGCTAGCTGGTGGTATGAATGCCTTCGTATACAAACATGATCTCTCCTATAGCTATAGTTCCTTACATCACAAACTCTAAGAAACGGTATATTTTATAAGCATGTACGTCACATGTTTACATGTATGGATTTGTTATTTAACCTTCATATTGCTTTGATCGACATATTATAATGTGCAAATTTATGTACCTGTGGAACTTTGGCATTGCGATTGTGGTTTTCATTATAGTACCTAAAGGATGCTTTAACATGTTAAAATTTCAAACCTCTGATAGTGCCGCCATTACGTAGGATAAGCACAGAATATTTATGAGGGCCGTGTAAATAATTCTATGCAAAATTGGATATAATGTTGGGTATATTATTATATTTTTATGTTGTGTTAATTGTTCATTTATCTGTTTTTAGGAGATGAGCCATGCAGTTAAAGATGGCAAAGGCAGTTCGATGGCCCACATCATGGTCAAAATGGCTGATTTGGATAACTACATTCTCCATAGCAGCTGTTTCCATGACAACTGCAGAGACCTTCTCTCTGACAGATCTGGAATTTACACAAGCTGTTTACAATGTGACAATTCCAGAAAATTCACTTGGAAAGACATTTGTGACACCGTCAACAAAAATGGGAGTATATTTACCGGAGGATGTTCCCGTGACAATAATGTATTATATAGAGAGCGCGGAAGATGATCTGTTTAAGGTTGACGACCTTACTGTTGGAAACTTTAATTTTTTGTTAATCCGAACACATTCCGGAAGTTACGGGAGACTAAATCGTGAATTTAGGTCTGAATATCGCTTAAACATTAGAGCAGTTGCTGAAAGTGATGGTGTGAGTTATGAAACCTCAACAAGTGTGATAGTGTATGTCAAAGATTTGAATGACTTACAGCCATTGTTTGACTACAACTTTTATAATGTTACAGTAAGTGAGGACACTCCATTACATGCTAGCATTGCTCGCGTCTCTGCATACGATGGGGATGAGGGAATCAATGCTCAAGTATACTATAGCTTCAATGATGAAACTATTAACGTGTTTGCCATTCATCCTACAAGTGGAGTTGTAACACTCACTAGAGATCTTAACTACTACCTTCAAAAGGAATACACATATGACATTATTTCTGTTGATCGAGGACCAGCTCCACAGAAAGTAAGGAAACGACCAGCAACTCTTGAAATTCATGTTATACCGGTCAACTTCTTTGCTCCTGAAATTTCTGTGAAAAAACTTTCAAATTTAATCGAGCCTGGTAAAAATGACATTATTCTAGCTATAGTTAATGTAGTCGATCGAGACATTAATGCCTTTGGTGTGATTCAGTCAGTTGAAATCGTTGAAGGTGACATGAACGGGTTGATAACATTGCAGAAAGACAAGGGTGAGGAATATAGGGTGGTTCTCAAACCTACAGATAATTTTCATGTGCCAAGCCCAGGAATTAATGTAACATTGAAAGCAACAGATAAGGGTGTACCACCACGTTCGTCAAATACATCATTCTATGTGAACGTTTTCGATACGTCTGTGGTTCCAAAGTTTTCACAGTCGCTTTTCAATCTGACAATAGAAGAAATTGCTCCAATCAATACACCTGTTGTCTTCGTTACAACCATATTTTCACAAAATCATTTTGATGTTAGATATGAAATTGTAGACGGAAATGAAGATAAGATGTTTAAGATTAACCAAATATCCGGTTTAGTTTCTACCTCGGCTCAATTAGATTCTGAAAAAGTGTCCAATGTTCAGCTGAAGGTAATTACGTACGATGCCGTACACAAACAACATATAAACAGTGATTCTTGTATTGTGAACATCATGGTACTTGATAATAATGATAATGAGCCAAGGTTCAAAATAACGGACAATGTATCAGAAATCTATATACAGGAGAACCTACCTGTTGGTTCAAGTATATTTTCCATTGATGCGATAGACAGTGACAAACAAGACAATGGGAAGGTGAGTTTCTCGATAACAAATATCCACCAAGTGCCATTTGAAATTGAGCCTTTCACGGGTGTGATTAGGACAACCGATACTTTAGACTATGAAACGATGAGACTGTCATACAAGCTGAATATACGTATATCAGACTGGGGAACACCTTTTCCGAGAGAGAGTGAAATGGTGTTTAAGATAAACCTACAAGATGCCAACGATAATGAACCGTACTTTGAGAAGGATAGATGCTCTGGTTATATATCTAGAGATGCTCCGATCAACACACAAATTGTTACCGTACCAGCCATTGACTTTGATGTGAATGATATAATTCAGTACACTATACTGGCGGGTAACCATGACAACTGTTTCACCATTCACCATGAGTCGGCTTCCATCTTTCTTAATTGTTCACTTAGGGATATGCCTGAAGAGAAACGTATTCTCCGTATTGTTGCCAAAGACGGTTCACACAATTCTAACCCCATTGACATTCAGATGGAACTTGTGAATTCACGTCGCAGCAGTCAGTTATCTAACAGTTTGGTCAACATTCAGTGTCAAAGTACAGACATTTTCCAAAGACTTCAGTCGCTTGTAACTGAGTCTAGAAAGAGTAATACTCCAAATGATTTCGGTATTGAAGAAAAGGATGATCCAAAACCCAACACTCCTCCTAAATTCAATTCATCTGTACCTAAAAGTCTGGAAGTGTCGGAGGGTTTAGCAGTAGGTTCTGTCATTGCCAAACTGGATGCCTTTGATTCAGATTCCCTGTACGATGGTAAACTGGTGTATGTGATAAAGTCAGGTGATCTAGGTGGATGTTTTAAAGTGGACATGTACACTGGTGGTTTAATGGTTATGTCTAAACTAGATAGAGAATTAAGGGATGAATACAGTCTGCTGGTTGAAGTCTCTGATCTTGGAACCCCTCCTTTGTCAGCCAATACCACCATATCCATCAAAATCTTAGATGAAAATGACAATGCACCCAAGTTTGACCAAGAACTGTATTCAGCTAAAATCTCTGAAAATATCAATGTTAACTCAACAGTCACTCAGGTTTCGGCCTCCGATGCTGATCTTGGTAGAAATGCTGAAATAACCTACACCATTGTGTCTGATACGGATCATTTCTCGGTTAACCGTTTTAACGGCATCATTAAAGTCAACAAGCCACTAGACCGTGAACAACATCCGGTGTATACCGTGTTAGTGCGGGCATCGGATACTGGTGATGGTCGTGTAAGCCTCAGTTCCACTGCTACTGTGCTAGTGAAACTAACTGATGTCAATGATGTTGTCCCGGAGTTCACACCAGATCTATACCATGTTCGAATTAGAGAAGATTTACCTCTAGGTGCTGTGGTTACCGTGGTTACAGCTGCTGATACTGATGAAGGTAAAAATGGAGAGGTTACCTACCAGTTTGTGTACGGCGAGGAGTACTTTAGGATTGATTCAGAAACCGGTGTCATACGTATTCAGCGAACCTTGGATTACGAATCACAACAAGTTCACAATATCAGTGTACGCGCACAAGATGGTGGCAGTCCACCTTTAGTATCAGTGTGTTTCATAAATATAGAAGTTGTGGATGTTAATGAAAATTTTCAGGCTCCAGCTTTTGAGAATTTCTTCGCACATGGATATGTTAATGAAAATGAACCAGTGGGGACGACAGTGATGTTTGTAAAAGCATACGACCCAGATGGTGATGGCGTCTCCTACTCTATAAGAGATGGTTCCGGTCTGGGTAGATTCTCTATTGATAGTAATGGTACGTATCTTGCTTTACTTTTTCATTAGTATTGAGTCTATTGTCAGCTAAAACTGCGATAAAGTTTAATTGTATCGGCATAGGAATTAGACAGCAATTCAATTTAATTTACTCTTTAATTGTCATTGATTTTAATTTCCGCCCTGTGTTTTATACAACGAAGAATGAAGTTTATATGATAATATCAATGGCAATTTTAGTAGATTTGCAAATTGCTCATACTTGCGGTGTAATTAGAGAAAACATTCATTTCAGAAAGTATTCGGGTACAATATAGCAGAGCTAATGCATTGATTTTCTAATAAGATGACCTCATTTAGGTTGATCATGTCCTATCATTATCGATGGTCATAAAATTTCACCATTAAACTGTAAATAACCCACATTACCAACAGGCCATGTAGTATACTTTGATTTTTTTCTGTTTGAATGTAGTAATTTATGTTAAAAGTTCATTCACCCATTTCCCATTCAAAAAATTGTCATTTTGATTTGAAAAGATGACATGTACCATCAATATTTTCAATAGTGGTGGATCTTATACATTTTTTACACACATCCAAATTATATTATTGTTGCACAACCTAAAATAAATGTCCTTATTTAATGGCTGAATAATGTGAATTATTTTATTAATTCCGTTCAACAGCTACAGTATGATGCAAAAAATATGAACACAATTTTAACCACCAAGCTCATCTAATGTTACTTTACTGAGCGTTTATTTTCCTGTCTGAAGTATGTGTTGTCATTTTCGATGTCATTAAAAATGGCTTCGCATTGTATAGATTATAGTACCTTCGAGTATGTTAATATAATACCATCAAAAGGACCGACATTGTTAGAATTAAGGTGTTCAATAACACATTGTAGTATGTCTCTATTTTAGTTAATATGTACTTGAACTGAAGGCTTAAACTTTCAATCTATAAACAGTCATAACAATAATACCGCACTGTATTTAGTAAAGACTTAAGGGACCTAGATTCTGGATTTAAACTGAGACGCCCGATATCGGTGAAGTGTCTTGTTATGACCTAAGTGGGTGGTTTTAGCCAGAGTTAGCAGACCAGTGGCTCAGGTACAAAGCCTTTGTTTTGACCGAAGTATATTATTTAAACTGGTGGATAATTTCTTCCATCATTAAGTGTTGCCAGTTGGTCCCGTAACAGTCATTAAGTGTTGCCAGTTGGTCCCGTAACAGTCATTAAGTGTTGCCAGTTGGTCCCGTAACAGTCATTAAGTGTTGCCAGTTGGTTAAGTGTTGCCAGTTGGTCCCGTAACAGTTGCCTATTCTCTGCCCTGTATTAATAGGACTCGTTTCTTGGTGTCAGGTTGATGTGGCACGGTGTCACGGGTACCAATGGCCAGATCCCACATGATGCACAGTGTCACAGGTACCAATGGTGAGATCCCACATGATGCACAGTGTCACAGGTACCAATGTGGAGATCCCACATGATGCACAGTGTCACGGGTACCAATGGCCAGATCCCACATGATGCACGGTGTCACGGGTACCAATGGCCAGATCCCACATGATGCACGGTGTCACGGGTACCAATGTGGAGATCCCACATGATGCTAATACCGAGTGGGAGGTCTATAATGGATGTTACATGCAAGCCTATTGAATATAATTCAATAACATAAACTTCCTACATTGTTGTAATCGTCTGCGTCTTAATACTAAAGATTATACCTATCTCAGCAGGTTTTATTGCTTATCTTTGCAGTGGTCTTAACTGAATGTCGGGCCATTACTTAGCTGACAGCAAGTGCCTTGAATTTTGAAAGATTTCTATTTTTGATAATTTGAAATTTGCATTTCTCCTTTACACCTGTATGAGTTATGTAAATGGCACCATTGTTTGCTTAGCTGTCACATTTTGGCGAGGTTTTTATCTGTGCATCAATTTTGAAGACAGTATTCAGTGAAGCATACTCTTCAACACGGAGGTTATATGATAGATAGAGCTCTTCCGATCAGAGGTGTATTTGTTAAATCATTGGCTTTCAACGTGAAGACAGATACGTACCTGTCAAAAAAACCTGGCTTACAGCTGAATACATTTTTCATTTATAATTTACTTCTGCTCAATCACTTCTAAAACCAATTTACACTTTGCTAAGGTAGTAATACAGTCCAAATGGTTCAATATTATCTCATTCACTTTTCCTATTTAAAAACAATTTGCTGCAGAGTCGTATTATTCATTTTGTATGAAGTTACGAAAGTGTTTATTTGATGTTTAAGATATCAATTTCCAAACGTAATTATATTGAAATGTATACACATGTTTAAAATAAGACGTCGTTTATAGTCAATGCCTCATGCACAGTACTTCAGATACTTTTGAGTAATTTGGCAGATTGTTGTATAATATTCTGTAAAGTGATATTTACAACAGTTTCGCATACAGCAGTTACTGTAGCTCTCAATATTCTTTTCCTCAATAAAAAAATGCTATGAATTAAAATATTTTATGATATTTTTTGTTACATGAAAGACAGTATAACATAAGAGTTGTCTTTCATGTAACAAACTGATATATGTCCGTTTGGACTCAATTTTCTCCTAATTATCCTCTAGGATTGTGATTTATGTGAAATGTTTCTATTCCGAGGGTAATCAGATAGGTCCCTCTCAGCAATCATCTGTTAGCTCGTATTTCTATAGGTTTAGAATAATAAGCAATTATATTTTAGCATAAATCTACAAATATTGACAGATTTTGAAGTCAAACTTGAACCCTGACCCTCGACAATGTACACCTGGTCGAAGGCTTTAACACTTTAACAACATATTGATTTCTCTGTCAAAAGAATTGAACTTCAATGAAAGGTTGTCTAATTTTGAATCAACATTGAAAAGTTGAAAAATTCATTCAAAAGTTGTTCTGTCAGTCGATATCTCGGACAACACAATGCATACTGAAGCTCTCAATCTCACTCAAGGTTGGTTTTGATTCATGAAGAGAGTGAAAAGCGTAAAAAAATGCACAGAAATTGAATCCCAGTAATTATGAAGCTGTCATCATCCATGGGGGGGGGGACTTCCATTGTTTAAATTAAATGTATTAAAGTATTACAACAATGATTCAAGTAACCTTTAAATTTACTGTACCAGACCTAAGCTTGTTTAACATTTCAAGTTGTAAAAACAACTGAAAAGGAAGTGCCATCTATGCTTTATTTAAATTATAAATTGTTATGTCATTTTAATTCAGATTTGATGTTTTACTGGTGTATGTTTATGTATAGGTTTGTTTCATTTAGACATAACACAAAAACACAGCCAGATGTCTGTATTCTTTCAAAAGCTTGTCTGTTGTACTGATTGAAACATGTTTTTTTTCTTGAAAAGTAAACAATACTATAACAGGAAAATATGAAATATTTCAACATATTCAATGACATTGTTGTTTTAACCTTTAGATATTGCTTACAATGCATGTCCATATGTTTGGTATAATGATATTTATTAAATGCATATACAGCACTGTGAGTTTGTCATTTAAATATCATGTGAACATGTAAAGTTTGTGTCAGGGGGGGAGAGGGGGTAGTTTGGGGGGGGCAAGGAATTGATTTGGCGGTAAAAACGCATTACATTGTAGTCACGATGTCGACAATCGGCAAAACACGAAAGTTAGTATTCGCGAAAGTAAATTGGTATACAGTATTAAATCTTGCAAGGTCTGCAGTTTGACCTTAAGTGTCAGCATTTTATATATTCATACCTTCAAGATATCTGTAATTTAAATCTCATTTATTTCAATAATAACTCTGATAATAATGGCCTACTTTACTTACATAATGTAAGGCTAATGACTCTGATTTCATTTTGTTGGCTGTGAAAACCGTTTAACCTTTGAAACATGAGACTGGAAAGACCCTAGAGCGTGATTTTTGTCAATGAAATTATTCAGTATGACTTTGAAAAAAAATGATAAAATGATTTTTGTGAAAAATTAAGTGGTGGTTTTAATGACTTTGCCCTTCTGTTTATGACTGGTTTAATATTGTATTCTAGTTTCCATCAGGTTACAAATTAAAGCATAGTTTGCTCTGAGTGTGTAAACTGAAACTTTTGCAGTCTGACATTTTTTTATCAATTTTTGTAGACATATTGATCTGGCATGTACATGTAAGCAGACAGTGGCATTATTTTGAAGGCTTGATGTTTTGTTCTACAAATAGAAATAATATTGACTGTTCCAGTTTTAGAAATCTTTGTATAGACTGTAAATCACAACATCCCTCGAACACTTACATTTCATTGTACAAGTTATAAATCACTAATGTGCTGAGGAAAGCATGTTTTTGTTTACTCTTACCAGATATGTAAAGCTCGAAGGCTTAAAAAATAATATTTTTTAAAACTTGCTGAATCATTTTTCTAAGACCCTGTATTATTGTTAGGGATGTTAATACAAAACTATTTGACAGTCATGTTGTTTATTTTATGTCCAGGGGGTGTAGCGGTAGATTTTATCATAGCTTGTGGTGGCATTATGAATGAGATAAATTGTAATATAGTTGTAAATTAATGTATAGAAAGTCAGGGTAACAAGAATATGGCTTCTATTGGAGCCGACTGTCAACCATTGTTGGAGTTTTTGCCTGATCTCTGGTTTATTAAGTCTATTTATGAGATATATTGGACAGGTTGACACGAGTCGTTTTATTTGCACGAAATTTTATCTGATTCATTGAAGCATTATGTAGTTTGCAAGATAATTATGCAGAAGAAACGCTGTGACAGATATTGCCTGTTTGGGTTCTATTTATAATACAATACTACAATGTATCACTTAAAGATAAGATCGCATGATTATACTTTCACTCAGATCTGGGTCAGATTATTTTTTATGAAAAGGATTTAGTTTCAAACAATTGATTTATTTTTAAATGAAAACTGTTTTAACCGTAATGCATTATATAGGTCGTTGTGACAGAACTGCTGTCAATATATTTATAACCGCATGATAATCTGAACGACAAATGAGAAATGAGAAAGATGGAAATATTGGGGTGAAAATTGGAAGTTTATAATCAATTAAAGTGTAATATCAGTTAACCCTGTAATTTGTGTAATAATAATATCCAATTAGCACTAAAACCTAATAAGACCGTAATTAGAAAGGAAATTGATGTATAACAGTAATGGGTTTCCATGTAATTCATGTTTTTTAACCTAATGATTGGTTTAAGTAACATACTTATGCTTAGCAGACATATCTTTTATTCATATATCGCTGTATTAGAAGGTCTTAAGAACAAAATTGGTATTTTGAGAAAACAAGAAAAACTGTCTGAAAAACAAGCTTTTTAAATTCCATTTAAGTCAACATGACCAGTTCATGAAAATAGGCTCATAAGAAGCGTCTCGTGATGCAGATTTCAAACATGCTTGAGTCTTACGAGGTCGCAAGTCGTTACACTTACGACCTTCTAATTCTAAGCCAGAGATATATATGGCAATTTCGAACTTGAATTTATTAAACTTTCTATCTTCACTGTCCGCATTATGGGTATAAATAGTGTAGTATCATTGTGTGCTTGCTTTTTACTCATTTACATCTGGGTCAGCTTAAGTATAAACTTAAGTTTAAGATTCCTCACTCCCATTTGAGCAATATTACTACAGATATCTGCAAGCATCTCTGGCTCTTATTGTGTAGTATCAACCATCACCAGGTACAGCTATTCTTGACCTGTGCTGTCAATATTGGCCCCAATTTCCCGAAGCATCTCAAGTAAAAATCTCATCTCATATTGAGATTTTCCTCATTTAGAGTCTGAATTTGAGATAAGCTTGAAGGTCAAGCACTTTAAATTTTACTGTTATTATTCTTAAATAATGTTCCTGTTTTGTGATCCGAATTTTGAGTCTAGCCCCCCGATTGAAATTATCGAAATAACACAGGGAAATATTTGAGATGAGATTTAGCTCAGGTTGAGATGTTTCGGGAGATCGGGGCCTGGTTCTTGAAACTACAGTTCTTCCATTGTATTTGGTTCAAGTATTAGAATGACAAAATTAGTTGAAATACTGTGAAAACCTAATGTCCCGTACATTACTTGTTTACAAATGTTTACTATTTTATTCCTATAGTAATGTTTTATCACCATGGCGATGCAATCTTCTAAGTTTCGCCTAAATTTACATAAAGCACTTCTTAACCTGTGATTTGCGGTTTAGTTTGTGTGATCTAGGTATATTAGAAATAAATAAATGTACATGATTGACACATTATGAGCATTTACTTTTTATGTACTCTATTATCATGTGTCCTCTATTTCTCGGTCTTTTATAAAAGATCCTTTCCCCAAATGCATTAATAAGTATTATTGCTGTCTATGATGTTCCTGGGTTTCCGAGGGTTTAATGACTTGTAATTCATGGCATCAGAATGTTCCAGTAAGGTCACCAAGTTTCTTTGTTTCTTATGGCTTACAGACAAAAAAAGGGGGAGGTGCCATTTAATGATTGACTTATGTAACCATAGAAACGTTTTATGAATATCATTCATAGAATCATAGCTTTCAAACACTTTCAGATGTGTTTAAAGTTCTTGTTTAGGATTGTTGCCAAATATTGGGTTTGGGTTTTATTGACACCCAGAATAATGTTGGACCATCTGGAGGTTGAAGTGCCGAGGGAGAGACGTGATGTAAAGACAATAAATGTTCTCTGAACTGTCAGAACTTGTACTGTGCTGACATTGTAATTATTAGGTCTAGCACACAGTAGAAACAGACTTCAAACAGTGTTGATTTCGTCTTTAGAGTCTTTAGAGACTTACACAAGAAGAAATTATTTTTTACATGCCAAAGGACAATGTTTTGATTAGAAAACTTAATAGTTCTCATTTTGGGTTTTTTCTTAGAATAATTTACGCCTTATAGTACCATGTTTGCAATATGATAAATTGAACTTTTGAATTAAATGTGCTAAGACTAATAGGTTGTACTAAGCTTGTGCGAATGTTTTATCAGCCTTAAGCATCGATAATTAACAATAAGCATTGTACCATCACTGGAGTTTATTGTCTATTTCATTGTGTTATGTAGCAACTTTCCAGACTATCCTGCAGTCAGCTGATTATGATTGGAATTCAGTAGAGAATTTATGTCCCGATTAGGCCATCCTTAAAAATTGTTGTTTGCGGTAACGCGACCTAAAACTTTAAAGTTAGGTAGGTAGGTCGAATTTTTAATTTTTTGTATAGAAATATTTTTTGGGGAACCTGTAAAAACAAATGGGTTGATATAGTTATATAAGGAAATGGGCTGAAAAAAATTTGAGTAGCGATGGACCATATCGAAAGTTAGGTTACAGTGTTACAGCAAACAAATATTATTTAAGGACGGCCTGTAACTATACTGTTGATTTCAGACTTTTTGTACTTTGCACAATCATTTTGTCATAAAATGTGCAGTTGTTATCAATTTGTATTCAATTTTGTAAATGTCCATTATTTGGTCTGTGACTGTACCAGATAAGACCACACAATTTTTATACAGACATAATAGAATTCTTAATTTCCTCATTCTTCTGTTAGCTTTTCTATTATCAGTAAATGAGTGCAAACCCCATAAATTGAAATCATAAATTGCATATATATATTAATTGTGATTTAATTTCTTTAAACTTGAAGATTTAGTGTGAACTATATGACTTGTCTCTGAGTGCGGAGGGGGCGTGAGGGAAATTTGCAATAATAAAAGAATAAACTTTGAATAAACAAAGAACTCTATAAAGGTCAACTTGTTTTCACTTTCGTACAGAAAAATTCTCAGATATTCAAGTTTTTTTGTTCTGATTCACAAGATCATGAACTTTTAATTATAAAAATAGTATGTTTATCAGTTTCTAGGGTTCCATTATGCATGTTCTGTAAGAGTTGAAACATTACAGCTGTGGACCTTGGGTTTGTTAGAAGATTACAGGTTTTTAATAAAGAGCTATAAATTGTTGAAATCTGATGCCATGGTAACCTGGAGAATATAAATCTATTGTAGTTTTTTCGTGCAAAAAGTTGAGATAAATGCTCATAAACATGAGTTATAAGATAACATATTAATGTTGCCTCAAGTCTTTGTTGATGTATGTATGTAATCTGATATCATTCTGAAAGATAGTAGATGGTTTTGTTTACAATTAGGTAGCCATAAGTGCCCCAATTAATATAATAGTCTATTTCTTGAATTTTCTCTGGTATATAAATTAAATGAAGGATTTATTATTTTCATGTCAAATCTCAAAGTGAAAAAAAACCTGCTTTTTAAAGGAACTTGACAACTAAATGCGACGGTCTTGACCATGTTGCAAATTAAATGAACCCACATGCACCTACAGTGGTCCGGTCATTTCCAACTGTGATAAAGTCACAATGTTCTGCAGATTGAAGTCCTTTTATATTATCATTAGTGATAATGCATTTCAAACTCTCATAGAATTTGGAAAAAAATGACAATTGTCTACTTGCAAATTATTTGAAAAATGTCAGCTGTAGGTTTATTGGAAACCAATTTAGTTTTGAAAGACGTGACAGTTATGGTGGTGTCTGTGCATCAGACTGGTCAGCGTATAAATAGATCATTAACCATCTTTACAGTAATTATATGATCATGATTGATCATTCTATACAGTGTTTGAATGTGTCCATATTACCTATAAAATAGACACCCAGGTGTTGCCTCTGGGGATAACATTAGAAGCTATCCAATTGACAACAAGACTGGTTGACAGATTTTTGCCAAACTGCTAAATTATGTAATGGTAACTACATTAAGATTGTGTCACAGTCTGTTACCAACTCGTCACACTTAAAGCTAAATTTCCAATAATATGTTTGTCCATGTTATTGACTTGTATGCATAATGCTTTATTTACTTGTAAAAATAGCCCTTGATTTGTAAAGATAATGTTTTTGGCAGCCTTTCTTACAAGAGTTTTTTTGTGGGTTTTATCACGTAGATTATCAATAAATAACGATCGTCGTGTTATATTACATCGTAATATATATATGGACTTGTTTACAAGTCGGTATTAAAATTTGACCGAATACACTACATGTGTAGCTATAAACATTGCAGGGGGGTGTATTAAAATATAAAGATAGGGTTGTTTTGTAAAATAGATGCATTAAAAGATTAGAAACAAGGATATTCAGCATTTGTTGTTTGATGTTTTTTGGGTTTTATATTGTATTATATGGTATGGTTTGAACAGGTTTATGTGTACCTTGAATTAAGTGTTAGACTGGATCATGGTGACTTAATGCTTATCAGATCCGTATCATACTGTCATAATGTTAATATACTTCAGAATTGTAAATAAACTGACACCTAGGCTAGACTTGTACAATATAGGATAGGTAATAGCTAGTGCATGATATCATACTTGAATTATAGATACTCAAGACTCGCCTAAATTGCCATAAAAATTTATGAATGAAAATTTTAAGTATCATTTTACTGACAATTCCTCAATCGTAATAATAAATATATGTTCATACATTAATTATGTGTAATAAATAGGGGATCACCTTCATTTACAAGAGCTTAAGGGGCTTGATTTCTGACTGCACACATGAAGTATTTTATTACCAGTATATAACTTGATATGCCTGAAGAATTCATCAATTTGCTAGTATCAAAATTCATGATAACTGTATAATCATAATATACTCCAAATTTAGACCTTCGTTATCAAAGAAAGATGTATTTCTCATCTGTAACCTGGCCTACGAAAAATTCTCTTTTCATCCGAACTAATTTTTTTACAAAAAATATCAACCAAAAAAATACACTATGGCCAATATATACTTGTTAAGATCTTATAAGACCACGTTTCTGTGATTCACTTTATATTGATAATTCTGCACAAGAAGTTCCAGTAAAATTATTTCGCTTGGTAAAATCTTGAAAACCTATAAGTCCCATGAGAAGAAACAATTCTACTATAAACTTAAATGTTAACTTCCTTTCTTTGAATTTAAATGAGAGCAATTTCCAGTTGGCGAAATGGTTTTAATTGGAATTCTGTCAAATGTGCAGTGATTGATGTTAATTAATGTAATGAAACCGACTGGTATAGACATTAGACTCAATCTTGTCTTATATTCAATCCTCTGTCGGAAATTGTTCTATTTATTATCAAAGATTTGTTTCTGTCACTCAGTTTAATTTTCGTTATTCAGCCAATCTGACTTTATGTTCCACTGCAAAGTGCATCAGATTTTCATCGAATGTCTTATCACAATTAAAAGCATACATGGGACAGTATCAGCGATTACTCTAGCAGACACAGACCTGGGGTCTGTTGCCTGAGGAATTTAGCACTACCGAGCGCCTTTATTCAGTTACCTGGGACCCCTTCAATTAAATATAGAAGGCATGGATTAATCCCATGGAAAGGGCTACGTAGAGCTCGCCGATGTTTACCGTCTTCAGGAGTTTCTGTGTTCATTAGTTGCAATGTTTTAAGGTTTGACTGCTCGCTTAAAGGATTGGATTAATTAAATCTCCTAAAAAAATTGAAAAGGCATATGATAAGAACTAATGTATTTTACTTCAATACTATTGATGAATTATTTAACACAAATAATGGTTATTCCGAATTACTTATTGTTTGGCTTGTTAGTTCAATCCATTTGAAATTGTTTATTGAAGCAATTTTAAGAGTTAATTATACGCAAATAAGTTACTCATGCACATAAGTCCATTAGTCGTACCAGGGTAGTCAAAGTGTGACCTCACATTGTTAGAGTTATTGGACTGTTAATGAATTAGTTCGCAGATTTAACATTACTTTTATGGTCAAAGTGACTGTGGTTTGTTACTTTAAGATATTCAGCTACATATATTTAGGCATTAATCTAGACTGACCAATGTAACGTATTTTACCTCTAGACCTGACGATTTTAAATAACTTGTAGACAGTCTGGTTACAGTTTGCTGGTTTGTGACATCAATTCAAGTTCAACATTCGTTATCCATCTTCAAACAATTTCTTACCGGAGTGCAGTTACAATGTACTATGTCATGCTTAAAATTGGCTTATTTCATTAATTTCGATACATTTCATTTATGCTATGACTTATTGCATGTGAATTAAAACCTCAGGTATCATATAGCAAATACCGGTAGTGTTCTTCATTTCTGATGTTTCCTGTTAGTGAAATTTGATTGAAAGTTGCTGCAAGAATCACAGTAAGAGAAGATTTATGGAACAGATGCAGTGAGGAGTGTATCATTACAATGATGACTTTCAAGTTATTTCAATTACACTTTGGCAATGAAGTTATCTGAAGCACCCTTATAGCCAATTTGGCAAACTGCAGAAATCAACACGCAGAGTTTGTTTGATTTTCAAGTTTCACTGCACAATATTGTATGTTTTTTTGATGGAATTTGAAGGAGCTAAATTATACATATACTGATGATCAATTGATCAAGCAGTATTATTATTTTCACAAGGACTAATAATAAGCCCCTGCAGGGCCATCTTGTGGTCTATATATAGTCCAGCTTTTTAATACCCCCCTTTAAGCTATACATGAATACTGTAGCGCACAGACAATCCAAAGCCACTATTGACCGCATTTTCATCCATTTTCTTAGGAGTTATAAAAAGTATGAAAAACCAATTAAGTCAATGTTGTGTTTTTAGACGTAATGTGTTGTTTCCCAAATAACTAATATTGTGGTGATTCCTAAGCTGAGGAAAGTATCCCTGTAGCCATAGACATATATATGTGAGCCAGTGCCAATCACCAATTGTTTTCCAATTATGACTATTTTAAAGCCTAGAGGGGAGACAATCTAATTACAGACTTTTCAAGGGAGATCACTCTTAATATTTGTCCTAAAAGCTACACAAACAAAAAAGATGTGTACAATTATCTGAGTACTAAGTTTAATTTAGAGTGTTACAATGGAGGAGAGGGTTAATTCTCCTGGTATTATACAATGCATGGATCCTGGTTATGCTCGTTGAGTTGTATAACTTATTAATAGTGTGTGCTATGATTTTGAAGTATAATATTTACTCTCTCAAATGGTATAATAATGTATTGCAAATCTACGAAGGAAATTGTTATGGCGTAAATTAATGTGTCTTGAAATTGTATTCAACATACAATAAAACTTTTAATGACTATTTTACAATAAGTTTGATATTCCTTTCAGCAGAGCTTGGGTAACTTTATCAACACGTTTAATGTTTGCTATCTTGATGTTGACAATTCTCATATCAGGGGTCCTATTATTCCGGATTAATCCGGAATTCCGGATTTGCTGCAATAGAAAGAATGGACTTTTCTGAGGAAAATAAAAGTTATTTGAAAGAAAAATACCAAGTATGGTTATGGTCATTTGAAACTTTATATGCTAAATTTTGACAATAGAACCATGTTTGAAACTGAGTTTTGGTGTAGATATGTGTACTTATGGCATTCAAAACAGACTTGCGTCTTATATTCAGGATTGGGCATTATGCCTCAGTAGGACCCCTGTCATATAGAACCACTCATTTAGAAGTTGATGGAAATCTTCTGTATAATCATGATTTTCATGGGTATTAGATTTCGTGGATTTTGATAAAAATGCATTTTCGTGGGGTCGTAAATTCGTGGATTACAGAACATGAAGGGTTAACCCATGTCTGACTTTGAGAGGTACCAGTAGATTATCGTGAGGATTAGATTTTGTGGTCGAGCTCAACAACGAAATCAATGAAAATTCAACTCCCTCGAAAAATAATAATTTTACAATATTACTATATTTGATTGAATGCCGAACTTTAATGATTGTATCAAAGGAAGTCTTGAAATCAATTATGTCGACATCACTGGAAGTTGTTAAACCTCCCCCCCCCCAATTAATGCTTTGATACTTGAGTACAATGCTCTAGCCGTGTTTTGATTGTTATATAATGCAATATGTTACCTTTCATTCATAGGCTGCTGATGAATTTCTATTGATTGATTAAATATCTGTAATGGAAGTTCAATTTGAATCTAGCTTAAGGCTTTTATACAGGCTTAAAAACATTCCCAGTCTGTAAAGGTTTATATAAATGTGGGCAGTGTTCCATATAGTTTTTATATTGAAAACTGAAATTACTTAAATTGGCCTAATAATTATACTGGCTGCTTCAAGACAGGTGGTTGCTTAATTCAGACGACCCCTAACAAAGACAGGTGGTTGCTTAATTCAGGTGACCCCTAACATAGACAGGTGGTTGCTTAATTCAGACGACCCCTAACAAAGACAGGTGGTTGCTTAATTTAGGTGACCCCTAACAAAGACAGGTGGTTGCTTAATTCAGACGACCCCTAACAAAGACAGGTGGTTGCTTTATTTAGGTGACCCCTAAAAAAGACAGGTGGTTGCTTAATTCAGACGACCCCTAACATAGACAGGTGGTTGCTTAATTCAGGCGACCCCTAACATAGACAGGTGGTTGCTTAATTCAGGTGACCCTTACATAGACAGGTGGTTGCTTAATTCAGGTGACCCCTAACAAGTGTTTAAAAAATGACTGTCATAAAGTACTTTGACTGTCATAAAGTACTTTGAGTGAGATCATTGTTTCTATTGCAAATTTAATGCCATTGACTTCCCCACAAGTTTTCTTTGATGCCTGGGTGCTGTTTGTTAACCAGAAATTATTTGAGCCGTCTATGCATGGACCAAATTATTATGATCCGACTTCAGAATTAACTGCTTTACCACACTTCAGTCATTTAAGACATTTTTAAATCCGATTTAACTGAGTACATCTGCACACAGGCTTTGGATCCTGAAAAGATCTTTTTAATGTTGATAAATTGATTCTATTCTGATTATCCCAGAGGCAGTTTGGTAGTCGAAATAATCTATATGTAAACATGTTGTAGTCGCTACAAAGTTTAAAAGTTTGTCGGGTGCAAATATAAACTTTCCCTTTTTTTGCAAAACATTCTTTGACGTGATTTTTTGGAGCCATAAATTTTTACCAAAATGAAGAATTTTAAGTATGTTGTTGTTGGGCAGACAGTCCTCGGTGTCCTCTGGGCACTTGCATTAATCAATTAAAATTCTAATTGGTCTAACTATGTGTAACTTGGCTACATTAGGATATCTGGCTCCTTTCATGTATTTGTAGACAATTTGTGTTTGTTACCTTACTCAGTTTATCATCCTTATTTTGAAGTCTATATAAGTTCCGGCACTCAGTGCACACTGGATATGATCATGACCTTGTGACAGGTGAGCTACAAATAATGTGTTCATAGTCAAAAAGTGCTTTTGTGATCGAAAAGACTTTCGTTAATGATTGCTTGGCAACATGATAGAGGCCACATTTTAAATGCAATTCATCATGAAACTTGGTCAGAATGTTTGTCTAGATGCAATTGAAATCAAGTTTGAAATGGGTTGCCCATGGTTGCTTAATTGTATGTAAACAGGTGTTACTTGTTGCTGAACATATTACCCTGGCAAATTCTGTCAACTCTGGTTGTCGTGCATCATAAACAACAGCGTATATGATTGCACAACTTTATCAAACTTTTTATCAGTAGTGCTGAGTAGGCAGATTACGATGTAACACCCCTCCTTCCCCTGAAGGCTATAATGTCCTTATATGGTTCATACAAAATGAATGGAGTGTTTATCACTGTTTGATCCTCATACCTGTACAGGTATTAACTAAATGATGTCACCTGGGAAAGGAGACTTTATGCAAAATCATTAATTTTCTCAGGTTTTAAATTTTGCAGATTATTGTCAAAGGGTTACAAATTACAGGCTTTCTTATTTTCGTGGATTGTAAATATTGAAAGAAAATCTTTATTGAGGTCATTTATTTGAGGGGATTTAATTTTGCGATCAAATTCATCTGAGAAATCAACGAAAATTAATCTACCGCGAATATTCATAACTACAGTACCTGGTAGTGTGTTAAACCCCACCTCCTGCCACCATGGTGTATTAGCTTAACCTAATATCGCAAACCATGCATCTGGAACTAAATCGCATATGTTTACATTTTTAGATCGGGTAAACAAACCTTTCAATAGCCCCTTTTGTACAAGTTTATGTTCATAATAAGTTAAAAGTAAATAACGTCCATTTGAAAAGAAGAGTGTTTAAATGTTGATCACAGCTGATCGAAGTTACAACTTCAATAGTTGCAATAATTCTTCCGTTTGGTGCAACAAGGTTGTATCTCACTATACAGTATATTAGTAAGATACAACCTTGTTGCACCAAAGGGACAAATTGTTTGTGTAATATTTTCTTTCTTTGTTTATTTGTTAAATAATCTAATTTTATTCTTTCATTCAATATTAATGTTGGGTAAACTTATAATGAGGGGGTATACAGAACCAGGGGGGTCTCCGTATTTCATTATATCTTTGTGGTCATATTTAAGGGCTGACTTAATTGAATCAATGCTTCAATTAAAATATATTTGAAAAACCTCAAAAGGATTTTCACAATCATATCGCTGGCTTAGAATGAGAATGTCGTAAGTGCTGCTAATGATCCCTTATACGACTCTTACCTATCTGCATCAAAAGGCAATATACATGTATATATCTGCATGTTTGTCATAGAAAATTCATTACATAATACCCTTAGAACATGATTATATGGATATATACTCACTGGCTATTTGAACATGCTGGCCGGTTGTTATTTTTTATGCCCCCCTATCGATAGATGGGGAGGCATATAGTGATTCACCTGTCCGTCCGTTCGTCCGTTTGTCCGTTCGTCCGTCCGTCCTGGTTAACCCAAATTGACCGTTTCTTCTAGCATTAATATGGCTTGCTACAAAGCTTTCATACTTGCATGGATGTTGTGTATGAACACTCTCCACACGCCAGTATCACCTAACCCCATTTTGACCTTCACCTTGACCTAATTTTGGACTTAGACTTATTTATGGACAAGGCTTCCACAGGGGGCATAAGCGTTTATTGAACGCAGTCTTGTTCTTTTTACTTAAAGTGTGATTTCAAATCATCCGCCTACTTTTGATAATTAACTGGCTACATGAAAACATTTCTACACCCCTGCCTGGCTGTGCCCCTATGCCCCTGCCTGGCTACACCCCTATGCCCCTGCCTGGCTAAGCCCCTACGCCCCTGCCTGGCTACGCTCCTGTGTTTCAGTTTGATATGATAGACAGTATATAGAATTTGTTGAACCGGTTCCAGAAGTGCACTAAAAGCTGCAGCAGTTTTATTGAACCTTTGTCTATAAATAACGGTACCTGAAATAATCTCTCGCATTTCACAAAGTCATTGCTGATTTCATAAATAACACAAAAAAACTCTTAACACACTAAAATGATTTCTTATAATGATGCTTTGATATGTTTGCCAATATAAATAAGATAAAAGGTTATAAAATATGTAATTTATAAGTCGTCAGTTTTCTTTTATAGTGGATATTGCGCAATAATTTAACTTAACGATTTTTATTATCATGCACCTGAAACCCCTGCAGTTCTTTACATTGTAAATTGTAAATAAATAGAACATGACTTTTGTGGTTTATGTTTTAAGTCTGCATGGTGCTTATATTTCGCTTTCAGTGAAACTATCTACACAGTGTTTATTATGTATTTATTCTTTTATCTGGTAGAAAATGAAACTTGTCTAATTTATGCAATAGGTGGATGAATTGCTGGCTGTTGACCAAATTTTCATAATATAATTCGTGAATATTTGTATGCACAGTGGTAGTGTAATATGCTAATGAAATTTAAATCACTCTACATTTACATAGATTGAATGTACCCTTATGGCGCCATTTAGTGATTTCGTTTTTGTGTGTCGTGAAATAATGTTTATTTATACCGTTAAAAAGTGATAACAAGTAACTGATGATAAAAAGTGTGAATTCAGACTTTCAGAGCAAAAGCAATTTCCACAGACACCCATTTTATTCGGCAGTTTTTTCTATGTCGACTCCATGTTTCATATTGCGGTGTCTCGGATATGTTAGGCCTACATGATTGATTGATCTATGATGTGCCATCGATCGCTCATAAGTAAATATGTATCGTAGCAACTCCCATTCTTGCAAAAAAATCCTCATCAAAAAAATCTATTTCTGATTTGTAGTGTTGATTGATAACGTCAATTCACGTTGTCAATAATTTCGCTTTTATACTGAAAACTGCTGAAAGACTTTATACTTAAATGATTTGTTAGCAAATTAATCTGTTTTCTGATTCATAAAACCACGACTTAAATTAATGTTTAAAATGTATTTTAGATTTAAATTTAAAATCTATACATCTCTTGTGGTGTGTGTTCGTGTGTGAATCTAAATCTTGTTTCGCATTAAACAGTTTGTGTGTTCGTGACCAGTTTGTATTATGATATCTCCTACGCAGGCATATTCCAACTGTCACAGGACAAATTGTCGCCACACTTTAATTGTATTCATCTCAACTCGGGCTTATTTTAAATCTTCTTGATATGACCATGTACATCAAGATTGGCAAGCACTCTATTATTTATGACGATTTGGCATGCAAGCAGTGGTGTGCTTTATATGGATATCAAGCACCGTGGGTGTTTCAAGATATACTCACATATCAACATGGAAGTAAACCAAGTGATTTTAGATACTGTATAATCTTACCAAATTTGATAAACATGTCTACATATATTGTCTGAAAAATTATCTTTTCATAATAATTTTATGTGTCGACATTAACAAAAGAAATTGTTTATATTTGACCAAGGTTTTGGTTAAGACATGGTGATTGGCCGATTAATTTACCTAAGGACATGCAGTGAGTTACTAGCGGTACCTGGCTCACAGTCTGGGCTACTGTTAAAACAATATGTAACTTGATGTTGAGTGACCAAGTTCAACATTACGCTGGCTTATAGAATTAGAAGGTTGTAAGTACAAAATCAATATTTTGAGAAAACAAGAAAAAACTGTCTGAAAACCACTCTTTACTTATGGAAAAACTAACTTTTTAAACTTCATTTTAGTCAACATGACCGCTTCTGATTTTCATAAAAATAGACTCATAAGAAGGGCATTGAGATGCAGATTTCAAATATGCACGAGTCTTATAAGGTTGTATTAAGCACAGTGGTACCTCTCTTGAGCGACATTTGTGGGAGACAGAAAGAGTGTGTGTTGTAGAGAGGAAGCCGTTGTGGAAAGGGATTGTACTTCTAACTGACTGGTGCATAAATAGCATGATTTAACCTCCAAAATATGTACATGATGTGCACAAGCAGCGTGTCATAATTAGTAAATAAGAATAAATTGTATTGAGGTTGCTAACTCCTGACCAGATTATGATTTTATTAATTCTATAAAAATAAATTAGTTCGCCGATTTTTCCATGAAAATAAGTACTGACTACATGTACATACAAAATTACAGAATGTTTGTGTACACCAATGTACATACATGACGGTCCGGATTGGACGGGCTTTAGACGGTACCGTACGCCCGACGCCATTTGTTTTAAAAAAAAATTCCTTTTCTTGTTAGACAAGATGCAATAATTGTCACTTTATTTTAATCAGAAGCAACAAGCTTTCTCACCTTACCCTGATTAAATTTATTATACAGACCACCAATGAATGAAAACACTTTAGTCGTTGTAATTATCCAATTAGACCAAACCACAATTTGTTAATCGTGTCACAATGCAAGTGTGAAAAATAGCCATTTACGAGCTTCTCAATGATGATTAATAGTATACCATTATATCCACCCATTTTGGCAGACAGTGTCAATACTTATGAAAACAATCAACAACTGACTTAACCTATGCCGGTCCGGAGAGGTAATCCTCAGTGTCGGTACGACTTTTGAGTGACGTTGTCGTTGAAGGGAGGTGTCGTTTCTCAGAGGGAATTTAACGTTGAAATTGCATGGGAGGAATTTTGAATGTCGTTTAAAGGAGAGTCGTTTGAGAGAGGTGACGTTACGAGAGGGAACACTGTACTTACAACCTTCTCATTCTGAGCCAGCAATTTCTTATTCATCCCAGTCTGTCTGCAATGCTAGTTAATATTTTAGTGAAGCATATTATGTGTTCGAAGAATTTAAAAGCGTTAATCTGATTAGTGTGTTAATTGCGTTAAGTACTGATTAAACTTTACACTCAGACTTTATTACAGTAAACTACCTAAACTCTCATGCCGTGCTATATTTGTTTACAGCAGCATATTCTTAGCTGTCATACTGCTCTTACAACCACATCTCGATATATTGGAATGTCTGCAAGTGTCACGCAATGAACGTAATAGTAGATAGACACGTTTAGCATTAGAATCTGCACAACTTCCTGTTTCACTCGACAATTACATCAGGCTTACAACATGTCTTATGTGCTGATTTTGTCTGAGCTACGATTGCCAGACATAAACTCAATAAGATATTCTTATAACTTGATTACTATGTGCACGCGGCTTGCATCATGTATCATTATCGCTTGCCAAACATTTATCAGGTTTCAAGTGTATTATTATAAAACAGTCACTTCCGGTGTGATGATTTACTGCATGGGTGCAAGTTTTCAAGTGTATACCTGATTTCAGGTTTTTGAGTGTACACAAAAAGTTTTTCTATATTTTCTCTTTATAAATAGACAATTTTTCAGGATTTCAGGTTTTGAGTGTACCAAAAAGTCTGTTTTTCTATATTTTCTCTATATTAATAGACAATTTTTCAGGGTTTCAGGTTTTTCAGAATTTTTTACTTGCACCCATATTACTATATCGTGAACAATTATAGGTTAAAATGTGGTATTTTTTGTACAATTTGATACCATATCAGTGCATAATGATTATAATAATGTACATATTACACTATAGAAACGTCATTTACCTGACCGATCAATGTCCTCACTAAACGCTTGCAGATATGTAAATGGCGAATGCTAATAAAAAATATAGCAATATGATATTGTAGAATTAAGTTCTGCACACAAATGCTGCTTTGTTCAGTCACCGGGTCTCGGAATGAGCGCTTTTTTTTAGGTTTGTGTTTCCGAATGAACTTGGATTCAGATTTGAGGTAACAATTAATATTGTATGAAGACATTGTCAAGCTTGGAGTATTATATATCATAAGCTTAACCACAATTTCCCTGTTACAATATTGGCCAGCATTGTCCTCCGCAATATTGCCGTGTTCTCTAATTTCACCATTGTGACTTACAAGGCTGCTTAAATTGCTGCTTTTTATAACCATTCATATTTCCCCTATAATTGACAAACATAATTTGTATTTTGTTCGTTCATTGTAACTTGTCGTATGTCTGGTTGGCAAGCTGATTATAGGTTACCTATGCTCAATTGACTTTTTCACATTCTGGTGTTCCTTATTGGTTTTTGCTGGCACAGCATAATGGCTTGGGACTACATTTATATAAAGCTAATTTGTCAGTACAATTTCTAAAGTACGGATAATGTTTGACACATATTTCACAGTCTAATTCTGTTATATGATTGCTATTTTACGAAATATATGCCAGAATGGGAACATTGAGACAAGTTTTAAATCAATCCCAAGGCCTCTAAAATGTCTCCCACTGCAGTGAATCATGATAAAAAAGTAAAAAAAAATCCAAGATGAAATTGTTCGAGAAAAGCCATTTCCTTTGAAGTGCTGTAGCTGGTCCTATTTGTATGAATAATTGCTGCCATTGTTATTCTTCTGTGTTTTCCCTCGCATAAAACCGCAATTTTCTGGGGATGTAACTTCAAACATTGAGTGGCAATTTGGGAGTGCATGTGTAGTCCTTTTATTTCTGATGGTGTCACACAATGCACACACCAGACTGTGTATTACTCACTACCCCTCATTGTACGCCAGCTGTTTGCAGTTTCAATATTGCTGACATGTATTCACCGCGTACAAACCAAATCACTGTACGACTTATTGGGATACTGTACAATTCAACTTGTATGACTCATTGTGATTGAAACATCCGGTGATTTCACGCTATCACTGTACAACTTATTGCAAGACTCAATGTGTACTCCTTATTGCGATAACCGGAACTTGATTGTACGTACACTGCGGTATTTAACCACTCATCATGTCACTCAGTCGCATTGAATGTTTGATTTCATTTATAAAAAATCTTAATGCAAGTAATCGTAAGTGATTTTTGCTGTCTGGATCACAAAAAATAAATTAAATAAGCGAGTGATAATGTGATTAGTGTAGAACCAGACTAGAATTCCTTGGAGTTTTTATATTGTTCTTGAACCTAAAATTTACTACACAGGTTGTTGTTAGGTTAGAAAATCATGTTTTATAAGTGTTATAATTTGTTCACCACAACTGAACAGACAATGTTATCCAGTGAATTTTAAATCCAAATAGTACTTGCTTGCTACGGTAATATGAAGAGTCAATATCATGTACAAGAGTTAACATTGTCCTTGTTCACAGGCCAATTAAATATGTATCAAAACAGTTTTTCCAGTAAACGTAATTAAATAACAAAACTATTACTCTTTAGAACAAGTAATTTGAAAAAACTGTAGCACACAGACATTATCTGTGTAGCCACACAAAGGCGACATCGCCTACTTGCCACCCACTAGCCACCCAGGCAAGAGTTAAGACATAGAATGAACCATCCATATCCTCAAAAATGGATATTTCAAGCAAGCTTGTTGACCAAATAGATGGTGAGAATTTAACTTTAGAAAGTCATGGCATGTGCCTTGGTTAAGGTTTGTCCTTGTTCGACACATGTTCACCGAAACAGTGTTTTCTTCTGGACACCCAAATGGTACTCTTCAAAAACAAACTGTTTCTAAGTGTTTTAAGTCGCACAAGCAATGTACAGGGTGTTAAAAAAGTTTGTTCTCAAAATTTAAATTTATACTTAATTTTGTACGCTATGTACACAATTTAATTTCTTACTCTAATATATTAGCTACATTTGATGCCAGAAAGATTCCAACAATGGTATAGAACCTTCAGGAATTGACTCTGAAAATTTTACATTTTTTACGTAAGACGTAAGAAAATTAAACTATTGAAACTTAAACATTGAGAAGGAACTTTTGAAACAGCGTGTAGTGTGTAATATGGTGTGTATAAACATCTGATGTTGAGTAATTGTTTACTGAGAGATATATGTTGTTGATTCTCTTGGATCTGTCCAGTCATAAAGCTTGCATGTAATCAACAACATCAGTTATAGTCTCATGGATCAACGTCTTCTTTCTACATCAAAGTATAAAATGTCTGAACTCTTTTTGATGCTTCATCCGTCTTATGTTTGCATCTTCTGACAAGGCTTTGCACTTCAGTCAACAAGATCAATCTGAAATGTGTTTGAAATTTGTTGAGATGTTAGTGAAGTTTGCACATATAAACATCAAACTGCCTGAGTTGAATGCTTCTATTTATCTTGAAGTTTTATATCTTCATTTCTTGTTTTTTCAGGCACTATAACCACGAATCAGGTGTTAGACCGGGAAACAGCCACACACTACTGGCTTACAGTGTATGCGCAAGATTCTGGGCTGGTTCCACTTTACACTAGACTAGAGGTCTATATTGAGGTCAAGGACACCAATGATCATATTCCTATGACCTATGACCCTGTGTACTATGGTTCCGTGCCGGAGAATGCCAACGATCAACTGTTTGTGACGCAGGTTCAAGCCTACGACCTTGACAAGAATTTGAATCAGTCGTTGACCTACAGTATCACACGATACGATCCTCTCAAGTTCTTCCAGATTGATTCCAAATCAGGTAAGCACATTGTAGTTCAGATTGTCACAATAATCCTGCACGGGTTCCACTATCTTCTGAATTCTGAGTCATTTTGATACTTTTGACTAAATTTTATCATTTTACAGGCAAAATGCCCAATGATTTTAAGATCACATGACCCTTCAAACTTTAACTTGAGACTCAAAATATGGCTTTCTGGAAATTCCAAGAGTCAAAACCCCTACCCCTGAGTCAAACGGAACACCTGACCTAGGCTAACTCATCTTATTCCACTCTCAGACTTTCAGTTACTTAAGGCTATGCAAATGTATTATATGCTATTTTCTCCCTACATATTCTCATGAAAAGCTATATTCATATATTCACTGTCAAAACTTCCTATTTTCCATTTAAAACTTCATCAGCTATTCGGCATGATGCCAGTTGCAGGGGAATGCATTTTTAATTGGTCTCTAGGGATCCAGCTATAAAGATAACAGCTATATTGATGGTTGGTAGCTAGTTAATTAATGGGGTAGAATATGGTATGAACCCCTTTGTTGTGGAGGCTGCTTGTTCATTACATGGTCCAGCTTAATTGGATAGGTTTGGAAAACTCACACAAGTAGCATGAATTCTGGTTGCCGAGTTTTTACATTCAATTGTTTGTTTTGCAGTTCCCAACTAGGAAGTAATCTTTTGTATAGCTTGGTTTTTAATTGCTGTTTCATGTGTTATGAACCAGTGTGATGAAATTTAATAAAATTCATGTTTTTTGGGGAAAACTTTTCATTGGACTGAGCTGAAAGTGGACAATCTGTTGAACAATAATGCCTTCAAGTACCGGGAATTTGATAAAGTCAGAAATCTGTCAAGTACAGCTGAAAATGGTAATTTTCTTGTTCATTTATTGTTGCCATGGGAACAATAAAACTTGGCGATGCATGTGATTTATACATGAGGTGATGACCTTGTCATTAACGCTGACCATTAACATTCTGCCAGAAGGGCCACTCAGTGCTTAGAGGCTGTCCATCAACTCTATATTGAATTATAAACACAAAAATGGTCATTTAGTGAGAATTCTTCAACACTTAGTTTGTAATTTCCATCTTGCGAGTATGGTGTGCTTTCACTTCTTTCACTTCAATATTCAGCACCATTATGGCAGTTATTCAAAGCATCTAGTTCCATAGCTGTAACATTAATGTTCCTGATAACGCATGTCATTCATTGTTAACAACGAGATTTCTGTATTGTATTCACCACCACACTTCCTTGCCTCAATGTTTCATGTCAATTTCATTGTATTAGGCATCTACAAAAACCAAGGTGACAAAACACCATTACTGATGTATTACATAATTGTCCCTTGTGTTACGTTACAACGAAGTTTGAGAGATATAAATAGCGTTAAATATACAATTATATGCCTATCTCAGTGCGAAGTAATTGGTTTATAATAGTATGGTAAGTTTTTGTCGAGTTCGTTAATTTGTAACCGGAGTGTGCATTGTGGGAACAGTTTCCATGTTCCTACTCGAAATTCATCAAATTCTGTTTCACTGTCTCCTCGATAGCCTAGTGGTAGAGTGTCCGCTTCGAGTGTGGGAGGCCACGGGTTCGATCCCAGGCTGTGTCATACCAAAGATGAAAAGAATATGGTACCAGAAATATAGTACCTTGGCTAGATGCTTAGCAAAAAAGAGTAACTGGCTTCTCTTCTCTCATACCCTTATGGCGATGAATAACATCAGGAATGAGGTGCATTGAATGTTTGAATGAAGTCATTGATTTAGGAGTTTGCAGTTACAACTTTGGCTGATGGCACTTTATTGCTATGTTTTGGTGGACTCGATCAAGGCTGTTGCAGTTATCAGTACAACCTGCTTAAAAACTACACAATATTTCTAGGGGAGCGGTGGCCTAGAGGTAGGGCGCGCTTCGGGATCAAGAGGTCCCGGGTTCAACCCCCGTCTGGACCACTGCTTAATTTCTCTGAGCACGAATAACCCACATGCTCCACTCGACCAAGGTGTGAATTGGTACCTGTGAGGGCTGTGTCTGAACATGTTCGATAGTCCTGGGCGCCGAAGATCGGTGTTAGCTGCACACCCACCAGGAGAGAAATAGTCTCCCCAGGGAGACTCGAACGTAGGTTTCCATAGGTAGCCCAATGAACAGGGGAAGTTTAAATGTCAAAGGGTGGCTGAACAGCTGAACTGCTGAAAGCAGCCCTAGAAAATTGGTAACTTTTTTTTTTTTTAACTTATAATGAATTAAATCAATGTAAGTTCCAGCATTTTGTGTCCATCTGCACACAGCTCATGTATAGAACGACAGAGATAAATGGAAATAGAATGAAAATATGAAACATTAATATCACATTTATCACAGTAACAAATTTCACTGTTGTCGAGGTCAGCTGTCCTTTCACGTGGTAATTAGCCTTCTTCCTGTATGCTCAATTGATAACAACAGTTTTATTCTCTACCAGGTGACCAATGCATTCTCTTCAGGTTCAGTGTGCTCTTTTAGAGAAAACTATTTAAGATATGGTGATAGGAGCATTCTCCTTTCTCTATGTACCTAATCTCACCTGAAAGTTCTCTAACCTTGCAGTTAACTTTTATTTCAAGGCCAATATGAAAAAAGTTTGTTGATTAGAATCCCACTTAAACGAGCTTGATTTATTATACTGCAGAAAGTTTGTTTTCAAATTTGAATGAAGTTTATGGCAACGAACTGACAAGTTTGTGACTGCAGGTTTCATAGAGAATTTTGTTTTATAGCATCAATGTATAAATTATGCATTATGTTTAACCAAGTTGGGATATCCGTTACGGGTCCCCAACAGTTTACTGGATAGCCTTTATAGTCTTGGCTTTATTTGGTGTTTATTATGACTTACATTCTTACAGCGGTCAGCTGATAATCTGATAGGGAAGGATTTGTATATAAGGTATTGGTTTACTTGTGAAAACAATTTAATTTTAATGTAAACTTTCTCATTTGCTGGCTGTCACATTGTATTAACAGTTCGGTGACAAATGGATGTTGCTGCAAAAATCCAACGGTCAATTGAAGTTGTAATCTGATACAGCTTGCCCTAAGTTCATGTAAATTTTTTGCATTATATATATAGTTGGTACTCAAACCTTCTCTGTATGGAGCCATCGCCAGTAGTAATGTGAAGTACATTAATGCATTAATATTGTCATTGCTGGCAACCATTTTGAAAATCTGTGAGGTTGTCAACATGTGACAGGAAGTCATGTTTCATGAATATTTCAAGAACTTTTAATAAATTAATTGTTATTATTACACACCAATAAAAGTGCACAGTACAACATCAGTATACAGGTTATTGGACAATATTCAGTGTGCAAAGTTGTGACCATGGAACGAAGGGTTACACACCAATAAAAGTGCACTGGAGGATTGGTTAGAATCTGGCTCTGTACCTTTAGATATTACCATAAATATTTCTAGGTTGAATATTCAAATATAATGTTTGCATGATGCCCCCAAAACATATAACATATATAAATATTGACCTCATATAATCACCTGCTGATATTTAGTTTCTAAGTTATGTGTTTTGCTATCTGTATGTTCTCATATACCTCGGGGCATCCCACTGTTTACATTGTTATACATTGTATCATAAAAAATATAACATCACAGAAATTTCTAAATAAACCGGTTAATTGGTAAATATATATGATCTTCTAGGGTAAATCATGTTCTTTTATTGATATTGTCTTATAATGATTAAGATCGGTGAGTTATGGTCTATATAAATCATGTATATAAAGCTCCCGGTATCCTGGAATGTCTTACCGGGGACCAGCTGAGTGGAATGTATCGTGAGGCGTAATGCTGAATATGAATCAAAAATACATGCCTGATTATCCTATGACTTTATGTTATAAAAAAGACTTATCTTCCATGAGAATCTAAATTCCCAAAGCAATAATTTCTGATTATTTGCTATAAATCTAATATTCTTCCAAATCAGTGATCCGCAGGGATGTTAATGGTCACATATAGGAATAAGCTGAAAGTTTCCGACTGTGTTGAGATAAAATAAATGGAATTCTCATGACCCTAGAATCTGAGTCTCTACCTGTATTTATGAATACTATATTCCTTAATAAATATATATGGACAAAAATATCTACTTTCGCTGTCTGAATTCTTAAACAGTTGAAGAGTAACAGTAAGAAAAAAACTGAATGACCTAGTTTCAGCTGAATGACCTAGTTTTAGCAATAAAAAAACTGAATGCCCTAGCTGAGTGACCTAGTTTCAACAAGCTGTATGTCCTAGCTGAGTGACCTAGTTTCAACAAGCTGAATGCCCTAGCTGAGTGACCTAGTTTCAACAAGCTGAGTGACCTAGTTTCAACAAGCTGAATGTCCTAGCTGAGTGACCTAGTTTCAACAAGCTGAATGCCCTAGCTGAGTGACTTAGTTTCAACAGTAAAAAGGCTGAAATATATACCTAGTTTTAGCTGTCTGAAGTCCTAAAAAGTTTAAAAATAACAGTAATAAAAGCTGAAGACATGTTTGACTGTATTGTCAATTATTGGCAGCATGTTTAGAGAGCCACAAATACACAACCTACCCCACCCACTTTGCAAGCATTATCAATCATAATTACTGGATAAATAATGTTTCCTGCTGTATATTACTTATTTTAGAAAGTTACAAATAATGTCTATCTAACCAATCAGCAATAGATATAACAGAATTATACCGAAAATTGAACTGATGAGTAGCAGGAGGTTTAATCTTCAGATGTTACTGTAGCGTAGCCAGCGATACCAATGTACGCATGTGCGTAACATTAATTCGAAAAGTAGAAATATGAATATGACTAGAGTCCAGGCATTAAAGTCCCAAATTATCACTATCATGAGGACCTCTCGGAGTGAACCATAACCACCAACTTCAAGGTTTGTGTGCGTAACATCAATTCAAGCCTGGCTACACCCCTGTGTTATGTCATTATACCTGTTCCTATCTTAAAAAAAGGGGGGCGTTGTCTCATGAGGAATAAAAAGATGAATTTTTTAATGATTTCATATCATTAAGAATTCAGTCTCATATATATAATAGACCTTGTTTAATGTTTTCATAATTTTTGCCCTGAACTCCAATGCAGTCGTTTACAAAAAGGTTATAGTAGGTAAACTGGAGAAAAAAGCAATTATTATCATTGTGTGGGCTATGTACTTGCACTGTCTATTGGGTAATCTAAAAGTGATTATGTTATTTGAAAGCTTCATTTTTCTGTTTTTAATGAGATTCTGGTGTTTCTGTTTGCTTTTTGCTGATTGCTGTCGCAAGTTTTTTTGTATTCAAATTTTAATCACTTGTCAAAATGTCTCGTATCAAATTGAACTTTTTCATATTTTTTTTTATTACCAG
Organism: Spisula solida; assembly: GCA_947247005.1. NCBI lineage: Eukaryota > Metazoa > Mollusca > Bivalvia > Venerida > Mactridae > Spisula > Spisula solida. The sequence continues at coordinate 52,302,332 of OX365950.1, forward strand.
TATTTTATTTTTCAAGCCCATCCCAAATTTCATTTGTTTGAATTGCTTGATAAATATCAGATTAACTGTAATGATCAAAATGTGCAGAAAATGTCCTTGAATTTCATCTTACAGGAGTCCTTGAAAAGTATTTGAAATTGCCAAAAATGATCAAATGTGCGGGCGATATCCTTGAATTTCATCGCTACTCCTTGAAAAGTCCTTGAATTTTAAATTGCCAAAAAGTCCTTAAAAAATTACTTGAATTCCTTTAGGGAAGTTGTGTAATGAATCATACAGTGGGAAATACATCAATTTGTGCTGGGCGTAGTAAACCTCCTTTCATATTTGGTAGGGAATATAATAAACAATCTTTATGACAATATATTATCTTACGAAATTGGTAAAAAATATGAAATACCAGTTTGTTATTACAAATGAGTTATTGCAAATTAGCTTTTTAATCATTTTAGAAGACTTGTCTCCTTTGATGTTTGTTTTCTGCCGAGCTTCTTGCATTAAATGTTGTATAGAAATTTTGATGCAGTCGTTTGGTGTTCTTTGAGAGCATATTGAAGAGAACCTTGAATACACATGTCTCTTAAACTGTCTTATGTGCTGATGATTTCATCTTTGATGTTTTCAGATTCAATTTGTCTTTATTGTGTCTTACAAAATATTAGTCAGTTTTGATAACAGCTAGTTGCACAATTTGAAAAGGAAAGCTTAGGAGTGCTTCTTCTGGGTACCATAAAATGCCTTAATTTGGCAAAATAATGCAACAAGCTTTTAGCAAAGTTTTAGACGAAGTTTTTAGCCCACTCTGTCTGCCTTCTTTCAGCTGACAGCAGCTATCAAACTTTAATTTTTTTATCTTGCAGTGTACAAATGTTGCTTTGTTCAGTCCAGACTTTGTGAATGAAATTCGAATTGCAAGATTTGTTTGTTTTTCTGATATCTCATATTTGCACAATGATTACAAGTTTGTGCGGTGTTTAGTTTAAGGAGTGTCCTTGATAGATAGGTAATGCATTAATGACACAGTTTTACTTAACAGGTTTGAAAATACACATTGCTGAATGCACTCAATGCTGATTTATTATCGTCAATTTTGAATTATCTCGATTTTCAGTGGCAACTATTTTGATAGCTTGTAGATTATCACCATGGTTTTGTCTGATATAATTATGCATATTTGGTGATCTGGCTGATCTTGGAAATTACCTATTTTAGGTGCGCAGATGTGCATCACTCCTTAAATTTATGGCCGTGAGTCATTTGCTGCATGCGCTGTCTTGATTGCGGGAGGCCTTGCCAAAATTTAACATACTTTAGTTTTTTCTCCGTTTGCAGTTAAATTGAAATTGAAATGATTCATTATGAACCTCATGCATGCATAATGTATGACTTGTTGAATAATTTATAATATTCTGTAGAAGTTGATGTTTGCACATTTATCTTACATCAACCAAACTGTATTCTAAAATATTCTCAGTATCGTTAGATGGTCAATTTTGACGAAACTGAAAATCAGCAAAATTGACCATCCAACAGAACTGAGAACAAATTTGAGCCAGAGAAGTTATTTTTTCACGCCAAAAAGCTGGTGACGTCACACATTAGTTATCACACACGTCGGAGAACAGTTACCTGAATTGCTCCCAAAATGGGAAGAGTCATGTCATTTATTTGATAAACCATAGTTACAATCTACACTCGTCATTTAATGCTCCGGCCGCAATGATTAATATCAGTGTCACTCAATGATTGTGACATTGCTGTTGCTGAGGCTGCTGTTCAAGTTGTCGTCATTGTCACCACTGTTGTTGCTGTAGTTTTTGCTGTTATAAACGGATGCTGCAGCTCATGTAAAACATGTTTCAGATAAAAGTTTACAAGAACAATTAACAATAATCTTTTATAATTCTATTGATCTATTGTCACCATGGTTTTAATTGTTGTTCATAATTATTGCTATAGTTTCACATTCTTTTGTTCAAAATTCCAGATTTAAGGTTTACAGATACTTTGTCTTGTTCAGTTTTTGCTGATTCAGCACATTTGACTATAGTTTGCTGTTCTGATTTATACAACATCTGAATAAATGACATATTATAGCTGTTATTATGCCATGTTATGTAACATTATCCTATGTTATAATTCTCACGGGGACAGAGTGAGAAAATTGCGTTTTCTAGGACAAATGGAAAGGGCAAAAGATGCATGATAGAATATGTATTATAAATTATGCAAAACGCCCGTGTTTATATGATATAATTTGATGTATTTTATGATACAACAAAGTGCAACATTATCACTTTGTTATACTTGGCAACGCGTTTTGTTCTCGCAAAAATGAATTAATGCTCCAGGATGCCATAATATCACGCATCATGCGATGCTAACAGACCAAAATTGTAACAGTCTCATACTAACAGACATCATTATTATATTTTCACTACATCATAAACCCCACAAGTCTTAAATTTGTGTAATTTCTTGATGCATTGATCCATCATTTAAAATAACGGACATTCTTTATTATTCTTCATATAAAACATTAAAACATACATGTATCAAATGATTGGAATCTATAAACAATATGGGATGTTAATTTTAGACATTTGTTTTAAAGTGCAAGCTAGGAGCTGCAAGCATCCTTTATTTTGAATATAATTTGAGTTTGCAACGAGCTTGAAGTCACAACTAGCTTGAACATGTGAAGTCCCAAAAGCTTACAAGCTTGAAGTCACAGTGAGCTAAAAGTAACAACGAGCTTGAAGTCACATTGAGCTAAAAGTAACAACGAGCTTGAAGTCACATTGAGCTAAAAGTAACAACGAGCTTGAAGTCACATTGAGCTAAAAGTAACAACGAGCTTGAAGTCACATTGAGCTAAAAGTCACAACGAGCTTGAAGTCACATTGAGCTAAAAGTCACAACGAGCTTGAAGTCACATTGAGCTAAAAGTCACAACGAGCTTGAAGTCACAACGAGCTTGAAGTCACATTGAGCTAAAAGTCACAACGAGCTTGAAGTCACATTGAGCTAAAAGTAACAACGAGCTTGAAGTCTCATTGAGCTAAAAGTCACAACGAGCTTGAAGTCACATTGAGCTAAAAGTCACAACGAGCTTGAAGTCACATTGAGCTAAAAGTCACAACGAGCTTGAAGTCACATTGAGCTAAAAGTCACAACGAGCTTGAAGTCACAACGAGCTTGAAGTCACAATGAGCTAAAAGTCACAACAAGCTTGATGTCACAACGAGCTTGAAGTCACAAAAGCTTAATAAATAAAGTGTACATGTATGACAATGTTACTACATGTATTTATTATAACCTTGATTTTCTTCATGTATATAACATTCCTTTGTCTCTCATGATAAATTACAATCATACCCCTCATATTGCTACTTAAGTTGTGGCCTTTCGTGTGAGAGGTCACAGTTAATGTGCGAGTTTTATGGTTGTTGTCTCTCCATTTATTATAGTCATATCAATGAATATTGCTAGCAATAAAGATATGGCTTGATCCATCTTGTTAACTCAATGTGAGTTGTCCGTGCAATTTGCCTTGTTGTCAAGATCTAATTAAGAAATTGTAAATGTACAATGGTCCTGAGAAGGACTTGTTGAACTTTGTCTATCTCTATGAAGGCTCTATATAATACCAGAATGGAACAGAACATGCCAAGCATAGGCTTTATTTGCCCGTCAGCTTTCTGCTGAAGTATATGAGGCATATGAGTGCCTCCACCCACATTTGAACCCGGGTCCCCAGATTAGACAACAAGTGCTCTAACCCCTGAGCTATGGAAGCACACAACTGGACAGATACTTATTTCATCCCTGTGGGTACATATGATACAACATAGGATACATTTATAAGTTTCAACTTTTCCCTATTAGATTGTTATACAGATATCATTTTGATGTTTAGTCAGCCAATCATTGATTTGATGGCCAATAAATTCGCTGTGGCTTCAATGGACTTGTTAATGGCTTAAACAACTTAATTGGTATGATTTTTGTTTGATTCTTTAAGCCAATATTGGTGAAACTGATTACTGAACTGTATGTATAGTTATTGCTTATCTGCAGCTAATCAATTTATTGGTGGATTTCACTCCGGTGAAAGTGGTGATTTCACAGTTGTGGTCAGAACATTGATGCTATCAAATATTTACCTTGCAATTGATACACTTACAATGTACAATGAAAGCAATTAATTAATATGGTTATTACACAATACAACATATTCCACCTTTGAATTAATCAGTATGCCACCTGTACTGTCAATAAGCCCCCCCCCCCCTGCTAGCTTTAGCTAAAGGTCACTTCAATAGGTTTGCTGGTGCTAATAAATCATTTGCCTCTCCCTGTAGTCAAAAATGTATTATTGTTAATTTAAATAAACATAATACTGTTAAGTCTAACGATTCTGACTTTTGTACCTTTTATGAACGTATAAATAATATATCATATAGTTTTAAGTATATGATAAATTATAGTGTTTTATTGAATGACAATACAATACAATAGTCAATTGGGTGAACTTTTCACATTAAATATAAGTTAAAGCAATTACTGATCATGACTCATGACTCAAGATAAGTTATATATTTTGTACAATCAGTATCTGAGATAGGTAAAGTCTATAAATTAGTTTTTGTGAAGGCTTGAATGATCGGATTACCACCTATTATACCTCCCGTGAAGAACAGGCTCAGCTCGACAGGCTATTTTTATAGTTCTATACTTCACGCTGTCATACAGGACCTTGTTACCAAGCAATGTTCAAGTGCTCTTAGAACAGCTCTGCTAGTGGTCGGTAGATACCACCATGATTACTTTGGTACCGTATGATAGAAGGCTTGAAGGCTTATCGTTTAACAATGACATCTGTGAGTTGATAACTGTTGCCTCACAGATGAAAAAATAGGGGCATGAAACATGTTCATTTTGACATTTTATTCTTCTTCAAAATGGATCGTAAATTTTGTTGGAAGTGCATGGAAATTGCACTTTTATGGTCACATCTCAACATCGTGCTCTGCCTTTGTTTGCTCATTCATCCTATTGACATTTTCACTTTATTTTCAATGTAAAACAATTGCGTAACATTGATTTATGAAGCTTGCAAACCCGTGGATGAGCGGAAGCCCATCTAGCATTTAAGCTAAAAAAGTTGCGTTTTTACTGAAATAGTTCACTTCAAAACTTTATTTACTAGCTTGCCAAATTTAGTGTTGGTCCTGTATGATTTACTGGAGACTTGTATTGTTAAACATTATGTATAAGTACATGGCTGGCTCTATTGTTTGCAAAGATGTAAAGATTTTCTGTGTCCAAAAAATGATGTATCACCTAATGTTAAGACGTCTACTTGATTTCTGTCAAGATCTTCACGTATCTCACACCACGCTATGATTGAACTGATACAAGCGGTATATTATTTAAAAAAAAAACTTTTTTATTATGAACCGAAAATGATGAATAGGGCAAGACTGTTGTTATATTCGCAACCTTCTTTATTCATAGGGAAAACATTACTCTTACTTATGCTTACATTCAAAGGTAACTTGTCATCAATCTTTGTTTCGTTTACCTTTTAATCTGGACTGCCTTATATGGTAAAAACACACTTTAAAGTGATTAAGTACCGGATATAAATTGATTGTAAAACATAAAAATTGACACATGATAAATTTGTGGATGGTTTTCAATGCAAAAGATGCTTTATTTAAAAGGTTATCAGTAGACCATACACAAATAATTTCCCACCAATGTTTCTTTGTTTTATTCCCCCCACCATAAAATATTGTTATCCCTTTCCGATACCTATTTGGCTTCTATCATCATTCTGTGAAATGGGCCAGTCATGTCCAAATATAGTCTGACCATTGGCAATTATAGTATGACGATGCCCCAGAGGGATTTTGTACTTCCCTGGAGGAAGAAGAAGAAGAAGGCAAACATGGTATGACCATGATGAGCAGCCATGTTTAAAATAGTCAACCATGATAATCGCAAAATACCCTGAAACCACTTTTCAGCCATTGTTTATCAGGTCTGCACCATGTCCATATCTGGAGACGGTTAACATGAGTCAGAGCGCTACATAGCGCGTTCCATGGGAGGTAGTCCATGCCTTCTATACTTAATTTAACTTGAGGTAACTGAAGATAGGCACCTAGCTGGTAGTGCTTTATTTAGGCAACTGAACCCAGGTCTGATCATGGTAAAACCTGATACCAGTGTGATAAACCTTGTCTGAAAATGTGCATGCATGCTTATTATTATAAGGAATGCATCGTAAACAATGACTACGAAACCAGGTGATTGCTATTATTTAGAAGTTAAATTTATTAAATTGAATGTTTTCAATGGATATATTCTCAATGTAATTAAGGTTTGGCTGCCCACAAACCACCAGGCTTGTAACCTATTACAAATAAATATTTGCAAGCATTAATCACCTGTAAATAGGCTTTGTTTCAAATTGGATTTCTTTTTATAGTTTTTCATATTACTCATTTTCATGATTAATTGTTCAGCCTTTAGAAATGCTAAGAAACTAGCACGGGCAAGAAAAAGAGTGAATGAACCCATATTGTTAAACTTGTATTCATTGTTATTGTTGCATGCTTTGCATTTTGGCTGGGTCACGTAACAAAGGCTCATTGACAAAACGTTTGTACAAGGCCGACAAAACATGTTTAGTGAATGAAAATCACGAACAATAAAGATTTTATTGCGGAGGCTTTATGGCTTGTTAAAGCAATGGAATGGATTGCTGTATAAAGTCGTAATAGCTTGTTGAAAATAATTGTCTTTGTTTTCATTTAGTTAATTAGACAAATTAAGGATGCATTTAAAATTATTTGACATCAATGTTTTTCATTTTATATTGAAAGTAAAGTGTAAAATCAGTGAATTGCATGGTTTCACAGTGTGTGTCTCAATATTCCTTATTTGCATATCACACAATTGAATGTTCCTTAATGCTGATGCGTACAGATCAGGGGGATGTTCCTTAATGCTGATGCATACAGATCAGGGGCATGTAACAACAGATAACCAAATATGCATACATTGGTCATTATTGGGTTAAGTTGCCTCTCTCATATCCTGCCAATGTTTGTTTTTTGTTGTTTTATTGTGTTCGACCGAGGCAGTCAAATGTGCGTTGTGAGGTTGGTTTTTTTCTCTATTAGATTGGCCAATGACCTTAAGTTATGTTTTTGGTATGACTTTGAAATTTTACATTTCGACATTTTCCTTAAAATTCTTAAAAATAAAATAAAACCACCAAACATGAATAACATTTAATGTATATTCATTTAAATTTTTATATTTAATTCGTAGATCTGTTTCTTTATTCATGCATCAAGCATTCTTTAAAGAGTTTTTGTTATGAAAAAAAACAACATTGTAAATGTGTACAAATGTACCTATTATGGTTAATTAAAGCAGCGTAGAACAGAACATGTGGTAGAGGTCAAATGTCATGTTTAATCAAAAGAAAATAGACAATCCTAACGACATAAATAAAACAAATAAAAATAAGCCAACGAAACTATAGATCAAACTTTTGTCATCATTATTGTCGAGATAGATATTTATAGCCATATGTTAACTGTAGTTAAAAGCTTTTCTATGTTACTTGACAAAGACCTAGGCGGTGACAAGGGGGCAGAGAAGGGCACCAATAGTGTCATACGACCATTATATACATGCCATGTCAAACTTGCTTATGACAAATATGATGTACTATTTCAAGGCCAGACAGATTTAGTTAACTTATATAAAGCTTCGTTACTAAGTGTGAGTTAAACAATTAATCAGTGATGAGACTGGAAGAAACAGACAGAGGCAGAAAGAGAAAGAAATAGATAGAAAGAGATAGAAAGGAAGAAAGAAACAGTAATTTAATTTTTCTGATTATATAGTGTACATGTACGGCAATTTATTCTTACTGTTTGTTTCGGTAAAACTATTTTTATACAATTAAAAAAATGGGCAGGCACTGTGAGTGCTGCTGTGTCATCAACATGGTTTGTGTTGTAATAATGATCTCCTAAATAATTTTGGCTATATAGCAGGTCATGAAACTTTGCAGGAACATTTATCTGCATGTGAAGCTGTGTACCTGGGGTTAGTTCTTGCTGTATTTACAGAGTTCCAGCAGGGTTATGGCTCCTATATGGAAACCTGGTTTTCATAGAATTTCCACATTTCTTGTTGATATAATGCTTCTTAATAATCCAGGGAGACACTTTTAGTCTATAATACTGAAAAATATGTTCAGTATTATTCAATATAAAATTAATTAAAAAAAAAAAAATAGAATTTATGTCTTAAACTGGAGCCGAAAATCATGTTCTTGATAAATTGATTTTAAAGTGGGATATATTTGAACTGTTAAATTCACATCATTTTGTGTAATTGACTTCACCTGTTCCTTTAAAACACTATCTTCCCCCATCCTGAAAACGTCATATAAATAACCTGATATAGATCAAGCACCTGTTATATATATATAGCATTAAACAATACATTACAAACGGTATCCGTTATACATTAATTTTTAATATCATTACTTTTTTTCACAGAGAAAACAATCAACAAAAAAAAACATGTACACCAATTTTATAGTCATTTATCATAAAATATAACACTTAAATAATTATATTATTAAAAAATAATAAATAATGTGTTAATGTTAGAGAGGATTTATTTCAATCGGTGACTGAGTGTGCCAATTCAGAATGAATGTGCAATTTTCTACCAGTTGGTCTATATTTTGATGGAGAGTCACAGTACTCTTGTATGAAAGTATGTAGTCACAGTCACAGAATTGTACCATTAAGCACTCAGTGTTATATAAATTATAATAATGAATGCAGGAATTAGTTACAGCTACGTACCCTCAGTCTCCATTTTTGTTTAATCAGCAAAAAAATGTTGTGACACTTGTAGTATATGCACATTTTCTGTAGGTAATTAATCATGTTTTATACAGATGAGGAAAAGGTGTAATGGATAAATTTTATAAATGATAAAGCAAACAATTTGCATGAGAGTATACTCCCTCAGAGTCCAGCAAAGGTAAGAATAGAGTGACGCAGCAGTTGAGTCCACTATTATATACGGTGTAAAACCAATTATAAAGGCTTACACAGACAAATATAGTTTCAATGCTAAACTAACATACTGTATTCGCTCTACCTGTTCAGACTATGGTTGTAATCTTTGGTGTACACATAAACGACAACGTCACTCTCACGATATCCTAACTGGACTGTACATGATACAAAATTAATTTTGCTCTTGACTAAACACGGTTAATAATTATTGTCAATAGGAGGCAGCAGCTGCTGTAGACCAAAAAATCTCTGCTGCAAATTTGTCGGCTAAAAACTAGATAATAATATTGTTTCTTTTAATCAATGAAATAACTTGTTTTAAAGGCTGCGACCTCCAATGTAAACAGGCCTGCTTACAGCATATTCTAAATGAAAAACCCTGCTGTATTCCATTATACAGAACTACATGTATAAATGATCTACCTAGCCTTCATTAAATGCTGACAGGTAATAAATATAATAAATGTTCCAATATTTGAGCTCTCGGTAATGAATATATACTTTAATGTATTATAAATAATGTCTAACTTTATCCAAGCAATTACTCGACTTGTAACTTATCCACCGATTCTATCAAACTTGGAAACCTGTTTATGATGATCATAACAGCTGAATACGAGGTAATTGTCTGACAGTATCTATATCAGGATCTATATCGTAGATGAAATTGTCAGATTATGGAATACAGGCCTTTAAAGATATAACACAAATTAGCCCCTTTAGCTAGTATCTAATCTAGTTTCATGTCAATTCCTTTGTTTTTGCATTAGAATAAAAACATACAGCTTAAATAGCTTTTCAATTGGTTTAAATGTCACATACCCCGTTATCCCAAACAATACTGTCAAACCAATGTGTTGAGGTAATCAACTGTAGAGTTTAAAGTGTATATTGTTTGGTAAATCGGGGCACAGGAACGGGTGTACTGGATGTACTAAACACCAGCTGTAATTCAAACTTTAATCAGGCAAATATATCTATTGATAATCATCTGTCATCCTTATCTGGGACCATTTAGCCATAAAACTCCGGACCATCATTGTTGTATGATATATAATAGTTGTATGTAAGTCGCTACCTTAATGTATGTGTACCGCTACCTTAATGTATATATACCGCTACCTTAATGTATGTATACTGCTACCTTAATGTATGTATACCGCTACCTTAATGTATGTAAGTTGCTACCTTAATGTATGTAAGCCGCTACCTTAATGTATGTATACCACTACCTTAATGTATGTATACTGTTACCTTAATGTATGTATACTGTTACCTTAATGTATATAAGCTGCTACCTTAATGTATGTAAGCTGCTACCTTAATGTATGTATACCACTACCTTAATGTATGTATACTGTTACCTTAATGTATATAAGCTGCTACCTTAATGTATATAAGCTGCTACCTTAATGTATGTAAGCTGCTACCTTAATGTATGTGTACCGCTACCTTAATGTATGTAAGCTGCTACCTTAATGTATATAAGCTGCTACCTTAATGTATGTAAGCTGCTACCTTAATGTATGTAAGTTGCTACCTTAATGTATGTATGCCGCTACCTTAATGTATGTAAGCTGCTACCTTAATGTATATAAGCTGCTACCTTAATGTATGTAAGCTGCTACCTTAATGTATATAAGCTGCTACCTTAATGTATGTAAGCCACTACCTTAATGTATATAAGCTGCTACCTTAATGTATGTAAGCTGCTACCTTAATGTATGTAAGCCACTACCTTAATGTATATAAGCTGCTACCTTAATGTATGTAAGCCACTACCTTAATGTATATAAGCTGCTACCTTAATGTATGTAAGCCACTACCTTAATGTATATAAGCTGCTACCTTAATGTATATAAGCTGCTACCTTAATGTATGTAAGCTGCTACCTTAATGTATATAAGCTGCTACCTTAATGTATGTAAGCTGCTACCTTAATGTATGTAAGCTGCTACCTTAATGTATATAAGCTGCTACCTTAATGTATGTAAGCTGCTACCTTAATGTATGTAAGCTGCTACCTTAATCTGATCTCTCAGCCGTAACCTTTGGGTGTACACTATATAAAGTCTATAGCTAAAAGTGCAGTCACGGCTCAATACTCGTATTCATTGAAGATGTTATCCTTTGGTTATAATCAGTGAGCAATGTAATGTTTTGTCTGAACAGTATTGTGTTGTTCAGATTCACGCCCAACTATACGTACCTCTCGCTGTTATACAGCCTTACACCATACTGGTATGAGAAGTGTGAGGATCAGTACCCTGTAGATATAACAACCTTACAGTTCTCATCAACACTTACATCTACGCTTACATCTACACTTACATCTAACAATAACTTGAAACTTCTGAAATCCTCTCTGACAACCTGCTAACACATTATAACAGCAAGAGTTTCCTGTGATTTGTCTATCTTTCCTCTAATTTCTCAATCTTTTGTGTAGTTAAGATAAGACCTCTTTCTCTTCATTTCAACAACTTTGCTGTTTTTCTCTCTCCGAGTTTGCCTGATCTTTCAACACAAATATATCGATGTTTGAAAAAAATACATTAAATAGTCTGACTTCACATTAAATATTTTATTTTAGACAAAAACAGACAAGTCAGAAAATTTATAGGGATTGGCTCCAAAATAACAAATAAACTTACTTGTGAGACGTCAAGCTATATATATAAGTAATAAGAATCACAGCTAATGTGACTTTATTGTCAAGATTTTGCAAAAATCTAGACTAAACAATGTTATCTTTCTCATAAAAATCATATTTGTCATGCCAACACGCAACAACTATATACCAAATATGACAAATGTCTTCTGAGTGAACAATAAGTCACAATTTGTAACCTTAACGATTCTAGGAAGAGGAGACTTTAGTACAGCAACAATCCCGAGAGACTGATCAATATGAGGGACCTAATTTTGATATATGAATCTATTCTTCTGCTACAATACTTGTTGAATCTCACATAAAAAATGTCTTAACTCGCCAGACATTATTAGTCTAGGAATTTGCATACATGATCGCTAGCATGAAGCAATCGGTGTCCAATTTCGCTACTGACCAGAATAACTGATAGTTTCTTCCCCGAAAAAACATCGGAATCGATAGAATTCAGATAATGTCACATCCACTAACAATTTCCCGAGACTAAAAACAGATTTATATGGCTATACAATATAAGGAATGCTGTAAAGTTTTCAAATCAAGAAGTCGGAAAAATTTGTTCATGACTGAAGGACTTAAAGCTTTTAATATATTAAAAGAATTGTCAGAATCTATTGCTTGAACAGACAGATATATGTTGTCTGTTGGCTTCCTAGGATGACATATTCTTTCATAGAGTAGAACACAACACGACAATTGCTGTCAAATTAATGTCCATATTTGTCTATATACTAGCTGAAACTTAGTGCTTTTCGAAACTTTAAGGTCTGCGCATAATAAAAAATTTGATTAGAGAGGATATCTCTGATAAAAGGTAGGTAAACTGAAGTACCCTTCTGGAAGAGGTTCACAAACCTTCAGACATTTAAATGTGTCTGTTGGAATTATTGTATTAGTATCTCTGCTAATTGAAATGGAACATTATATGTATTTTGATATCAGTTATTTTATTAATGCACCTCTTTCAAAAAAGTGGGTAACATTGCATTACAGCCTGGTGGCTCGCGTCTGTCTGTGACAGTTAATTGATCTGTCTGTGTATACCCAAGCCATCCATGCCCATGCACACACTGAGAGTACAGAGAAGGTTTTGTAATGACAATTTTAGTCCTCAAAACTTGGTTGGGTGACAATGGTCATGACCTGTTGATATTAAACCCTGTTTCTGTTTGGTCTGGAGTTCAAATGTCAAGGTCACAGTAATCCTAAACAAATGGCTCCCTCAGGGTACAGGATAATATTTTTTGCAAACATCTCTCATTTTTAATTTAATCAAATTGTAATTTCATGCGTAAATTCCATAAACCATGGATATAAATCAGTGGTTTACATGGCATGTGCTATCTCGGAGAAATACTGATATCTTAGTTGTTTTAAATGACCCTCGTCCAAACACCCCATGCCAAGACCTTTAGTAAGCATGGGTCGCTGGTGACCCTGAACTCCTAAATGCATTAAAAGGCGAAAGGTTATCTTCATATTAATCCTATGAGACTCAGAGGGTTGTTTGGACAGTGCATTACCTTAACGCATCATTTACCAGGCATGGAATATACATAGGGATGTTTGGACAGTGCATTAGTTTAACACATCATTTACTTAGGCATGGAATATAAATAACATTCTCCTAAAATATGAGTATACCACTGTTGTGCATGGAGAATTATCAAAGACTTCTGACACAATGTAAGGAGTTATCTCTAAAACAATATCAGCTTTTACATTATTGCTTTGGGAATGAACATAAGAATGAACAGAACTTGAACCATGAAAAAAATGCCAGATGCTTGCGATCATTTCTTTGATAATTCAAGCTTCATTAAGAACTATGATGATTTATCTGCGAGACTTAGATGCAACTGCTGTTCAAGATATACATTTTCATTATCGGAAATTTCCAGAATACCATTGGCTTTTTACGCTAACATTTAATGTTCTTTAATACTGCTTTGCATGAATGGCGAATTCAGTCTAATTAGATTGTCAGTGCGAATAAAGTTTTTGCCTATTCCAACTTCAGCGATTGCCTTTATTGGTGTTTTTATTGTGTTCAATGCAAATGTTATGTAGAATTCTTTCAAAGGTCAATGCTTGGTGTCCAATAAAACGTTCTATGAATATTGCTGGCTGTTATTAAAAAAGCTAATCATGTTAATCTTTGTCATACGTACAGTTAGGTAAGAATCAGAATGTGTTTATCCTGAAATTTTAAATGGAGCCTTAATAATAAAGGTGTTGGCCTTAGATAAGAAATAAAGGCTGTCACAGAAGAAGGAAAATTAATGTGTTTAAATTTTGACACTTGAATGGAGGTTGTTTGAACAAATGGATTGGGTCACCCAAATTGTGTTTAATTTAGGACCAGAGTAAATGGAGAGAGATACCTTGACATGATACAGTTCATGTATTATGAAGAAAATAACTTAAATACTGGGGAGCAACACCTACAGGTGGCTACACCAATTAATCATTTCATATGAAAAACAATATCTTTTAATTTTTCTGACTTCTGAGTTGTATTTTATGCTGATCATTTTTTGAGGTTTAATTTAGTGAGCTTTGATTTGCATATATGCTTAATTTAGTGAGCTTTGACCTGCTTTATGGCCTAATTTAGTGAGCTTTGACCTTCTTTATTTACCAATGTTACAGGGTGCTTTGCCTCAAACAGCATGTTCTTATTGCCATTTCAAGTACTATGCAAACAGTGCAAGAAAGCCATTAATACTTTTTAATGTGCCATAAAAATTAATATACCATGTCAGAGTGTGTCCTTGTCTTCCATTTGTTTATCTATCTAATTCATTACTGGTAGTATGAATAATTTAAGTTTCATTTTCTGGTAATTACTGTAAAACGCTGGAAGTTAATTGCTTCACAATATGAATATTTCAAGTCCTGTTTTCTCATTGACTCAGAACTGTATCTAAATGTAGTAACTTTTAGTTTTTATAAATTCACTCAGACTTGTACTTTTAGGATAACTATTAAAGTAGAAAAATTCATAAGCCCAAGGTGTCTTATTAATTTTTGTACTGTTGAAGTATAATGACATGTCCTAGTAGGGTTTGTGAAAGGGGCTGGAATTGGCTGTAGAAATTATACTGTTGTGCATCTCTATGGTAGTAATGGCATTTCTGAGGTAGCATTTCTGGTGCTTATTTTTATTATAAATTAAATGATTTGGAGGTTGTAAGACCAGCCATTGATTGGGAGGTTGTAAGACCAGCCATTGATCAGGAGGTTGTAAGACCAGCCATTGATTGGGAGGTTGTAAGACCAGCCATTGATTGGGAGGTTGTAAGACCAACCATTGATTGGGAGGTTGTAAGACCAGCCATTGATTGGGAGGTTGTAAGACCAGCCATTGATTTGGAGGTTGTAAGACCAGCCATTGATTGGGAGGTTGTAAGACCAGCCATTGATTGGGAGGTTGTAAGACCAACCATTGATCAGGAGGTTGTAAGACCAGCCATTGATTGGGAGGTTGTAAGACCAGCCATTGATTGGGAGGTTGTAAGACCAGCCATTGATTGGGAGGTTGTAAGACCAGCCATTGATTGGGAGGTTGTAAGACCAGCCATTGATTGGGAGGTTGTTAGACCAGCTATTGATTGGGACGTTGTAAGACCAGCCATTGATTGGGACGTTGTAAGACCAGCCATTGATTGGGAGCTTGTAAGACCAGACATTGATTGGGAGCTTGTAAGACCAGCCTTTTGTGTGTGAGACTGTTTTGGAATGCCTCTTCAGCAAATATTGTCAATATACCATAATGCTAAGTTATGTTTTTGATGTTGTTGTTGAAATCATGTCTGAGGTTTATTGTATGGCAGGAGAGGTTGTATAGACCTGAGCACAGACTGTTTTTGAATGCCTCTTAAACAAATATTGTTATATATCACAATGCCATGTTATGTTATATTGTTGTTTTGCTGATTGATGCTAATGTTTGTTTTGAATATTCAGCATTTTTCCATTTTAAACATCTGACTGTCATCTGTCAGTATTCCCCTCATCTATTATACTGGGGATGATTAGAAAATAGCATGTTTCCTTGCCTCATGTGGGGAATGGTGACATTTGGAAGCTTGTTAAGGGTTTTCTATGACATAATATGGTTCCATGAACTCTGAGAATTTGCTGAAATTAACTGACTCCAATTAACTGTATAATTTCAACTCTCATGTTCAACTTTTGACAGTTAAATGATCTTTGATTTCCTGATGTGATATTCCTCTGATTGTCAGACTTTTTGTAGACATTTCAATAGCAACTGACACCTTTGGTAATTCAATATGGATCTTATTTGATTGTAGAATAAGGATAGCCAATCATGTCGCCTGTTACTGACCAAGAGTTTAATATGAAGTGATCTGATTGGTTGTCCTTATCCTTAAGTCAAGTAAGATCAATATTGAATACCTGTAACCCCTGGAGTCTTCCCTGTGAGCCTCTATGGCATTTCCTTGCTTTAGAAAAAAAACTCAGTTTGTGAACATTTCAAGTGTCAGCAGATATGTACTGATATAAATCCTTACAATGGTATAACACTTGTGTTGATTACTTGATGATGGAATCCACTGTGTGCAGTATTCCTCCTGTCATAGCATGCAGGCTGTTTGTCTACAAAATTGTTTGCATACAATTAGCCATATTCAAATACATTGTTTGTGTAACAGAGGCTTTGGTTTTTACCTTGGCAATACAAAAGTCGTTTTTTTTGCTTATGATATCCAGACTGTATTTGATTGACAGTAATTGATAACACAATGGTTTTGAAACCTGGGTTTTGACAATGTCAAAAGTGCTCTTTGACAAAAACTGAATACTTCTGGGACGACAAAGAAATTGAAAATCTGTCAATGGCTATTGCCAAGGGAAGCTTAGAGATTGCTTGTACAGTTTGACAACCTACGACCATGACTTTATTTAATAAGATTTCTCTTAATTCAGTCAGATGTCAGCAGGTGGAAATATGAATGTGTATTGAACTATAATAGTTGGTAGGCCTAATTATCAGCTGTTTCTTATTGCGATATACAAGTGCAATGAGAACAGAACAATATAATACCAAAGTGTCCCCCACTGTGGCAACTCGATATAGCTTTTTGTATCATGATATACTCAGTGTTAAAATTGTGTTTATGATCAATATGAAAATCTCATACGCAAGGTTAATGTATATATGAGCAGAGGAAAACAGCTGACAGTTGTATTGATGTAATTGACGAGTAAACACTATTGTTGACAATGTTCTCGCTGTCAGATAAAAGCCGTGTGGTGACATGGTTTACTCCAGTAATGAGGTTGCATAACTTATACAAGTGAAAAATGGATCCAACTTGTCATAGAAATCTCTGCTCAATTGATGGATATTTGAATAAACAGATTACTTTGTTTTATCAACATGAGGCTTGTTACGAATTGATATTAGTCTCAAAATGACTTAAGTGTAGACAGGCTGCCCAAGTGCCCCAACACCATGTGCTCCCCATGGACTGATGAGTTGTTTGGGTACTTGATCAAACCGGCATGTAGCTTACATCATATAATAACGGGTTTGTTTTCAAAATTTAAACTTGTAACAAATGATGAAAATGCCTTGTTGTTTGATACAGTTATAAAGATCTAGCTGTCTGTGATCTCCGTGGCTGGAGTACCGTGTAACAAGGGGAGGTAACTACAACAATACTACAAGGAGTTTGGTTGTTGATTCCTTAGTTTGAGTCATTTCTTTATATTGATGGCTTCCATTGTGTGAATTTGAATAGTCTAGTCAATCTACTAAGTATAAAACATTTTAGACAATGTTTTCTAAGTGTTGTCAAGTAAGGTGTGTAGCGTTAATTGCAAAGTAAATAACGTTTCAGGAAAGGAATCATTTTACAGACAACGATCAATTAAATGCATCTGTTTATCCAGATTTTTATTCTGTTTTAATAATAATAAATTTAGCTTAGTTTGAAATATTTTCTTGTGTCTGCCGTTTATCATGGCATTGATTGCTGTCCAACCAAATTCTAGAGAGATTTTAGAAAGACTGCTTATTAGCTCAATATGAATTCTGGGATAATTATTTTGAACTCCGTAAAGCTCATTTACACCGTGTGTAAACATGATTGAAATAAAGGCTTCGTTTATATGATTATCTTGCCTAACTGAGTTATGAAACCATCAAAGAATGTCTGTGATTGCATAGTTATTTCCAGCATATTTATTGCATGACAATATTTTCTTCCATTTCTAAGATGCATGCAAGGCATCAAATATTGCATGCTTGATGTGCATTGATGAATGATTCGTCTGTTTGAAGATGGAACAACTTCTATAGTTAATGTTCCCTTAACAACACAACCTCACACAAATATCAAGCATTCCCCATATTTTATAACCACAGAATGCAATTCCTATTTTTGATAGGATATAAGCAATTCTTAATCAAATATTTTCATTACTGCCCGTTGTAACATATTACTGCTGGTACATAAATTGTATTAGTTTCCTATCTCTGTCAGATTGCGTTTTAGATTTTCGTATTGCAACGCATCATGCCAAGAAGTCAAGGGATGCTAGATGCTAGATTATTTCTATTTGCCTCGTGGTCAATGAAATGCTTTCATTTTATTGATTTGCAGGAAATCCAGTATTCCCTTGCATTGTGCATCAGTTTATATTGTATGATAGTGTGTGTTATACTTTAATTCATTCCTACAATAGGACTGTTCATGTTGCCAAAGGTGTTACTGTCTAGTAAACCCATTTGTTGAAAAGATCATTTATATGTAATCCTATATTAGTCTCAATATCTCTATACATATTGCCAAGAAGTGATCAGCTGGTGATTGCAATCTTAATTCTATAAATGCACCAAGAAATCCCTAATGTGCACATTGCATGACACTAAGGAAACCCAGATAATATAAAGTCATTATTTATCGAGGGAGTTGAATTTTCGTTTATTTCTTTGTTGGCCGAATGACCACAAATTATCAAACTTCCAAATTCATAACACGGTTGTACCCGTCCATATTTGTAATCCAAGAATTTACAACCCCTTAAGAATGGATTTTTATGAAAATCCACGAAATTTTTTATAATAAATGACTTGATGAGACTGGTTGAACATATTTATGATAGGGGGATAGGGGCTCTCTGGTTTCAACCTATAATTTTCTTGTGCACTTCTACATGTTCTTGCAGTGTTCAATCTGACTGCAATCATAGTGTGATGTATTAGATACAGGAATGTCTTTCCACAACTCTGAAAGCTTAATCATCAGTGATGAGAATTGGATTTTGTTCTCAGAATCAATCAACTCATGCTGGTCAAAGCAGGCTTGATGGCTGGAATCACAGACTGACCAGCAGATTATATTGACCATTGTTCTCTGAAAGACTTCATTACTTTATCATCACTGTTCACTCAGGCAGTCATTGATTGACAATTTGCACACTGGAAAGAAATGTAAGAAATGCAAGAAGTTCAGTGACGAATTCTGGATTTGTAAAATTGTTGCAATGGTTTGCTTTTGGCTTTTCTTGGTTTGAATTCGAAGTTTTGATTCCCTCCCCCTTTTGTCCCCTAAGTTTTCATGTTTTGTGTAAATATGTTATAAGGATGTACATGTTGTACAAGTTTGATCAGGAATCTGCTCTGTCTGCTCTGCCTCTGCTCAGTTCTGTTTTGCTCTGTTCTGCTCTCTGCTCTGCTCTGCTCTGCTATTGCTCTGCTCTGCTCTTCCCTTGATCCCAAACATGTTTGTCCTATAACTCCTTGCATGCTGTGATGGTCCCCCTTCAGTCCAGGTATTTGTATTGATTCACTCAAGCAGCTCACATGTCGAATTTGGATCTTTCCTAAAAATTACTAAACATATTCAAATATGCTGAATAAAGCTTTTACAACCAATATATTCAATAAATATTCTATTAGTTTTATGGGCAATTTTTTCCGTTAAAAAAAATTACTGTGCGGAATTTTATTGAGGTCATAATTAAGCAGGTGGCTGGTAACGTTTCCTTCTCTTGTTTATTGTATCATATATAATAATATTATTGATAAGTAGGGACATGATTTGTGTTAATGTTTAGCTGATATAATCTGATAAATGCTCGGATAATTCTTGTAAAGTATCGTTAAGTAAACAATTATCTGCCCGTTAACCCATAAATTATCACTCAATTGGAAAAAAATATAAAATAAAACATGAAAAAGTACAGATAAACTTATGTTATAGTACATTGACCACTCCAGTATTTTAACCAAACACCTTTTTTCCTTGTCGTGTTTAAATTTGTGGTTTTGTAAAACGATCCATTATTATTTTGTTTGTGGTTTTAAGGTGACGGGGTTCAGCTTTCTTAAGAGTGTGACTCATTATTTGAATTTCACTGGTTACACCTGTCATGTACGATTATATAAATTTGTTTAGTATTCCATTGATTCAAAGTATTATGTATTTAAACTAGGTAAATCCTTTCTTTTAAAGTTCCTCGTTTGTGGTCCTCGTTCGTTGCTATATTATTTATGGTTAAGTATCTAAGGAATAAATGTCCTCATGTATGATCCTCCGATGATGATAACACTAAGCCTTTATTTACAAATAAAAATGAAAAGTAAATGCATTTTCGGTGTTCATTTTTGTTCAATCTTGTGCATATTCACTTTTAATGATATACTCCTTAAATCTACACAGATAGCATGCGGTAACTCAACCATGCAGTGTTTATATATTGCATGTTTATTGAAAAACCTAAAGTTATCTTCAGCGAGCTATATCAATACATGAGTAATATTAGGAAAAATAACTGCATTTTGAAGTTGAAAATATACTGCAAGTTATTTTCCACAATTTGAAATATTGGATTGAGTGGAAGTTTTATTGGACTAAAGTTTAGGAAAACATATGGTGTTGTACAGACCAATAAGACTAGCTGTGAAATAATTCCTGTACCCTGCCACCCAAGTGTTACAGTTTGAAACATTCACAGACTTGTAATTTTCAACATTGTGGAAAAAAAACAAAAACACAAGATGTGTTCAATTGATCTCCCAGTGCTCACTTCCTGCAGGATATAGGCTGGGTACATGTACATGGTTTCCCTATCAAGTTAAGGAAGGGGCATCTGTTAAAATTAGCAATGTACCTGGCTAAACAAGATGTTAATTACCAATTTGTATTATATTTTACCTTTCTTTTTCCACTGTTTTACCTTCTGGTTAATTTTTATCATACTTTTATGTTATCAGTTTTTTCCCTAATGGACATGCACTGTATAAACTTAGTGTTTTTTTGCTTGTTGAATGTGGTCAGCTCAGGTCACGCGGTCAAAGCAATTTATCCTCGGTCGCTCATTGTCCGTGTGCATAGTGCAGAAATTCCCTTTACAGTCATTTACTGGTTCGTAGAGTATTGTTGATGGTCAAGTGTTTATTGAGTGTTTTATCGTGATATTGAGCTGATGATCGAATGTATCAGGATATGATATCGGGTAATGATATCGGGTAATGATATCGGGGTAATGATATCGGGTAATGATATCGAGCAACGATTAGACCATGGGAAAGTAAGATACTGAAACTATATGTAACCGTACATAGAGACAATGTATAGTTAATGTTAGTTTGTTACAAAAAAATACAACGGTTAATTACCTAATGACAACAGTTTGACACGCAGCTATAGTAATCTCAGTGAAAATCAAACCAGAACTAAATACATTGGTCTTTTTTCTGACTCAAACTGCCTGTTCAGGTTACGGTTCATTAAGTGTGAATATCTACTTTGGTGGTCAAACTTGTAAAACATTGATGTGACAATTTACTTTTACGATCTTAAGATTTGTACGCTGTTGACTGGTTCCGTTCATTTGTTTAATGAAGTGAAAAATGTACCTAAACTTTTATGTTCAGAAATCACTCCACTTATTTTAAATGTTTTATGGCTTTAATTATACAAGAATACTGTTAGTCGATTTAATGATTTTTGTTCACGAGATACAAAAGAATGCTAGCGCTGCAGCTGATATAAAGTACCTATAATTGTAAATAATAACACTGACTGCTGACCAGTATTTCATTGTAAATAATAACCCTGGATGCTGACCAGTATTTCATTGTAAATAATAACCCTGGATGCTGACCAGTATTTCATTGTAAATAATAACCCTGGATGCTGACCAGTATTTCATTTACAAGCCTTTCGCTGGTATATATGCAGGGGTTCCATTTTACTCGGGAGTATAGGTGTTTTGACCCATGAAATTTGCAAAAAGCCACATTTTGACCCTCTAGTTTTGTTTTGGTTTGAAGGGTCATTTTCTCTTAAGATCATAGGCATTTTGCTTTTAAAATGGTAAAATTTAGTAAAAAGTATCAAAATGACCGTTAAACAGATTCAGAAGCTAGTGGAACCCCTGTCATGTACTTCACATGGGGTATTTTTTTCATCAAATTGAGCCATAATACTTATTATTATGTTTGTTATATTGCTTAATCTGCTTTGTGATAATCCTATCTTACCTATACTGGTACCTGGTACCTTGTATGTTGAAATTAGTAAAGATTTGATTGTAATAATTTACATCCATATTATACGCATTAAGCACTGCTTGGTACCGGTGTACCGGTGTAGCGGTTCTTTTTCACCCCCCGGCCAATACTGGTACCGGTACCTTCAAGTTGGAATTTGTATAGATTTGATTGTATATTGTCCATATTATACACATTTAAAGCGCTGCTATTTGATTACGTAATTACATTATAATTCTAGCTTATTTGATCATTTCAGGAATTATAAGAACGACAGGGAAGCCGCTGGATAGGGAAACAAAGTCTATTCACCAACTCGAGGTAAGTTTCCAATGTTTAATTGATTAGAAAATACAACTTAATGCACCCACTGTATTAAACCAAATCACTGTATGACTTGTTGGGATACTATACAATTCAACTTGTATGACTTTTTGCGAGCAAAAACATCTGTCATTTCCGATCACTGTAGGATTTATTGGAAGACTATAATATACAATTCAATGGTTGTAAAAGTGTTATAAGGTATTTAAATTTGGGTGTATGTTTAAGACTTTTGTAAGTGCTTTGATAAAACAGTACCCAACTAGCTATATGGTGTAGTCTGCATTAAAAGATTATTTTCTGCTTTTATGCAGTAATATGGTATACGACTTTCATGTACAGTAATATGGTATACGACTTTCATGTACAGTAATATGGTATACGACTTTCATGTACAGTAATATGGTATACGACTTTCATGTACAGTAATATGGTGTACGACTTTCATGTACAGTAATATGGTATACGACTTTCATGTACAGTAATATGGTATACGACTTTCATGAACAGTTTCATCAGTCCCAAGTTTGTCGAAAAAGTTTTTTACTATCTGTTATATATGTCAGGAAGTCTTTCTTAAAATTCTTAGAATTCTGAGATGTAAAGTAATATTACTCTGTTTTATGTATTCCCTGCCACATTCGGTAGGATTTCATGTACTGTAAATCTCGAAATGATTTCGTATGATTTACTTTTGCGGAGTTTGTGAGTGGTAGAATTTCGCGAAATTAAGTTGCAGCTATAGTGCTGATCGAAAACATTATTATGGACATTGCGGGAAACTTCAAAATGTGAAACTTTGTAGTACTGAATATGCCAATGATCAGCAAAACACGAAAGTTAGTATTCGCGAAAGTATATTGGTTTACAGTATAATATTGCATTGACTATAAGCCGTATAATGTGAAGCCACAAATTACGACATAAATCCCACTTATGTCACTTTTATTCCAGAAAATACTAAGTATATTATCAGTATTTTCTACACATAAAAGGCATTTTCGGTATAAGCCATTGATATCTCAACGGAATCCCGGATCTCTTGTATTACGCTTAGTCCATGCAACTACTGTATAATCTATTGGTTTATTAGATTTATCACAGAATGGCTTTAAGACAATGATATATTTCTTTTAACGGTCCTCAGACCTGTCTGGGTTCATGAAAATGTTATATATTGTTTCATATACTATCGTCCTTTCGTCTTCTCTCACATGGAAACGGTTGCCATGATAACCAGACATCATTCTATATATCATCTGTTTACTTTATTATCTAATCACTTTAAAAAAATACCAATTCATTTTTCTAGGTTGATCGATCTATAAATTTTTTTTAATTTTCTGTTTAAATTTTTTCATTCATTCATTCAAATCATTATTCAAAGTGTTGTTTGTTAACAAAGTATGTCTTCACGGATAGCGGGCCACGAAAAAAGCTACAGAATATTCATCTTCTAGGTCAGATAAGGTCAAAGCAGTCCAAAATATACTTTACTTAGTTTGTACTTTCATTATGTATATGATCAAGATAAACGAGGTGGCATTCATGGGGTTTTAAATGTCATTTAGACGACTACTTACGGTAACAATGCATCGGTATACTGTAATACGTCTCCTACAGCTGTGGCAGACTTCAATGTACCAAGGTACACTAGTGTGTTATTGCTTTACCTAATCTTTATTTATTATCTCTCTCAAAGTTTGTTTTCGTATTTGTTTCCGTTTAAAAACAGTCCCCATGTGTTCGATGTCTTGAACTCCACAATTATCTGGTTTTTGCATTGTCTCTTGTCACGACACCTTTAAATATTGAGACGATATTAGTTGTTCTCTCGAAACTTCTAATTCTTGTTTTTGAATGTGTTTCGAAGTTGAAATATCGATGGGACTAGTTGCCTTGTGTACCTGTTGCCTTCTGTATACCTTCTAAATGTCCTGACAGCAAGTAATTTCTTATGGTTTTAAGGTATTTTCAAATTTATTTATTTTTGTAAGGGGATTGAAGTCATATTGCAGAAAAAAGGAAAATAACATGTGTGTAAATGTCTTCAACTAATTCTTCAGACAATTCTAGCAAAATGATAACATTAAATCAGACAGGAAAGGCAGTGCCGAGCACAGAAAACATTAAAAACATACAAGGCACAATGTCCAACTGAACCAACCAAGCACAGAAAATATAAAACACATACAAGGCACAATGCCCAACTTCCGAAAAAATTATAAAGTTCTTATAACTTTCTTAGAATGCATTTATCTAATTTAATATCTTCTTGATTGACTTTAAAGCATCAGTATATTTACTCTACACCATTTTAGTACCATCATTTCTTCCTGAATAACACATGCTATCCTAGGTTTCATCTTGCTAAAGTAATAATTTCTCAATCTAGATCCAGGTGCTGGGTGCTTGAGTTATGATTATTACCCAAACAATTTACCACTGATACTGTCTGCACTGTGACACAAAGTATGACAATTTTCAGTTTGTTTTGAGCTTTTATTGCTGAAGTTGTCAATGTTTGGTGTATACTATGAGAGATGATATACACCTGGTTGGTGCATTACTCACTCTTGACAATTTATTACGTTGCACATACATTTGCAAGAATGAATAAGCATACCATCTTTTCCTCACATGTTTTAACTGTTCAGTTAGATAACATCTACTGCATGACTGCGATAAATTTTCAAAATATTTTTGGTGTATTTTATTTCATTTTCTGTTTTTTGGAAAGGAATTATTTTAATTGCAAACATATTTTTATTTTATTGCCAGGATAGTAACCATAAAGGTTGACATGTGTGTAATACTAGCTCACTTATTTTTTATGATTGCTCAAAATTGGCTCATATCCATGTCATAGGAGCGTGCCCTAAATGCATTTTATGTTTCTTTTGTACAATTGTTGATATTAAACTTTGTTTATTTATCTCCAAAGAGACATTCATTGTTCGCCCCACCCAATCCAGAAATGTAGAAAGTTTTTTTTTTATTGATGCAATTGTTTATATATACAACATCTTGATTGTGTGAGAACATGAGACTGATGTATATAAATCTTCCAACACAGTCTGGAATCGGAAAACAGAAAAACACTCAATTACGTAAATTTATCAAACTTTAGTATTTTTTTTAAATATTTTGAAATCTGGGAAACAGAATATTTATAATGTTTGAATGTTTAAAATAAACATCTGGCTTTCAAGATACTGGTAGGCTTTAATAGTGCAAGTGCATTTATGAAAACATTCTTCGGCATTGACGACTTGATTGCCAACAGGCCCTCAAATAAAATTTTGCTTGTTTCCCTTCCTCTACCGTAACCCGAGCAAAATGTCCCCTACCCAAAATAATTTTGTGACCCTCTGAAATTTTTTATTTTATTTTATAGAAATACTCAGGTAGGAGATAACGTAAACAAAAAAATATTGACAATAAAAAATGGAAACACATATTTTACTTACCCACCTACCCTCCCTAATTGGGAAGCGGAAACTAACAGTAATTTATTTTTGGCCCAAAGTGCTTTCAATATCTGTTGCCTCAGTCACATTAATTCTGTGCAAATTTCTCTTTTAAATATTTATTCTAACATAGCACGTGAGATTTGCCTTCTTTGCGTATATTGAGCTTACCATATTTTATTACCGCGATAAAATATAGCTGATTGATGACGTCACGTTTGACGTCATATAGAATGACAAATGACGTAACGTTGGCGGTAACGTTCCTAGGAAAGAAAGTAGTTTGACGTCAACCTGTCTTGTTATGCTATAAGTGGTAAAGCATTGGCGATGTTAGAATCGAAATAATAAATAGGAGTTGTGCTTTGTTGTGTTATAAAATATAGGCACTCGTTTGAATGCTACGCACTCGTGATTTAATTACTACGCATCAAATATTACTCAACAAAACATAGCTACGTATTCATTATTTTTTAAGTCAAATCATTATTTGCAGAATTATTTTAACACTAATTTCGTGTTAACTATTGTAAATGTTTACCATACTGGTGTTGTATTATAAAGCCTAAGTGTTGTACTTTCTTGGCTACTGCGAGTGTTGGTCCATCCAAATCTTGACAAGCTTACATTGTCTGCAGGTGTTTTGGCTTGAGGTCTGGAACATAATTGTTTCCAGTAATTGTTTCTGATGAAAATAGAAAGAATGTTGAACTTGGTGTATAAATGTTGTTTGTATATAGTTTATTCTCTGCAGTTTACCTTGTTCTGGTTAGACTGACCAAAGGTGACATACAGCAACATTGTTATTAATGTATTTCTATTTCTATCTGAACACCATATTTTTCCAGCTGGTTAAAGCATTCAAGGAAATCTATGTACTGCATGCAGGGATGTTTTATACCCATGGCTGAACCCAGGCTGAGATCTACATGGAATATAATTTCATAATACAGTGAAAAAATAATCAACTCTTGTCTGGTTCATATATCTCAGCTGCTCTAGCTTTCAACTGTGTATTAAAAAACTTGTAATTGGCAAATTGTTACTTCATCTTGGTGGCTTCATACAGCTGAGCTTTTGTCTTTCATTGCCCTTGCAGTATGTGGAGAGTAGAGTCTTGTAGACTATTCGTAAATAATCTGTGTATATGTAAATATTGATCTTGGCTTTTTATGATCATATTGGGACATTGTTTGTCTAGTATTTGTCATGGTTTACAAGTGTTTTGTGACGACTCCGCAACTTTTCGCTAATTATTTTTTCTGGGTTCTTCATTTTTAACTTCCGCCTTGTTGAGGTTGTCAATGTTCTAAAACAGCTCATTGTTTTAATGTTTTCTTCTTGACTTTCGAATGAATCAATAAACACATTGCTCCTTAAAATATTGTCTACTATTTGACACTCTTGAATACTGCGAAGTCAGAATTTTTTGCGAGGGATTAAACTTAGCTATATTCGCCAAATTAATGCTTGTGAACATGAATGTATTTCATATACGATTAATGCTGATTTGTATCCATTAATATTGTCTGGTTGCTTAATTCAAGTGATCACAAACACAGGTATGACGGTATAAATAACACTGTTTAAATGTACTTTTTGAGTTATTATTTTTTCTAACTCATACATTAGTTTTGTTATTTACGCTGGCATATTAAGAAACGAATCCATGATGGACTGTAATTTGCCCACTGTGAATTTAAAAGAATTGCAACAGCTGTCGCAAAACAATTTATCAAAATTTAAATATGCTCGTAAGTTAAAGTTATAAATGAGTTTTAATATAAAAGTATGTAATACTTACTGTTATAAGTTTATCATACTGTATGATATATCCCTGCCTGCTGGCGTTAAAAGACTAAATTACATAAAAAAATAAACTTCAATTTTCTGTATGATGTCGGCCCTTGAGGGACACATTAATATACCATCTGTTTCAACAAATAAGACGACAAAAAGTATGTGCTAAAAGCAACATTTTTGTCCGTACTGATATGTTCTCCTCTGACTCCAAGTAATACGTAGATAATCTTGTAATAAAATTTTTAAAAAATGATGAATTTGCGCATATTTCTGCAAAATTCTGAGAATATACCATTACTGGAATGTTACTGTAATAGTCTAGATGTGTGAGCTTATCTATTACTAGGATTTAAGTTCTCAGACATCATTTCATTTAACGCATTACAGAAAGGAAATGATGGGTATTGTTTTACTGCATTGTCCCTGGCCTTTTAGACATTATGCTGGTTTATTGTGTCACTGTAAATTGCAGACAACTATTGCACTTTGTGTTTCGTGTTTCTTTAAATTTTGCTTTTTGGTGTATTATATTGTAAGCCTGCCAGACAGGGTGTATTTTATAGTTCTGTCTGAACAGCAAATTAACACACATTAAGGGGAGTTTGGTTCAGTGTATTGATGCCCCTCCTGCACCCAAACCAAGCTGTGTCCCCCCTCCACCCACTCTCTAAGTGTTCTGGATCCTTGCCTGTAAGTTGTCGTTGGAATCATTTACAAAAGTTAGTTTCTCTTTAAGTGTTTGAACTTCATAAAGAAACTATAACGATTGCTATCATTGCATTTCCTGTAAGACCTTTTATCCTTGTCATTGATTTAATATCACATTGCACATTGCACATATTTCCTTGCACTTTCCGTGCCAATGGTATGTTTATGTTTGGCAGGTTTGTCTGGATCCTTCCTATTCCTATTTCCATAAAAAGCTGCATCGTAAACAGGAGGTGCATTTAATGCACCAGTTTGTTGCTAGGTTGCACATCTTTGATATGTTTTTCTTTGATGAAGAAATTGGTTAGTAGATAGATGATAACGTTTTACGACCATCAAATTAAGTGGACTCAAGCCAATATAAACTGGCTGTCTTCTTTTCTCACTGCTACCTTTGTGCAGTTAAGCTTTTATAAGAACAAAGTAGTGTTTGTATTATTTGTGTACTTTGTAACAAGACCATAAAACTCCCGATAGGATGAAAATCAACAAAATATTTTTATGTAGATAAGCCTGACTCTCTTGTTGACTGTTTCTTTCCTGATCCTCATCAAATATTATTTGTAACATGGTTTTACAGGCTGGGTATGTTGTACTGTTAATTGAAGGCACCTACCAGTAGCTAGCTTGAGATGTATTGTTAAATCACATAGTTTCGTGGGTATTAAATTTCATAGATTTTGATAAAAATGCTTTTTTGTTGGGTCGAAAATTTGTGGATTACAAAACATGGAGGGTTCAACCCATGTTCTGCATGTATATGAGAGGTCCTTTAATTGTGGGCATTAGATTTTTTGGTCAAGTTTTACAACAAAATCGACAAAAATTTAACCCCCTCCAAAAATAATGATTTTGCGATATTGATGTTCTTGCTGTTACAACAATTTGTCTGGGAATCTAACTTGCTTCTGGCACTGTCATGAAGAAAGTACTGCAAGATTCTGTGGTTGGATTTACACTTCCCACACAAAGATAAGACTATCTACCATCTCTAGAATAAGCTGGATAGTTTTTTGTGGTTCTCAATTTTAACACTTTACGTAACAGTGAAGTTTTGTGGAAGTTTTGTCAGTTTTAATCTGAAGTTGTTAACACTCTGATACTGCGAGGTATTCCATTATAAGCAAGTAAGCTGTTGAAGCTTGTCTAAGCCTCTTAAATTCACTCCCCGACTAATTGAAATGTCCACAAATAGTTCCATCATGGCGATAGGGGATTATTGATTATGTTGATGGTCCTTGAGCATTACTCTCAAAATTCACATTTATTGTATGAAGATTTTTCTGAGAAAAAACATGTTAATTTCTAGGTAATTGTCATGAACTTAAGATTACATGTAAGCACTTTGTCGGAGATGTGTTTCTTTTCTGTCATTAAAATGTTCTTTGGGTTGAAACCAGAGAAATAAAAAATCACTTCCTTTTCTATCATTCATTGTGTTTCGGTTCGTATGAGCAAACAAATTCAGATTAATAACACCAGGTTTTTATTCCACGTAATAATTACATATAATTGCATCGGCTTAGAACTTTTGTCTCCAAGTTCGGTTTCGTTTCTACGAAAATAACCGCAATTAAACCCCAAAAAAATACCAATAACAAATGAGGTTTATACTTTTGTTTTCAGATTTAAAATTCGCCTTGACAATATGTCGCTTTAATCATACCGGTGCCATGATGTTGTACTATAATCATACCGGTGCCATGATGTTGTACTATAATCATACCGGTGCCATGATGTTGTACTATAATCATACCGGTGCCATGATGTTGTACTATAATCATACCGGTGCCATGATGTTGTACTATAATCATACCGGTGCCATGATGTTGTACTATAATCATACCGGTGCCATGATGTTGTACTATAATCATACCGGTGCCATGATGTTGTACTATGTCGCTATAATCATACCGGTGCCATCATGTTGTACTATAACTAACTCTGTGTAATATAAGATAAACGTGTTTTCTCTAAGTTTTTATGGATGATTTAAGCACACATGAGATATTTGTAAGTCTACTTAGTATTGTCTTCTATTCTTGTATTTCGGTTGCTATGTAACCAAACTCTCAGATATTCCTTTTTTAGCGTTTACTGTAGTAAATGTCTTTAAAGCTGCTATTTATTTTCATTCAGCTTTTATAGCTGGAGTTTATTTGCAACATTGGCATTATATATTTTCCATTTCCTGGGAAATGTCTGGGTGTAGTAATAATAGCACACATTCATTTCCCGCTTTGTTGATGACAAAATTAGATTATTATGCAGAAGTTGGGATTGTGTTACGAGATTAAAATTTTATTGATACATGTAAATTTCTTTAATCTTAAATGCTTTCAGTATCGTTTACTGAAAATTGGTTGCTAGGGGGTTCTTCTTATATTGATTTCTGTGTTTCTGAGTAAATAGGATTTTTGATACACATGCAGTTTGTGTTGTTGTAATTGTGATGTTGTATGTTTATACCAGTCTACTCTGTCGGGGGAACTTTTAAAATTATTTCCTCATATCTTTTGATAGGCTGAAGATCTGTCTGTTTAAGTAAACATTTTCATTGATAAATCTCGTTCACGATACTGATCATATGACATTGAATGCAGATTATATGTTAAATGTATGAGACGACATTGAATGCAGATTATATGTTAAATGTATGAGGCGACATTGAATGCAGATTATATGTTAAATGTATGAGACGACATTGAATGCAGATTATATGTTAAATGTATGAGACAACATTGAATGCAGATTATATGTTAAATGTATGAGACGACATTGAATGCAGATTATATGTTAAATGTATGAGGCGACATTGAATGCAGATTATATGTTAAATGTAGGAGACAACATTGAATGCAGATTATATGTTAAATGTATGAGACGACATTGAATGCAGATTATATGTTAAATGTAGGGAGACAACATTGAATGCAGATTATATGTTAAATGTGTGAGACGACATTGAATGCAGATTATATGTTAAATGTATGAGACAATATTGAATGCAGATTATATGTTAAATGTATGAGACAACACTGAATGCAGATTATATGTTAAATGTATGAGACAACATTGAATGCAGATTATATGAGACAACATTGAATGCAGATTATATTTTAAATTTATGAGACAACACTGAATGCAGATTATATGTTAAATGTATGAGACAACATTGAATGCAGATTATATGTTAAATGTATGAGATGACATTGACTGCAGATTATATGGAAAGAGGCTCCATTATGGAAATGATTGAAACATGTATGTTAAAATGTCATTGTAACGCAAATATTTAAAATGTACAATTTGTAACTTAAGTTACGTAACATGAAAGAAAAGTATTCCAACAGGATGCAATTTTTCATACAACACCAATTTCATTTTAACTTGTCTATATGTTAAAAAATCAAAGAGCTGACAGCATCTTTAGCTTAGTCATTAAGGCTTTATATAAGATCAATAAATTTAATTGTTTATTTATGTTTGAATATCTAAATTATACTGCTTCCGAAACATTATTTGATATGTTAAATCTTTTTATGATTTACTCAGGCTATTAATGAGCACTAACTTGAACTAAATATTTAACAGCGCAGCAATGCAAATTGGTTCACAAGGGGAATAAATACAGCCATCAGCAGCTATAGGCCATCATATAGTGCTGTAGTGCTTTGATAATGTAAGCCAGGTGAAATTTATTGTTTCATTAATTACTAATTTTATGTTGAATGATAAAGTAAGTATGATTAAACAGTATAAATCCTGAGTGTTTATTACTATACGAGTGCTTCTGAGCTTTAATTGGCTTAAATTAGTTGGCATATTAAATTTTATTGTATGGAGTTATTTTTGACAAATCATTTCTTCGTAATAACCCATATAATATTTCCGAATCCTATGAATTATGACAATTGTTAATACATTTGTACTGGTATTTTGCAAGTATTGAATCACAGTATTTTTTATGATCTGATGTGAAATGTCACAATTTTAATGATCCATTATAATCAATGCATGACCCCCTGTAATACTAAACATTTAATGTTTCCTGTTATTATCTGGTGCTATAATATTATATATGCTCAAATTATGTAAGGTAAAAATTGACTGCTATCAATTTTCACTGTTCTTGCTTTGTTCCTTTTGTGTAATAGTCAGATACAGCCTTGTTACACCAAAGTGAAGATTTGCAGCAGAACTAAATTAGGTGAAGGATTTATTTCTGGGTCATCACAAAAAACGAGCCTAGACGATCCTGTATATTGGAAGTATGAATATCTCATTCTAGATCTCACTAGATTTCTTCTAGAACATTATATTAGAAATTAGTTTTAATGCAGAAAAAATAATTCCTGCATTTTTGTTAAATTGAGGATCTTCGATCAGACCCTAGCAGTCTCCCAGGAGGTGTTACAAGTAGCTTTTAGTGTTAACATTTCTGTTTCCATTTACTATATACACACCCGCTGTCGGTTAACATATAATTAAGTGATTTATATTAAACTAAAACATCTGACAGATTGAATATTAAGTACATTAAACTATAACAATTTTCCTTAGAGACCTAAAATCTACTGTGGCAATATAGTTTGAGATATTTTGATGTACCGCTCCGAAAGAAAGTGTTTTTCCCTTGGGATAAAAACTGATTGTTTCCCTCAAAGATTGGAATTGATTTCTACACTGAGCAACTACCACTTTCCAAATATAGGAATTAACAGACTTAAGAAATGTCAGATGTGATTTCCACACAACTTATGTTGTAAACCTATTAAGATTTTTACCGACCGTCTCAGTTCCCGAGAAATACGGGTACCTGTATTTTCATTAAAAATCAAACATCATTCAAACTTGTAGCAATTTTACCAATTAAGATAATATTTGTTTACATTATCTACCTATTGTACACCAGAAAATAGTTTAGATTTAATTAAACTTTTCTTGTATTTCTCTGTATTCTCTAGAGAATTAGTACAGTTTATTGCCTTTTGGCATTTCTCTGGTGCAGGTCTTGTTGCACTCTTGGTTTGTTTCAATTTTAGCAAACTGAACCATTATTGTTATATTGTAATACTGCTATTGACTTCAATGGCATTCACCAACACTCTATTGCCTTCCATGGCACTAAACAATGCTCTATGCCTTCCATGGCATTAAACAATGCTCTATGCCTTCCATGGCATTAAACAATGCTCTATGCCTTCCATGACATTAAACAATGCTCTATGCCTTCCATGGCATTAAACAATGCTCTATGCCTTCCATGGCATTAAACAATGCTCTATGCCTTCCATGGCCTACACAACATTCCACTGGCTTCCATGGCCTACATTATTACACTACACTCTCCAAATGTGATGCTATTTGGTTATTATGTCATGAAGTTGAAGCTGGTTGTTCATCTCCAGTGCAGCCTCCTCTGGACTCGAGCTCTGTTCCAAAAGTAGTTAAGTATAGACCTCCAAAACCCTTAAGGCATCGTCCTGGGAGTATCTTTGTCATCACAGTCCTTGGCATCCAAGTTAAATTCCCTGACTCAAAATGCATCTTGAATTACTTTGATAAATTGTCATCATTTTTCAGCATTGAAAAAACACTGAGAATTGTTCAGCATTCCAAATAGAAGAAATAAATATGTTGTATGGCTGGTGTTGCACCAACTGCCAATCACTTTGATTGCACTTTCAATAGGGAAGAATATGTTTGTTTGCTCTCTTAACTGTGACACTGCATGAGTATGATGTACACCAGGGTACTCAGTTTTATCAAAGCACTTAAATCTTAAATTTATGGTTGCTCAAATTTTTACAAATACAAAAAGTGGACAAATATTGTTTGTAGGAGATAATTAACAGAATCATTGTTAATATTGCCTGTACCACTATTTGTAGCAGTTAAAGAATTGTAAAGTATTCAAATTTTTGTTAGTGCTTTGATAAAACAGGACCCTGATCTGCACCTTCTATCATCTCACATTTTGTTGCTTTCATGCTTCTAGCTACCAGTTAGATAAATGATCGTGCAGATAAACAGCTGATCAAGTATAGTCTATGTCGTTATTAAATTTACCAGAGAACCAATTGATGAGACTAGTGGAACCAATAAGACACTATCATTATTTACAACGATGCGTGTTGTTGCCGGCACCAAAACAGGGATGATTGCTGTATCGGATATTATCTCATCCTTAAAACTTATTTGATTAACTCACACTGTAGATGTCTTCGTGACAAACTTGCTGTTTTAGAACCAATTTACATTCTTATTTCGTCATGATAGAGGTAATAAAACAGTGAAAATTGATCAAATTTCATAGGAGATAATAAATACGCAACACATTCCAGACCCTGCAAATACTTCAGGAATAAAATAAACAGCATTGGTACTGGTACATTGGTAAAGTAGGACAAGCAACTATCAGACTCCATGGTGACTTCCAGCAAAATGTCATCAAATGTTTTAGAGTAAGGGGCAAAAATTAGTGTAGGTACCAAGGTACTGTATTATCAAAGCACTTACGAAAATCTTCAAGTTATGCTCAAATTTAAATTCTTTATAAATCTTTAACGACAGATTTTGTTTGTAGAAGTTCATTGTTCGATCAGTATGGGTACTGAAGATCCATTTACAACACTTTAAAATTGCAAACAAATTATGAAGAATTTAAATTTGATTGTAAATTTCTGCTTTGATAAAACAGTACCCAGAACTACAGTATTGTTTTGTTATTGCCTGTTCTGGACCAGTTGTGTTAATTGTTTCAAATTTCCAAATTTTCTGAGACCAAATGAATTTTAACACGGGCTTGCCAACGCTCAGACACATTTGGAGCACTCTGGCAAGCTCTCACACACATTTGAAGCACCCTGGCAAGCGCTCAGACACATTTTAGGGAGTTTGACAAGTCATAAAACTGAATCACTGGCGGAACGGCCTAAGTTTCTAAGATTTAATTGAAAACTGATTTCTGATTGAATAATTAATGACCGTAAAATTAATATTATCTCCACTATTGTTGGAGATGTTTGGTTTGTTTGCCGCAGTCTTTTGGCAGGAATCTTGATGGTCAATATTCTGTCTGCCTGGCGTAGCTTGTTTCTCTCTCGACTGCAGCAATTCATGGGAGTATTTGAGAGATATACAGATTGGAACCGTCTATATTATATGAATCGCCTACCAGAAATATCGAAGCATGCCAAAATGGCATAATTTGGCAGATAGGATTATTCGGTATTTTTTCCGCGATGATATGTTCTTGAAATGTCTTAATTGAACTGTTCCATATTCATAATCTATTTGTAAACATAACTGAATTAGCATACCGACCGCTCTTACAGATATATTTTAACCGGTTTGTGTATTTGTAAGGTCACTAAATTGTTGGCTATTCGTCCCTTTGGTGCAACAAGGTTGTATCTCACTATATAATGTATAGAGAGATACAACCTTGTTGCGCCAAAGGGACGTATTGTAATAAATCAGTTAGAATGTATCCTAATTGTTGGTATGGCCACAATTTATGTGGACTGTAATGATAACATATATGGTCTGGATGAAACCTTTAC
The DNA here is from genome assembly GCA_947247005.1 of Spisula solida. Taxonomy (NCBI): domain Eukaryota; kingdom Metazoa; phylum Mollusca; class Bivalvia; order Venerida; family Mactridae; genus Spisula; species Spisula solida. Next base: position 52,338,538 of record OX365950.1, read on the forward strand.
TATTTAACTTTTTGTGCCCTCGCCTTTTACAGTCTGTCTCATGCTGTTTTACTGTTGGTTACTTTGTGTCTGGTCTTTATGTTTTTACGGAGTTTAGATCATGAATTAGTGTGCCAGTGAAAAGGTGATTCAGAGGACATGACAAAACATTGTGTTCTGCCAGCTCTCCAAAAATTTAGTATGAAACTGATTCAGCTGTTTCATTTTGAATATTCATAAAGAGCTTTATAATAAATGATTATGCAAATTACCGTCCACTGTAACTGATTATGGCCATTTGATGTTTTGAAGGTAGTTGTTAAAAATATTGATTTCAGGCTTCACTGACCTTACAATTGGTCATTGGTTTGTCATGTTTCTCAGAACAATATTATGAATAGATTCTAAATGAAGGGCTGTATGTCTGCTTGTTAACAAGTTTCATGGCTTTGGAAGCAACCATTTTAGTCTATTTGACATAACTTAAGTGCCTAAAAGGACTTTCCAAGCTATAAGAAGCCAAATATGCCATGTTATTTTTCTTGACTATATTTTGTGTCCTTTGTCTTTTAATTTTTCAGCTTGAAATCTTGGTCAATACAGTGTGGTTTATTCAATAATGAGATTCTGTTTGGTGTTGGCTCAGTTAGGTCTCCGGAGACTCTATCCATGTTATCAGTAACCAATGGGTGTTGCTTTAATTAATAAGTCCAGACATCCAATGAAAGTCTGAGGCTAGCTGTTTTGTCATCATTGCACGGACATTTACCGGACATTTACTTTGATATTGCTTTGGTTTTATTGGAATATTTGGCTATGATAGAGACATTACTTCTGTTTTATGTTCTGGTCATTTTGGCTCTGTAAAACACACATTATATTGTTATACCCTATAGTTCTGTTGCAATAAGGTTACATTGTAATTTTCTCTCCTGTTGTCTTCGGTCATTTCTGATTGGTCGGGACATTATTTAAATTCAATCATCTTACTGTTGCTTAGCAACTGACAGAACCACATTCTTATATTACTTCCTAATTGTTTTTCCAATGACTTGGTCTTCATTTAACTGCTAACATTTTTCCAAATTAGGTCAGCTAGCCGTATGTTTCATCAGGAAGACTTATTGTTTCTCAGAGAGGCGAGAGGAGAGAAAGCTATTAGTGTATTCTGTGAATGTTGCCACCTACAGCATCACATGTTGCCTCAAAGAAATATATCATGCGATCCTTGGATTTATTTGCCCATTGGTAATTGAGGAAAAATGATTTGTGTGAAAAAATTGGCCAATCTATCAAAAACTTGTTGTATTATGACTTTATTAAGGTACTTTTATAGCATATATTCTTACAGTGTTACGGGTAGACTTAGGATTTGAGGTCCTTGTCTGAATGCTCCTTATAAGGGCATTATAATGACAATATAGTGATATGAGATATTTTGTTGTAGACTTGTCAATGACATATGCTAGTATATTCTGAAGAATCCCACAGGTTGTTAAATATTTACAGCAAGGCAGGGAATGGTTAAAATTAGATTGATTTGTTCCTTGGCAAATATTCAGTAAGTATTCATGCCCATGCAAATAACATCCGAGTTATATAATGGCCATGAGTTTGTTATGGACATTTTATTTGTTGTGTCAGCTAGTATCTTGAGGCTCCAGAGGGCATCTATAGGAACAACCATAATGACTTTGTCTTGGACATTACGTTATATAGCTGTATCAACTAGACTATCCAATTTTGTTCATGCTCGATATAAATTATTTCTGTCATCGGTCTTGTATTTGATAAACCATTATCAGTCATGCCTATATAAGGCTATATATATTGTCTTAGAAGGCATAAGGTCCAATTGGGTTTTTTCTCTTCTCTAGTCTCTTGAAATATTGATACAGGATCCATGAATGTACACGTTGTGGGTATAAAACAATTTACACCGCTGATTAAATGAACTGAAAATTCCCAAGCTCTCTAAAATTCTGAATGAAATAGCGGCACATGCGACTTAGTGCGTGCACTATAAATAATTTGCGGCTCGATGGCATTTAGTGAAAATGTTACATATTACATAATTCATCATCATAAAATAGTGCAAGGATAAAATGCATGAGTCGTGGGAATCCAATGTAAATTTTGTCAATGAAATAATATCATACAGTACTTAACCTTCGTTAAACTTCTAAAATTGACTCATTATGTAGTTAACGTATCAGAAAGTTAAATCTATTTTTGTTTTATCATGGAAAATGTTTTTAGACTTGTTCCTGTTGAACAGCATTATAATATTTGACATCATAATCTAAATCATCTCAGTATTAACTTTATTATCAAGTTTTGTGAGTTATAAAAAATTTGAATGTACTATATTTACAACATGGACTTTATTCGCGTACTTATCCTTACTTTACAACGATGACTTTATTCGCGTACTTTTCCTTACTTTACAACGATGACTTTATTTGCGTACTTTTCCTTACACATTGCATCTGACTGCATTTCACCATACTGAAGTGATTACAGCATGGTGTGAGAGCGGGTTGCTTTATTACCCCATACCTTGTATTTTAATTAATTTATGCAGTTATTATGTGGATGCACATTTAGATACACATTATACGTAAGCCAAAACATACTGAAACAGCATTAAGTAAAAACATAGCATTGTTTTCTGCTGTTTTATTGAGTAACATACATATTTCTGCTGTATTATCGTAATTACATATTTTTACTCCTTTGGTTATAATGTTTCATCCAGCAGCAACGTCTTACTTGCCTCACATCACTTACTCGCCTTTCAATTCAAATAGCAGAAAGAATAAATACTTCCCAGGATGCTTTGCACGCTGGTTTATCGTAATGTTAGGTATAAATAATTTTCGAGTGTTTGGTATCAGTTAGTCTTACACTGTAACTACCTTTACATTTGTTGTTCCAGTTTGATATACAGGTAATGTTATTGGTTCTGAGAAATTGGGGGAGAATTATAGCTTTTCGCGAGGATAAAAATGTCGGCTTTCCTCTCCGATCGTGCTGATCTTACACGTAATACAACAGATTTAGTACGACGTTGATAGTCTCACCAAGATACTAAGCCGAGTTCAGACATGGTTTTAATGTCGGATATTGTGTCGGATTTTGTGTCGCCATATCGTGCCAGCAACACATTTATAAAACAACAAAACAAAACCTTTCTACATATTGTTCTTACATATTTGGTTTCATTGAGAACCATTTATAGTTTGTCCGATTATGCTGCAATTTAATATTGAAACATTTTCACAGCATATATGCCCCTTTAGTTATACATTTAGTTGGTTTCATTGCATGATTGTGTGTTATAGTGTTTTGTCCAATATTAAAATGCTGCAATTTAATATTGAAACATTTTTATAGTAGGCCAATAATGTATTATAAATGTCCCTTCAGCTAATCATTGTACATGTGTATACAATAAGTCGTGTCAGTGAAAAAATATCTTGTTTAAATTATTATTATTCCTCTTTCATAATTTTATTCAGATTTGATTGATTTTGATTCTGATAAAACTAGCAGTGAGTTCTGTAAGGTATGCACAAGTAATTTGGTTTTTGAAAAAAATATTTTTCTCAATATTTTGATATTAAAAGATTACTGTACATGAGTCGGCAGATTTTAATATTTAGCTCAGCTGTGCTGTGTATAAACAATCTCCGGCAGGGGTTACCATATTACAGGTCTTTATATAGACTGGTTCTTCATTTATTGAATTTATAAGACATGTCATTTACTTAATATAGAAGTTTATCATACAAGCAGTCTGACCTCGCAAGCACCTCGCAGGTGTTCATACTGTGTGCCATGTTTGCTTTAAGATGTTGTCTTGTCAGTCACGAAACAAGACAAGGATGAGCCCTTCTATGATGCTCTTACACTTTTTAGATGTTTTTAGATCATGGTATTATAGTTTATAGTTCGAAAGTGTTTGTATAGCACGGAGAATTTGATGTGATCCTGACCTTTATGCATGAATATGTTACAAGGTTCTTGCATTGATTATATAAATTTCCGCAAGCAAATCATGCTATATCGGTCCTTTAGAGTTGTGTTGGTAAACATAAAAACATACAGCCGGGATTAGAAATATAGACAATAATATTAGCTGTTTAATTATGCTAATAGAAGGTCAAGAATCGTGTCAAATTCTCTGTACTATAATATCTCGAGTGTTTTTCTAGACCTCTTGCTTATTTCTTAGTTTCATTAAAGTGAAGTGTTGAGCACTTTGTATGTGTGCAAGGTGCCAGTACCTGTCATTACATGGCTGTAGTCAAAAGGTGTTTTGTAAGTTCATTTGACATCAAATGGAAACACTTTTAAGCTGTGAGGATCATTTAACAGAAACTTTGAAATTAAAGTCACTTCTTTCACATCCTGACAGCCATATTTTGTACAGTATTATAAGCAAATATGTATTTAATTACCAAGTTGAATCATTGTAAGAGTGAACAATTTTAAGTTATACATGCTTTATTGTGCAAACATAAGCAATATCAAAGGCATAAACTGATTCGTTTGAAGCCTAATAAATTGAACAATTTTGTTTTGTGAAGTATGAAATATTACAGAAATTTGATGTATGCAGATGTTAATTGAATTTAAATGGTGTGCATTTTATAATTGCAAACTGAATCCTCATTCAGAAATATAATGTTTGTGATAGAAACTGGCTTAAGAAAATCAGTCCTTACAGTATAAAATATTTAGTTATGCAGCAAAATAATTGCACTGTTTCACCCATAGTTTTATAAAGGTTACAACTGTGATGATCTCATTAATGCATGTTTTGTATGGAAATATGCTTTAATAATCTGAAGTATCAAGATAATGATCTGTATTAATTGAATTTTACATACAATTTGATTTGATCTATGGTGCCATTACCGTATTGTAGTTTAAAGTTTACGTTCTGTAATTGTGTTCTGTTAATCGAGCGAGCATATATAAATCATTTTATGCATATTTGACATAATTACGCTGGTAGTTTGTGACTGTCTCAGATTCGGGTGTTCTAAGTTTGAATTTACATTTCTCTAATGTTTTTGTTAAATTTCTGCTATTTTCCCATGCAATGTGTTCCATTTCTTTCATCGTGAAACTAACAAGTTTAGTTTATAAGAGATTATATTTAATGCTGTTGAAAAATCAGCACTGAGTATTCTTCAAAAAAGAGGCAAATATGTTGAGCCCTAACGGAATATTTGTCGGTGCTTGTCAAATTGTCAGGTCAGCAAGTACCTTTGCAACAACAGGTTGGTGGCGTCTAAATGATGAGATTTGTTTCAAAAAATACTGTGATTGAAATTTCAGTAAAAATCTGAAATTGACTTAAGAATATCCTAATAGTACCCTGATATCTGAATTTGCATTGTTTTTCCTCTAACTAAATTGCACTCAATTTGGGACACTGTTTAGTATATGTGTGTTTAATGCATGCCTATATATGCTCTTTACAGTTGCTGATTACCAGCAGTTTTTGTTGACTATAATTGTATGTTTAGTTAAAGGTAGCATTTGCTTCAGACTTCCTACGCTGCCACCCCCATATTCTGGTATTTTAATTGAATTAATTGGTTTTCTTAATTGGCAAGCACTGATTATAAAACACTGGTTTTCAGTGCATCTTACTTTGAATGGTTTCCAAAAAGTCATGCAAGACTTTGTATGCATATTTTGAGGTGCATATTTTGTGCCATTGTGGTTATAACAACTGACAGAAAACTTGTTGATGGCAGTATATGCAGTTAACTTATATATTAATGTTTACATAGTTTTTTTGTTTGCCTAATTTTAATGGTCACTTTGGTATTGACTTATAATAACCTAAAATAAGTTTTATTATTTGCTTTCAATGGATTACGGAGATTTTTCAGTGAAAATAACAGTGAAAATAACAGTGAAATTACCACTTTGTTATTTTCACTGTTTTAGAAGCTGGTTCCAGTATCGTTCAGAAAAAGAAACGTAACGTCAACGGCGTCGGGCTTTATAATGTGCGTTAACGTCATCACGACGTCACAATTGTCACATCGTGACGTTCCAATTTTGACGTGATTTTTCCAATTAAGCCAATTACGGTACTCTTTTAAGAGAAATTGAAGCATATAATAAACAGAAAATTTGTTGATTTTTGGTGAAAGATTTTATTTCACTTTTGGTCACTTAAAATTATATTTTCACTCGTGGCTACGCCACATGTGAAAATATTGGGTTTCTATGATCACTCGATGAAATAAAATACGATCTTACACCAAAATCAACAAATATCCTCTATTTAATCTAATCATATAGTATGACTGTCATGTTAACCAAAGAAACATTGCAGAACATAATTGTCTTATTCCATTGTAGACTTAATGACTGGAATTTCAGTGAGAAATTAATTCAATCACTTCTGCTATGTTATGCCATATTGCACATTACGTGGACTCAGCATTTAGATTTAATTAAGTAAGTAGGATGTTGATAAGATCAGTATTTGTCATGTCGCACTGTCTCCAGACAGCTTATAATACATATTTGATTGTACAATTATGTCAATTTTATCGATATTTAATGAGATTTGACTTAAATCAATTTTTAATTGGATTAATGACATAATGCTATAAATAAGTATTAAATAAGTTGGTGAAATGTGAAATGTTTTAAATGTATGAGAGACCGTAGTCTCGTCGTGTGGAGACAGTGCTGTGTGGGGTTTTAACTCATTCAATATCGGGGTTCTGAAGGAGTCCGTAACAGTCCAGTGACAAATAATATTTAAAGTCTTAACTAATATCAGACTCTAATTTTAAAGGTGGTCACATATTAAATCTAGTAGGTGCTTAATCGGATAGATTGGGCAACTTCCTTCTTCTTGTCAAATATATCAGATTTCCAAAACAAGATTAACACTTTCAATGCCAGGGTACTAAATATTTGTTGCATGTATTTTGTAATATGGTCCCTGGATAAAAAAAAGATAAAATCTAAAACGCCGCGGTTATATAAAAGAACACAATACATGATTCACTATTTAAGCTTTGTCTAATTAGGTACCAACAACCTTACCTGGTTCAACAACCTTCGATGAATGCTCGTTTGTACTTCACAGTTTTCTGTACGGCCAAATATGGCTTCGTCTTTATAGAATCATATAACAATCGATATACAATGTTATGTATAAAAATATACTAAAACAAAGTGATATGACCATGAAAACTTGTAGTAAAGCAACAGTACTAATTAGATTCCCACATTCATCCACTTACCTGTGACCATGATGGCATATATATAATATTATATGTAAATCATTATGTAGTATTTTAGGATGTTATAAAAATGTGTAGTTGTTTGATCATAGGTCTATTCACAGATGTTTCTCTTTTGTACCCACGTTTAAACAGTACATAGGGTAACACTCACAATTCCCGTTGTTAGGAAATGTATGTGTTGCATGTTCCAATATGATTTTATGGCAATGGACGCTTCTGGGCCCTTGCTCATGCTTTCGTTGCATGTTCCAATATGATTTTATGGCAATGGACACTGCTGGACCCTGGCCGCAGTGATGCTTTTGTTGCATGTTTTGATATGATTTTATGGCACTGGTCTCCTGCACAATGATTCTTTGTTGCATGCTCCAATATGATTTTATGACAATGGACTCCTGTGCAATGATGTTTTTGTTGCATGTTTGGATTCCTTTTATGGCAGTGGACTACCTTAGCAGCCATGATGCTTTGATACGCTGCTGCAATAATTGCTTTTGTTGCATATATTGATTTGTTTCAATCATGTTAGCAGCCATGATGAAAGCTTACGTTCGTCATGAAAACAATTCCTTACCACATATGATGTTATATTATATTTCTGGTTAATTAATATATTATATAGATCTACAATAACATCAATGGATGTAATGTGTCGGCAGCACAAAGCCACTTAATGCAACCTGGTGTATTAAACGCAGACAGCAAACATTACGTACTTCATACAACATGCTACAACATTGTTTGACAGGCAACAACAACTTACCAGAGAGATATACATATTATACATATATAATGTTTGATTAAACTATAGATAGAACACCTGACAGTGACATTATCCCTATGTAATCATAACAATCATTGTCTATAATGTGCAGCTTGATGTATACTGTAAACCTAGGAATAATATTGTGCGATTTCATTTCGCAGAGTTCGCGAGTGGTAGAATTTCGCGAAATTAAGTTGCCACCAAAGTGCTAAAAACATTAATATGGACATTGCAGGAAACTTAAAAACACGAAAGTTGTAGTCTCAATATGCCGTCAATCAGCGAAACGCGATAGTTAGTATTCACGAAAGTAAACTGGTTTACAGTACACAGAACCAGGTGTTGGAGTACCTGGAGGCTGCAGTCTCAGAGAGAGTGAGCACTGGTTAATTTGTTCAATTGGACAGATGGTTCGGCTTGTTTCTCTCTGGAATGTCAAAGTGTTATTTCTGCAGGAAATCGTTGGCAGCTAGGTGTATACATTATTGTCTTTATAATTCTAACAATTAGTCTACAACCACTGCTTTTGGCCACTGATTTCTGGGTGTTCGTGCATTAAACTATGCTTTAAAAATATTTAAATTCTCTTCACAATCTTAATTGGAATTTGTATTGTTAGAAACAGATTTTCCAGTATCTTAACAGATTGTTCATGTCTTTCTAATGTTCTTTTACAAGAAGATGTTGGTAATGTTAGATAAAACATGCTACATTTCCTGTTTGATTCAGTTAATATCATTTGGTTTCCATAAATTGCCTATGTTATACCACCCTAAGCAATTTGAAGCCTTGCATGTTTTTGTGTGATTTTGTCTTTGCAATATGTCCTATGTTTTCAGACAGCCCTTATATAAAGCATTCTACCACAAAATTAGAAACTTTATTAGGTTTTACCAACTTGGCTTCAGGAATTTCTGTTGTAGACTATTGAAATTTACCATTATGGGTATTTGATTCAATTTGTGAATATTGATATACATACAGGTGCTTGTTTAATTGACTGTGATTTATAATGCGCTATTCTTAGCTGAGATTGTCACATTGCTATACAGGGTCTTCTTGTGAAAGGTTGGTGCCCTGAAGTAACGGTTGGTGCCCTGAAGGATGTCTATATATATATATATATGCATAAGTCTTGCTGGTAAATTATTTATATGTATTAGAGCTTGTGGCTATAATCAGCTGGCAGGTCTAAGGGCCGTCAGACTCAATTTCCTGAGAGCTCGGGTTAAAGCTGCCATATTTCTACAGTAATTAGTCCTTGACTTCTGATTCCTAGTAAGAAGTTGTCTGAGCTCCTTGTGGGAGGGAAAGTTATAATACTGGTTAATTTTCAGGAACACTATTGTTTAGATTTTAAAGGACTGAAATCATCATACTAAAAGAATGTTGCTAAACCCACTCCTGCGGAAAACTTCAAGAACTTAGAGCTGGTTCTTGAATTGTTCAAAAACTTTAAGAACTTGACGGACGGCAACAATACAAATCATTACAACTGAAAACTGCCCCAAAGTGGTTTGAGTTATATTAAAATTTTGTTATTAATTAGTTGATTGTGCAAACTTCTAACTAACCGATGATGCTGTAAATAAATCTCAGTCCTCTGTTATGTTATTATATAATTATGCAAGCTTTCAATGACAATGATCGAGCAAGTCGTCTGTTGATATCTAATGAAGATTGTGATACAGAAATTAGCGTGTGATTATTGTAATCAGTTCCGGACAATTTCTTGCCAGTTGTGATAGAGTTGTGAATTACTGAGTTAGATGTTGTCTGATTACATATGAGGTGACCTGTGTTCTTGCTATAGGAGCGAATCATTGGATACCGTTCAGTAGATTGACGTGAGAAGTCCTATAGGACCGCTGTAAGTTAATCCCTGTGAATGTATTAGTCTACGCAAATAATTACATCACTTATGGCAGGATAATACTTTGACTTGACTTTGCCACGATTGCGTCTTTTGCACAGACATCCACATGATCTTTTAGCCCAGACATCCAAGTGATAAAAATGAAAGAATTTGCATTGAACGTGACAGGAAGATGGAACATGGGTTCAGCTGGCAGAACCTCTTTTGGAAGATAATTGTATTAACACTTTCACACTTACATCATCTACTGTACCTGTTTCAACATGCCAGCCTCCATCATGATTTCCTTGTGTCATTACAACTACTCCATGTAATCCATTTTACTTCAAAGTTGTTGTGTTTTTCTACCGTAAGTCTCGTTGCACACAAACAGCCCATAAAAGTCTGGTAATTGCAATTTGCAACAGTCAGTGATGAAGTTTGCGCAGTGTAATGTACGTGTGCACTCACATCAACTGTTTTCCTGTTTCAAGTGTTAAATTGCTGTAATGATATATTTCCACTGATGATAGTAAGTACCAATAAGCTTAAAAGCACCAATGTACGGGAACCATTGACATGCTAAAAGTGCCCCTTTCTCTAACACTTTTATCTTCATTATAAAGGTGCAATAATATTGTATTAAATAATTACTGTTTATTGTTTGCAAAAATTCATGTACTTGCATGAATTACACTTCTATTGAGTAGACAAGTGATAATATAACTCATATTGGGCTAATTTCAGATTGAAGTATCATAACAATACATAGAGGATATTTGTTGATTTTGGTGTAAGATCGTATTTTATTACATCGAGTGGTCACAGAAAATCAATATTTTTATGTGATCACGAGTGAAATAAAACTGATCTTTCACCGAAAATCAACAAATTTTCTGTTTATTATATGCTTCAATTTCTCTTAAAATGGTACCGTAATTGGCCTAATTGGAAAAATCACGTCGAAATTGGAACGTCAAGCCGTGACAATTGTGACGTCATAATGACGTAACTTACATTTTAAAGCCCGGCGTCATTGACGTTACGTTTCTTTTTCTGAACGATACTGGAACCAGCTTCCAAACAGTGAAAATAACAAAGTGGTAATTTCACTGTTATTTTCACTGTTATTTTCACTGAAAAATCTCCGTAATCCATTGAAAGCAAATAATAAATCATGTTCTAACTAAAATAACTGTGGCTTATCGGAATTGCTGTGCTTTTCTCCAGTGACAATATTGCCTTTTTTCCATTGGCTTTGGACCTTGACTGCTCTATGTCTATAGTACAGTCAGGCACCCTATTATACTGACAAACTCATGTACTGCAATCATTTTATTGGGACAAATGCTCCAAATGCTCTTTGTATCAATTCAGAATACTGACGTATTGACTCCTTTCAACGACATTTCACTTGGGAACAAAAAGTGTCGTTGTATGGAGACTTGACTGTATCTTCTGGTATGATAATGTTCCCTCATCCAAGCTTTAGTGCAGGATGAGGGTCATTATTGGAATAAAGCCGGAGGCTGAGCATGTACAATTAGCATTTCAGTCATAGTACTGGAATGAGCGCTTTTTAAAGACCCGAGAAAAAGTGCAGTGCACCGTATAGTATATATCACGTGTGCACCTGTAATCAATCATAATTCAAAGCCAAAGTTTTGTCGCCCTAAACAATAGGCTAATCTCTAATCTAAGTGATAAGCATGTACTAGGGAGGGCAAAGCATAAAAGGCTGAAAGATACACATAATATCACAACACAAATTATAACATTACATCATAAAATAAATATACCTGTATGTATACAAATATGCACTTTAAATATAATGATAATCTGACACAAAGGGAGGGTATGTACATGCTCAGCCTCCGGCTTTATTCCAATAATGACCCTCATCCTGCACTAAAGCTTGGATGAGGGAACATTATTTTTCATAAAGCCTATGGCTTTCACATGTACAATTAGCATCTTCAAAGTAGGGCAACAAAACATATTGCCATTAAAACAAAAACCCTCTTAAAAATAAAAGTGTAATACAATAATGTAAAACAGACTAGTCATCTTGTAAATCAAGAGTAACAATAATATATACATGAACAATATATATTAATACCATCATAGAGTTAGAATACTTCTCCACAGGTTATAAAACCTCTATTATGTCAATAATTGAAATTCAAATATATCTCAAAGGAAAATACTTTATATAAACTTGAAAATACCAAATTAAATTTAAACATGAACTCATGAGGTGACTTGAAAAAAAGGATTCCTCAACCAAACAAACACCATTAAAAATATTAAGTAACAAAAAATGAACCTTATAACACTTTGATAGTTCAAAAGAACAATGCCGATACAGAAATCCTCAAATAAACATTCTAAACCTGCAAATCAACAACCAGTTGTTAACTGTCAAAAGCTAAAGCTTATAGATTTTAACAAAATAATAAATTAAATTTAAATGATATAATAAATAGTTCATCAACTTCAGACCATCATTGAATCAGAGTATCGTTTTCAAATTGAAAAAGTGGTTAATAAATAACTATTACATAAACACCTATAATTCTATTCTTAACATATATACAAAACACAAGCAATCACCACTCTTTGTATACGGCAAATACAATTCTATCAAAGCCCAGTTTATGTCAAGATCATAAACTTATAACACTCCAAAACATCCTTAACGAAATGACATCAAACCTTTCTTAAATCATAAAAATATACAATATGGTCCGTAAAGAAAACTGCTATGCAGCTTAAGTGCTATTCATTGACAATAAAGAAATCACGTATTAAAACATGATATACATGTAATATGTAATATAAGTAATAAAACTAAAGTAAATAAAACCTTTATAGGAATATAAGAAAATAATAGTACTGTTACAGACTTTCCATATATATAATATATATAAATAGATCATTCTGCAAAGACACAATAGTGCCATATTCGTATCATGACCATCTTAAATGACTATGATAAAAGATACCACTAATAAATGACAAAGGTCATTATTATCCCTAAATTCCTCATTAAAATAAGTAAAGTCAATATCTAAACCAAATTCCGCTCAGGTAACACTAACCCTGTTTCTTCGAAAAGAAATAAAATCCATTACAATAACACACAAATGTAACAGATACGTCTATAATTACTCTTAATAAAAACTTAAAGAATAAAGTACCTCAAATACTCATATAATTACATATAAAAAAGTAACAACCACTATATATACATTACCATTAGCCGAAACTATGAAATATTATCTATGCTTGAAATGTTCCTGGACACAAAAAGCTAGTTTCCCAATAAACATGTATAATAAGCTAGGGAGTTTCCAAAGAAACATATATAATAAAGCAAACATATAAGCGCTTCCAAAAAGCTAAACTGGATCCATGTTAACTAATTAACACTAGCAGCACATATAAAACAAACAACCATAAAAACAACACTACATTAAGACAGTAAACAAGTTGTTAATATTTTACAACTATTACCAATAGGTTTCTAAAAAATAACTTTTAATTCAAATTCCCAGGTTGCTTAACAGAAGTACAAATGTATGTAAATTCAACCCTTCCTTTCCAACTATGAACAATGACTAAACAATCCTGCTTAACTTTACTGCAAAAGTCATTTTCAAATATCAGCTTCACTCCGTAAAGTTTATAGTTGATAATCAATCACTCATTTTCAAATATCAGTTTCACTCCGTAAAGTTTATAGTTGATAATCACTAAAGCATAGGTGAAAGTTAAAATCCTGAAAACCCTGAAATCCTCAGAAAAGATCCATTATATTGGGAAAATACAGCAAAACATACTCTTTGGTACACCCAAAACCTGAAGTTCAGACATAAGGTCTGAAAAAATTTACTCATGTAGATGTGCATAAATAAGTCTGTTAAAATATTATGCATCGTAAAACTACACGTATCCAGTGTATTTATAAATACATGATACTCCAAAACAGTCTCACTTATAAACATATATCCAGGGATACTGGTGACATAATATATATATATCCCTTCTCAAGAGGAACTATAGAAAAAATACTAGATTATAGTAGATTTTATACTAACGACTGACAACATCCTATCATCACATGACAAATAAATGAATATAAACAACTAAAAAATTTGTACTCTCATCGGTCATAAATACACAACACTTGTTGCTACAGTGATAATGTTCAGAATGCAAAAAGCATTGGGTAATAAGTCTATAAGTAATTCGTACTGAGTCACTCATTTCAAGTATATCATAAGTATAATTGATATATGGCTAAATTTAAGAATACAGCAACATATATTTCCAAAATTCATGACATGAATACCTAAAAGCAGATACATCTAAATAAGTTCAACCTGTATCCAAATGTACCAATTCATCAAAATGAACATCATTCCTCTTGTAACCAATTCTCCACCAAACATCTGAGTTATTCAGTATCATATATAAATATAAGCCATCATAATACTGCCGTATAAATAAAGTAATCATTAAAGACAATTCATAAACATGAACTTGATATCTCTATTCAAATGAAACCTTTTAACTCACAAAATACTTATTCAATCAACACCAAATACTCACTATTTGATGCCTTTGACAGACTCATAGCGAAATCAAATATAATTATAATCATAAACATGCTAAACCATCCTGCATGTCACTTAAAAACAGTGTCATATAAATATAACTTCCCTCAAATACCAAAATCATGTTCCATGACCAAAAATATATTAATTCAAAAAAGAACCAAATACACACTTATGTCAAATCTAATAGATTGACGACACACCACAAAAGCAAATGACAAACTGCATAAGTCTCTGGTCAGAATAACTCAGTGCCATACGTTATACCTGATTTCAAATACTTAGAATTACTCCAACTCAATGCAACTATCCAAACTACCAAATATTGATTTATCTCATAGGATAACCAATCTAAATTTACATAAAATATATCTTGATTGCATAAGCATGCAAATTAATAAATTCATATATAAACATACCCATAGCAGACAAAAAGCAACCTAAATGCTTGTTCATATGGATTCTAAAAAAAGCATAAACACGCATCAAACATGTTCTCCCCTGACAAATGTCAAAGAACTCTACGTTATGCTTCAAAACAGGTCTTACTTAATCACGAAACTTCTCCTCAACTATCAACTAATTACACGCAAACTGAGTTTGTCATGAAATATAACACTCTTAGTACCTTTCTAAATATAAAATAAGTACTGCCCATGTAATAATCTCTGAATAAATATCCGATATACAAATGGTCTCCATCTAAGGTTATGTACTCATAACACACTTTTATATTATCAAATAAACCGTGTCAGACTCAAAGTGACTTTCTGTAACTGCTAATAAAGCTAATTTCTCATATTCTCATAAAAGGTACAAAAACGTAACCTTCATATCAAATGAGCATGTGCTCTCAGGCTTTTCACAAAACTCTGTTAGACAGAGCCCATATACAGTCACAATTCATCTAAAACTGATAACTGCCTAACAGTCAGTTAAACTCAAAACTTACCCACAGACAATATCATACTAATGTTATAAAGCCAACACTTTTGGCATGTAAATAAACATTTCCTCTAATCAAAAGACTAGGTCATTGCATTATAATCGGCGTCCTAAGACGCGTTCACTCGGATAACGGAACAAATTTGTCCGAATTTTACCATCCGAAAAGCATGTACTACGTACTATGCACAAAGACGTAATTCGTCTATAAAATTGTCCAGAGGACATATTTTTATAATAACCATGTTTTACTATCACAAACTAGCAATGAAAATAGAAGACATGGGACAAAACCGGCTCAAAACTCTGCCGAAGTAATCATTATCGTGACATAGCTGTTTTACAAACTAGCTTCCGGTTCCCAAAAAAGTCTTCTTAGTTCAACAATAAAGGATAATAACGGAAGATAAAAAACTCATAACGATTGAAAATTACAATACATTCATCGCAATTACCTTCCTCGAATGTAAACTGCCAACGAAAGTCGTAATTTCGCCGCAAAAACCAAAAATTACCACGCGACATTTTCGCACGAACGTCTTGCTCATTCAAGCGCTAGACTAAATATGATTGATTACAGGTGCACACGTGATATATACTATACGGTGCACTGCACTTTTTCTCGGGTCTTTAAAAAGCGCTCATTCCAGTACTATGACTGAAATGCTAATTGTACATGTGAAAGCCATAGGCTTTATGAAAAATAATATTATTATGTTGTGATCTTTTTGATCTGTTAGGTATGACATGGTGTCCCTCTCTATGTTAATCATTGTTTTTGACAGTATGTTTATACCTTGATTAATATCTGATCTGTCTTGGCTTGTCAATACAAATGGTGTTTTGGTGCAAGCCTGCTCGTATTTATTGTTGTTATTTATATATGTCAACATCAGATAAGACCAATTATCAAGCACTGTCCAACCATGTCAATATGATAGTATCTCTAACTGTGTCCTGGTGTCTATTGTTGGCCATACAGCCATTCGGGACACCCAGAAGCCTTGTTACAATGACCAGTGAATTAAGTTAGTGTTATAGTGTCCTAGTCTGAGTGAGATATGAGTATGTTTGTTTGAGATCAACCCTCAGGGGAAATGGCTCACTGACTGTATGTTATAGATTCCTATACTATATTTTTCATTGTGTCCTAAGGTATTGATTTCTAGCTTTGTAACTTAGACAAACTTGACCGCGAATGGACAGTCTCCTGGGTGATCATAGCGTTATTGTCAAAGCTTCCTTTTCTAGCTCCAATCTCAATATTTGCTTTCAGAAAAAATTGGATTTTGTAACGTCATCTTTGCTGAACATGTGTGCAGAATTGTCAGAGGAATCACTCTCAATATCATATTCATAATTCCGTCTTGTTACCTTCGGTTCTTTTGTAATATTTTCATGACCTTCTATAAACTGTCTGTAAACTGATGCCTAGGATTTCAGATGATTTTCTAAGAAAGTTCGCATCACCGAAAGTTAATTTTCTGGTTGGGAGGATGTTAGGAAAACTACACGGCAGTAAGCATAGTATTAACGACAACATCATCATAAAATGGTCATTAAATCTACCACACAAGATAATCATATAGACAATGTTAGCTTCATAATTAGACATACAGTCTGTATCAGTGTTATCAGTTAGATCATCATAGATTATATACTGTTCTGGTTATCTAACACGCTAGTGCCGGGAATTATTGCATTGTTTATTTCATTTCTTCGAATGATCTTTAATAGCATAATGCACCCAATGATACAAGCCATTTATTGATGGGTAAATGTGACTGTCTGAGTAGTTGTCACTTGCGTTTCATCTTTTCTTTGATTCTTTGATGCTTTTATTGGTTCATTATCTTATTACTTGAAACGTATTTGCATAAAACCAGTTGCATGATTGACATTATCTTCGGGAATTTCTCTGGAAAATTTTAAACACAAATATTTCATACGTACTTGGTAATTGTCGCCGATTTTCATCGTGGTAATCCAACATGCTTTAATTCTCTGTCAATATTATACGTCATTTATTTGTAATTTCGATAACTTCTAACTTTGTTGTATGACGATTTTGTGTAAATGTATAAAACCTAAATTGTAGATCATTTTATGCTAAACTTACTTGCTGTTCATAATCCTACAAAGAATATTTGCCAAACAAATTATAAAGTCTACTGTATATAGTATAGCGTGTAATGTTTGCAGACATGACCTTGTGGCGCGGACATGACCTTGTGACGCAGACATGACCTTGTGACGCAGACATGACCTTGTGACGCAGACATGACCTTGTGGCACTTGCCATGCTGGTGTAAATAGTTCTATCCATTAATATAAACAGAATTAGGAAATAATCCACTACTGAATCTGTCAATTTCTTTCAAATGTATGGAAGATAATACTGAAATCAAAAACATGTCTAAAATGTAAGGAAGATTTATGCCTTTAAGGAAGGTTGAGTCTAGAACAGGTACCACGTTTTCCTCTGTGTGATTTCCTTTCATTTTCACTTGTTCAAGAAAAATCAACTACAGCGAATTCTGAGTTAACTTAGCTGCCTCCACATGATTTCCTTTTATTTTCACTTCAAGAAAAACCGACAACAGTGAATTCTGAGTTAAGCTCTCCTCAGCCTTCTTTGTAGTAGCAACACTTGTTAATATTTCTAGAAAAACAGGTGTGCAATTGGTTTTCTCCAGCATCGCTTGCAGGCAATAGAATAATGAATGAAATAAACACATTCAAAATTACATTTGACATTTCTATAGGAAGTTGAATGCCATAAATTAGAAGTTAAAAAGCAGTCAGGAAAGAATGGTCGGTTTGTTCGGAACATGCCTTGTGGACATCTATCATAGACTGTGGTTGTTCGGAACATGCCTTGTGGACATCTATCATAGACTGTGGTTGTTCGGAACATGCCTGGTGGACATCTATCATAGACTGGTAGGATTGGTTGCCAGCGGAAATATCTACCTGTTCCATATTGTTTAGCACTTTTCTTTCTGTAACAAGATTTACTATAAAAAACATGTCTGGATCACCGCTGGTTTGGGGGTTGGGGGTTTAATTCTTACAGGTGTCTGCAATGCATTGCTTACATGTTTGTAGCTTATTTAAGTGTTCCATCTTGTTTAGCACTTTTCTTTCAGTAATAAGATTTACTATAAATAACATGTCTGGATCACCGCTGGTTTGTGGTTCATGGTTTAATTCTACAGGTGTTCAACTGCAATTGCTTGCATGTTTGTATAATTTACCTTCCTCTGTATACAAGTGTTCAAATGTTATAAATTGGTAAAACACTTCTCCTTTGTTATATATCTAGGAATCGATATAAAGCATTTCTTTGTATACAAAAATCAAGATGGTTGTCTTAAAATTCAGAAGTACTTAGTAGTTTCTCAGTTGATTTAATACATGATTTAGCACATGTCAGCTTGTGAGGTACTTTGTTCCTGATGTGAATATTAAGATGGTTCCACTTAATGGCAGAATGGGAAATGGGATTTATAAATGGTGTTGTTTTGTTCTACCATTTCAACATTTATGGTTTGAAACTTCTCTTTTCATTCTGGTTTTAAATTTGAATTTGCTATAAAATTTTCAACTTAGGTCATATGAAAGTGTTGTTAATGCATTCACTCTTGTACGTAGTTGATTGCAAACAAAGAATAAGACTGTTCTTTGTGAAGATATATAGATATGTTGGATTAAACAATTGTTAAGTCAGTCAGTCAGTCAAGTCAAAATTTATTTATTGTCGGAAATTTGGTACAAACAAAATAACATAAGCTATGTATAGCTTTTGTCCGACAGTTTTCTCCTTAAATTGAGACATGACTTGTTTAAGTTACAGAAATCTTATCTTCTATCTTAGTTTGGTCTACTAGAACAAGAAACAATAGAAGATGCTTCAATCATTGTAAAGAAGAATTACATTGACATCTCAAGCTGTTATAATGCATTAAACTTGTCTCAGTACCATCTTCCTAATCAAAAGACGAGCGATAAATCATACCCATTATGGCTATAAACCTCTATTTTGCTTCATAGTCTATCAAAACTAGTAAATGAACCTGCATTTATTCTACTGCTTGGTACAGCAATTGGATGACTTTCTACACCATGTTTGCAATTATAGATTATACCAGCAGCCAGAAGACATGGACCGGTCATTTTGACAACTAAATTAGTCAACATCAGGGACCTGGGAGGTCTAATTAATGAAACAAGCTTTGTGGCTATGAACATTTCAAGTGAACTGATGGTCACACTGGTGTATTTGTAATTTGATGTCTTTGTTCTGACAGAGGCCATTCATTTCTGCACCATCAGAATAAAACCTTGATAGACAATTTACTGAATAATCCTTTAAAATTTTACTGTTTGAGAAAGCTGAAGAAAATGGGCCTCCATGGAAATAAAGGTTTTATCCAACTTGATGCTTTCTGGATTGTGTTAAATTGTTTCTAGCATTAAATAATACACCAGAGAATCACCAATCACGGTTGTTCATCAGAGCACTTTATGTCGATCTAAAAAACAATGGTGATGAAAATTGATGGACTTGTTCACAGCCACTGGTTGTCCTCATGAATCTGTTTGTAAAGTCATACACCTCAGTCACATTGATTTCTGACTGGTTTATAAAGTCATGCACCTCAGTCACATTGATTCTGATGGACTGGTTCACATCTGTTTATAAAGTCATGCACCTCAGTCACATTGATTCTAGTTGACTGGTACACATCTGTTTATAAAGTCATGCACCTCAGTCACATTGATTTCAGACTGGTTTGATTAATGAGAAGATTACTATTATAATGGAACAAGTTGACATTGACCGAGCAAGACAGTGACACAGTCCAATATTTACTTAACTAATGAAATTATTAAGATTATGTTGCACGAATGACATATTGCTTGTTATACAGATATTAAAGCTTCAAGCGTATCAAATTTTAATGTCAAACAGCGACTTTGTTACATTGAGATGTTAACTGTTCTTGTTCTAGGATGTTGTGGGATAGGTCGGCTTACAATTTGTAAACTTGTCATGCTTGTAAGTTAACACATTATACATAAACACATGTTTACTCAAACTGTATCTGACTATAGCCTAGGCTGTCTCTGTGGTGTCTCCAGATCAAGCAATCTATATTAATTTTCACTACATACAGCCATGGTGATGTGCAGGTGTTGTTGTAATCAGATTTAAGTTGCATCTACTCTGTCTTGTCGGTCTTTATTACCTACTATCTAGACACAAATAAATATTGATAAATGCCTATACTATAATGTTGTAATTCATTTGCTTCGTCGTTTGTTTAACCTGCAATGGAACTTTTCTTATATGGCATGCATCATGGAAGAGCTCACAGCACTCCATTAAGAAGGTATGAGAGTATGGTTCTTGCCCAGGCTCAGCAATAGAACTTTCCTTGTATGCACATGTATTAGAGCTCAGCACTCCATTAAGAAGGTATGAGAGTATGGTTCTTGCCCAGGCTCAGCAATAGAACTTTCCTTATATGCATCGTGTATTAGAGCTCAGCACTCCATTAAGAAGGTATGAGAGTATGGTTCTTGCCCAGGCTCAGCAATAGAACTTTCCTTGTATGCACATGTATTAGAGCTCAGCACTCCATTAAGAAGGTATGAGAGTATGGTTCTTGCCCAGGCTCAGCAATAGAACTTTCCTTATATGCATCGTGTATTAGAGCTCAGCACTCCATTAAGAAGGTATGAGAGTATGGTTCTTGCCCAGGCTCAGCAATAGAACTTTCCTTATATGCATCGTGTATTAGAGCTCAGCACTCCATTAAGAAGGTATGAGAGTATGGTTCTTGCCCAGGCTCAGCAATAGAACTTTCCTTATATGCATCGTGTATTAGAGCTCAGCACTCCATTAAGAAGGTATGAGAGTATGGTTCTTGCCCAGGCTCAGCAATAGAACTTTCCTTATATGCATTGTGTATTAGAGCTCAGCACTCCATTAAGAAGGTATGAGAGTATGGTTCTTGCCCAGGCTCAGCAATAGAACTTTCCTTATATGCATCGTGTATTAGAGCTCAGCACTCCATTAAGAAGGTATGACAGTAATGGTTCTTGCCCAGGCTCAGCAATAGAACTTTCCTTACATGCATCATGTATTAGAGCTCAGCACTCCATTAAGAAGGTATGACAGTAATTGTTCTTGCCCAGGCTCAGCAATAGAACTTTCCTTATATGCATCGTGTATAAGAGCTCAGCACTTCATTAAGAAGGTATGAGAGTATGGCTGTTACCCAGGCTCAGCAATAGAACTTTCCTTATATGCATCATGTAAGAGCCCTGATGTCTCCATTATAAAGGTTTATGCCAGTATGGCTCTTCCCCAGGCTTTCGCATAAATGGTCAATCAGTTTGACATAAGAAATCAATTAGCTTGGCCCATTGTGCTGTCCTAACCTGTTTATATCCATTACTATTCAATGTTTCATCTGATTATTGTCCCTGCCTACAGTAATGATCCATTAGATGACCCTGGTTAATAGATAGATTATGATCTATTATGTCAGACCCCCAAGCCAATCACCATACTGAAACTGTCACCATTACCATTAAAGGACAACAAAATATCCAATAACATTAGTTTTATATTCTCACTATTGCAAACTGACCTTTGTGTCTCAAAAGGTTGTCTCAAAGCCTTATTTGGTAATGGACCTGTTACAGCTTTTGGCATATTTTTGCACTATAAATCTGCAGCTAAACCGTGGCTGTAACAATGCATTAACTCGGGATTAGATTACCAGTCCTTTCAAGCCTTGTTGGTTGCAGACATTGAAATGTTTATGTGCCGCAAATGGTGTTGTTTAGAATTGGACAACCTCATCAAATGCACATTAAGGAGTGGAGGGTGTAAAAAGCTTGTCTGGATGTTATGGGTTAATGCGTTTATCTAGTGTAAGGTGTACTGTCTGACTATTTCTCGATTATCATGACTGTATATCTGCACTCAACTGGGAACCTACCAGTTCTAAAACAATTATGAAATAAAATCTAATAACGCACAATTAAATCTATTTAAATATTGATAATCAAAGTTTAATGAGTACGCCTTGGGTTACGTTTAATGACAATTATTATTTTATTATCACAACTTCAGATCCACACGGTACAGATTGTCAGAATGTTATTTGCAGTCTCTGCATGGTGGTTCATTAAATTGCTGACGTGTATTCATAATTTTCATAATTGAAATCTACTTTAAAATATTTAACGTTAGCGTCATTGAAACGAGAATTTTCGTTCTGACACCCAAATCATGTTGTAAACATTGTGACATGTTGAGTTAAAGGATTAAAGTATGATTTCATGCTCTCATATGATTACTTGTTTAAATATTGAATGAAGTATACTGTATGTCTGTTCTTAAATGTACTTGAATAATAAAGTGCATGAGGCTCTGATACATTCAAACATTTAAATAACGTTCCAAGAAAAATTTACCATGTATGTTTGGCTTTGGCACTGGGTGCCTCAATAACAGCAAGGCCTTTGTTACTCTCCAATTGCCTCGCCCGAAACTACATGTTTCTAGGACATAGAACGATATAGTGAAATCAAAGCGCTGTGTGGAGTGTTGGTCTTTGTTACGGTACAGATCCACATTGTTTCTTTGAATGTTTACAAATAGTCCAGTAAATGCTCTCCATCTGAAAAAGCTTGGTAGCCATTTTCGTTATTTTAGGTTTATGTTTTCTAAGGAATTAGAGGTAATAAAGATACAATTTTTACTATGTAAAGCATAACTAATGTTTTACGACCTTGTTAACCAAAACACCATTACAATGTATTTTTTTCAAGAACGAATTTATAAAACAGAACAGGAACCAATTCACCTGTGAAAGATCAAAAGCCGACTAAATAGCTGTCTCAGTGGGTAATTTACTGTAATAATGATACACCCCTCACATAGTTCCTTCATGTCTGGAGTCCATTCTTCTCACTCCTTGCAAATATTCTGTCACTTGATGTCAGACTTAATGTGGAGACTGACAATAACCGGCAGTGCAGGTGTGCTGAAAATTGTTGTTAAAATGAACACCTTCCATCAAGTGCTGGCTGGTGTTCCTCTGAGGAAGCAAGATATTCTTGGAGAATTTACTGAATGTGTGGTCACAGTTATAAGCGCCCAGTCATCAATTGTCCTGATAATGATTCATTCAACGCACTAAATGTTTCTAAATAATTTCATTTACCACTTTAAGTTCAATTAAGATGTGGCAGCATTTAAAATGGTTCATTCAACTTACAAAATGTATTTAAATAATTTCATTTACCAATTAGTCTGATATGTGGCAACATTTAAAGTGACAGTTACACCCCATATTTGAAAATTCTGACATAATTTGATTTATTCTGTCTGAACCTTTTTTAAAATAAATTACACTGAGTGAAAATTTCCCCAAGGATATTTATAATTTAATTTTATAATTATTAAGTATTATTTGTCCTCTAAATTAAGTCCCCATTTAATAATAGCTTACCCTGCAAGGTACATGCTTGTAAAGATAATCTCATTTCCAAAGTCCCTAATGATATTCAGTGTCAGTTTAATAATTGAAATCATACCTTACAGTATAACCCTCTTGTTATTGGGAGCTTACTCCCTAATTGTGACAAATGTTTTCTGTATAAGTGTCATTTAACTTCCCACATAGATTTATCAGTCCTGTAAATGTTGCAAGAGTTTGCCTTGACATAATTCAGTATATTTCTAGCTGATACAGAACTATGAAATCTTTACAAAGCAGTTTGTGCTATCATTTTAAATTTGTTGAAATTCCAATACCACAGGGAAGTTTGGAAAATATTGTTCAACATAAAAGCAGAGGTAGCCTTCATCTTAATGATGAATGCTTCAAACTTACTTCTGCTGCCTTATGCCATATATCAATTTCCAACACCTACACATTGACACAATTACCTACACTTTATGAAGAGGCTGTTTGCACACTGAAGAGTTTGTCAATTCCAATGGTTTGAAATATTGCAGCAGTCATGAATTGTTTTGTATTCAAGTGGTGCAATCTGTCTTATCTGAGTGCCTCAGATACACCATCTGCAGTGCCTGTATTGTACACCATCAGCTGCTCCATGCAGTATTCTGTAATAATTTTGTCCTTGAGTGTTTTTGGCTTTAGTTCCTTGAGTGTTTTTGGTTTTAGTTCCTTGAGTGTTTTTGGCTTTAGTTCCTTGAGTGTTTTTGGCTTTAGTTTGGCTTTAGTTCCTTGAGTGTTTTTGGTTTTAGTTCCTTGAGTGTTTTTGGCTTTAGTTCCTTGAGTGTTTTGGCTTTAGTTCCTTGAGTGTTTTTGGCTTTAGTTCCTTGAGTGTTTTTGGCTTAAGTTCCTTGAGTGTTTTTGGCTTTAGTTGTAGCTTTTAGTGTAAAAACTCTGATAACTGTGATCCACTTACACCAACAAATAAGAACGAAATGAAATAAGACCAGATTTGAAGTAAATCTTCCCATCTCTGTGTTTGACAACACTTCCTCTGACAAAGTATTAGTGATTCTTGTCAAAGGGTCCAGACACCCATGGTCTTATTTGCAGTGGTTTGAAAGCAAGAATGGTAGTTTCCAAAACATGTATTTTGCAAAGGGTCCAGACACCTATGCTCTTATTTACACTGCTTTTGAAAGCATTACCTTAGTTTCCAAAAATGTTTTTTTGCAGAGGGTCCAGACACCCTTGCTCTCATTTACACTGCTTTTAAAGCATTAGGCCTAGTTTCCGAAACAATTGTTTTCACACATTCAGTGCTTTTCCACTTGCCTATTGTTGGTCCACTGACTAGCATAGACCAATCAGTATGATGAATGGTGTTTATTTACAGACAATTGCTTGCTTGTTTGTTACCGTGCAGGAATGTAGACTGATTATATTTCATTGTTCCTTAACTAGTTCTGGCATTGTCTGCACTAATACTGGCTATCTCTTGTATTTCTTGAAACAATAATGCTGAAGAGCAGGTGCATCTGTGAATTTTTATTGGTATGTGTTTGTACAAAGATAGTAACTTGGTCTGATTAAACCGTAACTAAACGACAGTGTAGTGGAGGCTTGGCTTGTGTACAATTTACTCTTCTGTCTCAGGGAGTTTCTTGACAATCTCATTATACACAGCTGTAATAACTTGGCATAGAAGGACAAAGTAATAAATGTTCGTAAATTTGCTGTTATAAATTTGTCTCCTATAAGTATGCAACCACCTGTGGTGTCAGCATGACCTTTTGAGGTCTCTAATTAGGATGATATGACACTAGAGTCAGCCACACCATCATGTACACATGGCAGTCTATTAAACCTCTATACTGAACTCATTGGTTTTGTCACAGCCAGGGTAAAATGATGGTTACCTATAAATTTAGTCTGGAAGATAATTATTTCAAGTGTTCATACTATCTCTCAACCATTTAAACATTCAGGACTTGTACACCCACTGATTATAATGTCCACAATGATTTATTTCAGACAGATTTTCATTGATAACTGTCCCTTTGCATATTGGTTGCAATTTCGTGATTGGTTTGCATGCTGACCGATAATGATTACTGAAGTCACCAAAACACAATAACAGTCAGCTTCAAAGTGTAACAATCATATTGTGTTCACTTTACATGCTCCCTGGATGCTCCTTACATGCTTCCTGGATGCTCCTTACATGCTCCTAGTTCTTCATAAAACATATAAATATTTGTCATCCTTTTTCCTAGTACTCAATAATACTCCCTTGTCTATATTTACTCTATTGTTGTTGATGTTGTCATAATTGTTAACCAGTGGACATTATTTTGTTGGAAATTTGTCTCATGTCAAGACAAAATGGACGATAAATCACAAATAGTATGATGTATATGAAAAATGTTTTTGCCTAAATGATTGCGAGATGGTCTGATAATGAAGTCATTTCCATGTGGTCTCCTAAGGCTGGGATTATTTCCTGGTAACTTCCTGTGGTTGTGAATGAATAATGATGCTTCGGCTTTTATACATTTTAAAGACTGATAGAAAATTCATTATCGGCTGTTTACATGGTGCTGTCGTTGAATGTAAATATTTGCATAGAATATTTCTGACAGTATGTTTGATGTTTCTAACTGATTTTGTTTGTATGGATCTGCTAGTCAATGTTTAACAATACAGAGTTGATAAAGTCATGACATTCTTGTTTGGTTTCTTGTAGATCTCTCTTTTTTGTCAAGGTGTTGGAGGAAGCCTGGAAAGTATCAGCTTGCTGATGTTGCTTGATCGTCAAGTTTCTAGTTTCTATATTTCCTAACACCTTCGATATTGTAGTTTCATATGTTTCAACACTTGCTGCCATACTTCTTGTTCATTCAACAGTGGAAGCATGGGGTTATTGATGAAATTAGTATTCTGAACGAGTACTGTAAACCAAGAAATTATTTGCGTGATTTAATTTCGCGAAATTTAGTCACCGCGAAAGTGCTAATTAAAACATTGATATGGACATTGCAGAAAATTTATAAATATGCCGAATATCAGCAAAACGCTAAGAATTCGCAAAAGTAAATTGGTTAACGGTATTTCTTGAAATAGTTGATTGTGTAAATGATTCTGGAGATGCTGAGTGCTTGCCATCGAATATAAATGCTTACATTGTTAATGTATTTGTGTATGAGAAATTGAGAATAATGAACTCACAGTTAATTTCTTTGTGAAGTATCTGGTTTAAGATATTACATGAAAAAACTCGATGAACTTTAGATATAGTATTTGATGTATAATCAGTTATAGTTATCCACTTGTTTGGTATTTACAGTATTACCTATATCAATGATCATTATAGACTCATAACCATTACAGGAACACTGGCATCGTGTTGTTACCTTTCATCTAGAGTAATTCTAGAAACCGTTAATATACTGAGAGAAAACAATTGAACGGCTTCTGAAAATTAATTATGCTTGTTGATTGACAAAGTGTATATGTTAATGTAATCATGCTGCGTTAGGTGGTTCTACATCTACAACTTATTTTCGAGGAACATGGAATCATAATTGAATCTTGGTCCAGGTTTTTGGCATGCTTGATTAACTGTGCTATGGTTTAACTCACGTGAATCAAACAGACCATGTTAACTTTCATATCAATCAAGACTGCTCCTGGAACAGATTCTTGGAATTTGACCGGAATGTATTGATGCGTTTCACTGGAAGTTGACAAATATTTGGCTGAAGCAAAATGCGATGCAGTTCATTTGGCTTAGATAGTTGATACTCTTTTAAGATTTTGTTATAGGTGATACCAATGCTGATGGTGTAACTGAGATAAAAGTTCAGACTTCTGTATTATATAAACACTGCGCTTGGAGCATTACCCATCTATTGCACAATTGTTGTCGTTATACAAGTCTTGACAACTGAGTGAGACAATATAATCATCTAACAATAAAGTAAACTTTTTTTAAAAATAGTTATATACATTTAAGGCTGTGTTTCACATTAATATTCTAAGCAAAAGTAACTGCATCTGTTTATGCCTGCTGTGGTTAACATTGCTATATTCACTTTAAAATCTTAAGTTTAAAAGATATTGTTGCGTAACATTTTGGAGCCAGGTTGAATGCCCTTGGGATGGGTATAATATTTGAAGTTAAAGTCTGATGAATTACTTATTCATGTTTACTGTCAGATTCTGTACGAACATGATGTGCAATAATTTACAGAATAATTAAATAGTTTCCTTTTGAAATGCGTGTATATTGAAATCTTGAAATCTAGACATTTCTTATGTTATGTGTATATATTCTGTCTGTGCTGAAATTTTCAGAAACTTCTCATTTATTGCATTATATTGTGTTATAAAATCTGTTATAAAACATGTTAGGTTTTCCTCTTACTGTTGCTGCGAATCTTAATGTTCCCACCAAACTGTCTTTCTGCTGGAGACTTGAATTTTGACTTATTGCGATGATATTGAACATTATGTCCTCATATTTCTTTGTTTTCTTGCATCATATAATATTGATATAACTCTTTGTTGCATGTGAAACAAAAATATACTTTTTGATAGAGACGACTTGGTATCATTTTACTTATTGGAAACAATTTATTTGTCGTAGATGATGGATGACGTGGGTTAAGTCGGGTTATTTTTCCTAGAATAAATATTTGAAGTTGAGAAAAAGGACATCTCCACATTAAAGCCGCTTTGAGCTAAGTTGCCACGCTGCTTCTAATATAATATACTTGACATTTTTTGTCTCCTATAGCATTCGGTTACTTTAACTTGGTGCCTGTAACTTGGTGCCATATTAAACTCTAATTGGTCTGGACATATATTTTGGATAGGAAAGGAGCATTATATTCATGAAAATACTGTTTGACTTAAGTCAAAAATGATTTATTGTCTGTCTGATAATGGCTTCACTTCCACAGTAGACTTTTTGATAGATTGGTATAAAATATTGAATTAGATGATCAGTCTGTTGACTTCTGTTTTCTAAAGTAAAATTGGCCGTACAGACATTGTCAATGTGTTTATAAATATACTGTTGTTTTTATGCAAACTTCAATTATTTCTGCAGATGGTCCACATGGCAGGAATGTGTCATACTAAAAATATTCTGATATGTTTAATAAAAACAGCTGTGATGCACACCAGGGTACTGTTT
The DNA here is from genome assembly GCA_947247005.1 of Spisula solida. Lineage (NCBI taxonomy): Eukaryota > Metazoa > Mollusca > Bivalvia > Venerida > Mactridae > Spisula > Spisula solida. The sequence goes on from OX365950.1 coordinate 52,367,680, forward strand.
TATCAAAGCACTTACTGAAATCTTAAACAAACTTGCATTCAAATTTAAATTCTGAATTATTCTTTACAAACTACACATTTGGGACAAATATTGTTTGTAGGTGTTCATTTACTGAATAATCATTATTATTGAACAACCCTTTGCCTCAATTAGTAGCTATTAAAGTGTTATAAAGAATTTAAATTTGAACGTAATTTTATGATTTCTATAAGTTCTTTGACAAAACAGTACCCAGGTACTGTTGCTTAATTTGTCTCAGAGAACATTTTAAGTTTACCTTTTGGATATATATTTTTAAAAATAGGCAAACATACCAATGGAATTTAATGTTTAAAACATGAAAATTTTACTACATTTAAGAAACACATGTTCATGTTTGGGTGAAATTAAAGCAGTAAGCATAGTCTTAGAGTTGTCCCAGTCAAAGACAACAAACTCAAAAAACAATTGGAAGGTTACAGCCATAGGCAGATACATCACTGTGGGTTTGACTGTGGGTATAAATCATGCCAAGGCCCCTAAAGCAGAAGCCTCACTCCACCTCATATTCATATATTGATCAGCTCAATTCCGATTTCTTAATTTACAACTAATGACATTCTTGACCATTCCTGACCATGATACATTGTTGTATAATGACTCACACATGTTCTACTGGTCTGCCATTATCAGGTTGATGAGTTGTTTGTCATCCAGGAAGTCTTGTAATGTATACAGATCATTGCTTGTTTGATTCTCATTCAGGAATTGTTGATAATGAGGTGACAATTTGCCAGATATTTCCTCATGTTTTCTGTGATGTATTTTGTCCTATTTCCTAATGTGAGAGTGTAGGTTAGGTTACTCTGGCTCTCTGTGTGTGAGATGATCTATGCTTGCTGAAGTGATCATCAATCATTTATTTGTTTGGTTGGCTATGTATATGTACAACCAATGAGGAAATGAAAAAAAAACTTCAACAAGTGCATAGCCAGGCCTGAATTGATTGTACACACACAAGCCTTGAAATTGGTTGTTTTCATTTGTTGGGGGTCCTCACGATTTTGGAAATTTGAGACTTTAATGCCATTTTGGCCATATTTATGTTTTCACTTTTTAATTCAATGTAACGCCCGTGCATACATCTGTATCATTGGCTACGCCCACATTCAAGATGGCCACCTCAACTTCAAACATTTGATGTGACTTTTGTCTAACTTTTATTGTCTTTACAGCCAAACATTACGACAATTTGTTGACAATTTGTTAGATATCAGAGTGTTATGGAAGATGGTTTACAGTCCCCAAGACTGATCAAGGATTGCAGCATACTCTAACTATAATTCTTTCTGTCGAAACTTTAACAATGACAGATGATTATGGGGTTGAATGAGTAGAAAATGTGTCCCAGTATGCTTATATATTGGCTGATTGTCAGCATCTCACAGTAATTGTACGGGAATATGTGTGTGCCAGGTTTGTCCCATTGTGGAAATACTATCCCTTAATATGATCTGCTCCGATATTTGTGATAAATTCATTTGGAATTCCATTGCTCGCAGGAAATATCTAATTCCCGTCACTAAGTATGGCATTTCAATACTATTCTCATGTCCACAGATTCGATAAAATGCAATTTCTCATCCAATTTAGCTATAATGGTTTGCATGTTAATTGGACAATTTTCAGCAATGCACTTGCAGGAAGCGCCTATCATGGTGAACTTCTGACCCCTTTCACGTTATTGTCTAGATTTGTCATTTACTTGATCTGAGTACTCAACTAGCTTGAGACTTCCAGGAATTTGACATCTGTTGATGCATCCATATATAGTCAAATGGTCATTACCATTGACATCGATTTTTTCTTCATTTCGAGGTGACAGTCTGATTGCTTCTCAAATTTTGGTCCTCCTAATTACATCACAGAGGTCACCTTTCTCCTCCAATTTGTGAACTCAGTGTTTGTATTATTTTGATAGGACACAGTGGTTTCTGAGAAGAACTGTTAAAACCATTAACTTTCAGTAAAATTAAAACAAGCTGTCGCAGCAGCATTAAGAAATAAATATGTCTTGATATAATCTTTATTACAATGCTTGACAGTGTTAAACTGCATGTGGTTGCTTTTTTTGTGCCCCCTACTTTTTTGTGTGTGAAGCGAGTGTTTTATTTGATACATTATGCACAATGAATTAAGCAGAGTTTAATAATCTCCCCCTGATATATTGATAATCACGTCAAGGTGTTAACAGTGTTGATAACTTACAATATAGAGCAGAGAAAAAAAACAAATCTGGAATGAAACCCAGAGGAATATTCGGCGCCATCTCTAAGTTTAACAATCTGCAAAAACAATAATGTTTATTCAAGACTTCTTACGCTCAATACGATACAGTTCAAATAAGACAGGATCTTTTAGCCAAACTCCTTGAAATGTCGAAATGTGTTCAAAGCAAATATCAGTAATTTTATGCCTGTTTTTCTACTTAAATACTCAGCGCCAATAGTTTTTCTTACTAATGTTATTCACGTAATATGTTTTGTTGTAAGTATATAAGTTTACATTTCGGGAGAGCAGATTTCATCACTTGTATACTGATGCACACACGTGTGAAGATCCTCTTGTTGATGTGTTCTTGCTTCTCTCTCTAATTTCTCAGACAATGTTAAACTTGGCTGATTGCTTTACGCAAGTGTAATATTCATAATTTTCCCATTTATACCAGCAGATTGTATAATCAGGTTTTACACCAAAAATTGTGTCTTCAGAATTTTGCTTCGCTTGGTTTGAACTTGGTTGACGTAGCATTTAAAGTAAATCTGTTGATTTGTTGGAAGTATTTCTGTTTTATTGATTGCTTTAAAATTCAGGCAATTCAGGATTTCTAGGTATTGAAAGAACCAAAGTCTGGACAGACTGGCATTTAACCTGGTCTTGGTATACCTAGAGTTACTTCCCTTAGCAAATTTTACACCATTTGCTTTACAGTCTATTAATTGCCTTTTAATTGGAATATCACAAAGTTTATTCAGTTTTCTTGAGTCTTTCAAAACACCTGAGTGTTTATTTTAGATCATGAAGCAAATCAAGTCATTTGCAGAGAAATAATGTTGAACTTATCTAAATATTTTGTTTATAAACAGTAGTCAGTGGTATCATTTAATTAATGCATATTTTATCCCTCCCCCCCCCCCCTCCCCCCACCCCCTAATTGATATAAATAAACATCTCATTATCAGTGGGTTTATCATCCGATTCTGTATTGGAATAAATGCTGATTCCCTTTAAATGCCCAAAGCTATGTTTGGTTAGTTCGTCCAAACAGTGATGCACGTTGTCGTGACACATGGTGTCATGACACACAGTGTCGCAATTACTCTGCTAGTTGTTAACATCATGAAACCTTAGCTCATTTTGTTAAGACATTATGGATTACTTATCGAGGGATATTCATTGAGTAAATGGCTTGAAAACAGAAGTTTTTCTTTCGTTATCCGGTTATCCTGACAGACACAAGCTGTGTTTCATCATTGCTCCTGTGAGTGAGTTGGCCATGCTCCCTCGTAGAAATAGCATTGACTGAGTTCCAAATCCATTCTGCATTGTAGTGGTGTATCATTTATATATGATTATATAATTAGGTATGTTTAGTTGGTGCTAGACAATGTGATTAATGATAAATTAGGTCTTTGCTTGATGTTAATAAGTATTCAAACTGTCATATCTTAGAATACCAATGTGAATGAGATTTGGTTTAGGTATGCTTGCTATGGTTAATAAATCTATATCCCGCTTGCTTTCTGCCGTCACTGGAATGCATACAGACTTTCTAACTGCTTATAAACAACTCTCCGATGTGTCGGTACGCCTCAGCTTCTACATTCTTCAGTCCTATTCCATCAGTATTCTCGTCTCCTAACAATCTTTTTTCCTTGGATTCTTTAAAAAAATTTTAGCAATAATACGACTTTGTAATTTTACAAAAAAAATCCATAAAATGATTGCTAGGATTTTGCTGAAAATTGAAAGCCTATACTCCTTAATCATGTCGCTTATGAAATGTGGGGAAAGTTTAATCTGAAAGGATTTTTTTTGCCAGTTTTATCCAGTGCTCCACTCAAGTTGCAAACATTTCCATTAAACTTTCGTTAACTGGTAAGCTCCAACAAGTGGAGTATAAACAATTAGTTATTATTCCAATTAAAATGCCACATAAAAATCTTTTGCAATAAATTGTTGAATGATTGTGTATGATTCACCAGTTTATATTCGGGCTGTCGGAAAGGCAATTAGTTGCCTTGGCCTTGTGCTTTATCGTTATTGAATGCCATCATATCCGTTCAAATTAACATTCAATTTTATGGATATTGCAAGAATAATTAGTGATTTTAACATTCAGTACTTACTATTATAATCCCCTGAAGGAGGTTGTAAGCTATTATCTATACAGTACGTGTAGCATGAATCATGTTTTTATTACCCGAAGATTATTGTCATAAATTTGTAAAAAATATTTAACACTATTTAATCTGATCTCAAAGTAGCAATTTTTTGTACATTAACATTCTCTGTATTAATTTAGATTAATTTAGATTTTACTTATTATTAAATAAGAAGAAGTTTTGCGAACATTATTATTTATAACAATTTGAAAACCACTATAAAGAGAGGTTGATGGTTTGATGGGATTAAAGTGGTTGTCAGTTTGGAAACACCAATCATCAAAGTGTACCTCTCTCATCAGGGAAGTTATAGATGCTTTCATCTGATTGCTCCTTCATTTATATTTTCCAAAATACTCAACAATACTATCACCATGCCAACTGGTAAACTTGTGAATTACCATTAGAAACGCATTCAGAAAGCGATATAGGAGCAAAACATACAATAGGAAAAAACTTAGCGATTTATGAGATCTTAATTCTGTTGAAGACAGTTGCATTTCGTGTTAGGGTAATGGATTCTAGTATTTTCTGGAGATGATTATAGTAGGCATACTATATCTTTCAGGTTCATTTGATATGTATATGAACCGAATCTGAAAATTGATAGGAATTATAGGCAACTAGAACTGATTTAAGAGAAACCTTTGAACTTGGCTGCAAGTTTAGAACCTATAATGATGATATGCTCACAGATGTATAGGAAAAAACTTCCAGTTTGTCATTTTCAATAAATTCTATGATATTAAACTAATTTTTGCATCTGTTTCAAGTTTTCAGAAGCAAAATTTACGAGAGCGCCGTAGCTGTTCTTTTGTAGACTTGCGTGAAATTGTGTTGACTTAAAAATCTATTCAAGCCTTTCTTATGTATTAGAATTTACCTCTCTGATAGCAGGAGTATATGTATTCTTCTTGTCTTGTTCTACGTTCCTCCTGAAATTTCATTGCGTGGAAGCCGTCAATTTCAATGTGAAATAATGTTGCCACATTGATTTCAATTCATTGTATTCACTTGTACATTATGGATGCTTTGATGATTCTTGTTCTCATTGAATTTAACATTCTGGTCAAAGAAACAGATATTCAATATTGTCTGATACTTCTGTAAATATATATACTGTAATATGTTGACTAAAGAAAGTGAAATCGCAAGATTAAACAAAACTAGATATGCATTCAACATTATTAGTGAGATAGTTTTGCTTAAATTTCATTTCTAGGTACCATACTTAAATATCTTTTTGAGATAAGTACTAATTTCCAGATGTTATGAACCAGTACTAATGATTTTAAAGTTGAAGGAAGCTGATAATGCTACTTAACTTCCATAAGGGTAACAAGGGGTATCAAACCTATGGTGTCCAATTGGTACGAATCTTTCCCTATCCTTTAGTAAGCCTGACACTTTAACAACTGATACAAATTAAAGCTCTGTTTAATTAATATTTAACGACTGTGAACAGACTAAACCCACTAAAACTTGCTTTTGATACATTGATTAAACATGCTGAATAGAGAGTTTGAGTCCAAAAAACATAACAGACCCCCTTAAAATGAAACATTAATTAAACATGCTGAATCCAGTGTTTGAGTCCAAAAAAAACAACTTAGGAAGTTTGTTATTGAATCCAATGCCAGTCTATGCATGTAGCCGCCTCGCGATCTCCCGCAGTGAACTTATTAAAGCAGGATTGGAAACAATTATAAAACATAGTTGAAACATTCAGACTGAATCAGTGGAAGATGCTTAATCAAAATTTATAGTTAAATCGGAAGCTCATTAATTAAGATATTGTTAATTTAATGATGAAAAATCTTAATTTATTATTCCTTAAATGACAGTTTATTGGTCGATTGAGCAGAACTTGGTTATATTTATTCTTAGACATTACATTTAATTGTGACAGGTCTATAGTGGGTCTCTCTTTATTAATCAGTGTACCCTAAAATAAATATGATGGTAATTAAAAGTATTTAAAAAAGATCAGTGCATTACCATAAGTTAACTGATATGTTGTAAAATGCATTTACTATAATTAAGATTGAAATTCTCCAGCATATTGCAAATGACTGAAGAATTACAGTCCCATATGGTTTTTTTTGGTTTGGGTATTTTTGTGAAGTATTTCACCTGGTATTTCACCTCTGTTCCAGACACTGATGTGATCAACTTTATTGTTTGTTGCAGGGAATGGATGCTTTATGACAACAACAAGAAATTCATAACTTGTCTGAATAAAACACTGAAAGATTAATGTATTAAAATGAGACAATACAAACAGCATGTTGTAAAATATTCTTGGAAGATCCTGACAATTAATGGTTTCCTAAGATATTTCAAATTTGTATTGATAAATCATCTAAATCATTTAACTCATCACGGATGGAGGTAAATTTAGCAGAAAGATGTTAATGTTATCTCCCGGCCCACCTGAATTACCAGATATTGTAAGAAACGAACCAGATTCTCCAATCTGTCATCAGAATTTACATGTGATAATTGGAGGCACCAGTAGATTATATGATAGACTGGTTATATTGTTATCATCACAGACTCTCCATGGATGCATCAGCTTGTCTTCAATAAAATCTGGCGGTAAACATTGTTAGCGAACAATTCACGGTTCTCCCAATGTTCTTGCAATGTTATAGCGAATTCATGGTTAGTCTCGAAATTCTCGCAATGCTTTTCCTTAAAACTGTTGTATTAAACAGATGCGATGTTTTGTTGTTTTGAAAATTAACTTACTTTAATTAACCTCTTCATTACCTCCCATGTGTTTTTGGATGGTAGCTCTTTGTTTTACCTCATCAGATGTGTTCATCATAAAATCTGGTTAATATCAAACTTCAATCATCATTGTATTGGTAAAATGATTGAAAGGAAATCTTGTGTGAATCTTCACTAATTCGCTATTGTTATACGGTTGGTTGTTATTATGAGAGGTCTCTCCTTAATTTCTAAGATTTTCAGAATTTCAGATTTTTTAAGTCTGCACGGTGCTGGTTTTGTTTGAGGATGTTTTCTGCAATCACATAACCATTACATGCAATATAAAACTATCATTAAAACAAAGTGAAAGTTAAAATCTTGTGGAATCATGTTTGCAGCATATGATCTTAATTGTCTTGTTGCTGGTAATTTCTTTCAAATGACAATTATTTTGGAGATTTTGAAGAGGCTTTAAGCAAAAGTACATTCCAACAGTTACATTAAATTGCTACAAGAGAACATCATCATGACTTTCATGACAACAGATGCTTGCATTTGTATGAGTTAAGCGGTTAATTAGGACAATATATTTTGCTTTATTTTTCTTGATACTTTAAAAAAATTTTTTAATGGACTGGTTTTATCTTCTACGGTTGCTAAGTTACAGAACTTATATCCAATTGATACTGAGGCTCTTTACTTTCATCATGATTCACATTGAAGTTATTCTAAGTTGCCTTTCTTATGTCAGTGTTGAGATGTTTATGTTTCGATTAATCTGATTTACTAGACAAGTTGAATGATCACATTGTTACATATAAGCCTCATGGTTATGTTAACTTGTCACATTCACCTATTATCTTCACCAATTATCTGATATTTTTGTCTCCTATGATTGACTTTAACCTAGGGTAAATTTGAACATTTTTTTTCTAGACTTTCTAGGCTCCTCGCTGATGGTTGCCCACACATTCTATCTACCACTCTTGACATTAAAATCATCTGATTTCCCTGTGATTACTGATTGTACTTTTGATGACGGTGTAATCATTTGTCTGGTCTTTCTTTGATACATCCGGGGATAATATTCTGATCAACAGCTACTATTACAATGTCATTGATTTTTTTGCCTGTATTCAGGTCATCATCATCTATACCATTCCACTGTCACCAACACCATCATTTTCATCATCATTTTCATCGTCATCAGCGTCCTCTTCACCACAGCAACCACCACCACCCTCATCATCATCATCGTCACTGCCACCACCACCACAACCTCCACCATTCACATCATCATCATCGTCAACATCATCATCGTCAACATTATCGTCATCACTGCCACCACCACCACAACCTCCACCATTCACATCATCGTCATCATCATCACCATCATTATTATCATCATCGTCATCACTGCCACCACCACTACCACCTCCACCATTCACATCATCGTCATCATCATCACCATCATCATCGTCACTGCCCCCACCACCACAACCTCCACCATTCACATCATCATCATCATCATCACCATCATCATCGTCACTGCCCCCACCACCACAACCTCCACCATTCACATCATCATCATCATCACCATCATCATCGTCAACATTATCGTCATCACTGCCACCACCACCACACCTCCACCATTCACATCATCGTCATCATCATCACCATCATTATTATCATCATCGTCATCACTGCCACCACCACTACCACCTCCACCATTCACATCATCGTCATCATCATCACCATCATCATCGTCACTGCCCCCACCACCACAACCTCCACCATTCACATCATCATCATCATCATCACCATCATCATCGTCACTGCCCCCACCACCACAACCTCCACCATTCACATCATCATCATCATCACCATCATCATCGTCAACATTATCGTCATCACTGCCACCACCACCACACCTCCACCATTCACATCATCGTCATCATCATCACCATCATCATTATCATCATGGTCATCATCATCGTCGTCACTGCCACCACCACTACCACCTCCACCATTCACATCATCGTCATCATTATCATCATCATTATCATCATCACCACGATCAACAATATCAACACCAATTTCGCCATTATATATTAAATGCTCCATATCAGCAACTATAGTATCATTTTACACTTTATTCTATTAGTATTGTCATCAAGTCTATAGACTATGGTCCTAGAAATACATATTATTGGCTTCATTAGACAGGTCTGTTACCCTTCATGATCCTGTATAGTGTCAGACTAGCTACGTTTGTCCTTTATATGTAACTTGATTCAAGCATTAACACTTCAAGTTTAATCAACTATAGGCTTCATTGACATGTATCAGAGGTCATTCCCAGCATCATACCTATTGTAAACCAGCAAAACCCTTTCCTGCTGCTATCACATTAACGCCATGGTTACCTGTTATACACGCCATGGTTACCTGTATGCGATGCATTGAACTGTTAAATTAGGGGGCAGTAATCACTTGTTATAGTGTCACTGTTCGCCTGCTTGACAACATTCATACAATGTTTCTGTGTTGTATAAACTACATAGTTTTATACTCCAGAGTGTGAATGAATGCCGGCCATTGTTGAACAGACAGATACAAATCTGCATTTATTTCTGCCAGCCATTTTAAACTGTTTCCACATCATAAAATGTGAAACATCTCCTGCCATACTGACTTACATTTGAATTAATTTGCCACGGTCCCTGTCCATTTGTTGGTGCTGTAAGTCAATTTACTTTCACAAATACTAACTTTCGCATTTTGCTAATCGTTGACATTTTCAGGAATACAAATATTCACGTTTTTAAGGTTCCCGCAATGTCCATATGTATGTTTTTAGCACTTTAGCAGCGACTTAATTTCGCATAATTCTACCACTCGTGAACTCCGCGAAATCAAATCGCTAGAAATAATTTCTTGGTTTACAGTAGTTTTACTGAGTTCTTAGATGTACAGTTTTATTATAAATTCAAAATTAAATTTTGGTTTTTACTATCATTTTATGATGATGCATTCTTGTAATGTTTAAAATACAAAAACACACTATAAACATGAATGATTAATGAAAACTGTCTTGGAATGAAGAAAAGAATGCATATTCATTGAAATTGTTGTATGACCTTCAGAAAGTGTGAAACTGTTGTATTTGAACCTGAGAAAGTGTTTCATTGTTGTATACATGTGACCTTGATATAGTGTTTCATTGTTGCATATACATTTGACCTTGATATAGTGTAAAATTGTTGTATACATTTGACCTTGATATAGTGTAAAATTGTTGTATACAATTGACCTTGATATAGTGTAAAATTGTTGTATACATTTGACCTTGATATAGTGTAAAATTGTTGTATACATTTGACCTTGATATAGTGTAAAATTGTTGTATACATTTGACCTTAAGAAAGCGTAAAATTGTTGTATACATTTGACCTTGAGAAAGTGTAAGATTGTTGTATACATTTGACCTTAAGAAAGCGTAAAATTGTTGTATACATTTGACCTTGAGAAAGTGTAAGATTGTTGTATACATTTGACCTTGAGAAAGTGTAAGATTGTTGTATACATTTGACCTTGAGAAAGTGTAAGATTGTTGTATACATTTGACCTTGATATAGTGTAAAATTGTTGTATACATTTGACCTTGATATAGTGTAAAATTGTTGTATACATTTGACCTTAAGAAAGCATAAAATTGTTGTATACATTTGACCTTGAGAAAGTGTAAGATTGTTGTATACATTTGACCTTGAGAAAGCGTAAAATTGTTGTACACATTTGACCTTGAGAGTGTATATTGTTGTATTTTACCTTGAGAGAGTAAGGAAAACTTGTATTTGACCTTGAAGTATTTTAACCTTGACCTTTCTGTATATTTTCAGGTGACTGTATCAGACAATGGTGATCCACCTTTAACGTATCAGACGAGAGTTTACATCAAGGTCACAGATGAGAATGATAACAGGCCCCAGTTCAGTGAGAGATTCTACAGGATCCGGGTACCAGACACACAGTTTGGGGGACTTGAAATCCCTGTGTTTCAGGTACTGGCCTGGGACGAAGATGAAGGACAGAACGGGGAACTTACGTTTGACATTCGAAGTCTGAAGGATGAATCAACCATATTCGACATAAATAAGAAAACAGGGATGGTATATGCCACTGATAGTCTGAGATTTGGAGATATGCATCATTTTGTTGTAAGTACATCCCATTTTACAATGTAATAAAAAGTCTCGAGTTTACACTGATTGTAATACTGTATAAGTTAACGCATGTTTTATGAACATTTACTTGAAGAATCATCGAATCTAGACAGCCAGTATCCACGAGTAATCACCGTATTATGTGTCTGGTAAAATTGTTTTATGTTATAAATTCTACTGCTATTTGTTTTATCATCAATAAGTCATACAGCATTTAATTATATTGTCTGAATTTTGCAATTTATCATTCATAAAATGCAGGGATAATTTTACTGATGAAAATAAATGAGAAATGGGAACCGAAAAATGATGAAACTTGAGGAAAATATCATGACAAAAATAGTGATGAATGGGGGTTTCATTATTCATACCTGCAAGTTTTTGAATTTGCAAGTCATGTGTACTTTAAAATAATTTATATTACTTTGAAATGGTAAACAAGTTAATTTCTCACATAATTCAACCTGTATATTGTGATCAGTCTACCATATAAAATGTTCGATGTGGTTCATGATTTTGCTTATAAAAATGCTTAATAGAATATTTTCCACATTTGCAGTATATATGTTTATAATTGTGTTAAATTTACCAGCATGGATGAAACTTTATTTTTGGCAAAATGGCTTTGATTATATAAATCCTAAGTTTAATTGCTTTGTACCAGTAATTCTAGACACTCGACAAGAAAGGGAAACTGGCTTGTGGCGATGAATAACATCAGGATTGAGGTGTCAAGGGTGATTAATATAAGTTGAAAAAAATGATTGACCTAAAATAGTTAGTATTTATATATAAACTAAGCATGATTGACAAAAAAATCCTTATGTCTTGGTTGTAAACTGTTTTATATAGGTGAGGGCGTCAGATAATGGTAAGCCAAGGAATAGAAAGACGACAGTGAAGGTCCGGATACAGGTTGTAGAGAGATTGAAACATTCGGCCAATCCACCGCACTATGTATCATCACATCTGATTAAACGTGTCATGGAAGACGATAATGTTGGTCACATGTTAGAACTCATTCAAGCCCAAGATGCCGACAGAGATGATCTTTTCTACTCTATTATTGGTAAATATTCTCACATACTCAGTCCAGTTAGGATAGTGTGACAGTGACGTTGCATTTTATGTGTACACAAAAGATAACAACCATTGTCTGAACAGGTAGAGAAATATAGTATGTTAGTTTAGCATTGAAAAAATAGCTGTTGTATAGTATAAATCTTTATAATTGGTTTTACGCTGTTATATTGGACTCGACAACTGCCTGCATATCACTTGAATTTTACCCTGACTCCAGGACTACAAGTGAGTAATGGACTTACTTTTGTACAGTAAGGTCTCGATACAATGATACCCAATACACTGACAATTTCATATAGTGGCATCAATTTATGAGGACAAATATTTCAAAACGCTCTTTGTATTTGGTATACTAATGTATTCATTATAAAGACATTTTGCTTGGCAACAAACAGTGTCATTGTATTGAGACCTGACTGTATGTCCGTTTTTTCAGTGATGTCCATAACAAGAGCAAACTATTAGGGGCCAATCTATCATTAATGTATACTGTTGGACAAAACATAAAAAACATTGAATTATTTTAAGATACAACACTCATATAAAATGAACGCCCACCTAAGTCACTCACTGTGCAGTCATAGAATATTGTTCAGCATTGAATTGAATTTTTGCAAATATCTTAACTGTGATAAAAAAGAATCATGAGAAGAGTTGAAAGCGAGCTCGGAGAACATGTGTCACACCAATTTTCAATTTTAATCCAACATTCTGGAAGCCGGGAACATGATTGCAACACTTCTCATAAAAATTGTCAAAGTTAGTATTTCATTATCCACTTGACGTTAATATTAAACTTTCTGTTTCAAGACTCCTTTCAGAAGTGTTTATCTCCAAAGACAACTCATGATGGATCCTATATATATACACCTATATATATTATGAATTATTTGAATATTATTAATAATTTCCCGCATTTTAAGCATCAATCTTACGCGAAAGATTTTTGCGAACACATGGCATGTATATGTTTTAAACATATTTGCTTGCATTCAAAATTAAGGGTGTGTCCAGGTTGCCATGTTTTATTGCCCAGTACATGTATGGATATATATAATAAAATATTTGTTGAACAATTTCTACCTCTATCAGTGTTTCCAGGTGCTAATTGCAAAAACATGTTGCGGTGATATTAAAAATAGAATTATAATGAGCCCCCAATCATAAAACCTGTAATGCTGGATCACCTTTGTCAAGTAGGGGCTAGTGTTTGATCATTAACACGAAGATGTTGATTTATCTAGGCTTCAAAATCAAACAAAACATGTTGATGAATATCAAATAAATTATCACATAATAGATCAGCCACAGCTGTGATATAACAGAACTGGTCAGAGAATGGGTACTCACTGGGTACTTCAGAATAGTGCTACTTAATGGGCGGTGCCCGGGCTCAAGATCGCCATAGCTTTGTAGGCTTAACACTTCACCTAGGTACTTTGTAGGGTGTTTGAATAAAACATGGAAAGTTAGTATAAGAAAATATTTAATAGAGATAAAACTACAGTATGATATCAAGAGAGGGTGAGGGCTTTTATAGGAGATTGATGTTTAAGTTATTACTTATAAGTGTAAAAATATTGGCTGAATCGGGAGCTGGTAACAATTAATGTTATTATTGAATTCCTCTTTATACTATTAGATTAAACATCTCGACCTGGTCGCTCTGTGGTTTTGTGGAGATCTTAAACACATGTGCATGTTTAAAGAATACACATTAAAAACTTGTATATAAACGATGTAAGCATGTTTTTGTTAATTTATAGATACAATAAGTTACGCCTCTGTTTGAGGCCTAAAATAAAATAATGTTTGTTTCCCCTTCCACTACCTACTTAAGATAAAATGGCCCTACCCAAAATATTATATTGCCCGAGGAGTTATTACTAAATTTCATTATTTAATTGTATGGCTTAACCAATAACTATCATTCTTAAACAATTCCAAGAATATATAACCTACCTACCTACCTACCTACCAATTCTGAATCTTTTTGGGTCGGGGGGGGGGGGGAAACAAAGAACACTTTAAGATCGGCCGTATGTAGAATAATTAGTTAGGTACCTTGTATGAAAACATTGTATTGTAGGAGTGTCTATATGACAGCCTTGAACTGCGGTACCTGATCAGTATGTCATAGGCTTGATTAATGTTTCTATACAGTGCACACCAAAAATAAGTTTACAGGTGCAAAATTAAACTTGGTTAAATTCAATATCTGTTGTTCAGACGGTCATAATTATACTAGTTCCTGAAACTACAATTACTAAATGTGTAAAAAAAGAGATAGAAGTAAAGGTAAAGATATTCTGAATTAAAATAACCATGTTCTCCAAAAGGCTGAATTTTCCATCATTTTATGACAAAGCCAGACAAAGAATCTTTATATTCCAATCAGTATATGGTCTTTACACCTTAACAAAAATATTTTTTATCTTCAAAAATATTGTTGTTTCACTGTTCTGCAAATATAGCGTTATTGCGTATGAGCAAATTGGGAAAATTACCTCTGTATACTTAATTTGGTGAGCAGTGTATTTTAATGTTGGGCAAAGGGAAGGTTGTAACAGTGATCATTGCACAAAAAAAGTCTCGAGAAAGGGAAACAAATGTATGTTACAGTAGGGTTAGGTGTCGGAACATGGGCATGTCAGGGTTCGAGACAGTATGTGGGAGTATAGATCTATCAATCTATCTCAGATACATTTCATTATTAGTTGATTGATCGTGGAAATTGACATTTTAAGCTGTCGCTGTAAAGCATGATTTTGCCATTAACCTTTGAGCCGTATATGATATGTAAATGATATTTAATCTTAGAAAAACTTAATTGTCTTCAAATTAACTTTAGAAAATCTTTGTCACTTAATAAAAACATTGCCATGTTTACAATTATAAAACCTTATGAGATCAAACAAATTTTTGACAAGGTGACCTAGGTGACCTTGGAAAAAAGCAATACTATTATTTGGAGAATTGATTTTTATTTGTAAAAGGGCTCTCCGATATAAAAAGCATTTGTATACTATATTAATATTTAAACCAGCACCATCTTACCGGCGGTAAGTCACTAGGTTAAACCTTAATATGGACAACCTATCGCCTTGTAGACTCGGAGATCGGTCTGCATTGGTGTTAAGTTGAAATAAGTGTCTGTTTCTTGTGTTTGTTTAATTCACTTAATTTTCCCATTCTTAACTATTCATCGTAACCTCATATAGATTATATTTGAAGAATAACCAACTGTCTGCAATATCCAGACTATATAAACTATAGACTATATCCATTGTGGATTATTTATTGTTTCTACCTCATAGTTTTGGCTATCAAGTATTTAAGATAAGCAAAGTGTTATCAGTAGAATTTATATGACTATTTTCCTACCATATATACTGAGCGGAGATAATGGCCAGTGGACGGAATGGATTTTCTTGGAGGTAGAAAAAATAATAATGTCAGTCAATGACTTCAATACTAGAGACTTCAGAGACCAAAAACTTCTATAAATATATATTTAATTGTTACCTAGAAACAGTCTCAGAGGGGAGTCATTTCTGTGAAAGTGAGTGCTCATAATCAAATAGACTGAAATACCAAGCCTTAAGTCCAGCTCAGACATTTTGGTTGAAAATCGAAGACTTGAAAACTGAAACAAAAAAATTCAACTAATAACAGCTTAAAATCTTACATTTTCTGGAGGTCAACATTTCTTGAGTCTGAGACTTATTCTGAAGTTACAAAGTTGCGAGGTTAAATAATTGCAATTTTAAACTTCAGAAAGAACTATATATGTATGTTCTGCGTTTTACTGCTTTAATTTTAAGTTTTCACAAATTTATCAAATTTGCGAATAGATTTATATTAAAAATTAATTCCCTCGCAAAAAATTCTGATTTTATAGTTAACAAAAAAGTGTTTCTTGGTATAAAACAATGAATATAGCAAAAGTTAATTCCTTGCGAAAATACTTATAGACTATCATCGTTTTCATCCAAGAAACACTTGTTATTCCTTGAAGTCACGTAAAAGCTGCAGCTTATCTGTGGGCCAACAAATAACAAGATTAGTGAATATTATATCACAGGATACTGCAAAGTTGGCTTTAATTATTATCAATATTGTTATATTTACCAATGGGTGTTCAGCAAACACAGACATCTGGTCAACATCATACTGCTGGCTGAACCTCACTGTGCGAGAGATTCAATATTGACCAAGAAATAAGCAAATAAATAAGTCACTTGTGAATATTATGTCATTATGTGGAAAACCCTGGTCAACATCATATTGCTAGCTGAACCTGACTTTGCGAGATTCAATATTGACCAAGAAAAAGGCAAATAAATAAGTCACTTGCGAATATCATGTCATTATGTGGACGACCCAAGTTAATGTAACCTGTCTACTTCCTCTATGATGTATGTATATGAGCAAGCGAAGATCATTTTATCCAATTAAGTTGAACCAGGAAAATCTATTTGTCTTTTGGTCTACTGGTGTGCTCCCTGCGCTGTAATGTCACACCAGTTGATAGATTTTTTGCCCTTAGCGCAGGGTACAAGTCTGGACAATTTTGTTATGTTATTACAGAACGCTAGTCAACAGTGTCTCGGAATTCTCTCAACTAGGTCTTGCATGAAAATGATGAAATATATGGTCTCCTGGTTTCCTGCAATGATTATTTTGACTTGTGAAAGAAGGATCGTTTTTGTCTCTCAGACTGCCTTTAAGGAATTGTTGATGAATTGCATTTTGATATGTGCATCTACCAGGGAACCGGTATGCTGCATAACTACATTAAATCTGGTTCCTGGTCTGTAATCTATATATCCATTGGGCTTAAAGTAATATTTGATGAAATACGTTTTAATGTTTTCTGGGGAGACAATAGACTGTGCTGCAGGGCTGTGAGAGGAACGTGGTGAAAATTGCTCAATTTATTGAGGCCTGGAACAAAGATATATTCTATCAGATGATGAAATGCTCTCCGCCTGCTGTAATTATACATAGACTAGAGAAGCCGTAAGATAGGATTAAAAACATTAAATTATTATTTCATTTGATGCTGTCCTTATACTAGTAGTCATCAATTTTGACAGTCTCTGAGTATATTGAGGAAAAATATTTTACTGAAACATAAGCTATAATATAGGAAACATCAAAACAGCAAAACGTGTTTTCGACTTTTGTCACAGATTTAGAGCAATCACCTTTGGAGACGACTTACAGTACAGACTTACCAATTAAAATCCAATTATTGGTAGAACACTAATCATTTCAACTGTATAGTTCCTGTAGCCAGCAACTGTGATCACACCTAACGTCTATTTCTATGCACTGTACAATATTTCCTTGGAACAATAAACTAATTTACTAGGTTCTTGACTTTGCTCAAGCTGCACAAATTATTTCTACAATTTATAAAATTACCATAGGGAAATAGGTATAAAATTGAAGCATTAAATTACCCGGAGACGTCCCATTTATTATTTGATAAAACAATATAAATTTATGTCTAGATTACATAATACAATACAATACACCGGGTGTTGCCGAAGCATGGCAATTTTTTTTCGGCTACAAAAAACTGGCTTTGATAAACAGAAATCATTTGCAGCGTCTTTGATATATTCATTCCAAGGAAATGAGACTATTTAATATATCTGATAATATCTTGATGGAATTTATTTGTTGCAGTCAGTCTGAACATAATTGTTGCTCTCAGGTGTTGGGAGATAACGTGCTAGGTTTTATATTTATCTCTTAAACAATACAACTTGTCTGCCATTGATAATCCTACCTAAATAAACACCATGGAGGGTTTTTTCTGAATTTTTTGTGAATTTTTTTTCAGAGTTTTGCCAACATTTGCTATCAGAGAGGGGTAATTCTCAGACTTCTGACTGACTAATTGTAATATAAACAGACAATAAAATTGTCTAAATCAACTGCTGATATCTTGATAGATTTATATCCTGAAAAATGAATTATGAAAATAGATTTTAAACACTTTGAATTAAGTGCTTAAATTCTGTCTGTTAATGAGGTTTCCTTTGCAATTAGACATCAGGTGTTTGAGACTAGAACAGTTTCATTACTTAATGCAATCACTTCAGACCGCCTCATTAGCCTAGTGGTTGAGCTTCCGCTTCAAGCGTATGATGTTTCGAGTTTGATACTAGGTTGTGAGGCTACTACTAAAGTTGATAAAGATATTACCGGTATATTTCCCTTGCTTGATGCTCTGAAAGAATAGTATAAGTTCCAGGTAACTGCTGGTTTTCCCAATGTCTAGATAATGTGACTCGATTACAGTCTCTGTATGACTTAAATACTGATGACAAGAGGGACTAAAAACAATTTTTGAAAAAAAAAGATTTATCACTTAATACTATTGGTCCACAATTATGAATATTATATATTATATTTAGGATATTGATGTGGTAACTTGGTGTGTATTTCAGATGGAGACCCAGACCATCAGTTTTATATAGGACTGGATGCAGGTAATCTGGTGGTGGCTCGTACACTGGACTGGGAGAAGAGATCCTCCTACAACCTTACCATACAAGCAACCGATGGTGTACATTATGATAACTGCTCGGTAAGTTGATAATATATTTACCACCAACCGGGGAACCCCTCAACCGTCCCCTTTTTCTGTAAAAATATACAAATGTCAACCACAAATGTCTCCCCTCCCAGTCATAAAGATCGTTATGCCTGGACATAACTAGTACTTCTGTCTCTCCCATGTGGGGGGGGGGGGAGACATGTTGATTTTGTCCTGGATGGGTGGATGTCACAAAATTTGTCAATGCTTGTTATGCTTTGGTCAGATTTTGATGAAACTTTATATGAATACTTGGTACCAAGCCTAGTTTAGTGTATTGTCAGGAATGTTAGGTTGGATGAATTTTTGCCGGAGTTATGGCCCTTTGTGGGAGATATACATCTTCATGCTAAAAACCCTTCGTAAAAGTCACCCTATTGAGTCTATGCATTAAATTGTAATATTCATTCACGTACACCGTATCATACATTATGTAGATCATGGTGTGAATGTATTACGCTGCCTAAATTAGTTGAATTCAGTCAATACTGTCTAATATGCTTACGTCTCCTAAAATAGTCTCATGTGCTTCGTAATCTTCCAGCGACATTGTTAGATATGTCTTAATACTGGTAGAAATGTAGATGTGCTGTTTTGCATACAAATTTCCTGAAAAGATCTCTTTTACCCTTTTAAACTGTGCTTGCCAATTTTACGCGTTTTCCTGTCTTGAAAGATTTCTTGATGATTCGTATTGTCACCTCGTTAAGCTTACTTTGATGTGAATTGATTTTAAGTTTCCTGGAAACTTACTGTTCCATTTGTCATTGTATATATTAGCTTGACAGCGAAATGTATTCAGTTAATGGTGATGATAGCTACTGAAATGGGTTAGGAATTAAGATCAGTTAGGAACTTAGGATCAGTTTGGAAGTTAGGATAAGACATTCCTTGGTACGGGGTATAACATCTTATCACAATCTTGGAGTTTCAGAAATATGTGTTAATTACATCAAAAAGTCAAGTGGTTTGGACTTTAAATTCATTATTACATGATTGGTTACACCTTGATGGTTTTATAAGTTTGATGATATCAAACTCAACTATGGGGTAATCTCGATGTATTTTACTAATGATGGGGGACCTATTTAGTTGAGTATTTGTTAATAGTTTGTGAAGGACTACTTTGTGAGCTCACATAGTACATGTGATAATAATAATAGTATAACAATTATAACAACTCTATTTTAAGAGGAGACACAGTTTGGCAAGCATGATATATAAAAAAGATTATATTTTATAAAATGTCTTTTGACAGAGCATTGTTAGATGCTTTACATGTGTTTCTAATGGCATTACCAAGTGTGCTAATCGTGGTTAATACAACTAATAGATTATATATGTTGACTTTTCTTCTGAAAACTAAAATTGACCATCAGGTGGTGACATGTTAAGCTAAGAGAACCAGGGAGTTAAGACTAGAGAAATGGGATTTTCTTGTATCAAGTAGAGAGGTAGAGTGCCCGGGATTTAAGTCTAGAGAAATGGGATTTTCTTGTAGCAAGTAGAGAGGTCGAGTGCTATATGGCGTGAGCTTCATTCTGGATACTGTAAAATAATTATTTTTTGAAGGAGTTGAATTTTCGTTGATTTCGTTGTTGCACTCGACCATGAAGTTTAATCTCCATGATTTATCAACCTCTCAAATGTCAAACATGGGTTTCTCCTTTCATGTATTATAATCCATCCATGCATTTACGGTCCCTCGAAAATGCATTTTTATCAAAATCCACGAAATTTAATACCCACAAAAATATATGATTTTACCGTATATTGGAATCTAATCCAGCAGTATATCTGTGAGATGGTGGTCCTGTAGTGGCATCCTGCATGTAGGATGTACATCAAATAGTCATAAACTCGACTGAATATGTATAAATCTACCACTTACTTCCACTTATTATCACCTTTCAAAGAACATACCAACTTCAAGAGCACTTCAATTGTGATGTTTTTTAATCGTAAACCTAATGAAATGCATTATATTTCTTATAGGCAGATGTCCAATACTTTGTATCATTTTAACCACTGTTTTTAAAAGGCTATTAAATAGCTTACCACTTAGAACTATTCTGCTATCTTGGTTAAAACTACTTAAAAAGTGCTAATGCAGCATTTCTCTTCAGTATTGTTATTAACTGTTATTAGTTATTATAGTGCGCCCAGGATAATGTGAAAGGCGGGAAAACTTGGTATATTCCACAAAGGTGGATTAAACGTATGTGCACCATTTATCAGTGATGTTTTGAGTACAATACTGACTTACGTTGTCTGTTTATTTAAGTGATTTGTAAAACCAATTTTGCCGCAGTTGACCGATTCATGTTTATAAATATCACATTATATATCCTGGGTGGACTATTTTTCCTAAATCATGTGACCTGTTTTCTGGACTATGGTTGTTTTGATTGTTAAGCTTTATGAAGATTAAACAAGATTTAAATATTTTTCCTGCATCCCTATCATAGATGATTAAAGACACAGAAAATTAATTTATTAATAAGATTTTCTCTAGACAATCCGCAAGCTTTGAGGGGAAATGCCAAAGTAAGCAACGGAAGAAGGGTAGATGTAGCAACCCAGTTATTGTCAATATGCCGACGTTTAAACTTACGTCGGTTTGTGATCTTTGTAATGTTTATATTATAAACATGTTTTATATAGACATACTTGAAATTTAAGATACTTACTGGGTAGTTTAAAGTGTTTAAATGATAATATTTTGATTTTATAATGGTCTCAATTTCCTGTCACCTTAGGTATGTTATTTGGTATGTTATTAGTCGGGTGTCTTGATGACTCGTAGCTGATCTACCCCGGCAAGCTACTGAGTAAACACACAAGTCAGAAAAATACATTTATATATGATTTAATAACATGTTAAACATGGGCGAAAATAGACTTCCACTTTAATTTCATAGGATTTCATTATATAATCCTCGATGATTGAACAATTTGATGTAGCAATGTCTGCCAAGCGTTTGATCTAGTTACAAGTGAATTATGTTGCACAAGTATTTTACATTAAGGTCGAGACAGCTTATAATTGAATATTCATGCTGCTTATTGAGCGATGTAGCCAACACATAATGCTGACTGTAATTTATAATCCCAACAAAACATCTAATAAACCACCAGGCATCAATGACTGCCAGAAATTACTTACTGTGAAAAAAATGTGTGGCCTTTTTATCATGCACTCTGCCAATTATCATCGTTGTTTGATTTCTGTCCACCTCACGCCTGGCGATGGCTAGTGTGCGTGCGGCTAGCGTGTGTGCGTGCTCTACAACTTAAATATTTAGATTCTTTGTTTTTAAGGACCCTCCTCATATTTTGATTAAATACATAATCAGATATTTGCACTTTATGAAATAAATAATTTATATTGATCTATGTAAAAGATAAAAATGATACGCCTTTTTATAGTTGATAAAATACTATCTATAGTCAGTCCCCACTAGGGCTCGTACTTGTTCTGCAGTCATGCCTACTGTAGGTCAGCCATTTAATTCTCCGACATGATAGGCTACAGTAACCTCAACAGGGTTAATACAAGCATTTGGAGAGAATGGACCTGTCCTTCTCTGAGGAGAAAAAGAATATGACCAAGGCCGTCCTTAAAAAATTGTTTCTTTGCAGTAAAGCGACCCAAGATTGTTAAGGTGGGTAGGTAGGTTGAATTTTATTTTTTTTGTATAGAAATGTTTTGGGGAACCTGTAAAAACAATTGGGTCAAATCATAACTATATAAGGAAATGGGCTGAACATTTTTTTAGTAGGGAGCCTTTTCGATGGGTACATGCTTAATTGCAAACAAACTTTTTTTTATGGACGGCTCAAGAGAAGATGCACATTATTGCTGATAAAGATACTGTATCTCTCAATGAATCACTCTTAGCAATATCATGTTACAGTTTTATTGTTATAATAAAATTATAATTAAATTCAATGTTACCCAACATTGACCCCATATCGGAGGTTAGACATTGTTTCTAAGCCTAGGTTTATTGCAGCTTTATGTCATAATATAAAGTCAAGATCCTGATGGGATGTTAACTGAAGATTTATAGCCAGACAAAGTTATATAAGAATTCTGATTATTAAAATGTACAGAATTTATTGTTATCAAAACTAGCTCCCACCAATTCAAGTGGACATTGTTGAGTCAAATTGTCCCTGAAATAACACTAATGGGTCTTCAGTTATCTTTCGGAAGATTTACTATATCGTTATTTATGGGAGCTGAGAGGCGAGTGAATTGAAATATAAACTAATTCATGATGCAACCATAAATTCAGCTTATGCCACACACTATTCCCTACATGCACTTGAAATTCAGTGTAATAAACTACAATTTTTGTTACATTTCTGTTTGTTTTCAAATACAAAATACAAAGCCATGTTTTAATATTAAAACTTTCTCAATATTTATGTATTTGTGTGACAATTTATGTTACTATGCAAATACCAGCTAATGAACACAATGCTTTTTTCGTTCCCGAGAATCGGAATATTTAGCAAACTAATTACTCTCTGGAGAGTTAGGGATTTTGCTGTATATATCTAGCCTTATTATGTTTCCATGCATGTTATGAATATGTTTTACTACAGATATATCTGGCTTATACATGTACAGCTCTGTGTTTGCCTCCTAAAGGCAGAACATGTATTATAGATTGTGCTGTTTCATGGCACTAAAGCATGTACTTTAATGTATTTATAAGACGTTTTGTATGAAGTTTGTATGTCAAGACTCGGGGAGTATAAATGTGCTGCTGTGAGGAATGTATGTACGTCAGACTTGGGTGTATATAAATGTGCCGTCATGATGCAGTATGTCTGCATTCAATGAACATCCATTCTAGCACCAGAAACAACAGAAACACCACTAAACACCACTGTAATCCATCACGGCAATTCTACATTTTCATGTAATATTTTTCCTTCTTCCATGCGTTCAGTGTTACATGGTATTGTTCCAGGTTTTACTGAACGATCCATCATTATTATCTCTCTCACACTTTAAATATTCTTTTGATTTTCTTCTCGTAGAAGTTAAAAACAATTTGTGAAATATGAACTGATGTTCATGATAGTAATAGATAGAGATTGTCTCCTGGTTTTCTTATATTTTCTACTCCATGTAGAATGCTAGCACCAATTCCTAATACTGTAAACCAAGAAATTATTTCGCGCGATTTAATTTAGCGGAGTTTGCGAGTGGTAGATAACGCAAAATAAAGTTGCCACGAAAGTGCTAAAAACATTAATATGGATAGTGCAGGAAACTAATTATAAAAACTTGAAAACTTGTAGTCTCGAATATGTCGACGATCAGCGAAATGTGAAAGTTAGTATTCGTGAAAGTAATTTGGTTTACATTAGTCTTCCTTGTGAAAATATTATCTTCCTATATTATTGCATGCGGTGAGACATTTCTTAAGTTCCAGATTTAATAGAAAAAAGTGTCCTGTATCAGGCAATGGTGCTGTATTTGCTACAAGCATGTTATTTAATTCCATAGTTTTCGTGAAAATATCAAATGTGCGAATATTTCACTGTATGGCTTAATTCAAGAATATCTATTTTTCTGATAGATTACGCAAAACTTACTCAAAGAGAACTTGAGCGTGAATTAATGTTTTTATGTTTTTTTTCGAGCTGAATTCTTCATCTGTTACAGTAATAGGAAGTCTTATTTTGTTGTGTGCTTAAAATGCTTTTGGAATCAAACATGATTACCAAGTGTAGAAAATTCTCTTGTTTCGACTTCAAAATACGATATCAATGAATACTTCAAAAACTGCATGATTTTCCTTGTTACATTAAAGTCTTTAATCTGAACTTCCATTGAAATTGCACTCAAATCTTTTGAGATTTTTATCTTATATCGGGAACACTGCAGGTCTGCGCAGTGCGTGCCACTTACGGCTTTATTTCTACTTTATGAATACTTCTTGAAACACAAATAAAAATGTACACAGCAATGGTTTAAGATGTAAAAAAAATAGAATAACATAGACTCACGCCATTAAACAGACATAATAATGTCATGATTTAAATAAAAGTATGATTAACCGTATTTTAATTTCAACATTCTGAGTCTTTGTTAAAAAGTTATCATGAAGAATGTTGAAGGCGTTTTCATTTACGATGTATATTTTTTATCTTCAATGGTAACATGCAATGCAAGTACGCTGAATATGTAGATTGAAATTTCTGCAATATTTAAACTCATAGATACAACGACATGCTAAATATTCGCGGATCCTTTTGATGTTTTTACCCTACATTTAATATTATATTATAACATATACACGATACACCTTGCCGTTAAAATTAAGTAAACAAAAAATTCTAAACGTGGAACATATTGACTCAATGGTTCAATGAGGTGACTTAATGGTGGTAATAATAAAACATAATACACATTTCAATGTACATTAAATACCCCTCCATTTAAAAGTATTACCATCAAAGGTTTTTTAATAAGAACATTAGCTTTTAAAGAAACAGAACTTCAAATTTATGTGCGCATTTAGTAAAAAGAGGCTCAATACTTCATTTTAGGTGTTAACACTTAAAATAAATTTAATTGTATGCTTTGTCAATTTGAGTTTCAGCATTAAAATATTTCAAATTGATGCTTTTAAGTATAAAAATCCTTTTGGTAGATATTAAACACTGAATTTTTTTACCTTTTTTATAAGGCGTAATATTTTAAAATATTGTGTGCTGTCATAATATTTATGTGAACATGATTGAGGTCCTTATATTTATAATTGCCAATTAACTGCAATGTTCATTATACAACCCTTTCAATATTTCACACAGTAATCTGAAAGCTTTCACAATTTGAATGTGCTTTATGTCTAGCAAATAATGAAATAATGATAATAATCAAATAGTAATACATTGTACCTCTACCTGTTAGTCTGAATCCATTGTGTCTTTAAATTCAGTTGTTAAGTCTAAATTAGGTTAATTTTCTCTCAGCTAGGTAAAAAAAGAAGCTACCTTGAATGTCACTCAGTTTTTACTTCCAACTGAGTTGGCTAATTATTATGACGGTAAATTCAAAAGTTCTGAATGAAATACCCGGGTAATCAGATCATTATTACGAAGCTACAATGACGGCCCATTCTTAATAATAATGAAATCTATTTCAATGGTTATTGGAACACATGCATGTATGTGTGTGTCATTATTACATCGACATCATTTGTTATATAAACTCGCGTGGTAACCTGGTTTATGAACTCTTGAAAAATTGGAAATTTTGTGAACATCCATTCTAACCAGCCTATACCTGACTCCCGGCTGTTTCAAGGAACGTATATCATGTTATCCTTGTTTAGGTGCACATTTTTGTGTTAATGTTATCCGCCTATCTCTGACATCAAGAACTGTTACAATTTCATTTATCAATATACAAAAATTCGGGCAATGTCTGTGATATACACATATCTAGCATACGTACATGTCTGTGCAATCCCAGAGAACTTTCATGATGGGTTCTTTAGAGAATTATATACAGTGACTGTAAATGAAAATAAACACATTGTTTACATTTGTCTCTCCTTGCAAGAAAAGCAGATAAATTAACGAATTCTTTGTAATGAAATATTGCCGAATGAAATATTGTACACAGAATCATGGGGAATTCATCAGGTTTTTGCATCCAATTAGGAAACCAGCTGATATGACTCATTCTATTTAATGTTTTTTACATTACAAGTAACCGATTGGGTAACTTTGCCTGTGTCAAAATCGTTTGGTTGTCGATGTAACATTTTTCACTAACGATAATTATGACAGGTTTTTCATATTTCTACATTTTTCCTAAGTCGCAACCTTTCAAGTCTCCAGTATTTGTCTTGGAAATGTTTCAATAGATGAACATATAAAAGGTTGTTTCAGTGGCTGGTAAAGGCTGTTAATATCATTAGTTGATTTGGTCATTTGTTGAATATACGACCATTTTTTGTCCTAAATGTCCATTGCCATAGATATGTTTGGCTGATTATACGGGTTAATGTGACCTACAGATCCGGTTAATGTGACCAACAGATTGGGTTAATGTGACTGACAGATCTAGACTGATCCCATCTGTATAATCTGATGTCAGTATTAGAAGGTTTCAGAGTTAATGTTCTTTTCTTGTTAATTACCTCCCTTTATATGTTGAATGCTCTGGGATTCTCTCCCTTTATATGACTAATGCTAGTGATCCTCTCCCTTTGATTTTAAATATAGCAGAGACTCACTCACTTTACAAGTTTGACAAATGATCCAGTGGTGAGAGCTACTGACTGCTGATCCGAAGGTTATGGGTTCGATCCCTCTCCCAGCCGGTGCTGATCTGAAGGTTGTGGGTTCGATCCCTCTCCCAGCCGGTGCTGATCCGAAGGTTGTGGGTTCGATCCCTCTCCCAGCCGGTGCTGATCCGAAGGTTGTGGGTTCGATCCCTCTCCCAGCCGGTGCTGATCCGAAGGTTGTGGGTTCGATCCCTCTCCCAGCCGGTGCTGATCCGAAGGTTGTGGGTTCGATCCCTCTCCCAGCCGGTGCTGATCCGAAGGTTGTGGGTTCAATCCCTCTCCCAGCCGGTGCTGATCCGAAGGTTGTGGGTTCGATCCCTCTCCCAGCCGGTGCTGATCCGAAGGTTGTGGGTTCGATTCCTCTCCCCGCCGGATAAAAACAGAAATCCTTTTCAGTGTTTCCCACCTAACAAATTAAAATTACTTTGTCTTTCGGATGAGACTTTAAAAACCGAGGTCCCGTGTATGCTGCTTTACATCAGTCACATAAAAGAACCAGGGATGCTTCTTGAACTGGGGCATCTTTTGTATCATTCATTATCCCCCAAAAACTAAAGTGACTAACCTCTTCTGGAGGCCTCGCCCATATGGATTTGGCACTGACGAGTCCCATTTGTTCTTCTTTGTGGAAGTCATTGACATAGAAAACATTCCCTCAAAATTATAATTGCGATTCTGAGTTATCACATTCAGATATAATAAGTACAATATTTTTGGCCAATGATTACTATGGTTATTATGTTAGATATTTATTATTGTAGCTTCAGATAATGATCTGCCAAATTGATACAGGAAATTGTTCATTTTGCTGTAACTTAACCTGATTATAATATCTCAAATAAATTTCCATCTTCCAGCTTGTGAAAAACACTTTTGTTTGATTTATCATTATGTAACCTCAGGCCCGTAGCTACGCAGAGGCGCACCAAGCCATAATGGCCTCGGTGAAAATTTGAGAATTGAAAAAAAAAATAGGAAAAACATCCAAAATATAACCTAGAAAATATTTCCCTCTGTGCTTTTTTGTCTCTGGATACGGTCCTGAGTGATCCATATTGTAAACAGACAAAATGTTGTGAAATCTACAATATGGGAACAGGGGAAGCTCATCATAAATTCTTCAGATATTTAGGGCAAAATTGAGATGACAGTGATACTACAAACGGATACATTTAATATACCACAGTTAATTAATGTGATAGTAAGAAAATACTGAGACTATAACTCAGCTTTGTATTGCAATTTCATGCAGGTAGCTTAAGTTACTTTTGAAATGGTTTTGTTTTGCATTTAGAATTAGCATCAATCATACTGCCTTCTGTTCCAGCTGCTATAATTTGTCTTTGAACAGTGATATATCTACCTAGCAGTTTGCTTCTGGCTTTTACTTAGATCTCCACCGATTTGAGAAGTCTTCGAATTAATTGATTTGCTAACCAGCTCGGTGGAACGGACTAGAAGTCAACTAGCTTGAACATGTGAATCATTGTTGACTATTGTTGCTTATATTTACTTGGGTGAAAGTTTTCAGGCACGTGCCTGAACTTCAGGTTTTTTGAGTGTACCAAAAAGCCTAAATTTCTTTATTTTCCTTTTATGAATTGCGAACTTTTGAGAATTTCAGGTTTTTCAGAATTTCAAACTTTCACCCATTTTAACTCATTACTCCATAGATCCATTGTTCTACATTAATCTGAGACCTAGTTGGAGTGTTTTTATACCATCTCCATGCTAGTAATTGGTATTTAATTGGTGATTCAGACACATGCCAGTAACTGTTTTATCAAAGCACTCTATTACCAAAATCGTAAACTTGCCATCAAATTTAAATTCTTTGTAATACTTTGACAACCGTAAAGTGTAGTATACGGAGCTGCAATACTAAGACTAAATAGAGATTCAGTTAGTGTAGTATAATACTCATTGAGAGTGGAAATGCGGATAATAAATTATTGAGTAAAAGTAATATATATCTCAACATATTAGAATTATGTTGTAAAAGAATTTTTGATAGTTTAATTATTCAGTACTATGTAGATCGATGGTACGAGACATATGATGTAAACCAGAATCAGTTTAAATGACAATTAAATAAAGCTGCTTAAAATTATCTGTTAACGAGATTATGAACTGAATGAAAGCTTAATGCCGACAGATGGAATTTTACTTTGTCTATTATCAAACGTAAAGTAATGTCTTGCAATTTCACCTCCCATATATTTCAATTTCATGCAAAACTATTGCTGACAGTAACAATAAGTAGGACCATATTTTAGAACCGTTTTTGTGCCGATTTCAATTTCACTGATTTTCATCACCAATTTTATCTCGTAATAAAACTGATATAGAGAAGATTAATGTTTTATATCTGGCTAATTTGAGGAACAAGTTTTATAACTTCCACCGACTGCAATCAATTTGATAACTTTTTGCTACTTTGATTACTTTGCGCTTTTTCTTTTCCTTTGGGTTGATTGCACTTTATAATAACTTTATGATCAAAGGCTCGGTAGAAACCTGGGAAGCTTCTGATGTGTTACAGCTTCGATATTTCTGGCAGAAATCGAGTGTTTTTGTATTTGTATGCATGATTCTATCCTACCTGTTGTGTTCTATTATCATCTCCGTACAATGCACGATATGAGCTCAGCTTGTAATACACAGTGGTTGTCAGGTGTTGTTGATAGGATTCAATAACTGAGCTTGTCTTGAAAATATGAATGAAATAGAATCGTGTAGAACTCATATTTTACTACAGACATTTGACAAGGGTTGAAATCGGTTGAAACACTGGCATGGTCTCCAAGAGCTGCCTTGCCTCCTCGATAGCCTAGTGGTTGAGCGTCCGCTTTAAGTGTGGGAGGCCGCTTCATACCAAAGACGTTATAACTGTAGTGCCAGCAATAAATTCCATTGCTAAACGCTCAGCATAAATGGCAAGCCGGTGACTTCTCTCTCTCTCATACCCTTGTGGCGATAGGTAACATCAGGATTAAAGGGTCGAGAGTGATTAATATAAGTTGAAAAAACTTTTTCTACAAATTGACCTAAAATAAATTAGAATAAACATAATAAAGAGCTGCACATGAATATTACAAGTCTCTTATGAAACCAAAAATGATTTTGGAAGTTAAGAACTTGGTCTTCTTGTTTGACTATATCTCCCTTGTTTATAACTAAATTCTTTAACAATGTGTTATCTGTTTTCTGTGTAATTTTAATGCATGGTTTATGAGATTCTAGAGTTCCAATTTAATGATTATTGTTACACCCATGTTGTCATTTAGGGAGTTAGGTGAAGTAAGGTGAAGTTACTTTATTTCAGAATAATTATAACCTTACGACATTCTTGGTTTGCTGACAATTTGAGGCATTATTGTGGTTGAATTGAAAAGTAAATGCATGCTGGCATGCCTTGAATAATATGTCTTTATTTTCCTATCCCTCAGTAAATAGCTTGTGTCATAATTGTGCAGTTGTGCAGCAAGTATTTGGTCAAATACATTTTGTATCAGATTATTTAATTTAACCCACCATTACAGTGCAGCAATACCACGTGACTTTTGGCTACAGTTTCAAGTAGAAACTTGTAAACATTGGAACAAAAATGGGTAATTGAAAGTCAGTAAAGCTGCTGAAAAAGATTTTATATTTCATGGAAAGCAAATAATACTTATGACTATATTGTTTTCCAATGTTGACCAATTTCTTCTTGGAACTGTAGCCAAAAACAATGTGGTATTACTACACTGTAACTGTCATCATTAAAGATGTTAATACTGCTGATTTTACATGTATCTAATGTTTGTATTGTACATATTTCATTATAACAATTTTGTAGTTTATTTTATGACCATTCAAGCGTTTCTTGTTTCTTTCTCTGTTTTATGTTGATAGATTTTATTACCTGTCAGCATTAGCTCTGTTTCATAACTTGTACATAAGTATTGTCTGTCTGATTTGATAGATTGATTAATCAACAACAATTAATAAGAAACCGCGGTGCACATACTGCAATGTTAATTAAAATATTATGTTTCCCTTATTTATTTTTGTCGATTTTTGCCGAGATCAATAGCTTTCTCCGCTTGCTTGTTTATGTTAACATCAAGGTTGATATTTAATATCCGATCTTCCGACAATTACTCCTTGCTTTGTGAGGATGTTTTTTTATTGTGGTTTGTTTACTTTTTGTTAATTGTTATTTACTTTTTGTTAATTGTTACTTTGTAAGATATAGTTGTGTAATGCTCAGCATGTTGAAATAGTACAGAATGATTAAATTAATAGCGGCCACAGGGTTTTGAACAACAGTTTTGTTATCAAAATATAATATGTAAGTTTTAATTGTACGGTAACTTTTATTTACTTAATACTAGACAGACATGATAACATTAGTATTACATAACAATTACATACATGAACATATCCACCAAAAACATTCAATTTTTAAGTTCTTAAACTTTCAAACGAAGCCAGCTTGTCATGGTTGTTGAATATTGAATAATGTTTGATCAATTGTACATCTAGTCCCAAGGAGACATAACAGCCAGCTTAAAAAACCTGATTTGGTGTTCCATATTATCAAGAAATCTGATTTTAATCCAAACAATGTTCCTAGGAATTTTTTCTACTTTGTACAAAATTCCGCAATTCGAGACACGACTGACAATTATTGCAATATGCTCATGGGAGAAACATTATGTTTATTTTTTTTGCTATGAGGAAGAAATCTGATGTCAGCTCATGCAGTTAGTTGTCTTTTTATTCAATTTTGATGTCAAATTTATGACAATTCTAATGCAACTCAGTTGGAATTTCATAAAAAAATACCAGATTTTCTATCGGCATTTGGTTAAATTTTTCATTTATTCTAGAATCTTTAATTGTGTACGTAATATAACATAGTGTTACTTTTACGAGTTTAATCTAAATGATTAAATAAATCTTAATGATTAAAAACTAAAAAAATCAATGATTGCATTTGAAACTGAAAAATCAGTGCAAGTTGAAACCAGTGTCTTGTATTCACAAAATCTTTAAAGAAATTAAATTTTAATTATGGAATGGAAATCATGTTTACTGGAATGCTTTTGAAGAGGTTTATTTCTGACAAAGTGTATAGACCAATGTTCCCTCTCCCAGCTGCAAGAACATCTTAGTTTCCTCAGCTAAAGATTGATTCATGTAGAAAAAACATAAATTGACTGATCATGAAAAACATGTTTCCAAATTTGTTCCAGACTCAGATCCGATGTTATTCCCAAGGTCTTTTACTTACATACATGTGTCTGTAAGTTACGTCTTTCGTGTGAATTTTATTATATTTAGATTATGCATTGGCAAACGGATTTAACTTATTCTAGGCCAAGAGTGGTAACATATAAATCAAAAGTTAACTAGCTACATTAAACTCACCTAAAACTAATTTGTTTGATTTCTGCGACATTTTTATTACCCTATATACCGGCATTTAGATAAATATTATACGACTTTGACTGTATAACTGGTTCTTTTTTGTAAATGTATATTATGTTGTATCACACAGCTGATGTAAACAGTTTACAACATTTGGCTTGGTTTAGTGGTTATATAAATGAACTTCATAGCTTTTGATGGAACATGTTTTTTCTGAAATTTCACATTAATCACTTGTAAAGGTATCTAGATGGATGTTAAAACTTGATCAATGATTATATTTTGTAGATTTACAAAAGTTATGAATAGAAAATAGATTCATTAAGTACCGGTATATGCAGTAAACCAATTTACTTTCGCGAATACATACTTTCTCGTTTTGCCAATCGTCGGCATAATCGCGACTACAAAGTTTCGCGTTTTTAAGTTTTCCGCAATGTCCATATTAATGTTTTAGCACTTTGGTTTACTTAATTTCGTGAAATCCTACCACTCGCAAACTCTGCGAAATTAAATCGCACAAAATAATTTCTCGGTTTACAGTAGTGTGGGTTACCATATAACAGTTATAGTGTTTGTCCCGTATACTGGCTGGTAATGATATGTCAGTATGTCTTGATTATAATGTTTAAATAATTGACAGGAATAATACTGACTGACTTTTAATTGCTGTTATGATGTAGTGTCTGTCATAATTGTTTGAATTTATGTTTTTCTAATGATGGTTATTGTTGTTTGGATCTTGTTGACGACCCTGAAGTTTCCTACACGACCCTGAAGTTTCCTACATGACCCTGAAGTTTCCTACATGACCCTGAAGTTTCCTACATGACCCTGAAGTTTCCTACACGACCCTGAAGTTTCCTACATGACCCTGAAGTCTGAAGTTTCCTACATGACCCTTAAGTTTCCTGCACAACCCTGAAGTTTCCTACATGACCCTGAAGTTTCCTACATGACAGCAGCAAACAGTTTTGTAGAAGTAGTTTAAAGAGTCGTATGAAGGTGCGGTGATGACGTAATAATTGTTCATTAATTGGAATCTAATTTAGGAATCTAATTAAGCCTAATTAAGCAATCTAGTTGATGTAATTATCATTTATAAATCATCACTAAGATCGGGTCTTACAGTTTAAGGACTTGAAGTACCTGGAATCATGAATGTTAAACTTCATATTAAGTGATTAGCATTTATGTCACAGGGTAATACATGTATGCATGTGGCACTTTGAACCTGAAGTTAGCAGGTAATGTGAAGGAAGGCACCAAGACAAAAAATCTGTGCCACTCATGGCACCTTCAGTTTACCAAAACCTCTTGTACTAGTGTACATCGAATTATCATCATGGATATACATGAAGTGTGTGTTGACTGATACTATGATTTTACAACTCCAGCTACATTGTATTCACCTACCCTCAAAGTCGGCATTTTTGCTGCTGAAAAAACAAAGAATATGCATTTCCTGAGTTTTTTTAATCTGTTATATACATTAGTTCAAGTGTTATGATACGTTGTGTTCTCATATACTCGGTTTTTGTGGTGATGTTTTTTCCTTTCTACATTCTCCAGCTTATGATACTAGTTATACAGTTTCACATCAATATGAAGAAAAACGTTGAAAATATTATGTATATTACAATCATTCACCACTGAGAATTTTTAGTGGTATTTCGTTTAAATTAGAATTGCAACTGTCGGCATCTTGTGGGGGCACTCTTACTGTCTGCCTACTGTTCGTGTAGATCTAGCAAGCAATATAAGAGTCATGTAGAGCTAGGACGTTGGTCTCGGAAGATGATTGGCATATGCTATCAGTCCCCCTGACTGTCCGAGACAAGTGGCTCCCTCTTTGATACCGTATCAATATAGATACCCACCTGTTGCGTTCATCCTTTTATCTGGCTAAATTTATTAAACCACTTTATGTTTTCGGCTGGACTTAAAGCTGATAGTTTTATAGGTTTATTTCATTGGTGCCTCCATGATCTATAGGAGACTTATACTTAAGCCAGGAGCATTATCGTGGTGAGTGGTGGGGGTAATGAGCGGCACATTAGAGGTGGTAATGTGATAGTTTTATGCCAATCCCGCGGGTCAAGGTTTAAGCAGAAATGATATTTTTAAGTCAGTTAATATGAAGGGTTTATAAATAAGTAGATGGGACTTGTGATAGGAAAGGTATAATCTGGCAGTAATGTGACTTGCAGACATTGGGTTAAAATCCTACAGAGGCCTCGTGGGTCACATTTGGCATATCGCCTCATAGCTGAAATGTCCTGATGCTCAATCTTGTCCTAAGTACGGTATGCAATCTTCATTTTAGGTTACAGTCTCATGCATAGTGATAGGCTATCAAACTTAATGCAAGGCAATTTTACTTTATATGGGTCTTCATCACTTTCTATAGTATTATGCTACACATGCTGCACGATGGTTGTCTGATAGGGGCGTATAGCTAGAGGTATTTGAATGTGTAAGCAAGTAGGGTAGGGGGTCTTAGGGCGTATAGCTAGAGGTATTTGAATGTGTAAGCAAGTAGGGTAGGGGGTCTGAGTGCGTATAGCTAGAGGTATTTGAATGTGTAAGCAAGTAGGGTAGGGGGTCTGAGGGCGTATAGCTAGAGGTATTTGAATGTGTACGCAAGTAGGGTAGGGGGTCTGAGGGCATATGCTGTGTTCAGATGATGTGACTTATATATTCTTCATAATGATTGAAATACTGTTGATCAATGTGACTTAAATATTATACACATCACTAATCAGAGTACTGTTGGTGCATAGATCAGGGGTCTTGAGGAATAAAGGGTTGCAGCGTTCACCATATTGCACTTATTGCCAAGTTTCAATTCATAAAATGAACTAAAAATTCTAATCAGTATTGTTGGTGCATAGATCAGGGGTCTTATTGAATAAAACGGTTATACAGCGTTCACCATATTGCACTCATTGCCAAGTTTCATTAATTCATAAAATAAAAAAGAATGGCTGCAAAAAATTATATCTTTCTTTTGTTAAGTTAAAAGCATATTCAACAATAAAGAACACGTCACATCTGTCTCATTAACTCGGCATGAAGACTAGAGTTACGTTTGTATTACATATCGTGCTGTTATTATGATATACTTATCTGAGTTGGTCACATCAGTGGAAATATCTACATAACCTGAACACACAAATATATCAAGCAATCTTCTGTAATGGTGTACTTGATCCTACTGTGAGGGTTGTTATATGAACACTATTGTATGAAGTAAGGAGGCTTGAACATATTTCTCCCTATCTACGAACTGCGGTACTATGTTACATAGAACGGTACTAAGTTACATAGTATGTGTTATGAATCAAGCTTTACATAGTAAACCGGATGTTGACCGCTCTACATCCAGTAAGAACTCTCAAAAAAATTAAAATACAGAAATTTCATTGGCCGACAAATAAACCTGCACTCTTAGAACGGTTTATTACCCAGCAGCGGGCTTTCATCAACTGCTTGTTTGCATAAATTGATAGTAATCCCATAAGTTTCTCAAAGCTAACTCCTACAATGTAGAATATGTTATAGTTTTCAAATGACATATGTTATGTTGCATTTTAATAGCATTTTGACATGATTATTAAACTTGAGAACATTTTAATAGAAACTTTAAATATTTAGGAGCATACTTAATTAAACAATTTGACAGTTTATTAGATGACAAATTAGTTGGTGTTCATATTGACTCCTTAAGTGACTGGCCACTGCTACCCGAATTTGATAATACTTCTATCAGTTACATATTTAATTAAATATACATGTTTTACTATTTTGAGTTTTACCGAGAACTCACATCTTTCTTTCGTCAATATCTTAAATGTGGACCATAATGAAAATTAGTATGTTTGGGAATTCAATGGGAGATAATTTCATGAAAAAGAACAGGTTCGAGTAATTTGTCTCCTGTAAAAAAATCTCATAATGATTATAGTGTCAAGCAGTATACACAGACTATATACATATATTGGCTTACCAAATATCATCAGGACTTTTGTAAAAAGCCAGGTTTTTATATGTGTTATGTAATTTTATCATGCAATCTTCTGCAGTGTATATAATAAAGTTTATATTGATTTGTGCTTTTATAGGTTACTAAGTCTGTCTGTAATCTTTGTATAATATGTTTACTGCGCGAGTTGTGTCTTATATCTGTATATTATATATATTTCCAGGTCTATATTGACGTCATTGACATCAACGATAATTCACCGATATTCGAGTCGACACATTACGAAGGCACGTTTCCTGAGAGTACGCCAGTGGGTACGACCTTGCTGAAGGTCACGGCCACTGATGATGATGACAATATGCTTATATACACACTCCCCAAATGTTGTAACTCGGAATCAACCAGGCAACTGTTTAGTGTGACACCAGAAACAGGTATGTGTTGGTACTCCATTGCGTTGGTACTCATTGTAAGATTTGATGTCAAATCTGTTTGTTTACATATTGTTTTGTTATTAATGTACCTTTAATGTTGTTGTATCTGGGAAAATGTGCATGTTTCAACTTGAAATACATACAAACATATGTAAGGACTTGAGCTATAGACATTTGTACATTTGTCAAGAACATCCAAGTGTTAATGATACTTTCTCAATCCCCAATCCTGTTTGTACTGGCTTGTTACTGATTTTCAAGACTCATGTTTTCTCTTTGATTACTTTTGATACAAACAGCCTTAGAGACAGTGTTTAAATTGTATTCTATTACCGTATGAAATTTGTATCAACCAATGAAAGGCAAGAAATCTAGGTTGTAAGGTTTCCACTCTTTGATCCATTTGTTAATATGTTGAAAATGCAATGAATGTCATTCCTATACTTGTGTCTCCGGGATGCTGTGCTATTTATAGGATAACAAGCGGAGGGGAAAATATTTCAAGTGTGATGTCATGTCATTACCAATATTGCGTGCACTTGTAATAGCTGTCATTTTGAGTTATGTTATGTCTTCCAGGGGAAATATACATTGTTCATGTTGCGTTCAACATTGCGATAGTTCAGTTGTAAAAAATGAATTTGGTTTAAAATCAAAATGCTTCCCCAAAGCAGTGTGTTGGTAAAATTGTCAAATTCATTCTTCAAACAAAGATTGCAGTATGTTATGTTAGCAAATTTGCTGCCACACTTAGAGCAATATTGCAATTTCACAGTAATTTCGATATCTCTTCCAAGCAGTGGTTTCAATTTTTATATCATGTCAATTCATGCTTAAAGTTGTTATCATTTTTCAAGACAACTCTTTCATCTCACTTTCCCTGTCTTTGGGAAATCCATTAATCCTTGTAAAAACCTTGCATACAGAGAGATTGATCACAAGGATCACACAATGGTCAAATCTACTCTCAAAACTTGTAAATTTTCCCCTCAAATAAAAAAAAGAAATTCTACTTAAATTCTGTCCTTGTTTCCAGTAGAGACTAAGCATTGATTAGCTAGAGCGGATACAGGATTTGGTGTTGGGGGCGGGGGGAGGGTAAATATAGACATTCCCCCTCCTTTCTTATATCCAGTTTAATCCACCCTTGGCAAGCAGTGATAGCATGAAATTCGGGACAATGATAGAAACATGCTTCGGTTTGATGGGGGGGGGGATAAATTAGTTACAAAAACTGCATAAGTCTGTAAATGCAGCGTGCATGATATAATTTGCAAGTCATCGCAGTAAGAAAGAAATGTATTTCACTTTAAAGATCTGAAGTTTTTTATTATATGTGAGAAAATGAGTGTAAGAATGAGGAATGAATGAAAATGTGTTTTTTGCCGTGTAATAATGACATTTCTGTTGTAATGTCTGAGTATGTTTTATATTTTAATAGTCTTACATTATTTAATAATTTTCTCTCTGATTTATGTTACTTAATTAGATGGCAAAATTGCTTCTGTCAAAAGTTTTAGTTCTGTGATAAATAACATAGTATAACACAAAGACTTAATATATAACAGAAAGACCATTTTGCTTCATTCATGCATCTTTGGGGTAGATTGCTGTCTGTGTTAATATGTTGTAACACTTCCATAAATTGCTATCAAAATAATTTTAATGGCACTTTTTACATACTATTGTGAAATGGAAAAAAATACGGTACTCATAAATTAATTCAAAACTCATGCAAATTATAAAACTTGAATTGTGTTGTGTGTGAATATGAGAAATTAATAAATAGGGTGACTTCTAATGAAGAACTTACTAAGGTTGATCGGCTTAGTAAACATTTATACGTCCTTGTTTCAGGTGATGTTGTAGTGGCCAGTTCATTGGATCACGAGGTTGCCATGGAGCATAACTTGACCGTCATGGTCAGTGATCAGGGTATGAGTCCCAATCGTAACTTCACCAGGGTAACCATCAATATACTTGACCACAATGATCATCAACCAAGGTTTTTGTCCACCGTGTTTCATGGTCGTGTGTTTGAGACCGCCTCTATTGGTACGACGGTTGTTCAAGTCATGGCCGTAGATCAGGACAAGGGACATAATGCTGAATTGTCGTATTCCATTCTGTCAGGTGAGTTACATGTACTGGGTAACAGTCTTCTCTTATAAATACAATTCTGAAGTGATCTTTGATTATAAAATACAAAAAATTAATGTACAATTTTATCCACGTTTATATCTGTGAAATGGTTTTATTGAAATGCTTATTGATTGAAATGTCAACTTTTTCAAAATGTAGAAATTATGGGTTTTTATTGAAAAATATTGATTCATAAATTTCACTTGACATTTTAAAGTTTAAATATAAGTATTGTGCTCAATTATATTTGAATATGTGACACGTTTGATTGACTCCTGTAATTGTTTAATTTCAAAGGGGCACTTGCTGTTTAAATTGAGTTTTACTATTCTTAATTGGAATTTAATTTCGGTTTTAGATGTGATAAGTTATTTTACGTTCTCAGTAAACTGTTGTGTAAATGGCTGTACGTGGCAGTTTCGATGTAGTGTGACCATTTAAATACGAAATTAAAGCTTTATAAACATGTATTATGGATGAATTAAGATGAATTAAGACTCATTATATGGCTTAAGGTTGATTTCTAAAGGGCTTTTATGTAATTTAGTGTGTTTCTAATTGAGTAATTTAAGTTTTGATGA
Source organism: Spisula solida (assembly GCA_947247005.1). NCBI lineage: Eukaryota > Metazoa > Mollusca > Bivalvia > Venerida > Mactridae > Spisula > Spisula solida. Next base: position 52,407,622 of record OX365950.1, read on the forward strand.
TTTCTTGATATCCGTGCACTCCAGAGGGGTAAATAAAAGCTGGCTCGTATTTTATATCGTCAAACAATCTGGGATTTGTTTAAGGGGTTTTGTTGCTGATTTGTTGTTTTTATCGTCTTAAATTAAGTTTAAAGATTGTTATCGAGGCTCGGTAATAGATTCACAATGTGTTTACATGTATGACTGCTAATGCATTGTGTGAGGTCGTGTTGCACGTTAGCGATGTGATTGTAACGAAACTCTGGTTATTGTTGCGGGGAAATCCCAGAGTGCACACTGTTTCAGAAATCAATCTGAAGTTTGTGTTGTGGTTTTTAATCAACACTAAATCATTTCATCCCATGATGCGAGATTTCTTGTATAAAACGCATGCATTTCAATCTTATTGTTTTCTCTGTTTTATGCTCGTTTATTTAATGGTGAGGAAAATTAGAAGTTTAAGTACTATTTTAAGGATCTTAGGCAACATAAAAATGCAAGGAGCTTATATTGAACCACATGTACATGCATTTGAGGGATATTTTAATGGATTGTGTGCATAGTTCATTTAGCCAATGCCGAGCATAACCTTTTTCTAGTCAGCTTTCTGCTGAAATATAAATATGGCAGGCATATGAGTGCCTCCCACACAATATTTGCACTGTATGTCCAAATATTGTTGTTTTTTTCTGTCCAAAAAAAATTTGTACCAGTAACTGGCCCCTTGGGTGTTGAAGTAACGTTTTATGGGTTCCACACTAGCTCCCTACTTCTTTCCAAAGTCCAAGAAGTTAATGAATTGTTTTCAAGTTGCGATTATTCAACTGAAGAGTGTTAGGACAGAGTAATACATGAGCTGATATATTACTGTATTCCTAGAAATGGTTTCGCGCATTTTAAGTTAGCGACTTTCGCTGGAGGTATCATTTCGCGAAGTTTAATAGCCGCGAAAATGTTCCCTCCAACGAATCCGCGAACGTTTCTAGCTTCTTCATACTAAACATGCTAAAATCGCAAAACATTCGACGAAGGATAATTGTACTTGCGCATACATGAGGTGGGAACTTCTCTCAATAAATCCATCTTTATAAAATCTAAGAACAATTGCGCTAATGTTCTCAAAATAAACATCCATTTCGATACTCTAAGACTCGTGCATAGTGTAGCTTGTGTAGACATAAACACTGTTATGACATAGCGTGTAATATGCTCAATGTAAACAAGCACAGGGGTACATGGATGGGGTGTTAATGAATCAGTTTACTTCTACGTAGAATATTTGTTTTTGTCATGATTAAAGTCAATGTATTCCTGTACAGGTATTCACAATTATTCACAATTATTAATCATTTCACATTTATTTGTTAAACATGTATGTTTGGTGGTTAAATCATAAGTGTAACTATTTACCGGTTTATGTTGATAACACCTAGTGAAAACACTTTATGAAATCCTTTGTTATAAAGAGATTAATTGATCATCGTAATTGTTATCAGGTCAGCTAAGGTCAAATTCAATTGAATTTGATTTGTGTATACACGGATGGTGATGACAAACAGTCCTATTGAAATTGCAAGATGTGTCAAACATGCCTTTATGCCGTAGCGACTTAAGTTTCGCGGAATTCGCGGGCGTTATGATTCCGTGAAAATTTGTAGCCGCGAATATGCCGACGGTATGAAAAACGCGAAAGTATCTAGGAATACAGTAATTAGTTCAGTGACATTCTTGTAGTTAACTAGTTTTTGTCAATCACCGTAGGAGGAAATTTTAAAGTGAATTGCTTGCAATCTGGAAGGGAAGGTTTTATAATGAAAGATCAGTTTTTATATAGATTTGGTTAATTGATAATGAGTTGAATATTGGATTTATGGAGGTTTACTAGTGCATTTTGGTGTTGTTGGTTTTTTTGTATGGTCGGTTTTAGTTTCATAAGGTGCGATGTTGACAATTAAAGTTGTAAACTTGCTTGTGCAAATTAAGTCAAGAACTGTGAGTAACATGATCAGGTTGACACATGACTTGGGGGGGCAGGGATTATAATCTAAACTATCTGTACATGATTATATATTTAGGAGAAACAGAGGAACAAATTGTTTCTCTTTCTTTTGTCCTTTGCTCCTCCTAGAAGCTGTATTCTTTGTCCTTTGCTCCTCCTAGAAGCTGTATTCTTTGTCCTTTGCTCCTCCTAGAAGCTGTATTCTTTTGTCCTTTGCACCTCCTAGAAGCTGTATTCTTTGTCCTTTGCTCCTCCTAGAAGCTGTATTCTTTTGTCCTTTGCACCTCCTAGAAGCTGTATTCTTTGTCCTTTGCTCCTCCTAGAAGCTGTATTCTTTGTCCTTTGCTCCTCCTAGAAGCTGTATTCTTTTGTCCTTTGCACCTCATAGAAGCTGTATTCTTTGTCCTTTGCTCCTCCTAGAAGCTGTATTCTTTGTCCTTTGCTCCTCCTAGAAGCTGTATTCTTTGTCCTTTGCTCCTCCTAGAAGCTGTATTCTTTGTCCTTTGCACCTCCTAGAAGCTGTATTCTTTGTCCTTTGCTCCTCCTAGAAGCTGTATTCTTTGTCCTTTGCTCCTCCTAGAAGCTGTATTCTTTGTCCTTTGCTCCTCCTAGAAGCTGTATTCTTTGTCCTTTGCACCTCCTAGAAGCTGTATTCTTTGTCCTTTGCTCCTCCTAGAAGCTGTATTATTTGTCCTTTGCTCCTCCTAGAAGCTATATTCTTTGTCCTTTGCTCCTCCTAGAAGCTGTATTCTTTGTCCTTTGCTCCTCCTAGAAGCTGTATTATTTGTCCTTTGCTCCTCCTAGAAGCTGTATTATTTGTCCTTTGCACCTCCTAGAAGCTGTATTCTTTGTCCTTTGCTCCTCCTAGAAGCTGTATTCTTTGTCCTTTGCACCTCATAGAAGCTGTATTCTTTGTCCTTTGCTCCTCCTAGAAGCTGTATTCTTTGTCCTTTGCTCCTCCTAGAAGCTGTATTCTTTGTCCTTTGCTCCTCCTAGAAGCTGTATTCTTTGTCCTTTGCTCCTCCTAGAAGCTGTATTATTTGTCCTTTGCTCCTCCTAGAAGCTGTATTATTTGTCCTTTGCACCTCCTAGAAGCTGTATTCTTTGTCCTTTGCTCCTCCTAGAAGCTGTATTCTTTGTCCTTTGCACCTCCTAGAAGCTGTATTTTTTGTCCTTTGCTCCTCCTAGAAGCTGTATTCTTTGTCCTTTGCACCTCCTAGAAGCTGTATTCTTTGTCCTTTGCTCCTCCTAGAAGCTGTATTCTTTGTCCTTTGCACCTCCTAGAAGCTGTATTCTTTGTCCTTTGCTCCTCCTAGAAGTTACATTGTTTGTGAAATAGCAGAGGTTTAGGACTCACTTCATTTCGTCCCTCTACCTCTGAATCTCCTAGTTGTTGTCTGTTGGTTAAGTTAGGATTTTAACCCCTTTGTCCTCTGAACAACCTAGAACGAAGTATCAGTAATAAATGCTTGGAGAAGAGAATAGAGGATCATCATGTATAACTGTGTACACATGTTTTTACCATACAGATCGAGGCTCACAGGGAAGACTGGGTTTGCCCAACTGTATTGCCTCTTAAAATAAAAATGTTATTATTATTATTTATAACCGAACTATTGTGGACTGCAGCAAACATGCTCGAACACAAACAATGACAATTCACTATAACTGCCTGAACTGAAGTTTCCAGTCATTTTTCTAATGCCTTTTCATTGTCTTCATTTACCCCTTCGTATGAACTCTATTGGAACTTGTTTGTGTTTTGTAAGAAAGTCTTGACAGTTTCTGTCTGTGCATACAGTGAAGGTTGTTGATCGTTGTTGATCGACTAGAGAGGATGATGTCATGTGGTGTGTCTCGGGTCGGCTTTATAAATTACTGGCCTGCCATTGCCTTGTCTGCTCTAATCATATATGAATTATGTCATATAACAGACCAGTAATGTCTCTATACCACTGTGCCAGACACTCCTATACCATTCGTAATGACTCGACTTATAAGGTTAATTACTCAAGACTTAATTAGTGTCAGACACCAATATACCATTTATAATGACTCGACTTATAAGGTTAATTACTGGAGACTTAATTATATTCAGGGAGTGCTTTGTCTAATTGTTTTAAAGCCAACATTTATATATTCAGCTGGTCAAGATAAAATGATCCCACGAGAACTGTAGTCTATGAATGGGTGTAAAATAGAAGCACGGAACCCAACATTCTCGTTCAGACTGTCTGACGTGGAATTCTATGGTGTTGACAGCTTCAAGTTCAGTTTGATAATTTGATATGATGGCCTATTTTAAATTTTGGAATTGATTCCCGATGAGTGTCATTGAAAAGAGATAACCATGAACTTTGATTGGCATTTGTACATAATTTTTATAAAGATACACTTAAAACAATACAAATTAATACAGATTTGGACATTATCTGTTGTTATAATATTTATATACTTGAATTAACTCTGTGAATGAAACATTGAACTTTGATTGTTTTGTGTTACATATTGCTTAGTTCATTTTGGATTAGTAAAATCTGAGATACCATTTGTCCAAATATGGTATTGTCGTAATCGGGAATTTTATGAATGATATTGGAAAATCAATCTTAAAAGCAATGTTTATCTGTATGTATTACGCCTTAATAGACTCGATGTATGGATCATGATGTGATATTCAATTAAGTAGGCCAGATTATGTAAGATAAACAAACTTAGATAAAAACAAATCAACAAAAGATAAAATTAACATGATTTTAATTGCTTTATTTTGCTGTATTTTGAGTTACTAATAAATTACTACTTTAAGTGTAATTCTTGGATATTATATAAGTGTCTGTTCTTCGTTGAGGATACTGATGTAAGTAAATGATTACAGTCGCAAGCAGCTTTATTTCGATTCAAGGAAAAGTGTCACATATCTGCTGGTGTTTGAAATATGGAGGTTATCTGTCAGCTGATGTTTAATTTTAATGTAAATTTATGCAGAAGCTGAAGGCATTTCTTGTTATTTTAATTTAGTGGTATCTTGGATTAATAATGAGCAACTTTACATTCAAAGCCATTGAACATTTATTGTCAGTTAATGTAACACGGTGACCCAAACATGATGTCTAGCATGCCCAATTAGCATGTAAATCATATATTATTGAATTATTATGATTACTGATTAGCCAGCCTGCACTCATAATGTCACTGATGTACTGTATACTGATGCGTGAACATTTCCTAGTTCCTGGTGCACCTAATGTCCTTGATTCAATAATTTATTCTATAAATGTAGTCACTGATCGCGCTACGCTTATCGGTTATTAAAATGTTTATTAATATGTTTTAATGTAAATTATGTACACCTATCCTAGAACTGAAGCTGTGTATACTATTAGATTATTACGTACGTTTTTTCAATCTCACAGTGTCAATGTTGTGGTATGATGTATCATGTAAAAAATAAATGTCTAATTATTTAATGCAAACAGTAAAACTGCCTATCGTGCAAGAACGATCAAAAGTCAGTGACCTGTGCCAGAAACTGGCTTATTTGAATATGTTGTGGTTTGTGATAGATCTAATTTATTGCTATATCTACTGTATAATGTCAACATTTTGTATTTCAAATGAGTGGATTTTACTGGAGGCCATGTCTTGTTCACCTGGCTAATCATTCTCATCTGTAGTGACACTTTAATGATTACGTTTCTTACTTTGCCATTTGTGCTAGCACTTACAGGCATATTGTAATACAACACTTTAATACTTGCCTACTACTTTGAAACCACATTGACGATGACACACATTAGTAAAACGTTGATCTCTCTCCCCCATCATTTTAAGAGTGCACAGAACAATATCGAGACGTCAGAGACTGGTTTCATGATCTCTTTATTGTTGTTAGAGAGTTTTAATATCTGTACAATGGATGCTTTCATCGAGCTTTCACCGATCTTAAAAACACCGATCTTTCTCTCTTTATTTCTTGTCACTAAATATTGCGTGTCGCTGACCACTGATTGATTTCATTTACCGAGTTAAAGTCTTTGTTGAAATGTTTGGTTTTAGCTGAGCTGCCCCAATTTGATTAAGCTTTCTTTTCTTCTTGTTTAGAATTTTTTTAATGTTTTTACCATGGTTATTGATTTCAGTAATAGAAGCCGCTTAATTCATGACAATTTCATGAAAAGTAACTCATGTCATGAGTAGTGCGGTAATTTCACAATCTTAAAACGCGTCAGTATATAATCACTATTTTAAAATGTTAACTGTAAGAGACGTAATTCGATAAATGTTCCGTGCACAAGTATATATCCCGTACCACGTCTTGTATTACCAGTAATGACAGAGTCTTTGCATTTAAAATGAGTGAAAATGGAGATTTGAAGCTGTAAATGAATATAAATAATGCTATTCGACTCGGTTCAGTTTGCGTGTCGTTGTTCCGCATGCGATGTTCTTGAAGAGTATTATATTTCCCTTGCGGTTAGCTTCATAACCTATTGTAAATGTAGTGTGTTTGGGTTTTATTGCAATTTTTACAAATTCGGTCTCAAAAAACTAACATTGCTGAAATTGTAATTCGCAAACATGTATTGACTTTAAATTTTGCCGGCTTACATTTTGTGATATTTTAGAAAGGAAAACAACTTGTCATGTGTGCTACACTACCTTCTGTGCGGAAGCACACTAAGATTTTTTTGCTGAGCTTGGTCTTTTTTTGCATACACGATAAAATTACATCTAAAATTACGTCTCCGTCATTTACATGCACACTTGCTTCTAGCTTGTGTATAATGTTGCTGGTTTCCTACAGTCGTCATGATACTTATATCATGTTGCTGGTTCCTTGCAATTGTCATGATATATATCACATTGCTGGTACCCTGCGATTGTCATGATATATATTACATTGCCGGTACCCTGTGATTGTCATGTTATCTATACCTAAACTGGAAACCGATCATCTCTGTGATAACATGACTGCGGTATTTACTGGTATGCATCAATTTGACTCTACGACCTATACAAACTGGCTCATTTCATGTAACAAAATGTTTTAAAACCCTTGATAATGTACCATATCATGACAGAGTTGACACTAGATGAACAGAGATAGGATTGTTTGTGGGGTAGAATGACTCCCAATGCTCTCCTGTGAGGTACATACATTGCCTGATCCCTGAGCATTTTGATCCCCATTGCCTGATCCCTGAGCATTTTGATCCCCATTACCTGACCCCTGAGCATTTTGATCCCCATTACCTGACCCCTGAGTCATGCTTGAGGTTGGTCGGTTGGTTGGTCTAGTTAAGGCTGGTATGTGCAAATTTCTCTGTAACCATGGTGGATTCGATAAAAATGGCTGTCTAAGACATGTACAGGTGGTTGCTTAATTAAAGTGATTATTGAACACATGCTTGACTCAGTTGACTGTATGTGGCAGTATATTCATTGTGCACACAGTATGTGTGTGATCTCTTGTACTGTTAACCTTTTAATTGATAATAAATACTGATATCTTGGTTCAACTAAACATGAAAGTGATGTAATCTGAAAATACATACCTCTAGTGACACAGTTAGTTAACATAATTACCTACTATCACACGATGTTATCACCAGCGCAGTAACTTGCTACATGCATCCCCCCGCCCCGTCCGCTCTATAATGCACTTGTTGTTGTGAGATTGTGGGAATGTTTGTTATAGTGCAGCGAGTCTTATCAGTGCATTTCAATGAATAATTAACCATCTGATCGACTTTAATGACTAATGACTTATGTTGATAATTAGTTTCCTACCATTTTACGTTTTAAATCGTCATTAAAAGGTCAAGGTCTAGTAGTATAATGACTGAAACTGTATGTCAAATAGATGGTAATCAGTGCAGCAGAGTCAGAATTGGTCTGTAATAATACCCCCTGTTCCTATCTGGTGCACTTTTAGTGCAATATTAAGAGGTAGTTTAATCAGTAAGATGGTTTTCAAAGAAGTTTGTTGATTATCTACTCACCAGGAGTTTGTTTTATCACGAAATGCAGTCAAACAGTGCACCTCATTGTGTGTTCTGATATCTTGTGTAATTTTATTTGTGTCGTGATGTCAAGTCAATGATATGATTTTATTTGTGTCATGATGTCATGTCAATGATATGATTTTATTTGTGTCATGATGTCAAGTCAATGATATGATTTTATTTGTGTCATGATGTCATGTCAATGATACGATTTTATTTGTGTCATGATGTCAAGTCAATGATATGATTTTATTTGTGTCATGATGTCATGTCAATGATACAATTTTATTTGTGTCATGATGTCAAGTCAATGATACGATTTTATTTGTGTCGTGATGTCAAGTCAATGATATGATTTTATTTGTGTCATGATGTCATGTCAATGATACGATTTTATTTGTGTCATGATGTCAAGTCAATGATATGATTTTATTTGTGTCATGATGTCAAGTCAATGATAAGATTTTATTTGTGTCATGATGTCAAGTCAATGATATGATTTTATTTGTGTCATGATGTCAAGTTGATGACGATTTTGTGTCATGATGTCAAGTCGATGATACTGAAGATCAGGAGGCTGTCTATATATCTCCTTCAAAGAGAGTGTTTTTGTTGATCTTATCAGATACGAAATTATCATCAATTATTACAGGGTATTGCACTTTGTGAAGTGGTTCATTAAATAAACAAATATATCACCATTACAGTTTCTGAAAGGAGATATACCATCTCCCAATTCATAGAATTAGACGATGTATCTATAGGCAAAAACCTTCACGTTTGAAGATGAGCTCGTATATTAGGACATCAAATAATTGTATACATCATTTACAATGTCACCCAGTACTTGAAGTGAGGCCATCAGATTATTCATTGTACATTGTGAAATAAATGAATATATTGATAAACTTACTAAACCTTAGCACACAGTAAAGGAACGTTTTTCGTACTCAGGGATGATGTTTTCATTTGAAAGTCAAGGATGTTTTATAGACCTCTAGTAGTCTGTCATTGTTGGTTATCTGGTAGATTAATCTTTATGATACAAGTTTTTATGTTTGTGTCAACATTTTAGTGATAGTTCTGTTATGTTGTTTAACCTCTAGATAATGGTATAATACTTAAAAGCCCTATTATTTCAAGGTTATATATAATGTTTACGTGTCTTCTCTGCATCTTCAGAGGTAATCCAAGCCTCCCATTCTTCTCAGAGCATTGCATTGTTTTAAATATTTAAATTTTCTCTCAAGTTATGTATAACTTAAGTCAGTGATTTGGTATGTACGAAAAGCTTTCAGGGCCACGGATAAATGTCATATGCATTGTTGTGTCTTGGTTAATCATGTCATTGGTTTTCTACTTTCAGGGAATGTGGGAAGTATGTTTGAGATGCATAATACTCTGGGTACCATTTCTGTTGCTAAGGAACTGGATAGAAACGACAAATCTCAGTATGAGCTGGTTGTCATGGCAATGGATAGTGGTGACGCTCCTTTGTCAGGGACGGCAACCGTCATCATAGATGTGACAATCTCGGACAACGCACCACCAAGATTCGTTGCCCCTGAATACATTGCTAAACTTTTAGAAAATCAACCGTGGTTCACCAATGTATACACTATATCAGCCTTATGTAGATCTAGTGTGATTTACACCATCGTGGAGGGCAATGAAAGAGGAATCTTTGCTGTCAACCCTAACTCTGGCGTAGTGTATACCAAGAAATCAGTGGACTATGAATCGGACCAAAGCTTCAACCTCACCATTAGAGCTACAAGTATTATCCATTCTTCTGCTGAGACCAAACTTGTCATACACATTCTAGACCAGAATGATAATGCACCAGAGTTTGTACAGAACGAATACACGGGTAACATCTCCGAATCATCAAAACCAGGATCCATTGTTTTAAATGCAACAAATGAACCGCTTGTAGTTCTAGCAAAGGATAAGGATACTGATTTAAACGCTGTACTGATGTATGAGATAAGAGATGATTTTGCCAAGAAGTATGTAACGGTTGACCCTAATACCGGTGCTATTAGGACTGTAGCCAAGCTGGACCATGAAGCGATGGAGAAGCTAGAGTTTTCTGTCGAGGTATGGGATATGGGGAAACCACAGCTACGGGCACAGTATCCTGCTAGAGTCACTCTGTATGTGAATGATGTCAACGATACACCACCAAAATTTTCTGCTGATAATTTCGAAGCGGAAGTGCTTCTACCAACCTATAAAGACGTCGTTGTTATCAGAACTGTAGCTTATGATGCTGACACTGAAGTTAACTCCAAACTGAAGTATTCTATAAACAGCGGCAACTCTGATGGTAGATTTAGAATTGATAGAGACACTGGTTCAATCTACATTGTTAACGAATCCAACATGGCCGACAGCTACAGACTTACTGTACAGGTTACTGATGGACTGTATAAAACAGAAACCAATTTGTTTATATCCATTATAAAACCAACCCGAAGTCCATTTACATTCTCTAAGGACCGTTACGAGGCTTCTATAATGGAGAACCAACCAATAGAGAAGACATTAACAGTGGTACAAGTCACCAATCGTGCTTTAAATCAACAGTTGACCTTCACCTTGTTGAATGGCGGCGATATGTTTGATGTAGGATTCACGTCCGGTGTGGTCACAACTAAAGGTGTAATGTTTGACCGTGAAGATAGAAATATATACAATCTGGTTGTAGAGGTGAGGACATACATCACTCTGTTAAAACATTTTCAATCAAAAACCTTCTCACCGATTTAAAAAATAGACAAAATGCCTGCTTACTTTGTTGGTTTCATAACATTTGATCTTGTGAACAAATACATTTTGCCTTATTTGTAATTTGGGGGCTTTTTGTTGGTCCTATTTTCCTAATAAAATAGTGTATTAATTGGTTGCCCAAATTTTCATTTCATAATCTTTATAACTTGTAAGTTTCCACTTTATGCAGGTATAGGTTACAGTCTAGTACTGTTATGTCTGGTCTAGTTCCCTGGTATGACTGCAGACAGATTTTATACAATTTTACAAGTTGATTAGCTTGTTGAAGTTTTCAATGAGTAAATTAACTGGATTATATAGCAATTATGATGCTAATAAAGTTGGCATGTTTGTAAGTGTGCCTGTAGTCTGGTTAACATGTAGTATGTATGTCAGGGAGATCTATATCATTGTTAATATGTATCCAGCCCTATACATGTAGTTATAGTTCATCTATTCCCTGTATTAGCTCATAACTTCACAAATGTTTTTCATTATTATTAACTGATGAAATGAATCCAGATATTTAACTGTTGGGACTAAGGGTATATTTCAGGTTTTTTGGAAACTTAAACTGTTTAGACTACCAGTACATATATTGTAAACCAACTTGATAGCCTTGTGCTAGAGTGTCTGCTTTGAGAGTGAGAGGTCACTAGTTTGATCCCAGGACACAACATATCAAAGTTGTTAAAGATGGTGCTTGTATATCTTCATTGCTTGACACTCAGTGAAGTTATTTCCATGTAACTGGTGGTTAGCCCAGTGTCAGGATAGTATGACTGGTCAGTCTCCATATGACTGAAAGATTGTTGACCAGAGGGACTTAAAACAATATTTAAATTTCAACATATATTCATAGGTGAAGGCGTGTGCCTGAATTCCAGGTTTTTTAGAGTACCAGAAAGCCTGTTTTTTTTTTTATTTTCTCTATATAAATTGTCAATTTTTGAGGATTTCAGGTGTGAGAATTTCAAACTTTCACCAAATATTTCAGGTACGTGGATCAGAGAGCCAGCAAGGATTACAGAGAGCGCATGCTTTAGTGATGGTGTACGTACAAGATGAGAATGATAACTCCCCGGTGTTTGTACATCAACCATACCATGCAGTATTAGTACATGATGCTATATTAGGACACTTAGTTAAACAGGTTAGAACAATATCTCGACGGTTACCTGCAAGACAGTAGCACATCTTTCTCTAGTAATGATCAGTTACGACAGTTTTGTGGACAACATTATGTACCCTAGCAATCTTATTTTCTGTAGAAAAATACAGTTGTGATTCAATTTTAACACACTCATTTTCTCTGTCTAACTGATAGAAAAGACATTAGTTTTAACTTGTTTTTCCTTTGCAGCATTTCATCTTGTTAAAAAGAACAAAGTTGTAATTTGGGAAGAATTAGTCTGGACAACTTACTTTAAAATGTAATTTTAAGACTTCTTAAAAGCATGAGAAGTACTTTTTGAAAAAAGCATAAAATGCTTTATTATGCAAGGGAGATCAATCTAATCACTACAGACAAAAATATTAGTGTCAGTGTTACCTCCCCTGATGAAAATTTTAAAAAATGTACTAAGTATTATTCACTGTTTTAGGTGACTGCTATAGACAAGGATTCTGATAGTTATGGTGAAATTATCTACGGCATCAAGGATCGAGATTCTCTAGATGATAGATTTGCGATTGATCCAAATTCTGGTAAAATAACTGTGTTTAGACCTCTTAGATCATCGGATGTTGGCCAGAACTTCATTATCACAGTAATTGCCGAGGATAAAGGTACAAATGAATGATATACTGATCACTGTAGTAACAAATTTGAAATAATTCAAAAACTCTAATAATTTGTAACTTTGTTGTTCTTCTTTACTGTAAATCAAAATTATATTTAACAGTACAACTTCTACAAAGAAGCATAATCTTGATGAGAGTAACAACCACTGTTCAACATCAGTTGTGTTGTTTCAAGTAGAGGTGATTTACTATCAATTCACCTCTAATAGTGTATATCAACTATCTCTCAACAACAGCCAATAATTTCCCAAGGGATGTTGCTTTGTAGAGGTTCTATCATATTATATGCTAGAAAATATCAATGATTCTGTATTCTGAGACAGTCATACCGGTAATTGCATGGTCATCCAGTTTTTTCCCTGACAGATTGGCTAATTATCTCAGACTTAGAAGGACATGATGTTGTATTTGTTTGTGGAGATAACATTGACTAGATTATATTACAGAGGATTCCTTTGCATCAAAACAAATAACTATTTACTAGACAAATACAGAAATGAAACTAAATTGCCATTTTTCCGACATTAATGTAGCTAATATTATATAACCATAGGTTCGCCGTCACACTCTGCCGAGACAACTGTAAAGGTAACTGTGATCAGTGAGAACTACCCGGTCTTTGAACAACAAGTCTACCAAGCTTCAGTACCGGAATATTTCCCCGTCGGTTCATCAGTGGCCAGCGTCTCCGCATTCAGTCCAACCAATCAGAAACTGATCTATACCATCATAGATGGTGATCGCTATGGTGATTTCGATGTTGATTTTAATATCGGTAAGTATTTAATTATACATTTTATTCCCTATTTATCACCTTGTTATGTATGTTCAATGTTTGTGGTGTTGGCTATTTTACCTGTGACAGTGTGTAACCATCTGTATGTTTTCATTAAAAGTTGTAGAATCTGCGAGAGTTGTTTTAATATACTTTACATAAAACTTGAACTTCGTCTTGTAACAGTTGATTCCATGACCGACAAAGTTTTAGACATCCGTTCAAATTTTGGAGTAATTTTCTTCGACATTGAAAATTGATTTCATTTGGAATGCATTATGAAAGTATAAGATGAGTTGATTAAAAGAAGATAATTGACTCGTTATGTGATAATTAAATAATTTTGTAATGTATAAGTCTCTGTTGCTAGCTGTTTTACTGTGTAAATGTATGCGATAAATCCAACATGTGTTTTGTGGTGATGGGCTGAGTTAACTGTTTGATTCCCTTGACATTGTATGTTCCAAGATTTAACCACTAAAACATGAACATTGTGAAGTGTAATTGTCTGATAATTGGCGTTAATTAAGATATAATTGGTATACCGTCAAGTACCTGTATCTGTTAATATTATTTCACCTAATGAACTTTGTTTCATTATAAAAGTTAATCAGGAGTTAATCGATTTGAAAAGTTATGCATTTCTTTCAATTTATTTGCAGAACTTTAGCTATTTTTGTGTCAAAATTTGTTGAAAAATTATGCATTTCTATAAATTTTGTTCGCAGAAAGTTTTGCTATTTTTGTGTCAAATTCTGTATCATTCACCTGTGTACGTCTGATGAACGTTGTCTGCACATTTCGCACACTTTCATTTACACATCATTGTCTCTTATATTATATATTATTGTTGTTATAGTCAGCTGGTTTAAGATTTTATGTCAATTTTTATCTCTTTTTTTCTATCATAAATATGGTAAAATGATATTGTGATAAAATGCCTTGCTTTCATTTTTTACTTGTCGAAGCATTATTATTGTTATGAATATATTGTACTTATATTGTATCAGAGGGAATACTATTTATCTACCTTGTTTGATTACGATCAAACGGATCATACTTCGAAATTAAAATCAAAATTGAAACAAATTTCAAGTTGTACAATTATACTATCATATTTAATTGTGCTTATATTTGCGCTTATTTGGTCTGGTTGAATTGACTTACTGTGTATTTTAAGTAAAAAACTATTATATGTTATAATTATGTTTGAAATATATTTTGCTTGTTAATTGTCAGGGGTGTCACTATACTTGATAAATTGATGAAAATATCTCAAGAAATGGCAGAGTTATGGTCAATATAATACGCGCTGAAGGATTTTCTTTAATACTAATATAATATAATTCTTTAAATATTGAAACTATGTTATTGAAGTGACATGAAGGCCTTTTGTTTGGCAAAAATGGCCAGTCACATGATTTTTAGGATTTTTAATTTGGCTCTGATGACACCCCTGATTGTATGAGTTTTTAGGCTGCGTATATTTACATTATCTGGTATGCCTTGTTGAAGTATGAACCATGTTTGACAGTGCTGGTATTGATTATAACTTGTTCACATATACTTTATTTTTACATAATTGTGTCTTGATTTCCCCCAATATTTTTGTGTGGTATTTTTATTATTAAGCCATGGATATAGAAGGTCCATGTGAGTATAATTGCCTTTGCTTGCTGCTTGTCTACTACATATACATGTATCTTATCAGTTACTATAGTAACATGGCACAGAATGTCGTCCTGCTTGCACACCAAGCATCACTTAAACTGCTTCACCTTAACATGTTACCTTTAATGTGTACATTATTTCAGATAATTTTTGAGCCATTTGCAAAATCTTATAAAAAAGTATCAATGTCACATTTCAGTTAAGTTTAGAAAAAGTTATGTTACCAATTTTCGAGGGCTGCTTTCAGCAGTTTAACTGTTCAGCCACACATTGACATTTTAACCTCACCTGGTCATTGGGCTACCTAAAGAAACCTGCATTCGAGTCCCCCTGTGGAGACTATTTAGTGCTAAAAGTTGAAAGATTTTTTTATAATTTGAAGTAATCAACATACTTCACAACTTGTGTATATCTTAAAGCATCTTGTATGATACCAATTTTCAGATTTCTTCGGCTTGTTTATGAAAGTTGTGAGGATATCTCATAATTATTACAAAATGTTGCATTTCTGGAGTTAAAAAAAACTTAAGTTACCAGTTTTCGACATCCGCTTTCAGCAATTCATTCGTTCAGCGACTCTTTGACGTTAGAGTTAATAAAAATGAAATAATTACCGAGACTGTTGTCGCATTCTAACCGTGCCAGTGTTTATTTATTGTTAAAAATTACCTAATAAAAATATGGTACTGTAGCTAGGAGTATTTATGTAGAATGTCATCATAGACTGCCACTGACCGACTAACTTTATTTAATTACACTACACTTAATATTGGTATATATTTATAGACAGATTTTGCGAAATGCTAGAGTTTTAACTTTTTGCATGTTTTAATTTTATGCATGAAGCCTGGCAGTATATACAGAACCTGTGCCATGTTATGCTGATGCGTTACATTTAAATATGAAACTCACCCTGGCGGCCATTTTGAAAATTTAAAAATGGAAGCAGCGAATAGTTCTAAAATTTCATTATGATTGGCAGTGGTGAGTTTCATGCAGTGCTGTGTATGTGTTTATTTTCTGTTTACGCTAGTGTCCAACTACAGACTGACAATAATAAACTTCTTGCGTGTAATTTACTATTCCGGATATATGTTTTAACATGAAATTAATTTCATTAACACTAAAATATATTGCACAAAGTGATACAGTTTCTAACTTGATTCTTGGACATGAATGACCACATGTATGATATTATTTGGGCTGTGTGCTGGTAAATGATGATTGTTTTATTTATGTTTCCCTGAATATTTTCATATATACACCTCACATGTATGAACATATAGCATTTTCAGTTGAATGAATAGCAGGTTATGGGCGGCTATGCTAAATTCTTGTATTCAGTTGTTTTATTGTAATCTTTCTTTTTATGTTCAATGATACATTCTATGTTTTACCTCACTTATAATGTAAACTATAAGTTCACTTTTTGGCTGAAGGTGTTCCGGTGTTTAGTTTGATATTGTGTGCTTTGTAGACGTTATCTTTATCAGAATGACAAAATTCTGTCAATATAATCAGGAATCTGTTTCAAGTGATTAATTCCCCTTTTAGTGGTTATTCAGTTCTATATACTGTTCATATTTTTCAACATATTGAAATCATGTGTACCACAAATACATGTAACTGCGTGATCAAGGCATTGATGTTGCCCGACATGATGTGCCTATAGAATAAAGATAGGTACACACTGTTTAGGTGTTCCTCGACTTTGTGTAGTACAGATGTTGCTGGACATTGTGACGATACTTGACATTTTGCCTATACTTGACATTTGGCCGATACTTGACATTTTGCCGATACTGGACACTTTGCCGATACTGGACATATTGACGATACTGGACATATTGACGATACTGGACATTGCGCCGATGCTTGACATTTTGCCGATACTTGACATTTGGCCGAAACTTGACATTTTGCCGATACTTGACATTTGACCGATACTTGACATTTGGCCGATACTTGACATTTTGCCGATACTGGACATATTGCCGATAATGGACATTGCGCCGATACTTGACATTTTGTCGATACTGGACCTTGTGCCAATACTGGACATTGCGCTGATACTGGACCTTGTGCCAATACTGGACATTGCGCTGATACTGGACCTTGTGCCAATACTGGACATTGCGCTGATACTGGACCTTGTGCCAATACTGGACATTGCGCTGATACTGGACCTTGTGCCAGTACTGGATATAGTGCAGATGTTTCCAGACATTTGGCCGATACTTGACATATTGCCGATACTGGACATATTGCGGTTACTGGACATTTTGTTGATACTGGACATATTGCCGATACTTGACATATTGCCGTTACTGGACATTTTGTTGATACTGGACATATTGCCGTTACTGGACATTTTGTTGATACTGGACATATTGCCGATACTTGACATTGTACCGTTACGTATAAACACGTTGACTTATTTCTAACTGACACCATGTATCAATATATCACACATTTATAACAAAAGTACACCATGTGACTGTATATATATCTAATTATAACATAAAACAACTGTAATAAAAACTAGAAACAAAATGTTACAAACTTACCACTTAGTCTGTTTTAATCAACTTGTTGATGCCTACTGTTCTATAATTCAAAAGAAAGAAAAAAATTCCGTGCTCTAAAATGTCAGCAATTGGCTTCTGTTTAGTAAATGACATACGGAAGTTACAGAAATGAAATTACTGTATATTAAATTTTGAATTTCTGCTGGTTTGGGGATAGATAAAGTTATGGTGAGATGTTTGCTAATTATGATTGGGTTATCTTTGGTTGCTCGTTTATGGTATGCAAGGATGGTAAAAAGATTTAACAAGTTTCTGGTAATTGTGATGGGAGTAGGTTTATAGCCATTAAAACAATCACTTGCACTTTAAATCTGGTATAAGATTAAAGACAGAGCTGTTTCTGGGAAGTTGGGCTTACTTTTAAAGTTTCTGGGTCGCTTTTGATTATAACTCCAACCTTGAAAACCAACAATAGAGTGCAAGCCTCTGATTGGTTGATTTAGATTTAAATTCAATGTTTACCAATGGGAAATCTTGTGTTTTAAGAGTGGTTTTCAAGCTCAGTTTTATAAATCTTAGGCTTCAGAGGATTTACAGTATAGAAAATCTAAATATTAAGAAATTTGATAAAGAATACATATCATTATCAAAAGCTTCGGGTACAAATAAGGAACATTGTATACCTAATTCTGTCTCCTGCAGTTTGTACTTTTGATGTCTTAGACTTCTTACTACTTGGTACTTTGTGTCTCAATTCTTGATAGGCTTTATCAGACTTCAATCTTTATATGCATTGCTACTTAAATTAACCAGGAAATTTGGTGACTTGTATAAATTATCATATTATATTTATTAGAATAGTTGTTCATTAAAAACTGAACAGTCAGTAATTTCTAGTTTGACTTTGAGACATACCGGTAGATGTCGGCTTAATCGAGTCAGTGACTTTAGGAGAAAACACATTGTTTGATGTTATAGAACGTATTGTTACTGTGTTCCTATGGTTACAGGTTTGGTGACAGTTAAAGGAATGATTGATTATACGATGATACAGAAATACAACCTTACAATACAAGCCATGGAAGTAGTGTCTGGACTAGCTGCTACTGCTGTTGTCATAGTAACAGTAGAGGTGAGTACACTTGTGAACAATATTACGGCTTTTAATTTAACTTAACATAATACTTTAAACCAAGAATTTTTTTGTTTGATTTAATGTCGTGGAGTTCGCGAATGGTAGAATTTTGCAAAATTATGCTGCCGCAAAAGTGCTAAAAACATTAATATGGACATTGCGGGAAACTTAAAAACTGCGAAAATTTGTAATTGCGAGTTTGCTGACAATCATCAAAACGCGAAAGTTAGTATTCGGGAAAGTAAATTGGTTTACAGTACAAGTCTTATGTTAATATCTAGTATCGTAGTAACTAACAAATCTGTTTCTCGTACATGGACTTGGTTTGGACGTTCATAGCTCAATATATACTGTTAGTTAATAGGTTCAAGTTTATTGATACATGTCTGACAAAACTATTATTGTATTGTAGGATTTGAACAACTTCAGTCCAAGTTTCAGCCAGGACATGTACAAGGCTTCGATATCAGAAGTGGCATCACTTGGTTCTTCCGTTCTCACGGTAACCGCCACTGACCCTGAGACAGGAAAGAATGGTTTGGTACATTACTCTCTGCTGACTGACAGAAAGGGAAACAGGGATGTCGAATCCTTTAAAGTCAACACAGATACTGGACTTATAACAACCAGGAAGAGCTTGGATAGAGAGACAAAATCTGAGTATAGGTTCCTAGTTGAAGCGTCTGACAGCAGTGAATGGCCGAGCAGTAGTACAGCTGCTGTGAGGGTGATGGTGTCGGACCTGAATGATAATCCACCTGTGTTTGACCAGGTATCCTATCATTGTACAATCACTGACCAGGTGATACGTGGACAACTTGTAATCAAGGTATCTGCTACTGACCCGGACTCTAGTAGTATCGGAATGTTGAGATACTCAATCATTGGTGGAAACAATCAACAGATGTTTGAGATGGACGAACATAAAGGCATAATAAGGATGTCAGAGAGACGCAATCCTGAGCTTTACCGAGCTTATGAGCTCAATATTTCTGTGTCTGATGGTGTATTTACGAGCTTTTCCCGTGTTGACATCAAAGTACTGAACAGTAACAACCATTCACCAAGATTTAAGCAGTCTATCTATGTTGCTAAGTTTCCAGAGAACTACGGTGAAGGTATGCTGGTGACGCAGGTATCAGCCGTAGATGATGACCCAGGTACGTTCGGTATGATCACCTACTCCATACCCAGTGAGGAGATGCAACGCTACTTCAGAGTCGATGCTGATACTGGTAAGCATAGCAGATCAAATTGTGATCACCACAAGTTAATGTGCCCATAAAGCCATAAAATATTATTTATTTCCGATAAAATAGGCCCCCAAAAAATGGAGTAGATCTAGGTAGGTCAAAAAATAATTTTTGGCCTGTATAACCTGAATATAAATTACCTGTGAATTGTGTTCCTAAAAATGTGAACCAGATTTGATAACTCCCTAGATATTTGTGTAGACATAAGTGTTCCCACGGTCAGGGGAAAGTCACAAAAGATATGTGTAGTCATGTATCCATGTTTATGTGGCATTATTCAGTATTTTATCCTTTCAACTATCAGTCTTTTGCTTACTGCAAAATTCTTTGTATTGCGTTTTCTTAAGACTGATATAGTTCGAGATTTCACACTAATTAATTTTCATGTCCAATTTCAGGAGAGATATTTTCTGTACAAGTATTGGATAGAGAAGTTCATTCAGCATTCCGTGTACCTATAGCTGCGTCAGATAATGGTGGTCGTATGGCATTCACAACACTACATATCGGCATTGATGATCAGAACGACAATGTCCCACAGTTCCTGGCACAGGAATATAAGTCAACATTACTCGATACAACACCGGTCAATTCTACCTTACTTCTGGTGAGTACCAGTTGAAGACACCTAAATAATGACATGTTTTCATGTTTTAGAGAGGGAAGAAATAAAATTCACATTGGTGGTCACATGATTTTAGCAACTGCCTGTCTTGATCACCAATATTATTAAGTACCAATCAGTCACTTATTAGTCCCCTACTGGTTTTTGACCGGAGGGGACTATAGGTTTGCCCTCCGTTAGTTTGTCAGTCAAAAAATTTGGATCCTGGCATAACTGAAACATTTTCAAGTTTATGAAACTTGATATGTGGATAGGGGGCAATTAGGGAATTATGCACGTTTAAAAATATTTTGAATCCGACAAAAATTGTTGTTGCTATGGCAACAAAAACATTGAAAATGGCTTGAAACAGGTAGGGGACTTCTGTATTGCTTGCAATTCTTAATGACTTGTTATAAATTTAATACAGCCTCATTTGATGTACCCTTTGACTTACTGCTTCAGGCAGATTTGCCTGTATTTTGAAAGTAAAACTGTTTGAATACTTAAAAACTACTAGTACAGTCAGATCTCGTTATAACGACATCCGATATACTGACAAATTCATTATACCGACATCAAATTTGGGGACAAAAGTATTAAAATGCTCTTTGTATCAATTCAGTATACCGACATATTCGTTATAACGACATTTTTCTTGGGAAACAAACAGCGTCGTTGTATCGAGATCTGACTGTAGTATGTTCAAATAAATAAATTGAAATCTAGGTGTTTAAGGTTTTATGTTCCTATGTTAATGGGTTTGTATGTTTATAGATTCAAGCTGAAGATCCGGACAGCGGGGAGAATGGTAAGATCAGATACAGTTTTGCTGCAGGAACGTCGGAGAGAATTAAACAGATGATGAATATTAATGCCGAGACTGGTGAAGTGACGCTAGCATCATCATTGAAAGACTCAGGTATGTTCTTGTTATGGTCTTCACAGGGGTCATACAATTCCTGTATAATTTGGAAATCTGGATTTGCTGCACTTGAAGAATGAACTTTTCTGTAGAAAAGAAAAGTTTTTTGGTGAACAAATTCAAAGAATTGACAATGTTATGGTCATTTGAAGTTTCAAAAGCTGAAATTTAACAATTGAACAGTTTTTCTATATGGATGTGTGTTAATGGCGTCCGAAACAGACTTGCGACTTATTTTCAGGATTGAGCTTTTTACGTCAGTAGGACCCCTGGATCAATGATTGTTAGACTGAAATTGAAAACTTCAATATACGACATGCATATTTATTTTTAAACCAACATTGCTTCATATGAACAATGTGGTGTCGGAAGGCAAAATTAAAAGTAATTAGGATTTTATAATTTGATTTTAGTAGCAATGCATGTCTATCATGTATGCCTTTATTGGATGAATATTGAATGTTAGCTTATATTTACAAATAAGTTTGATATTACACAAATGCATCTCCTTAACCATTATTACCAGTTCTTGCTGTAGTATAGTTGCTTTCACGTTGTCTGTGGTCATTCAATTAGTTGTCTATGTTGTTTCAGAGAATGAGATATTCCAGTTATTTGTACAGGCCAGTGATGAGGGTAGTACACCAATGAAGAACAGTGTACCAGTCAATATGTGGGTCACATCTAATGCTGATGCTCAACCAAAGTTCTCACAGTCAACATATTCATTCTTCTTACTTGAGAACGAGGCTGTATCCACGGTGATAGCAACAGTGAAAGCATACAGCTCTCTACCTTTAGAGTACTTGATAGTACCTGGTTTCACAAAGAGTAGCAACGCTCCAGCTAGATTCTCTATTGATAGTAAAGGTCGCATCCATGTTGCTGGTGTGTTAGACATGGAGACGACCAGCGCCTTCACTCTGACAGTACAGGCACAAACATTAGGTACTCCACCACTGGTTAGACAAGCTACTGTCAATATCAGGCTGATGGACGTCAATGATAACTATCCATACTTTGAATCTAACCCCTATGTTGTCACCGTACCTGAGAACACCGAGGCAGGTATCGACATAGTTCAAGTTGTTGCTCACGACCTTGACAGAACCTCCAAGTTCACCTACAGCTTCGGTGACAATGTACACAAGTATGCTCACCAGTTTGGCATTGACGCGTCGACCGGTATGGTAACCTTGTTGTCACCTTTAGATAGAGAACAGCAGGATTTATACAATCTCACTATCTGGGTCAAGGACAGCGATAAATCAGATGCCTTGCAGAATTTTACTATTGTAAAGGTGAAGGTCATTGATCACAATGATAATCCACCATTGTTCACTAGAAGTCACTACCAGACTGCGGTCAATGAAGATGCCTATCAGGGTACTATACTGATGACCTTGACAACGGTTGACAAGGACAACTCCACAGATACAGACACACACTTCTACATCGTTGACGGTGACCCTGAAGGTAAATTCAAGGTCAGACGTAATGGTGATATATTTGTGAATCGTCCACTAGACAGAGAAACTGTACCAAGATATAACCTGGTTGTTGCAGCTACAGATGGTGGATATGTTTCCAGGGCAACGGTCGATGTTGATATACTAGATGACAATGATAATAGTCCAGTCTGTGAAAAGGTATAAATACTTTGTTTTGTTTTCTTCTTTTAGAAAATATATTAATTGTCATTATTATTAGAGAAATTATAGTATGTCCACATTGTTTGAACTGTATGGCTTGCCTCAATTTCCTTCTTGATTCTTATTGTATCACAAAATGTTTATAGAACTACAAGTAAAAGGAGGTAAGTGGAACACATGGACAAGACTGGTCAAGTTTTCTTAACAAAGACAGGTCAGGTTAATAACTGTTACTCAATGTTTCCACTAGAATAGTCTTCTTACAAGCTCAGACCTGCTAGAAGTAAGATTACTTGTTGCGTGTTTCAGAAGTCACAATTGGCTCAAACATTTTTTCATTTTGAAAGACACATTCATTTACATGTTTGTTGAATGTTTTATTGAATTCTTACAGCTGCTGTATAGTTCTATCATCAGTGAAGATGTACCGGCACAATGGGATATACTCAGACTACGTGCTACTGATGCTGATGAGTATGGTTCCCTGCATTATGAACTGGAAGGAGAAGGAGCCGACCATTTCTTCCTCGAACCAAACTCAGGTAAATTGAGCCGTACATGTTAAATCACCTTTATGACATTACAATTTACTATACAATCAGTTTAACTGATTTGTGCTGCTGAATTTAAGCAATGAATGTTTGCCTTTGATGTATGAAGTAAACTAATGTATTTCATTAATTTGTGTGGCAACCTAAATTCAGAAGAGTATGTACAGTACCTGTAATTGATAAATTAAACACTATCCAATATTTGAATTTAGTATGCATTTTGGCATCTGATTTGTATGACTAGGAGTAATTATGTATGTTAGTGTTAATTAACTCCTCATTGTTTTCACTGTGTTAGTGTTAAATCCTCATTGTTTTCACTGTGTTAGTGTTAAATCCTAATTGTTTTCACTGTGTTAGTGTTAAATCCTAATTGTTTTCACCTTACAGGGGTACTAACTGCTTCCACAAAGTTAGACAGAGAAACCAAGGACTCGTATAAACTGGTTGCTAAGGCTGTAGATAATGGTGGTATGTCTTGTAACATGGATATTGTCATCAATCTGAGTGACATCAATGATAATAGTCCACAGTTTGAACCCATACCAGGTCCTATCAGCATCAGTGAAGGGGCCATCCTCAACACCTTGGTATACAGGCTGTCTGCAAAAGATGCTGATCTAGGTAAGTCTAAATACTCGTACACATCTAAATTCATTGTTGTTTTGTTTAACAGAAATAAAGTTGTTACCTTTATTAAGAGGTTGAATTGATACACAAAAAATGCTATACCAGGCCCCGATCTCCCGAAGCATCTCAATTAGAAATCTCAACTCAAAACGAGATTTTGCTAAGATCAGAGTCGGAATTGGAGATAAATCTGAAGTTCCAGCTTTTGAAACTATACTGTAATAAACTCAGAATAACATTTTTGTTTAGTGATGCTAAGTTTAAGTTCAGCCTCGCTTGGAAATTAACGTAATGACACTTGTCAATATTTGAGATTAGATCTTTCTCAGATTGAGATGCTTCAGGAGATCGGGGGCCAGTAATTGTAGTACCTTGATCTTCCATGTATTGTCCAATGTCCATCCTAAGTGACGGGGTCGGATTAATAATGTTGTAGGTAAAAATAAACAATTCAAATGTTTTTTGAATATTTCGGATATTTTGAGTTCAGACATTTAGTGTGCAGAAATATTATCGAATATTGAAATAATGTTATATTTCTTTGTAGTATTCCTTGTATGCTGAAACTTACGCGAGAGGAAATGTTAGTGAATTTTGTAAATTTGCGAAATTCACCAGTATCTTCACTTTGCTAACTTTAACCACTCATCACTAATGCAGTACACTACTGACTTGTTACATATTTTATATATGATTGCAGGTATCAATGGACAGGTAATGTTTGAACTGAAGACCAATCCAGGTGGTGTGTTTAAAATAGATGAACAAAGTGGACTTCTACAACTTGCTAAACGTCTAGACAGAGAAACCAAACATACATATACTGTCACAGTGGTAGCCAAGGATAAGGTTCG